>JASERS010000007.1:17056144-17668476 GCA_036711965.1 Onthophagus sagittarius
TAATCTCGGCTGACTTCGAAGACATCGAGCCCCAATTATTATTCATTATCCTTTGGGCGGCTGACGGCTTTAAAATCGGCTAAGATTAACACTTACATTAAAAACAATATTTTATGCGGCCGCCGTCTTCGACGACGGCCGTGATTCATCCTTACAAAAAGAACAGTACTTTGGGCGGCCGACGTTTTCGATGATGGCCGAGATTAATTCGTATATTATGGAAAATATTCTTCGAAAACATCGGCAGTCCCAATCACTTGTCGTGATATAAATAATAATCACGGCCGTCGTCGAAGACGGCGGCCGCCCAAAATAATGTTCTTAATGTAAGAGTTAATCTCGGCCGACTTCGAAGACATTGAGCCCCAATTATTATTCGTTATCCTCTGGAAGGCCGACAACTTTAAAATCGGCCAAGATTAACTCTTACATTAAGAACAATATTTTGGGCGGCCGCCGTCTTCGACGACGGCCGTGATTCATCCTTACATAAAGAACAGTACTTGGGGCGGCCGACGTTTTCGATGACTTAGAAGAAATGCGCCACCCCCAATTATTTTTTTTTTGATGTAATGATGCTCCAAATATTGTTCTTGATGGAAGCATTAAGGGACCAAGATCAATATCTGGGCCAGCAGATGTCTTCAAAGTCTGTCGAGATTGTTTCTTACATCAAGAATAACATTTTGGGTGGCCGAAGTCTTAAACATTATTCTACATGATGTAAGAACTAATCTCGGCCGACTTTGAAGACATCGGCCGCCTAATTATCATCTATCATCTAATTATCGTGTTTGCTATTTATATTGTGAAAAATAATTGGGATGGCCTACATCTTGGAAGATTACTTTTCATGGTATACGAAACAATCTCGGCCGACTTCGAATACGATTCCCTAAAATATTGTTTTGTTGTATGAATAAAATATTGTTGATGTAAGCAGTAGTCTCAGCTAACTTACAAAACATCAACAACAATCATTCATTATCCTTAGGACGGCCGACGACTTCAAAGTCGGCTAAGAGTATGTCTCACATCAAAAACAACATTTCTTCGACGACGGCCGTGATTAGTTTTTATATCACAAACAATAATTGGGACTGCCGACGTCTTCGGAGATTATTCTTCATAATATAACCATTAATTCCGGCCGACTTCGAAGACATCGGCTGCCCAAATATTGTTCTTCATATAAGAATTAATCTCAGCCTTTGAAGACGTCCGCCGTCCTAAATATTTTTGTTAATGCAAGGTGTAATCTCGACCGACATCGAAGACCTCGGCCGCCTAATTATTATTCATCATCCTCGTATCAAGAACAACATTTTCGACGACGGCCGAGATCATTTTTTTAGAATAGTTAGGATGGGTTGGGTAAATTTGATTCATGAGAAATTTCTCGTAATGTAATTATCTCCGCCCAAAGTCTTCAAAATGATAATAATAATAGTTTTTTATCCCAACAAAAATACATAGTTCCAAAAAAAAAGGGGGGAAATGTAAAATTACAACTAATCAAATTTTAAGTAAGCAGATGTATAAAAGAGCAATCGCAATCAAATCTTCTCAGCTTCATTGTCAACAACGAAAGATCCACACATTCAAAATCCCTCGAGAAATCAGTGTAAACCACGTCAACTTATCCACGATAGTCAAGTGCATTAGAAACATATTGAGCAAAACTTTGCCTTAGTGTAGAATTCGATTTTAGATGCTATAATCTGTTCAAAAAGCTTTGCAAAGTTATTGATGATGGCTATCTCTCTTTTTGTAAACTGGGCAAATTCTACTTAATTTCCACATCTTGTGAAATTCAGAGCTATTGATTATTCTCTTGAAGATGTGCAAAAGTGGATGGAAGAGTGCAGGGCGCAGTCCTTAACCAAAATGATGGTGCTTGGTTATATAATATGTGCATGAGTTCTTCTATATAATTTATGATGGTGCTTTTTTAATCTAAGCATTCTTATTAGGTCAGCTGAATACCATACAGGATTCAGGATATATTCATACAGGATAAATAAATCTTTAATAACTTTAATAAAAATCAGCTTAGTTAATAATTATATAACTTTATTATATAATAAATAAAAATAAAACATGGGATGGGCTTTAAACACTGAGATAACATTCTATAAATGAATTTGAATCATCAAATAAAACCAAATGAAATTTAAGCGCCACCTTTGATTAACAAACTAAACTAATCGATATTTATTTGAGTTATTTACAACAATCTATTCTTAATATCGCTTTTAAATCAAAGATGTTTCTACTATTTAGTTTATGATTAAATAAAATCTAGTAATTTTTAGATTTGTCGCCCTGCGAATGTTGGTAAAGGCTAGATTATCATATGGGTATATAGTTGCGGCGAGGGGTGAATAATCGATTATTTGAAAAAAGAAAATGATGTTTTCGCATATGCTGGTAGTGTTTCTAGTAATATTTCTTCTCTTAGACGATGTCTTCTCCTACGACATTCACAAATATTCGCTGCTGATGCCGGATATTCATCCGGACAAGGTGAGAAATTTAGAAATTGTTTTTTTCTTTAAACAATACTGCCTCCTATGTTTTTATTACTTTCATTGTCGTATAAGATGATAAAGATTTCAAAATACTAAACGATTTAAAGTTAATTAATTAAAAGTAAAATTTTTTAATGGGGTCAAAAAAAGTAATAAAAATTAATAAACGTAATCTCTCATTAAATGTTAAGTACTTGAGTAAATATTATACATATGGCTTTTTGATTGTTGTTATCATTCCAGGATGAACTCTACTTGTGCACACCTGTTCGAATAGTAAATAAGCAATATTATATTGGTAAATTTATCACTTTATTTCTTTTTTAATATTTAACAAAAAAATTTTTAGTTGGCTTTGAACCAAATGCAACAATGCATGATGTTCATCACATGTTATTATTTGGATGTTCCCTCCCTGGAACATCTGATGATGTATGGGATTGTGGGGAAATGGCTGCTTCGGAAGGTGGAAAAAATCTCCAAAGAGCTATTCCTTGCGCTAAAGGATCCCATGTAATAACAATAACATTCATAACTATTATTATATCTTTGTATAACATATATATATTTTTTCAGGTTTTATATGCTTGGGCTAGAGATGCAACAAAATTGAATCTTCCAGAAGATGTTGGATTCCAAGTTGGGTTAGGCACAAAAATTAAGTATTTAGTTCTTCAAGTGCATTATTCAAAAAAGTTCCCTGGAAATAAATTAGATAATTCTGGAATTTCTCTTCTATATACTGAACAACCGTAAGAAATATTTTATTTTGAAGATTGATGTCTTTAAAATCGGCTAAGATTAATTCTTGTCTGAGATAATTGGTTGAAAACTACTTTGAAGACGTAGATCATCCCAATAATATTTGTAACTTTAAAATTAAGCGGTCAATGTGTTTAAAATCGGCGATATTACTGCTTACATTCAAATCAATATTTTGAGCGCCCTACCTTGTTGAAGTCATTCGAGATTATTACTTCTATAAGCTTCAAGCGAGATGGGCTTGATTTGTATTTGGGTCAAACCCTTGTTTATATACATAGTTATTCAACCGGTCGAGTTGGATTGCTCTAGCTCCTGCTGCCTCTAACAGCAAACGAGAGAAATTTTATTTATGAATGAACTTGTAGTATAAGCTGCATACTCAAATTACTAAATTAATAAGATTTCATTTGAATTTTATTACTCAGCTTAAACTACTAACATTCTTCCATTCAAAAGGTCTCTTTTGCCTTCTCGTTCCTTGCATCCGGTGGCATTATCGGTGAAATATAAAAGGATTACTTTTTGTAATGTTTTTTAAACTATAACGTATCTGGGCGCGGGAATTTCCCCATCGTTCTTCATCCCATGTTCTGCATATCTCCCTTTATCCTTCCATTCGGTTCCCTTCCCTTCTTTTCTGTCCAGTCCACTCCGATGTAACCAGTGGAATTGCGGGGGAAAAAAAGAAACATTAACTTTTTGCATTAACTTTTGTTTACATCGTACCTGGATGCGGGGGCATACCCCCTCAACTCCTCGGCTCCCCTTCATTGTCAACCCTCCTCTTCTCCTCAATCTCCTTGGCCATCATGACTTCAGTAAAATAATTGATTACCTGTTTCCCGATCTCGTCACTCTCTAAGAGTACTTCAGAGATACTATCTACTTCCAGTTTTCTCCCGATTTTCCATTCTACTTCCCTTCTAGAAGCACCAAAGTATCCGCATTCGAAGACAGTATGTCTTGGGGTGTCCTCTGCCTCACAGCCATACCAACAGGTATCGCTTGTTAACCTCTTTATCTCTTTGAGATAACTTCCGAAAACTCCATGGCCAAGTATGGCTTGTGTAGCATAGTAGTTGGTTTCTGGTCCTCGTTTCTGCCACTCCTGCACGTCCTTTGTAAAAAATCTCGCCCAACCTGCATATCCATCCCATCTCTCCTGCCATTTTCTATATACCTCCCCTCTATTCTTCTCTTTGTCCTTCCCTCTCGTTTCCCAATTTCGCGCTCTCTCCCAAACCAATATATCATATGGAGGGCATCCTGCCAGTACTCCAACAGCATTCCTTGATGCTGTCCTATATGCTGATGTTATGATATAGACGCCTTTCTCTCTATTGATCGTAGCATTTTTACGTATCTATCATACTTCAGAGGATGCTCCCATGCAGGGGCAGCGTATAGCACCACAGATTGGACAACAGATGATATAGGCCTTCTCTTCTTTTGGCCTGGTCCTTTGACTTTGGGTATAATCCCTGACATGGCATTAATTATTTTTCTCGCTTTTTCAGTTGTTCTTATTACATGTTGGGTCATCTTAGTGTCCTTATCTATGTGCATTCCTAGGTATTTTACAGACTTCGTGCTTCGTATTGCGATGTTACTCATTTGTATATCTATGTTTTGAAGTTTTAAAAAAAAGTTAGACTTAAAAAATTCAAATTACCCAAGTTTTTTGTGTAATTTGAATTTTTTTACCCAAAAAACTTTTCATAAATAATATGGAATTGTTTTAGAAGGAGCGATTACAAATATATATTTTTTTTAAATAATATTGTAATTAGACAATATTCGTCTTATTGCCGCCTATTCGTCCTATAGACGTGATAGGCGCCGAGAGTTCCTTTGAGTGAGTAATCGGTCGACACACGAATCGAAACGTGTAGGTAAATAAAGTTTTTTTTACAACCATTTGAACTTAGATAAACGACTTTGCGTCTACAAATTCGTTCGTCATTATTTCATCGTTTAGAATTCTTTAAATAAAATACAAATACAAACATTAGAAATATTAATTCGAATCAATTAAATAAATAAAAACCAAATATTTTCAATTTTATTATACATACATATATTAATACAAATTTTAAAGGTGAATTTATTGTAAATGACAAATTATCTATTCTGAAAAATAGTAACTTTATTGCTTCTACTAAGACTTTTAATGTCTTTACACTCAGAAAAACATTGAGGTAATTAAAAACTTATTTCAAGACATCAACAAATATATTATCAAGTGCTGTCCAAATGCATTCCCTGAGAAAACATCTTACAAATAATACATCTTACACATAGTAATTGAAGTCACAAAAGATAGTCATTTAAAACAAATATACTAACTTGTTTGAACAAGAAACTAGAACATCCAGAAAATACCAGAGTTTTTCTCTCAAACCGGGTTACATCGAAAAACTTTTCGACCAACTGCATTGCTGAAAGCAGTTTGATGATAAAGTCAGTTGAATAAAGAAGCAAATTGAAAGAAATACGACAGATATGTACGAACTGTTCACAAAGGTAATAAAAGAGGTTGAACCAATTTTTAGCAAACATTTTTGTTTTGTCATAAACAAGTATCTAGCGGAGACAGTCTTTCTGAAAGAGCTCAAGCTGACGAAGATAACACCTACATACAAAAAAGGTGACATACACAATAATTATTGACCAATATCTATTTTGCCAACCTCATCAAAATCACCGTTGTCAATAAAAAACAATAGACTATCAAACTATAACAAACTGCCTACAATCTGTCAATATGGGTACCAAAAACATGGGTACCAAAGATAATAGTCTACGTTTCAGCGACTTAATCATACATTGGCGCCGATTTTTGAAAATACATATGGGTGTTGGGTGATGGAAAAAAGTAGATTCCAAAAAAATAGGTTCGAACCTCAGACCCAAGTACAATAAACAGTACATTGATACATCTTCCTCAAACAATAACTAGTGTTAACTAGTTGCATTTGGTTTGCTTAGCTGGGTTAAGATTGATGGATCAACCCAACCCAACTTGTTAACAATGTATCAATATTTTATGCTAACTGGCTAGTTGGTATTATATCTTCTATATTATTAACAATTTTAAGGAAAAATTATCCTTGGGGCAACTGATGTCTTCGAAGTCGGCCGAGATTAATCCTGTATCAAGAACAATATCTGAGGCGGTCAACGTCTTCGATGAAGGCCGAGATTAACTCTTATATTATGAAGAATAATCTAAGAAGACGTTGGCAGTGCCAATTATTTCTTGCGATACAAAAAATAATCACTGCCGCCCAAAATGTTGTTCTTGTTGTAAAAATTAATCTCTCTAAGGGCCGGTCTTACAAAATAGTTTATACCGCTTCTTATACCAATAATAACTAAATGTTGCTATAAACAATACCGAGAATAGCTTATTAGGAATAAGTCAGAGACAGTTTGTAAGTTAGGGCACACTGATTACTGTATAAAATGATCTAATCTGTCGTCTCCTATACCTAACCTCGTTATCATTGTTGGAGTCAAACATATCTACATTCACATTCATATTCGTAAGGAAGTAAAATGGAAATAAAAACAGAATAATGTGAAACAGTATTTATCAATTTGACAGTCATCAAACGTACACTAACGTTAACAACGTATTCAGAATAATGCCGACAATAAATTATTCTGGGAATAACTATTCCACTAATTATATCAATACTTGTAAGATCGGCCCTTAAGCGGATATTATTATGAAGAATAATCTTCGAAGATGTCAGTAGTCCCAATTATTTTTCGTGATATAAAAATAATCACGATTTTCGTCGAAGACCTCGGTCGACCCAGGTATTGTTATTAATATAAGGATTAATCCTGGCCGACTTCGCAGACGTTTGCCGCTCCAAGGATATCGAATAATAATGGAACGACCAATATCCGTCCTAGAGAGATTAATTTTGATATCAAGAATAACATTTTGGGCGTGATTTTTTTTTATTTTACGAAAAATGATTGGTACTGCCGACATCTTCGAAGATTATTTTATGTAATATAAGAATTAATCTCAACCGTCATTGAAGTTGTCGCCCGCCCCAAGTACTATTCTTGATGTAAGAATGAATCTCAGCCGATTTCGAAGACGTCGGCTACTCCCAGGATGTCGAAAAATAATTGGGTGTCCAATATCCGTTTCAGAGAGATTCATTTTTATATCAAGAATAATATTTTGGGCGGCCGCCGTCTTCGACGACGGCCGTGATTATTTTTTATATCACCAAAAATAATTGGACTTGCTGACATCTTCGAAAATTATTCTTCATAATATAAGGATTTATCTTGGTCGACTTGAAAGACGTGGTTCTTCCAAGGATATCAAGTAATAATTGGACGGCCAATACCCGCTTTAGAGAGATTTATTTTTATATCAAAAATAATATTTTGGGCGGCCGCCGTCTTAGACGACGGCCGTGATTATTCTTTATATCACGAAAAATAATTGGGACTGCCGACGTCTGCGAAAAATATTTTTTATGATATACAAATTAATCTCGTCTGACTTCGAAGACGTCGGCTACTTCAAGGATATCGAATAATAATTGGACAGCCAACATCCACTTTATAGAGATTTATTTTTATATCAAAAATAACCTTTTGGGCGGCCGCCGTCTTCGACGACGGCCGTGAATATTTCTTATATCACGAGAAATAATTGGAATTGCCGACGTCTTCGAAGACTATTTTTAAAAAATATACGAATTAATCTCGGCTGTCATCGAAAACGTCGGCCGCCCCATGTACTGTTCTTTATACTGAAGACAACTGCCCAGAAGAACAATATATGGAACAGCCGACATTTTCGATCTCGTTAATATACTATAATATTATAAAAAAATGAAAAAAATTAGTTTTAACAAAATTTTTTTTAGTCAAAGCAAATTAGCCGGAGTTATACTATTGGGTTCTGGAGGAATAATTCCAGCGAGATCTATATCCCACATGGAGATCCAATGCGAAATTGAAGAAGAAAAAACGATTTATCCATTTGCTTACAGAACGCACACTCACAGTTTAGGTAAATTATACTTAACAATATTTTCTAAAACATCAAAACTGAATTTACAATTTAAAAAATTAGGTAAAGTTGTTTCTGGATATCGAGTCAGAAAAAGTAAAGAAGGAGACGACTGGTTATTATTGGGTAAAAGAGATCCGTTAACGCCACAAATGTTTTATCCAGTTTTTAATAAAGATCCGATTTATGGGGGAGATATCTTAGCGGCGAGATGTACTATGGAGAATTATAGGGATCGAGATACCTACGTGGGGTAAATTAAATTAATAAAAAAACGATATCTAATTAAAATAACTTATAAAAACAATGTTTTAGCCCTACTAACAACGACGAAATGTGTAACTTCTACTTAATGTATTATGTTGAAAATGGGAACCCGTTAGATGCAACTTTATGCTTATCTGACGGCCCGCCGAAAGAATATTGGTATAATTCAAAATACAATTTGAATAATATCCCTGATTTAGAAGCTTCGAAACTTTAAGATGGATTTTTTAATGACGGACAAAACTAACGATGCCAGTACTTCCTAAATAACTATATATGTGTGTTTTTAATGTTTTTAGTATATGTTTTTAGCGTTATGTAGCATAAATACGTCACAGTATTGGTATAGCACAATCAGAATTAGGTAGCACAACGTTTTAAAAAGAATCTTTTAACAAACTTGAATATAAATTAATAGAAATGAATATATCAAGGGAATAAATGATATCTAGAACTAAATGGGGCCATGGAGCATGTCTATATCAATCTTAAATGTACTACAGACTGAGAAATAAAAGAAAAGATCTTGTTAATGTTAAATATTTTTCGAATTCGCGCTCAGGGGAAATGAGATTTGTTACAATTTTTTTTACTTCCAGTATTCAAACGTTGATTTACCAATCAAAATTAAACACAAACATATCTTCGTTAATCGTTCAAATCAACGTTTGACAAACTTAAGAACATTCCTTCCGTTGGTTGTGATTTTTATTTTCGTTATGCTTAAGTAGATTTTACTTATTTTTCGAATAATGGAGTTATATGAAATATTGGGCGGGGTCAATATTGTCAATTTATTTAAACTGAAACATATTTAAGTTTAACCCAATAAGACATCCATCAGATCATCTTATAGCCTAAATCTGAAGCTTTAAGCGTCTTATTGAAATTAAACTTACTATCTATATTTAAAATATATTTATTTTTATGAACTGGTGTACTATCAATATATCGTAATGTAAATTTGTACAGGTACAAAATATATATATATACGATTGCAAGAGATTTCTCATTTTTTATTTTTTAACCAACGTTCATTTATGGTGTTGTGGTTTGTTAGTCCAAGACTTCGCAATCTACCGTAACCACTACTCTTAAAGAGTCGTGTGTACTAATTATAAGTGTTACCACTCAATCTATAACTCCAGGACGTCACGGAAGTTATCATTTAGTAATTGTAACTTAATTTGGAAATTATTTTAAAAAGGAACTAAAATTGAGTAATAAGATTTTATGAAACAATCTCAAAATTATTAAAAATAGATTATTAATGTCTTCTTTGATAGTACAAAAAATGATGCAGGAGAGATGAACGAAATATGAACATCAAAGAAGAACTCAGCGTAAATCTCTTATTACTAAAAATAGAAGGAAATCAACTAAGTTGGTATGATCATGTGGTTTGAATGGCACAGGATAGAATGGCAAAGAAAATGTTGAACATGATGCCAGAAGAAAAGAGAAAGTGTGATAGTCTAGAACCTAAATGGGAGGGAGGGATTGATAAGACGCTTAAAAGAAGAGAATAATACAGCACTTAAAAGACAAATTACGCTTACGAGACTGACTTATCAAAATCGGCTATAACATTAGCCGATTTTGAAAATATTGGTCGCCCTAATATTGTTTATGATACTTGAAGTGACAGATTTATGAGTTGGGTGGGGTGGGATCACACATAACTTAGGGCGGCCGACGGCTTCAAACTCGGCTGAGATTATTCCTTTCATAAATTTGTTAATGAAAATCAAACCTCGGCCGATTTCGAAGACATTGGCCGCCCTAATATATGATTGATGGAGTTATGGTTGAGATGGGGTAGTTTCAGTTTGATCAAAAAATTCTCGGGGTGGCTGACGTCTGCAAACTTGGTCGAGATTATTAATAAGGAGTGGAAATGAAATAGTGTCGTTGTTGAATAAACTATAAAAACAAAGACCCAGAAGCAATAGAAGAAACAGATGAGAGGGGAGTAACGGTGGTTTTTTGATAACAAATCGACGAAAAATGCAAGATTTTTCTTTCCCTTCGTTTAAGTCAGTACTTTTTTCACGATTGAATACGAGATTTATAAGGAACGGTGAAAATAAGTAAAAGAGACAAATGGGCACTGAGATAAAGAAGTAAAGATAAGTAGAATTAAAAAGGGGGGAGATGAACATAAAATCACAAAACTAACATTTTTTTTTAATGTTAGGCAGAGTAGATGCGAAAATGTAGGTACAAAGGAACTTGCGCATATTTAATTATAGCTCAGAAACTTGGGTAATGACCATTATTTTGTCGAAAGGCACAAAGCAAAAATGATAGCTGCAAAAATGAAGTGCAAGTATTGGGAAAATTCAAGATATTGGAAAAAGCCAGAAATGAAAACGAAACAAGAACATCAGAGAAGAACTAAGCTTAAACCTCTTGGTAAAGGTTAACTAAGTATGATAAAGAAGATAGAATACCAAAGAAAATGTTTACCTATACTAAATTAAAACTTACCGTACTAATTAAAATTTAACCATACTTAATTATAGATCAGAAACTTTGTTGAAGACGCACAAATCAAAAATGATAGCCTCATGCGTAGGCTAGATCAATCTGAAACAACAACATTAGATACAGTCTTAATTTGAACCAGTTTCTAAACAAGGTTAACATTAAACATTTTTTCAACAGACGCGCTACAAAACCTGAAAGCTTCTAGTAGTAATAGACGGAAAACAATTAAAATTACTGCATGTAATTATTTTTCACTAAGTGTATAAAATGGAATAAAATCGATACGAGTACGAAGGCTTTCACGACCGGTGTTAATTGAACTATCACTGGGACTAATACTAGATCTAAAACTAGAAACTTGCGGGTGTTTTTTAAAAAAATTTTTGACGTTTTGGATGCCACGGTGGAACCTTCTTCAGAAACTGGTTCGAAGTGACAAAATCGGGAATCCTAAAACAATACATCGGTCGAAAACTAATTAATAATTAATTTATAGTAATTACAAGCTAATTACTAGCCCTAGCCAGAACCTTTTTTTTAACGAAGTCTATTCGGTGTCCCTCTGAATGGCTATGTCCGGTTTGGCCAACGTAAAACTTCCCACAACATGATAGCATGATAGCCGATAGACACCCGCTCCTTTTAAAAGGTAGCTTGTCCTTGGCTATATTGAGTGTATTCCGAATTTTGGTGACCGTTTCATGTCGTTTTTCTTGAGGTGTCTTGCAATACTTCCATTACACCGGAAACATAAGTAAGACAGATAAATCCAGCTGGTTCTGTACTTGCTGCAGCTTCTTCTCCCTTCTTCCGCTGCTTGATGGCTCGGTTAAAAAAAATCGATATGGTTATACGACAATTTCAATTCTGTTAACTAAGTAATTGCTGCAAGAGATTTGGGTGTGATTACTGGTTCCAAACTCTTTTTCTTGCCACATATTGAAGAAATATGCTCGCGGGCCTGAAGTAGTTTGGGTTTTATCCTTACGATCATGGGTAGGCTTGACGATTCAAGTACCCTAAAAACGCTGTTTTGGCTTTGATAGTATCTCGACTTTAATATCGCTATGGTATCCTATTTGGATACCATAGCTCGATACCATAGGATGGTCATTATCCGAAAAGAGGGGTGAACGACTTGAACCTACTGCATCGCCATGAATATATATTTTTTTAGAGCAGAAGGATGGACCAGAGTGAATCGTACTTGCAAAAGTTGTGGTGAGGTGAGACGGATTGTGTATAGTTACACTCGCGAGTTAATTTGGTTATTCCGCGAATAAATATGTGTCTTTATCCTTTGTACGACTAATATTTTAAGAAATACGCCGATATCCCACATGATATCCAACCTAAAGGAAAGTACCAATTATTAATATATATCAGCGTTTCTTAACCTTTTCTTTGCGGCGACCCCCTGTACGAATATTTATGATTGCATCGACCCCATTCAAAACAGAACGTTGAAAACACACAATTTGATCTGAGAGATATTGGTTTGCGTCCTTATACATACCATTATTATTAACGACGACTTAAAAAAAACAAAAAGGTCACTGAAGTTTCTTGAAGAATACTTTTGGATTTCCAGAAAATCAAGTCTTCAAAACAAGTAAAGTAGTGCTTTCATACCTTAACGACTAAAAAAAAGGTCACCTATCTCACTGGTTTATTGATGCCCTATCAACCCCCAATCGACCCTTTAAGCTTTATCGACCCCCCAGCATAATTCCATGACCCCTTGGGGATCGATATCGACCCCCTTGAGAAACGCTGATATATAATAATAATAATAAAATTTATTGGCAGTTGTAAATTTACAGTAGTACATTACTCATACATTAGTAAATTGCGATAGATAACTGTACCAATAAGACTAAATCGCCAATGCCATAGGCATTTAGGCGCTCTTCCTTTAGCCTTTTTAATAATAAAAAAAGCATATAACAAACAAAAGAAAAGTTTCTTAATTCTAATTGAAAAACAAGAAAAGTGTGATAAAGTAATGATAAATTGTAAACTCATTAAAGTGCTAAGCCTCTGATTAAATACAAAATAAATTTAGAAAAGATAGAATTAAGATTAAATGAAGAGAAAAAAAAAACAAAAATGAATAATATTTTATAAATTCGATTAATGTAAATAATGGATAAACAACTTAATATACTAAAGATCTCCAAGTCTACACAACAGTTAATCACTGATTGTCAAGTAACTGATTAATGAAACGGTACTTAAACTGTGAATAGCTATAGTCTCGCACTACCGGATAAATCAATTTATTAAATTTCTAGAGAGATCTTGTAGGAAAAAGAGCGTTTGAACAACTTCAATTTGTGGCTAGGTATGAAGACCAAGTTAGGGTGTCTTATGTTTCGTGAATGTTGTTGATGTCGGAACTGAATCCTGTTGAATAGATACGGAGGCTGCTTTGTACGCAAGATGTTCAAATAAAACGATACTTCATGCACCAGTCGTCTATTTTTCATATTTAGAGAACCAGATCGCCTAAGGGCCTCTGACACACCACGTCTTCCACGTATACCATACGGTTAGTCTTAGGCAAGAATTTTGCAAGCGTTGAATGCGATTCGAACATTGATTGGTTATGTAATTATTGTAAATTACATCACAGTATGAGATCTTCGATAATACTAAAGAGTCACAAAGCAGGCGCTTGGTATATTGAGTTTATATGGATATTGAGTTTATATGTTCTCATTCATAAGAATTTTGATTTTTATTTTATTAAAAATCGTTCATTTTGGAAAATTCTAGTGCTTCGCTCGTAAGCGACCTCGGCGGAGTGAGAATAAAATCATCTTGTAGGAGACTTTATATATTTACTGAGATATACAAGGAACGATTTCGCCTCAAATCGCCGTGGTCGCTTGCGGGCGAAGCGCTGTGTATGAAATATTTACATAAAATCGTCCATTTCGGAAAATTGTAGCGCCTCGCCCGCAAGCGACTTCGGCGGAGTGAGGATAACATCGTGTTATAGGTGATTTTTATATTTACTAAGATATACAAGGAACGATTTCATCTCAAATCGCAGAGTTCGCTTGCGGGCGAGACGTTGGATATGAAATATTTACATAAAATCTTCCATTTCGTAAGATCGTAGCGCTTCGCCCTCAAGCGACCTCGGTGAAGTGAGGATAAAATCGTCTTATGTGACTTTAGGTGACTTTGTATACTTACTAAGATATACAAGGAATGATTTCGCTTTAAATCGCCGAGGTCGCTTGCGGGCGAGGCGCTCAACGTGAAGTATTAACACAAAATCGTTCATTTTAGAAGTTTATAGCATCTCGCCCGCAAGGGATCTTGGCGGAATGAGAATAAAATCGTCTTATAGGAGAGTTTATATATTTACTAATATATACAAGGATCGATTTCGCCTTAAATCGCCGAGGTGGCTTGCAGGCGAGGCGCTGGATATGCAATATTAACATAAAATCGTTCGTTTTGGAAATTTGTAGCGCCTCGCCCGCAAGCGACCTCGGCGGAGTGAGAATAAAATCGTCTTATGGGAAACTTTATATATTTATTAACATATACAAGGAACGATTCCACCTAAAATCGCCGAGGTCGCTTGCGGGCGAGGCGCTGGATATGAGATATTAACACGAAATCGTTCATTTTGGAAGTTTGTAATGCCTCGCCAGCAAGCGACTTTGGCGGAGTGGGATAAAATCGTCTAATAAGATATTTTATATATTTACTAAGATATGTAAGGAACGATTTTGACTCAAGTCGCAGGCGAGGTGTTGGATTTGAAATGTCAACTAAAAATCGTCCATTTTGGAAGATTGTAACTCCTTGTCCGCAAGCGATCTCGGCGTAGTGAGAATAAAATCGTCTTATAGGAAATCTTGTATATTTATTAAGTTATACAAGGAATGATTTGGTCTCAAATCGCCGAGGTCGCTTACAGGCGAGGCGCTGGATATGAAATATTAACACGAAATCGTTAATTTTGGAAGTTTGTAATGCCTCGTTAACAAGCGACTTCGGCGGAGTGGGATAAAATCGTCTAATAAGATATTTTATATATTTACTAAGATATGCAAGGAACGATTTTGCCTCAAGTCGCAGGCGAGGTGTTGAATTTGAAATGTTAACTAAAAATCGTCCATTTTGGAAGATTGTAACCTCTCGCCCGCAAGCAATCTCGGCGTAGTGAGAATAAAATCGTCCTATAGGAAACTTTGTATATTTATTAAGCTATACAAGGAACTATTTGGTCTCAAATCGCCGAGGTCGCTTGCGGGCGAGGCGCTGGATATGAAATATTAACACGAAATCGTTCATTTTGGAAGTTTGTAATGCCTCGTTAACAAGCGACTTCGGCGGAGTGGGATAAAATCGTCTAATAAGATATTTTATATATTTACTAAGATATGCAAGGAACGATTTTGCCTCAAGTCGCAGGCGAGGTGTTGAATTTGAAATGTTAACTAAAAATCGTCCATTTTGGAAGATTGTAACCTCTCGCCCGCAAGCAATCTCGGCGTAGTGAGAATAAAATCGTCTTATAGGAAACTTTGTATATTTATTAAGCTATACAAGGAACTATTTGGTCTCAAATCGCCGAGGTCGCTTGCGGGCGAGGCGCTGGATATGAAATATTAACACGAAATCGTTAATTTTGGAAGTTTGTAATGCCTCGCCAGCAAGCGACTTCGGCGGTGTGGGATAAAATCGTCTAATAACATATTTTATATATTTACTAAGATATGTGAGGTACGATTTTGCCTCAAGTCGCCGGCGAGGTGTTGGATTTGAAATTTCAACTAAAAATCGTCCATTTTGGAAGATTGTAACCCCTCGTCCGCAAGCGATCTCGGCGTAGTGAGAATAAAATCGTCTTATAGGAAACCTTGTATATTTATTAAGTTGTTCAAGAAACGATTTGGTCTCAAATCGCCGAGGTCGCTTGCGGGCGAGGCGTTAGATTTGAAATAAGTGTCCATTTTGGAAGATTGTAGCTCCTCGCCTCCAAGTGACCTCGACGAAGTGAGAATAAAATCGTTTTATTGCAGACATTACATATTTATTAAGATATAAAAGGAACGATTTCGCCTCAAATCGCCAGAGCCAACCAAAATTGCAATGAACCATTAGTAAATCAATTAACACAATCCGCATGATTCTATTTGTCTTATTCGTTAGTAGTTATTTGCAATTTTTTGTTATTAAAGTCGAAGTAATGCGTCTTTCTTGTTAATTTTGAAAAAGTTCTAGATATATTTCTAGATATATATAAATAGCATCAAATAGTACTGGAGTACAATTGTACTAACTGTGGCAACTTGTTGATAAATCTTGATAAATTTATTCAATAATTAAAAACTGAATAGTTAAAAGTGGATCTAAGTGAGTTTAAAATTGTCTATTATTAATTAACAAATCGAAATGATAATAAAAAAGTGTGTAGGCAACCGTTAATATAATACACGCGCATAGTTGGTTGCGTTATAAATTGGCGCGTTCGATCCATGAGGTTATAATATACACTTGTTGATACGGGATGGTGATGGTGATTCCGTAAAGTGGCGACGATCTCGTTGTGGACGACGCGGCGCGTAACCACGGACCACGATAAAGAAGGGACGCAAGAAACAGAAATAAGCCCCTGAAAAAAGGATTCAAAAAGGGACGAGCGAAGCCGATCGTCTCGGAAGAGAAGAAGCCCCCCTCATCGTGGAGACGTCTAAACGGTCTAAACGAAACGTACGAAACGAAACGCCAAGGTCTCCGAGCTCCGAGCCCGCGGCGGGCGGTGTGATGTCATGATGACATCATCGGGAAGTGCTGCGGTTCATTTGAGACTTTAGCAAATGAATCCGGGGACGACAAAACGACGCAACATACACTACACTAGTTAGTTTAGAAAAGTAAGAAACGAAACGATATGGAGGTTGTTTGATTAGAATAGAGGAAAGTGTAAATAGTAATAATAATAACAATAATAATAAAAAAGGAAAAGTGAAGAAGAAAAGAAAAGAAAAGAAAAAGAAAAGTAAAATAGTTTCGAGTTAAAAGTGAAGGTTTGAATACGGATGATAAGAGCAACGTTGCCGTTTCTCTGGTTGGTTCTGATTCTGATCGTTGGTTGGTCGGGTGCTGGTAGGGGATTCAGTTGGATTCAGTTGGATTCAGCAGTACATAACATATACAGCATACACAGAAAGTCTCCTAACCGCCATTTCTCTTTCGAATCAATAGCGCTGACGTCAAGTGGGTGACGGGGGGGAAGCTATCAGCGCCCACGGCGGGGAGGGGAGTGCACTTGTAACTTGGGTAGTAGTGTCATGTATCCGCGCAAGTGTCTCTACGAACTGTCCATGTTTTGTGAACCGCCGTTGCGTGCGGCGCGAGAATTTGCGTAAGTTTCCACTTTTATTTACATTTACAATTCGATTTATCCCATTATCATTTTTTGCCAAGTGCGCCGTTTTTATATTTCGTCGCGTAACGATTCTCAATGTCGCCGGAAACCTCAGCGACAACGGCAATCGGCAAACGACAAACGACAAACGACGGCGATGATTCTCCGAGAACCGAGTTTTCGACTCTCCCGAGTCTGCGACGACGTCGTAACGTGGTAATGTGGCCTTCACCGGCATATTAGTGTTGACATTGAAGGTCTCTACGCAAAGACTGCAAAAGGCCAGTAGAGGTCAAGTGTCGAAGCGTTCCCGCTGACTACGAAGACCGATCAAAAATCATAATAACACTAACAGTAAGAACTCAACCCTCGATAAAAATCGACTCACGATAAACAAATTTATTTGAATATCATCCGAGGGGGGAAAACGGGAAAGTGAACCCGGGAGAAGAGATTGGTCCCCCGACCTGTGACCCTAAACGAGATATCTTCGCATCACGGTATTATTTACTTTTTGAAGCCGTTTTATTTTGCGTCTATCTTCGCCGCGATAAACTCGGCGACAACGTTTAGATACTCTCATCGGATCTCTCCTTTTCTTTCCTTTCCTTTTCTTTCTTCTCTTTTCTTTTCTTTTCTTTTCTTTTCTTTTCTTTCTTCTTTTTATTATTTTTTCTTCTTTTTATTATTTTTTTCGCGCTATCTTTCTTTCTCTTTCCAATTTTTATTATATATATATATATATATATTTTAGTACAACGTTTCCCGTCGTCCTCACGTTCTCGTCTCCTCGGTTCGTTCGCGTTCCAAGCGAAAATTACACGTTGCGAACAGTTTGTATTTTAATGCCGTGGAAAATGAGTTTCGTCCAGTAAACCGAGCGAGAAGGAGAGAGAGGGACGAGGCAGTAGCGAAACTGGTTGCGGCAAAAGAAGAAAAAGAAGGCGCGCGAGACGAGAAAAAGAAATGATAAAAAAAATAATAAAATAAACGAACGACCCGTACCCGTTCGTAAAGACCAATAAAGAATAATTAGGTGGATAGTATTACTTATGACATCTTGTTCGTTTCTTGGGACGAGCACAGATGGAGCCACCTACATCCGAGTCAACCCCGAGTTACCCTGGTTGCCGGATCTCCCGGCGCCATTTACCGGACATTTAAATTTATTGTTATTTTTTTTGCAGGCTTCCAGTATTTGCGGAATTATGGATACAAACGTCGCAGTCGTAACGCAGGTTAGTATCTTAAAATTTTTATTATTTTCTTTTGACAAAAATTTTTTTTTAAGCGGCGAGATAAGATAATAACCATTAAGTTAATTTGCACTTTATAATCACGTCATAGAATTTAATTATCAACGTATATCTATCTATACTTGTGAGAGTATTAAGATCGAAATTATATATTGTTTTAAAAACGTGCAAAAAAAGTCGAAACGAATGTGCGGACGTGGAGTGGTACCGCATTAGCATTTTTAGTGCGTTTTATCACCGTTGCCCGTTGAAGGACAGTCCTTATGTCACTTACATACGACGACTGCTTGAATATTTCGTTATCGCGTTTCGCGAAATATTTATTTTTATTTTCTTTACCACAATTCGCAAATTTAATGTAAAAGCGTAACGCTTAATCTGATCGGGCGTTATCTGAAAGTGTATGACAGATTACTATCGAGTAAATACCTATTTATCTATATTGTATTTGTAAACATATATTCGGGGGCGGTTGCGTAATATTCGACATTTTTTGATTTGATTTTTATCTTCCCACTGTTCTTTAAAGAAAACGGCTTGGATTTTCGCCATCAGGCGCCGGCTTGCGAAGAATACTAATTATACGCTTAATTTGCTGTTTAATATCGCCTCGCACGTCCTGACAGGGACGGATTAAGACGATTTGATCTGCGCGATAGAGTTACTAATTTTCTTCCATTCCTTTTCTTAACTACATCTTACACCCAATCAACTCTTATTTTTATATAAAAAAATCTACAATGTCATCGCAACCGAGTTAATTACTGAAACCACTCAATTTTTTACACTTTAAAGCTTAAAACCAATCTTTGAGTTTCTCATAATATACCGAGTGAGGTATTTATATTGAAAAAGTTCATTTTTCGCATTTCAAGTTTTTGAATTATTATGTCAATTTTTTATAATGCATAATTTTTTTTATCATTATGCTATTCCTCATGCCAAAGTACATCTTTTGTTTGGAACGTTTTTTTTATTTAATTATACACGGTAATACAAAATTGAAGCATGTTTGAAGTTTCATATTGAGTTGCAATCTATTAACTATAGTGATGAATTATTGAATACTTATTTTGTTTCTATATAGATGATTTTGATAACAACTATTTTAATCTTCTCACTACCTGCACCACACTGTTTGTTTTACTGCTACATTGAGTCTATGATCTTTTTATCGTATTCTAAAACGCAAGCCATTATTACGAACATCATCCTGACAAAAATAGTACATCTTAGATTCAAACGAATACTTAAAATTTTTTGAAAACATTTTTTAAAAACAATATGTTTTTAATTAAATCTATAACTGACGTGTTCGAGGGTTTGATTATGGCCTAAACAAGGCCGAAACCGGTAGAACAAAAAACATTTTTATCCATGTTAATAAAAAGTTAAAAAATAACTTACTTTTTATTAATGATTCTAATTCAAGATCAGTCTTAAAAGTTAAATCATTCATATTTAGCCATACGTCTTAAAACAGTTTTGAGAGACGCATGGCTAAACCTGAATGTTTCTAGTTTTAAATCAATCTTAGAACTAGAAACGTTCATGTTTAGCCATTCATCACTCAAAATTACCTTGAGACGCATGGCTAAACATGAACGATTCTAGGTCTAAGATTAATCTAGAACTAGAATCATTCAGGTTTAGCCAAGCGTCTCAAGGCAGTCTTGAGAGACGCATGGCTAAACCTGAATGATTTAGTTTTAGATCAATCTTAGAAGTAGAAACGTTCAGGTTTAGCCATTCGTCTCTCAAGATTGCCTTGAGACGCATGGCTAAACATGAACGATTCTAGTTCTAAGATTAATCTAAAACTAGAATCATTCAGGTATAGCCATGCGTCTCTCAAGACTGCCTTGAGACGCATGGCTAAACCTGAATGATTCTAGTTCTAGATCAGTCTTAGAACAAGAATCGTTCATGTTTAGCCATGCGTCTCCCAAGATTGCCTTGAGACGCATGGCTTAACATGAAGGATTCTAGTTCTAAGATTAATCTAGAACTAGAATCATTCAAGTTTAGCCACGCGTCTCAAGACTGTCTTGAGACGCATGGCTAAACCTGAATGCTTCTAGCTCTAGATCAGTCTTAGCACTAGAATCGTTCATGTTTAGCCAAACATCTCTCAAGATTGCCGTGAGACGCATGGCTAAACATAAATGATTCTAGTTCTAGATCAATCTTAGAACCAATAACATTCGGATTTAGTCGTAGCTCTCAACTCCGTTTTGAGAAACACACGGCTAAAATTGAACGATTCTAGTTCTAAAACTTATCTAGAACCAAAATCATTCAGGTTTAACCATGCGTTTCAAAGCAGTCTTGAGAGACGCATGGCTTAACCTGAATGTTTCTAGTTCTAGATCAATCTTAGAACCAGAAATGTTCAGGTTTAACCATGCGTCTTTCAAGATTACCTTGAGACGCATGGCTAAACACGAACGATTCTAGTTCTAAGACTGATCTAGAACCAGAATCATTCAGATTTAATCATGCGTCTTAAGGCAGTCTTGAGAGACTCATGGATTAACCTAAATGATTCTAGTTTTATTATTATATCAAATTTTTCAAATTTCAAAGTTATAGAGTTATTATATCAAATAGCCAAATTTTACCAAATTTTATAAGCAAACCTTAAAGCATTTCATAAATATATTGTTCCGCTGTATATCTTTTATTCAGCAAATCCAAAAATGGATAAATTTTCGGAAATTTATCACTTTGATTTGCAATCGATTTTGGGACATAACGGATGACATTTCTTGATACTTTTTTCCCAATGTATCTTATATACAGTAATGACAGATTTGGGGATTTATCCCTAATTGATTGTATTTCATATTATTCGTAGAGACAAACTAAATTTGTAAACTTCATTTGTATCATAATGCTGTAAAAAATTTTTTATATAATGAAAGGTATGTAGTTTTTGAACTTTTTATTAAGATGGATAAAAATTTTGTTCTACCGGTTTCGGCCTTGTTTACACCATCATCAGGAACCGTCGAACAACCACTAAATTTTTTTAAAATTTTAATGTCAAAAGAACTTATTATTATTCTTAAAAAATTGTACAATCAAAAAATGAATTTATAAAAACGTTTTTTTTGATATTAAAAATACAAAAAAAATGTAGGTGTTCGAGAGTTCCTGATGATGACCTAAACAAGGCCGAAACCGGTAGAACAAAAACGTTTTTCTCCATCTTAATAAAAAGTTCAAAAATAACATACTTTTCATTACTTAAAAGTAGATAGAAAAAGCATCCTTCACAATAATAATTTTTATGTCAACAGTTCATATCGCTTCACCCTTACGATGCTTACTAAAGCCTGTAAAAAATAATATAATAATAAAACTCTGTAACTAATTTAAAATACTTTCGGTTTGGCGCACTCAACGTTGATTCCCATATTATCGGGAAGCCCAAAATTTCCGTAACATATAATATTTTAATATTCAAAAAAAATTGTGTTTTATGTACGTTGGTAGCTGTTTTAATTTTTTTAAAATTATTATTTCTGTCTTATCTACTACCTTAAAATTAGCTTTTCATCGTTGATAATTAAAATTAACAGTTTAATATGATCTATTTTTTTTTGATTTATATTTTATTCTATAGACAACTTTAATTTTGGGAATTTTTACAAGACATTTAGGTACTTATAAATCTGCATATCTGACATCTCTTTTTGTATCTGACAACGCTATTAGATCTACTCATCCACAGAAATACAAGCAGAATTTCTATCGCAAAATAATTAGAAATAGTTCACAGAATTTTCTGTTTTTCAAAAATTAGAAATGTTCATTTACTTTTTCTTCTTTTTCTGGAGTAACTATATATGACGCCGGATATGTCGGTACTCTGGGTATTACAGCACCCATACGCATAAATGCAGGACGTATGGGATACTCAACCAAAATATGTAATGAACGATTTTGCCTCAAATCGCTGAGGTTGCTTGTAAATATATGCTTGTGTAAATATATAAAGTCTTCTATACGCCGATTTTATTTCCACTCCGCCGAGGTCGCTTGCGAGCGAGGCGCTATAACCTTTGAATTGTCGATTTCGTGTTGACATATCAACTCTAACGCCACGCCCGCAAGCGACCTCGGCGATTAGAAGCGAAATCGTTCCTTGTATATCTTAGTAAATATATCAGGTCTCCTATAAGACGATTTTATCCTCACTCCGCCGCGGTTGCTGGCGGGCGAGGCGCTACGATCTTACGAAATGGACGATTTTATGTAAATATTTCAAATTATTCGACCCAAGTAGCGATTTAAGGTGACATTGTGTTATACTGTCTTCATTACATTGTCTTAGTCAAAATACCAAATTTTTATCCTTGGGCACCGGAATTAAGGCACACGTATCTTAACCCTGAGATCGTACTTTTTTTTAACATTTGCGTTTCGATTTAAAATCTCATCTATCTCATAGAGCTCATTTGTTAATTTTTCTATAGAGGAAAAGATGTGAGTTAAATCTGTTGTTTTTAGGATTTTCCTATCATTATCTTTCTCATCCTCCTTTTCTCCTTCAGATATTTTTTTATTCTTCTAATTTTTGATTTAAGATTAGTTGGTCGTACACAGGTCGGTCACAATTTCAATTTGCTACGCATTGGAAATCTACATTCGCGTTGACGGTGGTTCTAAGTTTGCAATTTTAATTTCTTTTGTTCCTAAGTTGTTCAAAATGTCTTAAGGAACATGATCAGCACACACAATTCAAATTTGGTAGTAAGAAAATAAATTACACGATGGCAAAAGGAATTTCTTCGGTTCTAACTTTTCAATCTTAATTCTTTTTGCGCTTGAAGATTTTTTAGTAATTATGAAAAATCTTCTACTTATTACAAATATTAATACATAATCTCATAATAATCTCACATAATTTTTCATAATAAATAAGAAAAAAACAAAAGTAAAAAACGATAATTTTTAACATTTTTAAATGTTATGAATTATGAATTAACATCAAATAAAAATTTGTTATAGTTGCAAATTCACGTTTATGATTATTATAATTCGTGTCAATTTAAGTCCCTCACCCTGTATATTAATATAATAATATTAAGTTTAAAAATATAGAAAATTTAATCAACTCGGAGTATTTTCATGATAAGAAACTCATAGAGAAAAGTACGAAAACAAATCAAACAGGAAAATGTGGCCGATTACTTCATTTGATAATAGTTAAAACCGCCAAAATATACATACACAAATCATTTAAAAGAAAATACTAGTAATACGTATATTTTTTAGCGAAATATTGTACGATGACGCACTGATAATAAACGAACGTTGTATTTCCGTTGTATGCGGAAAATATGTAGGAGGGACTGAACGAAAATTTCGATTATGCAAAGAGATTTGAAATATGTATAACGAAGCTAAAGCATAACAATTTGTGTTTCTTATTTCTCAGTTGATACCGTGAATGTTGAACTTAACCTATTTTTTTGATAAATCGATGGTAAGCGCGTCTTCTTGCATGTGCTCAAATGCGTGACAACGAGTTATTCCCATCGGAAAAGGGGGAATGTTTATTTTATTTTGTTTTATTTTGCGAGGTGAAAAATCTATAGAAAGAACGGCACAGAAAGATGTGATTAAAAATGTTGATGTAATTCGAGTATCGATTGAGACGGGTGCATTATTAACGATTATAATTGTCGGGTAGTTCGATAACTTTGGCCCCTTTTATAATACGGTATCGTTTCCACGAGCCTTGTGGGGTAAACCGAAAAGATTGGAACGCGTGGCCAGACACGTGTGTTGGAAACAGCTGTGTCACGATCCGGGGGACATTTACTAAGAGACATGTGTGCGTTTTCGTCTCTGGTTTGAGCAGAAGGTGAACGTTCCAATTTTTGTAAACTATTTTCGGAAAGTCTCCTTAACCCCACACACACGAAGTTTTATAACATCTCTACCTCTCCGCGTGGCACGATAATCGAATGCTATACTCCACTAACAGGATTATTGCGTTGGTCACTATTGTTAATATAATTTGTGCTTCCTGTAATTTGTACTCAGACCGCGAACTCGCAAACTCGCCTCTTTAACGGTCCTCGCGAATTTGAAACGAAAATTTTTTTTAATATAATAATATTTTTATTAATAACATTCCGATAGTATGCTTACCTTTGGTCAATAGACAACATTTCAATCTTCTAACAATGATTTCATTTACCGTCCTCGATGTGTATGTCACCACACTTCAAAGCGTATCATTATCGTATCGTAATCTTGGCCGTGCTGATAATTATTTGCTGTTGTTTGATGCCTAAAAGATTGATTGGCACCTACTTTATCGAGAAGCTAATATTAAAAAATTTAAAGAACGCACTTCTTTTTCAAATCAATCGGTACAATAGTTGATCAAGAAATTATTGGTAAAAAAAAATTAAAGTCTTAGAAATTAAGTAAATACTTTTATGCTTTATTTATTAATCTTCTAATCCTGCATCAGAAGAGACTTTGCAGCTAATTCGGTTGATGTTCCAACATTCAAACATCGTGTATATGAGCGATTTGAGTATAAATGTTCCCTTATGAAAGATTTGGTGTCTCAACTTATACATGTAATGAACGATTTAGCCTCAAATCGCCGAGGTCGCTTGCGGGCGAGGCGCTACAATCATCCGAAATAGACACTTTTCTGTTCGGACACTTTTTCTGCATTTGAAATATCAACTAGGATATAAAAGGAACGATTTCACCTCAAATCGCCGAGGTCGCTTGCGGGCGAGGTGCCGGATATGAAATACTAACACGAATTCGTTCATTTTGGAAAGTTGTAGCGCCTCGCCTGCAAGCCACCTCGGCGAAGTGAGAATAAAATCGTCTTATAGAAGACTTTATACATTTACTAGGATATAAAAGGAACGATTTCGCCTCAAATCGCCGAGGTCGCTTGCGGGCGAGGCGCCGAACATAAAATATGAACACGAAATCGTTCATTTTGGAAAGTTGTGGCGCCTCGCCCGTAAGCGACCTCGGCGAAATGAGAATAAAATCGTCTTATAGAAGACTTTATATATTTACTAGGATATAAAGGGAACGATTTCACCTCAAATCGCCGAGGTCGCTTGCGGGCGAGGCGCTGGATATGAAATATTAACACGAAATCGTTCATTTCGGAAAGTTGTAGCGACTCGCGCGCAAGCGACCTCGGCAGAGTAACAATAAAATCCTCTTATGGGAGGTTTTATATATTTATTAAGATGTATAAGGAACGATTTCGCCTCAAATCGCCGAGGTCGCTTGCGGGCGAGGCGCCGGACATGAAATATTAACACGAAATCGTTAATTTTGAAAAGTTGTAGCACCTCGCCCGCAAACGACTTCGGCGAAGTGACAATAAAATCGTCTTATAGAAGACTTTATATATTAACAAAAGGAGACTTCATATATTTATTAGGATATAAAAGGAACGATTTCACCTCAAATCGCCGAGGTCGCTTGCGGGCGAGGCGCTGGATATGAAATATTAACACGAAATCGTTTATTTTAGAACGTTTAGCGACTCGCCCGCATGCGATCTCGGCGGAGTGAGAATAAAATCGTCTTATGAAAGGATTTATATATTTACTATGATGTATAATGAACGATTTCGCCTCAAATCGCCGAGGTCGCTTGCGGGCGAGGCGCCGGAGATGAAATATTAACACGAAATCGTTCATTTTGGAAAGTTGTAGCGCCTCGCCCGCAAGCGATTTCGGCGAAGTGAAAATAAAATCGTTTCTTTCATATCCTAGTAAATATATAAAGTCTCCTATAAGACGATTTTATTCTCGCTTCGCCGAGGTCGCTTGCGGGCGAGGCACTACAACTTTCCAAAATGAACGATTTCGTGTTAATATTTCATGTCCGGCGCCTCTCCCGCAAGCGACCTCGTCGATTTGAAGCGAAATCGTTCCTTGTATATCTTAGTAAATATACAAAATCGCCTATAAGACGATTTTATTCTAACTCCGCCGAGGTTGTTTGCGAGCGAAGCGCTACAATCCTCCGAAATGGACGATTTTATGTACCCTTGGTCAATAGATAACATTTAAATCTTCTAACAGTGATGTCATTTACCGTCCTCGAACTGTATGTCACCACACTTCAAAGCGTATCATTATCGTATCGTAATCTTGGCCGTGCTGATAATTATTTGCTGTAGTTTGATGCCTAAAAGATTGATTGGCACCTACTTAATCGAGAAGCTAATATTAAAAAAATTAGAGAACGCATTTCTTTTTCATATCAATCGGTACAATAATTGATCAAGAAATTGTTGGTCAAAAAAAATCTGAAAAAAGTAAAGTCTTAAAAATCAAATAAATACTTTTATGCTTTATGCGAGATAGGGTGAATATGGAGAATAATAAATGTGGAAAAATTTTTTTTTGTCAGAAATTTTGGGATTGTCATGAATCGTTTAAAGATTAATCTTGACTTAATTTATTTTTTTTAGTTCGGTTCTAACATTCCAAAAATCTATTTTCGTTGCCCATGTCATGCCAACAAAGAATCCATTTCAATTATTTGTTTCATTAACCATTTTACTCTGATAGTAGGGAGTATAGAGCCAATCTTCCCTGTTTAATATTATTCACCTTTCTGACATTGTCAGAAAACTTAGGATTATTATGAATCGTTAAATATTTAATCCTTCGATAATTATTAATAAATGTTGAATTGTCAGAGTCGATGTTAATCTTGACTTATTTCTTTTCTATTGCTCCTTTTAGAGTAAAGAATGTTAGAAGAGACTGTGCAGATAGTTCGATTGATGTATTGTCCTCAAGTGTAATTCTAACTTTCCAAAAATAAATTTTTTGCCCACTTTTTTCCAAAAATCATCAACAAAGATTCCTTACACTCTCAGATCCTTTAATATTGTCATAAGATCTATAATTATTTACGTCAGGAAGCTTCTTTTTTTATTTAGTAACATATTAAATGATTTAAATGAATTCTATATTTAAGTTGATTCAATTTGAGTATCGCCTAAATGTATTTTCAAGGTTAATTTTTAAAATGAGAGAAAAATATTTGTTTTTTGCAATAAATAAAACCCGAATAGCGTTCCTTTTATTTATGTAATAGAAAACGTTGCTTATGTATAATTATTATCTCTTACAATGATGTTTAACCTCTCCGACCTAAGATAACGGTGCCCGAAGGGAGATAACGAATGTATTAAACGGCATTTTTCTCGTATTTATTAAAATTGTGCTGAAAGAAATTCGGCGAAAAAATCCATTCAAAAAAAATTCAAAAATTGTCTCATTTTTTATGATATCATCGCGGGCAATTAAAATTTATGAATTCATCAAACGGCAGCGGTTCCTGTATCGTACAAGTTGTGTGTTGTTGGGTCGCTAATTTAATTGTTTTTTTTTTATTTTTTTTTTCGTTGCGTAATCGAATGTTAGCGAAGCATTCATTGTCCATACACATCGCTTCTTTTTTTTTAGATTGTCGTTACTCAAAATAGTTCGAATAAGTATAAATAAAAGGAAAAGTACTAATTTTATCTGACCGACTGTAATCGTGCTGACGTCATGATTAAACGATCGTCCGCGTATATACACACAATAAATACATTACGACTTTTCACCGTTTAAAAAAATCTTTGTTATGTAATTATTTTTCACTAAATCACGTGATTACTAACAATTAATTGTTTTTAAAAGTTGAGTGGGTTTTCCGAATAAAGTATGTATTAGTGCCCGGTAAACCTACTTTAAACATCGAAATGAAATTTGAATGAAAATTTTTTGTGTCTAATGCGGTTAATGGTTCGGGAATGATAATGTTCGAAACGGAAGAGGGACACATTTGTGTTGCGGTTGTAGCCCCCATACGGCGAACAGATGTATGCAGAAATGCTGTAACTTTTCGATTTTGACCGTTTAAATATTATTCGTAAAATTTTTGTTTAAAAATAAAAATCAAAAAACTTTGTAATCAGCGACGATTAACTTTATAAGTTAGTAAGTATACAAATATTTTGCATTATCAAAAAGGAAAGAATTTTGTGCGATATATTAGTTATCTTTAAATCGATTATAATTTCTATTACAGGTGCTTCCACTTATTATCACCACCTCCTTTTTTTCCTTTTTACGACTACAATCTTTTAACTATATTCAGTGTTAAGTAAGATTTTGGCAAGTTCGCTTCTAATTATTATGCATAGTTATTATTAAGGTGATGGATGTTTTTGTCAGTGAAGACCTTCATTAAACGAGTAAGAATTTTTTCAAGTTACGTCTTAGATTTACCGTTCCACTGCGTGGGGCATGAATGGCTTGGTAGCACGTGCTGCCCCACGTGTCCTTCGAAAGGGTTGGAAAACCCTGTCGTTGTCGACGTTGCTTTGGCGGTGGCGTACGTGCGTCACGGCCCTGCCTATTGATTGTAGATGCGTGGAGACGATATCTACAGTCACGGCCGCTTCTGCACGACCCTCGTTGTCATGGCTACTTCTTTCGTCACTCCTCTCCCCCGACGTTACCAATCCCCCAACGCTATTTTTTTTTATTTTCAAATTTTCCACACTAACAACTTTTTTAATTAAATTTAATTTACATTCTTTTTTGTACTACATCATTTTCATTTCACAATTTTATGTAACTCAAAATGTTTATGTGTCTGACTCAACATCAATTATTATTAGAGGTGAACATCGATGCCATACAGTTCTGATTCGATTATTTATAAAGGTTACGATTTAAATTAATTATCTAAAAGATTTTTTGGTTTAATAAAATAATTTAGTTTAAATGCAATATTTCACCTCGCCCATAAATGACCACGGCGCTATTAGATCGGTCATTTGATGTCTTAATAAGTGAAGTAAGCGCATAACACTTTAGTATATCAGCTATACGCCGAGGTCGCTTGCGGGCGAGGCGCCGAAACTAATTCAGATATTTCATTCAGTTCTGATTTGTGTTTATGTGTCCGTTATCAAAATGTCTATTAGATTGGTCATTTGATGTCGAAATATGTAAGTGTATAACACTTTAGTATATCTTCACTTCGCTGAGGTCGCTTGCGGGCGAGGCGCTATGGCTGAGTGTTAATTTTAGTTTTGTAGAGATGCCACAAAACTGTTTGTGTTTATACACTACCTAAGTCTGAAAAACAGTATTTCATTCAGATCAGTTTTGTATTTGTGTTAGTACTGACCCCCTCGTCCACAAACAACCTCGTTATTACATTACTTATTTGATGTTTTATAATATAATAATAATAATAATTTCTTTATTAAGTCCACAACATATACAAAAATACAAAAGCACAAAAATAATAACATTCTGCCAATAACAGGACCACGTCAAAGTACCCAAGTATCTTGTTTTTCATTGACCCTACCGAGGAGTTAAAATTTAAGCTTTTACTTTTACGTTACTCAAAAGGGAGGAATATACAGAGGCATATGCAAAAATTTGATGTAAACGTTCAACATACAGTATGAAAAAGATCGTTTAAATAATTGAAGACAATATTGGGGTATCGTTAATAATATATGCTTATGCGTAACATTAATATTGCAAACATCACTACGGGAACTTATTTTGTTAAGGTGTAAGGTGGGGATTTGTATAGAATCAGTTAATACAAAAACATGCTTTGTGTATGTTTGGGTATGTGAATCATCTTCAGGAACTTTCGGGCACTACTATGTTAATCTTCAAAAATATTTAAAATCTATTCAAATTTCAAAATATCAAAAGGTATGTTAATTGTTGGTTTTATAACGGAGTGTTCTATTTTATGAGGTTATGCGTCATTGAATGACACATAATGTTTCCCCGTTTACTTTTTGATATTTTGAAATTCGGATTGATTTTAAGTGGTTCTGAAACAGGGCCGAAACCGGTAGGGCTATAACAACTCATTTCGTCTTAATAAAAAGTACAAAATTAAATGAAACTATCTTTAATTTGTTCAAGACGGAAAAAAAATAATATGTGAAATATGTTCACGTCTCCTTATTCCATATACAGGATGAGTTATTTGTATCCCGTTTGACAAGAAAAAAAAAGTTTTATACAAAAGTAGTTTAGTTCTATTTAAGTGTAACGGAGAATATGTCAATCTTATTAAATGGAACGCCCTGTATATTTTATCATATTATGAATACCACTAAATTTGTTATTACAACCGTATATGTTACTAGCTTATAAAATTTATAGTTTCTGATATATTCAATTGTTTCTCGAAAATGTGCCCATTGCAAGACCTTCTTAAAAAAATTGTAAAAACGTCATTTTATCCGATTTTGCCTTGAAACTAAGTCAGATGATAGTCAAAGCCAGCGTGTTCATAAAGTTCACTTACTTTTGATGTTTTTCAAATGATGTTTCCTTATTTTTTTTATGTTTTATGTTGGTTGAATTGCCCATCAATTTCCCTTTAATTAATAATAAGTATTTCATATTAGACATAAGTATATCATATGTCTAAGTTTAATAATGTTCCTGATATTTACAATTTAAAGAAAAATGTGTACTAAAATACGACATTATTGTACTCAATATTATATTGTGTTTATTTTTATCATTTTTTTGTAGTTTGTTTATTATTTGATTAATATTTTATAAGGTAAAATAATTTTGCTGCCATATACCCAATTTAAATGCGACTTAGTGCTTTATGAAATTTAAAAAGATTCATGTTATAAAATATGCATTATAATTTTATTTTTTGTATTTTTATCAAGTTTAGATCATTTATTTATTAAAAATATTTCGCAAAATAAAAGAAGAATTAATTGGCCCACATGTTATTTAATGTAATGTTGACTTAAATTTTGAAATTTAGTAAAATATTATTTTTCATAAATAAAGAAGCAAAACCTGATAAAAATATAAAAAATAAATTTATATGGTACCACAATAATATATTTTATTACATAATTCTTTGTAAATTTCATGAAGTACCAAGTCGTATTAAAATTTCTTATATGACTTATATGATGAGAATTATTTTACATTATCAAGTATTAATCAAATAATAAAAGGAAAAACAAAAAAAACTGATAAAAATAGACAGAATATAATATTAAGTGCAATAACGGCATATTTATTACACATTTTTTTAAATTCTAAATGTCAGGAAAACTATTAAAGTTAGACACATATCATAGTTACCCTTAGTTAACGGGAATCTGATTGGCAATTCAACCAGCACACAATATACAGAGTGTTCCATTTAAAAAACTTAAGAAAAAGCCATTTGAAAAACATCAAAAGTAGCTGAACTTTATGAACACGCTGTAGCGTATCTAATATCTTTCGATAGAGTCAACTATTATCTGGCATAGTTTCAGAGCGAAATCTGAAAATATGTCATTTTAATATCATTCTTAAAAAGATGCAATGGGTACATTTGGTGAAATAATTGAATATCTCAGGTGCTATGAACTCTAGGAGTTAGTAACGTATATGGTTATATTAACAAATTTAGTAGTAATTATAATATAATACAGGGTATTAAAAAAATTGACATACTGTCCAATAATAAAAAATAAGTGAAAATAATTTTAAATAGTAGAAGGTTTTGAGCCAAATAACTTTTGTATAAAACTATTTTTTCCTTATCAACCGGATATTAATAACTCACCCGGTATAAAACGCAAGCACGAATTTTGCATCCTTTGAATTTTAAAATTCACGAGTCGTAAACAATATCACCGTAATTAAATATAGATAGCACCAAGGCATCACATAAAACTATCTTCAAGTGATGGTCTAAAAAATGACGGACCGAATATAAAAGTTTCAATGTTTTCTGAATCTCAACTCAGAGTCGACAACCAAGCCAAAATTTCGCGCGTCAATTACCACATTTAGCATTTGACCGTTGACACCACATACCAGGGGCCACAGTAAAACAATCAGGAACCTAATGCCTAACCGCAAGCATAATTAAGTCGTTTAGATCTTTATTTATATTATCTCGTGCAGTCAAAGCAGGCAATTTAGAATAGCTATAGTAAAGCTGCTTATCATCAGGATACATATGAACATTACAAAACGGGAGTCGGCTATACAAATTCGTAGTGTAAATAAATGGAACAATTTATCGTGAAAATCAACTAATTGCTGCATTTGATAGATCAATGTAATGAAGAATTGAAAATGATCATCAAAGGCCTTAGAGAAATGATTCATCGCCCAAAAATATCCTCGGTCTGTTTCTGGATAGAATACTAAATTATAATAAAAAATATCCTTTCAAATACCTTCGGCAGAACAGACGAAATGCTTATAAGCCTAAGATCTTTCAATTGGGATGGGTTATTGGTTTCAGCTAACGGCACCACACCAAAACGACCTTCCAATCATCATGGAAAATATGAATGTTCAATACAAAAATTAAAAGAATGACAGATAAATAAAAACGGTATTAGTTTTAATGTTAAGCAAGGCATCTAAAATTACTTCTTCCTTGCGCTTAGCTACCTGCGTCAAAACGTTGGAACTATAAGAAGCAATCAGGTCCGCATTTCCAGCAAATTGGTTTTGAAAACCAAGAAATAATCATCAATTGAGTCCACATTATCACTAGTGACAGGAGTTTTACAATTTTTGCTACAGCAGTGTTCCAAACCTTACAAGAATCGTTACAACCAAAAAGATGAACGAACTAGGCTTTTTTTCGCGTTGAATCGAAAAAAAGGTCGTAAATCTACGATACGTCTGTTTTCGCAATTTCATGAGTAGCTTAATATTATCGATAGCGAACACACAGCAAAAAATCCCGCATAGGGGCTTGCAAATCACACAATGAGGTGTTGTATTAGTTTATTAACATTCCGAATTTTGACTTTTTTTGACTACCGGTCGTGTATTAAATTAGAATTTAGAATTAATTGGGTATGCAAGTTTATGGTAATGAACGTGCTATTTTCAGAGAGCGACACAATCAATGTTTATGTCTAAAAACAAAATATCTCTTATAAGTACGTACACACGACTGGTGTTAATTGAACTAAAATTAGAACTAACACTAAAACTATTACTAGGACTGATACTAGATCTAAAACTAGAAACTTTCGGGTTTTGCATGTTGCAATCTTCTTCATTTCGAAACAGTTTCTGAAGAATCTATAATTCAGCGAACAGTGTATTTTATGAGCAACCTTTCAGATGAAATGATACAATGACGTACGATGACGGAAAATGACGGAGATTAGATGTGATTACTCCATCTCATATCATCAACAATCTTGGTTTTATTCTTACAGTTCGAGCAGTGATACAATATGGTACTAGTTCGCTATTAATTGTCACTTTGCTCATGCGCATTCAAGAATCTATAATTTTTTACAAACTAATATGTCATTCTCTGCTCGAACAAATCTATTGTATTGGAATGTAAGGTAGAAATTATAGATGTAGTTGTACTTAACGATGAAAATGATATTTACTTTTTGGTTTCTACCGGTTTCTTCGTATCGCCATCCTCAGGAATCGATGTTAATTTGATTTCTTAAAATTGAAACTATTTTTGTTATTTCTTCTTATCATTATTTATTTAACGATCATTTTTGGGTTTTATTTATTATTGTATTGTGTGTAATTAGTCTTATTATGTAAAATTCTTTTTCTGAGGGCGCGAAATTTTTCGTCTTTTTAGGTTGACGTTAATCATTCACAATTGCTACTTTAACGTATATAACAAAGAAATCAAACACAACTATTGTATTTTAGACCTAAGGAGTATACAAACAATCGTAATACCGCGAGGTCGCATAACACATAACACACATAATACAAATCAGAATTGGATGAAATATTGCATTTTAGATCTAAGTATATAATAACAATCATTGTCCCTTCTATATCTTTATAAATAAATAAGCTCTCTTATAAGATGATTTTATTCTCACTCGACGATGAGAATATGGACGATTTTATGTAAATGTTTCAAATCCATCGCCTCGTTCCTCCTATACTTTAGTAAATATATAAAGTCTCCTATAAAACGATTTTATTATCAGTACGCCGAGGTCGCTTGCGGGCGAGGCGTTACAAATTTCCAAAATGAACGATTTCCTGTGCATATTTTATATCCAGCGCCTCGCCCGCAAGCGACCTCGGCGATTTGAGGTGAAATCGTTCCTTTTATATCCTAGTAAATATATAGTCTCCTATAAGACGATTATATTCTCACTTCGCCGAGGTCGCTTGCGGGCGAGGCGCTACAATTTTCCAAAATGAACGATTTCCTGTGCATATTTTATATCCAGCGCCTCGCCCGCAAGCGATCTCGGCAATTTGAGGTAAAATCGTTCCTTGTATATCTTAGTAAATAATATACAATATACAAAGTCGCCTATAAAACGATTTTATCCTCACTCCGGCGAGGTCGCTTGCGGGCGAGGCGCTGCGATCTTCCAAAATGGTCGATTTTATGTAAATATTATACATCTAGCGCCTCGCCAGCAAATGACCTCGGCGATGTGAGGATATACTAAAATATTAGGTAATAAAAGGTTCCTGTTGTATGTCTTCGAACTTTTATTTAAAATAGAAGATATTTTATTATTATTATATTTTATTACTGTTAAGCCGAGATCGCTTGCGGCCGAGGCAATGGGTTGTTCGATATCATCTTTGTGTTAATATGATATCAACTATACCGCCTCACCCGTTTGTTTGATAAAAGCCTGTGTTGATATAGTGTTAATTGCAAAATCTCGTTTACGAGCAACTTCTACTTAACATACTATATCATTTTGTTACACCGAGTTCGCTTGCCACCGAGGCATTGGGTTATTTAACATCATCTTTGTTACAAAAAATAACACGCAGAATGTCCTGGAGGTCACGACGTACCGGTCCGATCAAAATTTTATGAAGCCTATCAAAGGTATTCTAAAATTTGAATAAAAGTACAAAGACATACGAAAGGAGCCTTTTATTATATGACCAAAATGGAAAAAAATTACAAATTCATTATTAATAAAATATTAGGCACTTACTACATTTATTAAAACATTTAAATGACTGATATAATGCGTCATGGTCGCTTGCGAACGAAGTGCTGAAACTGATTGTTTAATTAATTAATTCAGTTAAACAATATTTAATTCAGTTCAACTTTGTATTAATGTATTTATGCACCTCGCCCGCAAGCGATCTCGGCGAAATGAAGATATATTAAATATTTAAAACATCAAAGATTTAATTTGTCCATCAAAGAATCGTTCCGAAATAGTTGAGCGACATCTTTATCTTTAAGCGCCCTGCAATCATTCCATCAAACTTGAAACATAAGGGAGGCCGATAAATTCATCAAACAGAATTTTTCTTATTTCAAATTCGCTCATGTCATATCATTTCTAGATTTAGGCTGATGAGAAAATAATAAGAAAATCTTCCGAAATAATTTGTGTTATTTTTATTATTTAAATTAATTTTGTTTAAATAAATATCAACTTCTAAATATACAAAAAAAAACAATCCATCTTCAATTGAAAACTTGACTTCATGTTGCCATTTCGCTCCTAAATTGAATCAGATAATTTATTAATGCGCATATTGGATTTATCAACAAAGTTTTGATAAACAAATTTGGTATTTATTAAATAAGCCATCTTTCATCTTGAAGAATACGGTGTTGTTTTTTTAAGCGTTTGTAACTCGACACTTATATATGTGTATAAACAAAAAATGAAAAAAATGTTAAAAAAGCTTTTGTATTAAAAGTATCTATAGAGTAAAAGTGTAAAAGTTGAAAATCTCGTTATACTATTGTTTTGTGATGCGCGGAAATTATATCTGATTAAGATAAGTTATCAGTGCTTAGGAGCGTCCTCGACTTTAGTAAAATCCTGGCGAAATTGTCGCCGTTGTCACGTGATCGCGAATGTAAAAAAAAATCGTCGTCAATTTTACGCGCTGTTGAGGTAGATTCGAACCTCGCTGCCGCGTTTCGTCGTGTTTACATTAGATAATAAGGATCCCCGATTAAAAACGAACAAATATAGCTAGCATTTTTCTATTAATAGATGTAAATATTTATCGATCACTTGGAAATTATAAATATGGAACCGAAACAACTATTTTTAGTTAAAAGAAACAATCTTTTATAGATAATTTTTTTTTGATAAATTTTTTTATTCTTCTCCGATCCCAGAATGAAAACGTTGCGTAGCGTTGCAATTTAAAATGCAATAAAAGTGGACACACCGCGACGACCTTGGGCGGTGAAGATCTGTGTGTGCGAGTGTGTGTGCAATTTTTTTTTATGTTTTCGCTTTGGCAGTGTTGCTTCTCTGTTATTGTGCACGTTTTAACGTTGAAGTTGAGTGTTACGTCCGTTTGAATCGTTGAAAGCTGAAATCAAAAAAAATTTTGTTTTCTTCACATGTCAACGTTTACACTTTTCGTTATTGATGACTTAAACAATGACTAGAAACGATTATACTCCGATTCTTCGAAAAAAACCCATCTTGAAACAATGCGCAGTAAACTAGTCTTACAACGGATATCGTTATACGTGTGCTTTATTATATTTCTGATTACGTACCTCGTAACTCTTTCATTTTTCGAACCTGTTTCGAACTCCAGTTCGAAGATTACGAGAGGTCTAAGTTCTGCTAAGAACAAACAATTATTTTTTTTATTTTTGTTTTGTTAATGCGCCCTTAAGCATAGATATTTTTTGTTATCCTTTTTCTTCGTTGTATATGTATTGCGTATGTATTTGAATAAAAGTTGTAGTAATATGTATTGTGGTGAATAAGAAAGGTGTAGTAATATCGTGATCTATGTATAGTACGGATATTTCCGTTTTGTTTATGTCTATAATTAACGTTAAAAATTGTTGAGGCAATGCGGCTCGCGGCTTGGTGAGGTCGAAAATACTCAAAAAGCTGTGCTACTACACCAGTACTGAAATAAAACTTATATTTTGAGCTCGGCTTTTATTCTGGTTGCTCTGAGAGTCTGGTGATTATTCGAACCCAGTGGGCACACGACTGGTGGTTGCGGCGGGCCTACGGGCCGCCGTTTCTCGGCCCTCGCGATCTCGTGGACCCGCGAAAACTGAAAAAAAATTTACCGTCGCGATGAGTTTCATCACCGTTTCGCTTCGCGTGTGACATGCACCAAGTTTATCGTATCTTCTATCTGTCCTATCTCCATCTCCATCTTCATCTTCACCTCCTTCTTCATCATCATCGTCATCGTCATCATCATCATCATCTCGACGTCTTCGTGAAGTTATTTTCTACTCCCACTGACGGGTTTTGGTTTGGACTCTCTTCTCAGGTACACAAGCTGCTGGTACTAACCACAATTATTGCGTTTCTTTTTTCGTTTACTCTCTAATACAATATTGTTTTAGGTTTTACAATCCGATCGTAAACTTTAATCTCGGCGACGTCGCTTGGATTTTTTCTTTCATTTATTTTTTCTTATCTAAACTTTAGTCCGGCGTGTGTTAGCCTCCTCCGCAAAAACGACGGACGATTCTTTTCCTTAACTCGCGAAAGCTCTTCGAAACGAAACGGAACGTGCGGGCACATTTTAACGGCCCCCTCGCCGGCACTATTATAGATTTCTTTTATTTTTAAAGCGACCGTGAACGCATTAAATTAACACCTTAATTAAACTTGTGCACAATAGTGTATAGCTATCAGCGTCGTTTTATTATTTATGTTCTTAATAGCTATAAAACCGGGGGGATTTAATCGTTCGCCGATTGCTTTTTATATGAAGTCGCTTCTGCCTCCAACTCAACTCAACTTCAAAACATTACACAAATTTTTTTTTGCTTTGCAATGGGTGGTACCTCTAATTATTTATCCGCTTGGCACACGATTTCTCTGACGTCAAAAGGAATCGCAATTTTATAAATATGTATATAGTTATTATTGAAAAAAAATCTTTTTTTATTTGAAAATGGGTGGCGCCTCTAATTATTTATCAGCTTAGCACGCGATTTCGCTGACGTCAAAAGGAAGTGCAACAGGTCATATTTTTCCCCCCCATTCGGAACGAGTTCCGAGGTCCCTGGGGATCGATTTCCTTCCTCTCTCTCGGTTCCTCTTCCATTTCTCATCCGGTTTGTTCATCTCAAGCTTTAAAATTTTCCGATCGTCTTTTCTGGTGACAAACAGAACCACGCACTACGTTTTCTATTTCGGGACAGTCTACTTTTTTTTTTCAAACTCCGTCGTGTCGTTTGGGATATTGTGCCCAGAACGAAGCGAAGTCAAACCGTGAGCGACATTTTAACGAGGCTAAATATTTGGCATCGGTTCGCACGTGCGCTTTACTCACGGTTTATAACGTCTCGAACATAGAGACTTTTAAGAAAATGTATGAGAATATTCTAGATGTTTTATGAAATCTTCTGATTGAAGCTTTGGTTAAAAGGCGAGATAATGAAGGGTTCCTTTATTTCTTTTATTGAATGAATTTTTGATGGTAAATTTGTTATTTTTTGTTTGAAAAAGGAGAGTGAAAGAGTGACCCTCGGCGTGACTCTGCAAGTTTTGGTTTAGTTTGGTCTTTTCTTTTCGGGTATTTATAAATATTGTTATGGACGAAATGTAATGAGAGAAATGTTAGTTTTATTAGGGGATATTTAATATGTATAGAGAGTGTTATGTTGGTGTAAAGAAAAGTTGAAGGTTGAGTGCGATAAGTTGGATGTGGAGATGGGGAGAGTTGGGGGGTTGTTGATAAAGAGTCGACGCGTCGAGGAGAGCATCTGGCCGGGAGCCAAGCGTCGTGTAGTGACCTTTTCTCGGTTTCCGACGCCGAGGTGTCGAGGTTTCGTTGCCGGTGGATGTTTGTTCCGTGGCACGTGTGGAGGGTAGATTGACGCGGGGCCCGCGCGGCGTCGGGGCGCTATAGGGAGTCAAGTTTGGTCGTCGGTTACCTAAGGGGGGAGGCGACGGCGTCGGGGGCACGAAAGTAACTCGACGCACTTGGCAGCCCGAACCGCTCCTTAAAAGGTACGGGGCACTTGAGAAGGGGGGCCCCCGTTACGACGTCCCTTCCCATCGTCCCAGGCCCGTTACGTCCCTACCGATAACGGACGACAACGGCGGCGGCAGCGGTAGCGGCGGCGGCGGCGGCGGCGTCTCCTCCATCTCCTTCGACGTCGTTCTTCTTCGTATATGAGATTTGCGGTCTACTCCTAGGAGCAACACGCCACATGCCGCGCCGCATGGTAAAAGGAGAGAGAAAGAGGATGAGGTTATCTATGAGCAAACTATTGAGCACATGGCTCCTTCTTCCGGTGGATCACACCCGGAGAGAGCAACGAAAGGTGACTAACCCGCCTCTCTCCCGGGTACGTAAAACCTTTTAGGAAGATGTGCATCTCAAAATGTGTGGCCATGTAACTTGCGTAGTGAGTCACAGTCACCTCGCGTCCAGGCGTCCAGCGACGCCTGGATGAACCTCGCCGCCGGGACGCCTGGACGCCGTGCCCGGGCTTGCACACGTGCCTAACGCTATCTTTAGCTCACGGCCCCTTGCGTCGCTTTTTTTTCCTCTCCTCTTCCAAACTCCGACGAACGCGCCTTGGCAACGTTCCCGGTCGTCTTATGTTGTTCCCGTGGAGAAATAAGAAATAAAGCTGCGTATACGACAAACTTCTTTCTTTACTTTCTTACCTTTTCAAAACTTATTCTACACCCATCTTATTTATAAACTTTAATGATATTCAATCAATCGCGCAGGATAATTTTCTTTCTTATCTCGAAATCGAAAAAAATCTCGATTTTCTTCATCTTGACTCAAAGTTAATTTTATGATTTTTTCTCTTTGAAACATCCGAAATGGAAATAAAACAAAGAAGACCGTCTTGAATATAATGCAGTAAAATCCTTGAAATAATGTTAATGTTATGTTAATGTTTTTGTATTAGGATTTAGTAAAATCATTTAAATTTGGCGCGTTAAGTTGATTTTGTGAGTGGCGTAGTTGAAGTTGGGAGCGTCGCGACGTCGTCGTTGAAACGGGAATTCACGGTTGTTTGGGAGAGTCGGGTGGGGATTCGGACTTAGCATCCCCGTTGGTTAAGTGCATCTATAACCATCGTTGACGTTAGCGTAAGGCGCGGATGTGGTGGCAGAGGTAAGCGTTTTGTGCGGATAGAGAGTATTTTAAAACTGGCAATTATTTTTGGTATCGCATATAATGGGGTGTGATGCATGGCTTAGAGTTTAGTTGCGGCCTGATCGTCGACTGGCCTAAGTAATATCCTTTAAGGAACAGCTGCAAACATCCTCCAGAACAAAAAAAAATAAAATAAAATACCGGAGGATGATGGAAAACGAGGAGCTTTCGGGTCTTTCGGCAAAGGATATCCGGTGTAACGAGGAGGAGAAACTCCTACGACCAGAAATCATCGGGTATTTATTTGGAGAGTTGGATTGATAAGATTTTTTTGGTTTTTTATCGTTATTAATCTTACAGATAAATGACGTAAGATAATCTGTTATTTTTTCGGTTAAGTCGATTAATTAAAATGTTCTCCTTTGTCTTCTTTTCTTCTCTTCTCGTCGTCGAGATTTTTTTATTATTTTATCGCGTTATTCCGCGGCGTGCCGGGTCTTAGTAACGCTTTGGCACGCTTCCAGAAAGATTCAAGGTTTTTTTTTCTCCTCGCACCGACGGACGTCAGCAGCGTCGCGACGCTCTCTCTGGTATATTCGCGCTCGCTTTTACACTTCACAAAATACTGAAAAAACTAAAAACTACGCAATTTCAGGAAAATTTGTGAGTATGTATAAAAATGACACGGGGAGTTTACCCCACCCATTTAAGAAAAACAAAAAAAAAAACAAAAAAAAAACATATATAAATTAGTGAACGTGTGGGGCGGTTTTGTGTTGAGATTTCCGATCTTGCCTTCGGACGTTTTCGTTGACTTGGTGACGTCACCTTGGTATATCGACCAATCGCGTTGCGTTTTACTGGCGGGTATCAACGATCATCTGAGCTTAGTACGAGACCCTATTTCTGGGCGCCTCTGACTTCTAGTTCACAAACGCGTGGTGCGCCGTCAGTTTCTGTTACCTTCTGTTACCAGTCGCTAGTGGTCGCTTCGACGACGATATTATATTATGTGACGTTTTCCTTCCGCGGCCGAGTTCTTATCTATGGAAATACTGTTTTGTGCTGTTACTACTTTTTAACCCTTCGAGACCTTTTAAATATATTTATTTATTTATTTTTTCTTTTTCGTTTATGCGTTTGATATTTTTTGCGTTTGCCGGCTATTTATTTAAATAAATCTAGTGTTCCGGGATTATGTGATGATATGAAATGATACGTTTTAATTTCGTACGTATTTTATTTTATTTGTTTATTTATTATTATTATTTTGTTTGACCGGGTGGATTTCGTGATATGTCAGAAACGATGGTAATTATTGGACACGATTTCCTGCCTTATTTCTTTTTTTAATTACTTTTTTATAATTCATAAAAAAATTTTTTTTAAGAAAAAAGGTTTATTTTATGTCCTTGTTAGTCAAAGGTCTGTATTGGCCTTGGTACTGCCTATAACCGATCGATTCCCGGCAATTCTCCACTTCCCCACTAAATCAGGTCACTATGTTTACGGTTTTATTTTCCCATGTCATCCCCCCGTCGACGCTCTCAATTACCCTTAGGGTTTTTGTTGCAGATCGTCGACATTCACGATTGACGTTTTCTTCTTCCTCTTCATCATCAACAACAACAAAAACAACCCCCACGACGATTCTTACTATTACTTTGACGAGTTTGTCCGCGTCGACGTTTTTATAAATCGGCCGCCCGGATAACGAGTGTCACGGAGTACCAAGAATTTGGTCCAAGATTTCCTCCGCCATGGGTCGCAAGAAAATACAAATATCCAGGATCACCGACGAACGGAACCGACAGGTAAACCATAAATTATATTCACTCTCTCTTATATTGCAAAGGCCAAGATCGCTGCTTTACTTATCTCTCATTTGGTCCCCATATACCAAAACAAAATAGATAACACGTTTGTTTTGTAATAAGACCCAATAAAAATTAAGTTTTTTAAAGTTATTATGCGCGTATCATGCGTAATCGTTTTTTGGTCATTTTTTATCTCATTTTTTTTTAATTGGAATTTTTCCAGCTATTTCACATTCATATATATCATATTTTACAAGGTAACTCACCTTTATATATATATATAACAAGTAAAAATCAGTTTCGCAATGTTAAAAAAATAACTGTCTTTATAACTGTCATTTAATTCGTTCGTCAATTGTTATGGCCAATTTAGTTTTTACTCTCTTTAGTGCTATTATTTAAGAATGATAATAAAATAATTTTTTTATTAAAAGCGAAATTTAATCTAGGGTTAAAGATCGAATAAATAAAAACCCCCTGTATATTATTATTTTAGTGAATTAATTTGACTTAATATTACTTCATACTCTACCAAATTTCTAATTTTTTTAACTTTGATGACCTGTATATTTGCAATATGAAGACATTTACCATTTTTTTTTTACATGAATCATCATTTTCACTCTATGATTAAAATTATTCCGAAACACCTCGCGTATATCGGTGTCCCATTTAACCTGACAAAATTTTTTGTTTGGCAATTTTATCGTAGGTGAAATTAATGTAATTTTTTCCGAAAAATCTAATTTTGACTTAAAAGATAAGCGTTCGAATTTAAAATTTTAAAATTTTTCCTGTTCCGCCATCAGCCGGTGAAAGACGGGTTTATTTTTGAGTGTAATTTTATCGTAGGTGGAATTAACGTAATTTTTCTCGAAAAATCTAATTCTGCCCTAAAAAAGGGTTCACTTTTGAGTTTCTCATTTAACCTGAAAAAATTAAAAATCGTTTTGGTAACTTTATCGTAGGTGATAATGAAATTTCTCCCAAAAAATCGGATTTTGCCTTAAAAAAAAGGAACAAATTTGTAATTTTTTTTGTTCCCCCATCAGCGGGTAAAAAAGGATTCACTTTTGAGTATCCCATTTAACCTGAAAAAATTAAAAATCGTTTTGGTAATTTTATCGTAGGTGATAATGAAATTTCTCCCGAAAAATCGGATTTTGTCTTAAGAAAAGGAGCAAATTTGTAATTTTTTTTTGTTCCGTCATCAGCGGGTGAAAAAGGATTCACTTTTGAGTATCCCATTTAACCTGAAAAAATTAAAAATCGTTTTGGTAATTTTATCGTAGGTGATAATGAAATTTTTCCTGAAAAATCCGATTATGCCATAAAAAGGAACGACCCCATTTAAAATTTGTATTTTTTTTGTTTCGACATCAACGGGTGAAAAAGGGTTCATTTTTGAGTGTCCCAATTAACCTGAAAAAATTAAAAATCGTTTTGGTAATTTTATCGTAGGTGATAATGAAATTTTTTCCGAAAAATCCGATTATGCCATAAAAAGGAGGGACTCCATTTAAAATTTGTAATTTTTTTTGTTCCGCCATCTTCGGGTGAAGAGGGTTCATTTTTGGATGTCCCGTTTAACCTGAAAAAATTTTAAATCGTTTTGGTAAATTTATCGTAGGTGATAATGAAATTTTTCCCGAATTATCCGATTATGCCATAAAAAGGAGCGACCCCATTTAAAATTTGTAATTTTTTTTGTTCCGCCATCTTCGGGTGAAAGAGGGTTCATTTTTGGATGTCCCGTTTAACCTGAAAAAATTTTAAATCGTTTTGGTAAATTTATCGTAGGTGATAATGAAATTTTTCCCGAATTATCCGATTATGCCATAAAAAAGGAGCGACCCCATTTAAAATTTGTATTTTTTTTTTGTTCCGCCATCTTCGGGTGAAAGAGGGTTCATTTTTGGATGTCCCGTTTAACCTGAAAAAATTTTAAATCGTTTTTGCCATAAAAAGGAGCTCCCGCATTAAAAATTTGTAATTCTTTTTTGTTCCGCCATCTTCGGGTGAAAAAGGGTTCACTTTTGAGTATCCCATTTAACCTGAAAAAATTAAAAATCGTTTTGGTAATTTTATCGTAGGTGATATGAAATTTTTCCCGAAAAATCGGATTTTGCCATAAAAAGCAGCGACCCTATTTAAAATTTATAATTTTTTTTTGTTCCGCCATCAGCGGGTGAAAAAGAGTTTATTTCTGAGTGTTCCATTTAACCTGAAATAATTAAAAATTGTTTTGGTAATTTTATCGTAAGTGATAATGAAATTTATCCCGAAAAATCCGATTATGCCATAAAAAGGAGCGATCCCATTTAAAATTTGTATTTTTTTTTGTTCCGCCATCAGCAGGTGAAGAAGGGTTCATTTTTGAGTGGCCAAACTTAACCTGAACAAAATTAAAAATCGTTTTGGTAATTTTATCGTAGGTGATAATGAAATTTTTCCCGAAAAATCGGATTATGCCATAAAAAGGAGCGACCCCATTTAAAATTTGTATTTTTTTGTTCCGCCATCAGCGGGTGCAAAAGGGTTCATTTTTGATTGTCCAATTTAACCTGAACAAAATTAAAAATCGTTTTGATAATTTTATCGTAGGTGATAATGAAATTTTTCCCGAAAAATCGGATTATGCCATAAAAAGGAGCGACCCCATTTAAAATTTGTAATTCTTTTTGTTCCGCCATCAGCGGGTGTAAAAGGGTTCATTTTTGAGTGTCTCATTTAACCTGAAAAAATTAAAAATCGTTTTGGTAATTCTATCGTAGGTGATAATGAAATTTTTTCCGAAAAGTCCGATTATGCCCTTACAAAGGAGCGAACGCATTTGAAATTTGTAATTTTATTTTGTTCCGCCATCAGCGGGCGAAAAAGGGTTCATTTTTGTGTGTCCCATTTAACCTGAAAAAATTAAAAATCATCTTGGTAACTTTATCGTAGGTGATAATGAAATTTTTCCCGAAAAATCCGATTATGCCCCTTACAAAGGAGCGACCCCATTTAAAATTTGTAATTTTTTTGTTCCGCCATCAGCGGGTGAAAAGCGGGTTAATTTTTTCAATGTTCCAACTAAAACCGAGCAAATTTTATCCGGAATTTTGGCTCTCCTAAAATTGCGTCTAAAAAAGGGATGATTCTACATTTAAAATCATAAAAGAACTTTAACATGTAGAGATAATACTCAGAATGTAATTTTTTAGCAATATCTCAAAAACGGGAACATTTAGAATGTTGAAATTTCAAAGAAAATTAAAAATCGTTTTGATAATTTTATCGTAGGTGGAATTAATGCAATTTTTCTTAAAAAATTCGATTCTGCCCTAAAAAAAGAGCGTTTGCATTTAATATTTATAAATTTTTCCTGTTTCACTCCCAGCGACGACCATTCAAAGTCCCAACTCAAACCGAACTTAGTCCGATACTTAGTTTTTGATGTATATACAAGCTGTTCTAAAATTGCGTCTAAAAAAGGGATGATTTTACATCTAAAATCAAAAAAAAAACTTTAACCTTTTAGAGATCAGAAAGTAATTTTTTAGTGATATCTCAAAAACGGGAAAAAAATAATTTACGATGTCTAAGATATCAGGTAGGGGGCTTATTTAATACATCATATTGTTTTTATTAATTATTTACTAAAAAAATCACATTAAACGATTTATGATATTAAAATAAATTTTAAAAGTTTCTAAGTATCGTATTATCCGTGCCAGATGTCAAGGCCCCTAATTTTAGAGGTCGCTATCTCCGAAATCGCTCGATGAAAAAAAAATGCATTAATGTTTACTTTAATTAGTGAACATTTCTGTGTAACACAGTTTAATTTGGAAATGTTCGGATCTGTGATTTTTTTCATCACGAGTTAATTGAAAAAGTACCCGATTTTTTTGCATTTTTTTTCTCAAAAACTATTTGACGAAAAATTTTTAAATTTGAAGTGATGGTAACTCAATGCTTTCTTGATGCGGAGCATGTTTCAGTTTATCGATTTTTCTTATAGTTTCGCGAAAATCGCGGTTTAGTACGATGTGGTTATTTCGAAAACGACCAGTCGGATTTCAACGCGATTTTTACCAAAGTGTGTTTAATAATTTTGTATATCGGATTTCGTTACTAGTTTTTCAAAATAAGGGCGCCCTAATTTTTTAAGAGCAATTTAAGGAAACAAAAATAACACTCCGAGAAGATTTTAAAAAATTGATTATTGAATCCGACAAACGAAATTTTTTTACATATTTTGATAAAAATCGCATTAAAATCCGACCAGTCGTTTTCAAAACAACCGCATCTTACTAAATCGCGATTTTCCACGAAACTGTATTGAATATCGTTAAAATAAAAAATGCCCCATATTAAAAACATATTGGGTTACCACCAATTCAAATTTGAAATGTTTTGGTCAAATAGTTTTTTGAAAAGAAAATCGTAAAGTAGATAAAGTTGTCGCCACTCTCAAAAATCGGGTACTTTTTTTAATTAATTCGCGATAGAAGAAAAACCGCGAATTCAAGAATTTTCAAATTAATCTATGATACACAGAAACGTTCATTAACTTTACCGCCACTTTTTTCATCGAGCGATTTCGAAGATATCGATCTTTATCGTGAGGGGGGCCTCGACTTCTGGCACAAATAATTGTCACATTACAATTTTTATTGTTCGATCAAAAAAAAACTTATCAACAATTTTTTTATTTAAATTTACTATTGAAGTACGCAATATGGCTATGTTCATGAAAGAAGTATAAGAAATAATTTAGTAATTATTATATTATTATTTATCGTTTAATGCCATTTTTCTTGGAAACTGTCGCTTTTAGATAATTTTTGAAGTAGTACCTTTTTTATGTAGTTTTTTCCGTTGTATTGATTGACGTAATTAAAACGGCAGAAAAAATAAAGATAAAAGAGATATGGTGCTTTAAACCCGCCCCTTACCTGTTACCTTGAAACCTATAAATTATTTTTTTTTCTTATTTGTCACATAAAAATATCTCGGTGTACCTATAAATAACCTTCTTATTTTTGAGATGTCGCTAAAAAGTCTATTTTATTAATAATAAAATGTATTAATATATGTATTAATTGGTGTTGAGATCAATTGAGGCATCTCAAAGGATTGATTAAAGGTGATGGCACCCTAAATTTGGATAGTTTTTTATCGTTTTTTGACGAAAATCTATTTCACTCTTATTATTTCTATAAAACTTGCCGTTTATTCAAAAAATCGGTATGTATTTCATTAATGTTACTTAAAATCATAAAAAAATCAGTACTCGGCTATGAAATCGTGAAATTTGACGTAAAACTTGGCAAATAATATAATTTTTTTATGTAAATTTGTCAATTTTAAAATCAGGATTATTTTAAGTAACATTAATGAATTACGCACCTTTATTATTTATTTAATTTATGCTCTTAATACTCTAAAAATAATAACAACATTTTCATCAAATTTGTTTTTTCTTAATGTGTTACTGATATAAGCGTAAAGTTAAAAAATTAAAATTAAACAATTTTTTTTTCTTGAGGTAACTTCATATTTAATATTGAAGTTGATATCTAACGGAGATAAAGATACGGTAACATAAAACGTTATAGCGGATTAATTAAAACATCTGTAATCAAAAATTCTACTTTGAACTTATTTACGAAAACGTAATAAAGATGATAATCGTTGGAATGATAATAATAAATAATGAAATAACGAATTTTAATGAAATAATATATGTATTAATGTTTGTTTTAAGGTGACTTTCAATAAAAGGAAGTTTGGTGTGATGAAAAAGGCTTATGAATTATCGGTGCTGTGCGATTGTGAAATAGCGTTGATTATCTTCAGCAGCACTAACAAGCTGTATCAGTACGCGAGCACGGACATGGACAAGGTGCTTCTCAAGTACACGGAATACAACGAGCCGCACGAGTCGCTCACCAACAAGAATATTATAGAGGTACATCAAATCCAGCAGCAACTGTGGCTCAATATTTGGCTCATGCATACACGATAACTAACTTTAATTATTTATTTTTTTATTTTTATTGATTGGTTTAATATTATTATTTTATTAATTAATTCGAATCTAACACTGCTTTTTATGTTTTTATTTTTCTTTTACTTTTATCGACGTTAAGTTGAGTATTTTTTTTTTATTATTATTTCTTTGACACGAGGTTATCGATTCTTTGCATTTGCCTGTTATTCTCACTAGTTGTTGCTTTAGTTTTTAAAAAACTAAGAATCTTATATACTCTTAACTCAGACGTATGTGATGGCGTAAATGATTAGGTAAAAGAAAACTTTTTTTTTATTTATACCAACATAAATCGATTATAAATGAAAAAAAAAGGAGCTAGTGTGTTTGATGTGTGTGTGATAGCCCTTGAGGCTGTCTTACTCCATGAGCTGGTCCACTGACACTTGCAGGCACTCAATAAGAAGGAGCATAAGAACGGCGTTATGAGTCCTGAGAGCCCCGAACCAGAGACTGAGTACCAACTTACACCCAGGACTGAGGCCAAGTACAGCAAAATCGACCAGGAGTTTCAAATGATGTTGCAAAGGAACCAAATGAACGGCCAAAGGGTGAGTTAATTAAAACAACAAAAAAATGATTTATCCGGGCCCCTAAAAATCCTTCAAAAGAATGATTTAGAATTCAATATGACACTGATAACGCTTAATCTGTTCAAACTTTCCAAAACACTACATTATCTTTGAGAATAAATACCGTCACGTTATCAGCCACTTTACATTACATACATTTATGTGTAATAATCGAACTAATCTTGGCAATTTTTTTCACTTGTTACGACTCAAATTCCGAAATTATTATTTTATTCTTTCAAAATTAAAAAAAAAAAAATTAAGTGTGCATAAATTAAATTCCTTATCAGGTTTTCGCTAAATATTTATTTTTCACCCGTTATTTAAATATTAAAGCTTATTGTTTTGCATCTATTATCTAATATTTATTTTTCGTTTAAATATTTCCACGAATTTTATTTAATTAAATTAAATTTAATTAATTATTTGCTTGATTTGTAGCCTGTTACAATGGGAAGTAGTAATTATTCACAACCAGTATCGGTGCCGGTGAATATAAGTTACAGCGAATCGGGCCTTCTGCAATCTAGTCCACAAATGCCGCACACAAGTATGAGCCCGAGACCGTCATCCTCAGAAACCGATTCAGTTTACCCGAGCGGCGGCATGCTCGAAATGAGCAACGGTTACCCGAATTCGTCATCACCCATGGGGGGTTCCCCATCGCCGGGACCAAGTCCCGGGCCTGGACTTAGCTCGTCTAAACAACAGCCGCCCCCGCATGGTAAACAACACTCGCCGGGACCGAGGTCCAACCTCCGAGTGGTTATACCGACCCCACTTGGGTCTACACTCGCCTCTGACGAAGTTTCGTACGGAGAAGTGAGTATTTTAACGTTGGATATGTAATTTTAAAGTGTACTTCATTTAAATTAATTTATTAACTCCCGCATAAACTTGCCGTCTGTTTAGAAATCGATATCTTCACAAGCGATCGATGAAACAATGTGCAGTAAACTTTGTTATAATCAGTGATCATTTGTAGAATACTGACATGAATTTGAAAATTTTTGGCTCCTCAGATTTTCTGTTATAGCGTGTTAAACAAAAAAACACCCAATTTTTGTACACGCCGTTACTTTATGATTTTTTTTCCCAAAAAGTATGAGACCAAAAAATTTGCCTAATATGTTTTGCACACAATGCATATTTTATTTTTTTCATATTTTGTACAGTTTCGCGAACTTTCGCGGTTTAAGGAGATGCTGTTATTTTGAAAATGGTTTGACCGATTTCAACGTTTTTTACACTGAATTGTGCTCAATAAATCGTTATGTCAAGCCCCAGTAATAGTTTTTCAAAATAAAATTTTTCAATGTTTTATCAGTGTTTGAAAGAAATCGGAATTAGACAGTGCGGGGTAACAGGCGAGCGATAATCGTCCTCAGAGAACCCCATATATAACCTATAGATGTGCAAAAAGCGTTAAACTTTTTTTACTCACCACTAGCGCCCTCGAACGGAGTGGCCAAGTTCAATTTTCAATGCACATTTAAATATTTTTTATTAATTTTAAGACAATTAAGACGCGTATGTTCTGCAATTAAAACTTTTATTTCAATATTGATTGTTGTAACATAAAAATACAACTTTGAAAAATGAAAAAACTTAAACTTAGACAATAACTCAATCTTAGATTGAAAAAAAAAGGAATCAGATTTTCATTTATAAAGAAACCAGTCGGCTAATTCTAATCCAAACAAAAAAAACGAAAACAAAAAAAGTAAAAATATTCTCATGTATTATAATTGAAAAATCTGGTGCAAGAAAGCGACAAATTTAATTGTTATTACGAAAAATCTGATAAAATTTGACTTAAATTGAAGGTTGAAATCAATTCCACCTAAAAAATGTTAAAAGATGATCAAGTTTTTACGCTTTAATGGAATCAAGATAATAATGATGAAATTCTAAAGATCGTGAACGTCTTATTTAATAATATAATAAATAGATTGACGAGTTTTTGGGCCAAAGTGTCTTTGGTCCTGATAGGGAGGGTGTCCTGTTGATTAAAATCGTAATGAGTGCAAGAAATCCTTTAATTTGATACCACACAACGCGCATTTTCGAAAAAAAAATAATAAACAAAAAAAATTATTAAAAATCCGCCATTTTGATTTTTTTGTTAATAATTTTTTTGAGAAATTATCAAAATCGTAATAAGCACAAAAATTCCTGTAATTTGATACCCCACAACCCATATTTATGAAAAAAAATCAATAAAAATCCGTCATTTAGATTTTGTTATTAATATTTTTTTGTGAAAATATAAAAATCGTAATAAGCCCAAAAAATCCTTTAATTTGATACCCCATAACACCCATATTTTCGAAAAAAAATATTAGTAAACAAAAAAATTAATAAAAATCCGCCATTTTGATTTTTTTTGTTAATATTTTTTTTGTGAAATTATCAAAATGGTAATAAGCACAAAAAATCCTTCAATTTGATACCCAACAACCTATATTTTCGAAAAAAAATAAACAAAAACATTAATAAATATTCGCCATTTTGATTTCTTTTGTTAATAATTTTTTTTTGAAATTATCGAAATCGTAATAAGCAGCACAAAAAATCCTGCAATTTGATACCCTACAACCCATATTTTCGATTAAATAAATCAAACTTGTATAATATAATAAATGACTTTGACAGCCGCCATCTTTAATTTAAATTCTTCGATATCTTTGTTATCTTTGTTAATTATTAAGATAAACTCATCGAGTGTAGACTTATTTCTTATTTTGTTAATGTACTTTTCGTCATTGTTTTAATTAAGTTTAGTTTTAATTAAAAAGAAAGTATAAATCCGCCATTTTGATTTTCTAATTATTTTTTAAAGTTGTAAAAACATCAAAGCCGTAATAAGCACAAAAAATCCTTCAATTTAATACCCCACAATCTATATTTCCGATTAATTAACGTCACAAATGACATTGACAGCCGCCATCTTTAATTTAATTTTTTGACATATCTTCATTAATTTTTAAGATAAACTTGCCGTGTTTGGACTTAAATAACCCGATTTTCAATTTTAAATCGATCTAAAAATAACGTTAAATTATTTTTTTTTTAATTCAATAATTTTGACATATGACATTTGACAGGTGTCACTTGCAACGTTTATATTTCGGCTTATATTAATCAATTAAGTGTAAATTTTGATACAAACCTAATCACTATATCCGGATAAAAATTAATTTTGACATTTTAACGCAAATTGTATTAATTTTGACAGCTGTCAAATCCGTTAAATAAATTAAAAAAGTACTCGATTATTAAGAAATTAAACTCCTCGACAATTAGGAAACTAATTATCCTAATTGGTTTTAAATAAAGGATTTTTAAATCTAACGAAACGTAATATGTTATTTTCAAAATGGCGGATATGACATATGCCAAATTTCGTTTTTTTTTTTCAATGTCAAATGTCACATTTAAACTGTTTTATGAAATAAAATAACTAATTTAGTTATTTTTTAGCATTAATTAAAGGTTTTTACGGATAGTAACGAAATTATTAAATTCAAAATGGCGAATATAACATGTGTGAGTCTCAAATGTGTCAAATCTGTCAATGTCAAACATCATATATATATGATGTTTGTAACATATATATATCTAATATTAAAGAAAGCATAATCGAGTTTGGTATCAAATTAAATGATTTTTTAAGCTTAATTAAATAGAATTATTAAAATTCAAGTTGGCGCATTTGACATCTGTTAATGTCTCATAACTTTTTATTATAACAGCAAAAATAGTCGAGTTTGGTATGAAATTAAATGATTTTAATGATTGGTATTAAATTAAACGATTTCCCCACCTTAATAAAATTGTATTATTAAAATTCAAAATGGCGCATTTGACATCTGTCAATGCCAAACGTCAATTTCTTAATAAAAGATACCCTAATCGAGTTTGGTATCAAATTAAATGATTTTTTAAGTTTAATTAAGTAGAATTATTAAAATTCAAGACCAAAAGAAGTCCAGACCAATCATATAGAAACTACAGTGTAAAACATTTACTTATTTTAAAAGTTGAAACTGACTTTAGTTTTTTATTCATTAACATTCCTTGGCTTTGCGATTTTTTATAATTCATGTCTTTAAGGAAACACATTTCACAACCACAAACATTTCTATAAATTCTCCCTTCTTCATATTGCCCAACAATTGATTCCATCATATTTGTTCAATCCACCTTTGAAATATTGGTAGTTTCGGGCTTGGTATTTCTTAAAATGTTGCAGGCGGTTGTCTGTATTTGCTCAAAGCGCAATTCATTTTTATCATCTTCAAACGAAAATTCATGTAAATAATTTTCAAAGTACATTTATAAAAAAGAAAATTCTATTTAATACACTCACCATACATAACATTGATAAACTACAATTTTAAATTTTATTATTGATTTACAAAAATGAATATAAACTATAAAAAATAATAAGTTGAAAAAATAAGTCGATTTAGAGTCTCGATCCTAGGACTTCGGAACCAAAGCTCGGCGATCACCCACCACGTTCTACGCAGTCGTTAAAAATCGATTTTTCCTTGAAACATATAAAATGAATTGTAAACGTGTTGGAACTTAAATAATAAATTAAGTCCCTTATAAGGGGCATTTCTTCAAAAGCTCTGGTAAAAGTGATACATATTCAGTATAGATTCATCAAAAAAAAATTCATCAAAATTTGTGAAGAGTCAACTGCGATGTCTCACATATATTGTTCTTTTCGGCGGCCGCCGTCTTCGACGACGGCCGTGATTATTGTCTTCCAAGATTATTTTTCGTAATAATTATATAACACAAAATAATGGGAATAAGAATAAATGTTTTTTTGTTATTAATTGTGACTAATAAATATTTTATTATTACTTGCTCGAGGCAATGCAATGTTTAAAAGATTATTATTCTTGGGGTGGCCGAAGTCTTTGACGACGGTCGAGATTAACTCTTTTATTACGAAAAATAATCTTGGAAGATACTAATCACGGCCGTCGTCGAAGACGGCGGCCGCCCAAAAGAACAATATATGGGATGGCGGACGTCTTTGAAATCGACTAAAATTATTTTTTACATCAAAAACAATATTTTGGTCGGCCGTCGTCGAAGATCGTCGGCCGTGATTAGTTCTTATATCACGTTGTGATTAATAAATACTTTGTTATTACTTGCTCGAGACAATGCAATATTTAAAAGATTATTATTCTTGGGGCGCGGCCGACCAAACCACCCAAACAACCAACTCAATGATGATTTTTTGTCTTAACCTGGTGAGGGTTAATATTAAATTTATTTTTAAATGAACAAAACTTTTTAATGTAATATTAAGGTATCTAAATGAATTTGATCAATGTAATAAAATTTTATTGTTAAAAAGCTTTAATTGCCGTTTTTACCTGGACAAAATTGTCAGTGTTGTTTAACAACATTAATAATAAAAAGTTCCTTTATTTTCGCGGCCGACGTCTTCGACGACGGTCGAGATTAACTCTTTTATTACGAAAAATAATCTTGGAAGATACTAATCACGGCCGTCGTCGAAGACGGCGGCCGCCAAAAAGACACAAAAATAATAATCTTTTAAACATTGTCCAAAATATTGTTTTTGATGTAAAAAATAATTTTAGTCGATTTCAAAGACGTCCGCCATCCCATATATTGTTCTTTTGGGCGGCCGCCGTCTTCGACGACGGCCGTGATTAGTATCCTCCAAGATTATTTTTCGTAATAAAAGAGTTAATTTTGGCCGTCGTCGAAGACGTCGGCCGCCCCAAGAATAATAATCTTTTAAACATTGCATTGTCTCGAGCAAGTAATAACCAAATATTTATTAATAATAAGTTTATAAACTATAAAAAATAATTAGTTGAAAAAAAGCCGATTTCGAATCTCGATCCTAGGACTTCAGAACCAAAGCTCGGCGATCACCCACCATGCTATACGCAGTCATTGAAAATCGATTTTTCCTTGCGACATATAAAATGAATTGTAAAAAATGAATTGTAATAAAATTTTATTACATTGATCAAATTCATTTAGATATCTTAATATTAAATTAAAAAGTTATGTTCATTTAAAAATAAATTTAATATTAACCTTCACCAGGTTAAGACAAAAAATCATCATTGAGTTGGTTGGTTGGTTTATTACCCTACTGGCAATAAACGGGCGGCTCCTGGTAAGGGTAGTAGTCTCGAACCACGGTACCATAAATTCAATTGTCATTTCATTTTTCTTCATTTTTATCCAAGATAATGAACGAATCTCAATTTTTTTTGTGTGAATTTATTTTACTATGAACTCAACCACACACACAATATGGAATATGAATTGTTAAAAAATAAAACAATAAATTTTGTCATTTTCGACATTTTTGCAAATTATTCGCAAATCGTGCCATAAAAAATATATTTGACATGGTCACCACCTGCCCATGTAGGGTGGCTTAATACATATCGAATTTGGAATTTCTATCTTGAAATTTAGACGTCAAAAAAATTAATACCACAACCGATAGTACACCCTGTACAGAATTATTCTACATAATTCAGTGCAAAACTCATTGAAAACCGTTTAACCGTTTTCGAAATAACTCGCGAAATAAATCGCGAAAATTCGCGAAACTAGAGAAAATATGAAAGAAATAAAATATACCTCATATTCGGAACATCTGATGAAATGTCAAATTTTTTCGGGTGTTTCTTTATGTTTAATTTGCCATAAAAAAAAGAACTGAGGAGCCAAAAATTTTCAAATTCATGTCAGTATAGCAAGAATGATCACTTATTATAACAATGTTTAATGCACATTTTTTCATTGAACGGTTGCAGAGATATCGATCTTTAAACATGTATCTGCTGGATACATGCGCGCCTAACGGAGGGTTAATAATACACTTTAAAAATACAAATTGGTTAAAAAAATTGGTAACGTCATTGTTTTTTAGCTTAAATATATTTATTTAATGCTGCGTGAAGGTTGCGTCAAGGAAACGTCTTGTTTAAATAATAATAATAATAATAAATAAATAAAGTAGATGTAGTTGGATATTAAGGTGGTTGGGTTTAAATAAAAATGAAAAAATAAAATTTTGGGGGACGTTTTCTCGACGCAACAAAAATGCCAAAAATAAGCGTGGCAACGAACAGACGTTACGTGAGCTGTAGTATCTCTTACAGCATAATCGCTCACAGCAGTCATTGAACACACCTGTGGTGGCATTGCAGACGCCCGGATTGTCGAGCTACCCGAGTGCCTTGACAACATTTGGGGGTGGCGAATTCATTGGTTCGGACATGAGCCTAGCTTCATCGATTCCATGGAGTACGCATTCGATCCCCACGTCCCTAGCGCATGGAAACGCGCTACCCCACCTATCGGTATCAAGCAGCACACCACCTCCGGCATCATCGCCACTCCCAATGAACATCAAAAGCGAACCCGTGTCGCCGCCCCGGGACCATCATCATCACATCGGTGCCGGAATCCATCATGCGCACGTCCACAGTTTGAACCTTTCGCACAGTAGCCATCATACGAGGCCGAATTCGGCAGGTCAAATGACTCCAACACCTGGAAGCGTCACACCCACGAATATGCCGTCACCGCCGGGACCGCCAAGTGGAAACGATTACGATAACGGGCCGCCAATGTTAAAGAGGTCGCGTATCGCTGAAGGTTGGCCGTCGTAGGCCGCTCTTACCACCTCCAAGTTGGGTGGCAAAAGCGGCGCTGAGCGCGACGAAACAGCGACACCGCGGAACGCTAGTGCCATATAGTGATTTTTTCCAAAATACACACACATATACACGTTTCTTTGCCAATATTGTCATCTATGTGATAAACTGTTAAAAAGAGGAAAAAGTAATGGAAGAAAAAAATTTAAACAAAAAACAGTTTTCAATATTTTGATGATGAGAGAAATAAAAGATTTTAAAGAAATGGTTTAAGAAAAAAAGAGATATAAAATTTGTTATAGTCCGCATTAAAAATAAAGTGAAGGACGCTATTTTCTATATAAATATGAAATTATAAAGATGAAGTATATCGAGTCAATGAAATTTTCTTTTTTAAGTGTTTTCGGTTGAACGTATATAAATAATTGCTATATATTTATATACGGGTTCAGAAGAAGAATTCAAATGAAGAATGCAATTGCGAGGAAGGAAAGTGAGGGTTATATTTTAATAAATAAAATGGTGCGGTGCGTCGGACGTACAAGTAAAAAAACATTTTTCCTTTGCGTTGACGTCTTAAAGTGGTTCCGGTCCCAAGTCGTCTAACGGAAAAGATAAAAAAAATTATATATATATAAAATAAAATAGCAATCGTTCAGAACGGCGGCAAGTTCTTATTTCGACCTTAAACGAACATGATTATATAGTGCCATTATTTTTCTTGTAATTATTAGTGTCTTTTTTATAAATGTTTTTAGATGACTAGTATATTATTTATAATGTACACTTGTTAATTTAGCCTGGATGCAGTCACTAACAAAACGATACAATGTGAAGAAATATGAAAACAAATAAGAGAGAAAATAAAGTTCGTCGGTTTCGAATCGGCGAATTGAATAATGTACAACGTGAAGATACAATATGATGACAGAAATGACACGATATATATGTTATTTGATTAATTGTGAATGGAAACAGAGATTTTTATGAACCCGCACGAAACGATACGTTGTTTACGGGTTCTCGTATTTGTTATTACGTAATGTACTGGTGCTTTTCCCCTACCTACCCCCCCAAAAACAAAAACTAAAAGAAAAACTAAAACAAAAACAAAAACTAAAACAAAACAAAACAAGGAACCTCCCCCAGAATTGCCGATCGAACGTACTCTATCCGTTGGCTGTTGCGCGGCCCGCTTAGGCGGTCCAGCGTTTTTTTTGAATGTACTGCTTCCCCATGGAACCTAGAGTGTTCATTGTTGTAGCCTTTTCAATTTGTTTGTGATTTCAGAGTACGATGATATACATTACATATATATCTATTCTGTATATTGACCTACACAAATGATGAAGAAAAAAGAGAAACAAAAATGATATATATGATGAGATGATACGATTATACATTATATTATATATATATACATATATATTTTATCTACTGTTGTGTGCACAAACCTTGCACATAGTTTTAAAGTTTACGGATTACTAATGCCCGGGCCGCCACGGCTGGAATAAAAAAAATCGAGCCGATCGTGTAGCTGCGGATGAAAACCCTATCTCCACTGACTACTGTAGGAATGCCTTACTCACAGTGCCTAACAATATATGTGTACGTATCTATTTGTGTATGTACTACAACGTCGATGGTCGATGTCTGATAGTCATCGTCAATGTCCGAAAGATAAATAAGTAAATAAATTAAAAAAAAAACCAAGCCGCTGCGGTACAACTCGTCGACTCTTCACAGGGTATTACGCCGTGTACACCTTTTACTCCATCATCCATACAAAATCAACTTTCATAATCATACGAATCAAGAAAATTTGTTTTAGGAGCGTTTCTTCTACGCTTGCCCAATATCGTTTTGAACGTAGGAGAAATATCAATTTAAATGTATCATTATTGTTTAGTTGATTTTATATGGATAATTCCACTCCGTCTGTGCTTAAACGGACAGACCATTACCGCTGCTTGTGCCTTCTTGTCTAACCCAGTACCTTCTGTTCCCGATCTGGCTTCCGTGTCACTGCACTCTTAAATGTGTCTTCTCTATGTTACTCGGTAAGGCCGTTACCGTTTAGACCCGTCTCATATCGAGAAGTCAATTGACACGTTCAGTTTAGTTAGATTTTCTCCTCCCCTCCCCTCTACATTTAGCTGATGATTTTACTGATTACGTTTTTGAACGCCACATTTCTAAATGGACGAAATACACCGGCTACACCATTTTTTTTGTACATACTTGATGTATTATTGTAGCGTTGCCACGTGTTCTCTTTTTATTTTATTTTTATTTTTTTTGGTTTACCCGCGTCGGTTTCTTTTTTAAACGAGTTCAAAATAATTTTTTTAAAAACTATAATATAATATTTTTTTTATTCTTGGCATAAACATATATTGCGTCCATTTGATTTGGGCATTTTTTTTTCAATCATGTGCAATATTAATCTGAAATTTATTTATCTATGATGTATTAAATTTAAACCAAATAAAATTGTTTGTTACAAACTGACGTTTTATTTACGTTAGTGCTAATATACCTCTGTCGAGCGTCTTCTGCTTAATGCTTTTTAGTGTCTTAGTGTTAACTGTGAAGATGCGAAATTTGTCGAAACTCTCTTATTTACTTTTCCGTTTGGGCATGTACTTCCCCTCCTTGGCGAATCAGCTCGGTGTTGCATGGCGCGCTTATTTGATATGTTCTTATTTTCGGTGTCTAGATTTTTAGTAAAACTGCTTGTGCTAGAAAGACCCGGTGTTGCAGGAAACGCAGCTACACTATTGTACATAGGAAAAAATATATATATACATATAGTTTTTCTCGTTTAGTCGTTCGTACCTTCCTCGTTCTAGTGTTTTTTGCAAAAATGGAATGCATCGTTTAGCAACAAAAGGAGGAGACTTTATTGTATGTATTCGTTCTATCCAAATAAGAAAAAAAGGTATAAATGTCTGCGTCCGAATACATTATGTACTCTGGGCATTTTATTTAAAAAATGTGCAATATATATCAAGATTATTTATCTTAATGTATTAAATTTCAACCAAATAAAAACTGTTTGTTACAATATCATTTATTTCTTTTCTTTAACATTGCTTATTTTAATAAAAAAATATATAAAACAAATTATTTTTGCATGCCCATAGCTATATAACAATTTAACAAATTTCTCGTCTGCTATTTGTAGTATTACTCAGGGTCACGTGACGAAAGCGCTCTCCCAATCCGTCTCAGTGCAATCAGCCAGAAAAAGCTGGTGATATACGCTCGAATTAAAGATAAAAGGAGAGAGGAATAGCCATGGTAATTCCGATAAGTAGGTTTTACCAGGTTATCGATAAAGCATTAGTTGACAACCAGTCTTCACAATTTGCGAGTTTGTTTACGTCGATTTAAAGAAATCTATGAACTAAAAATGAGTAACATAAACGACTTCGACGAGGATTTAACGACGGACGCGAAGCCATTAGATAAAGACGCAGATAAAGAAAAATCAAAAAAAGAAAGCGAAACAAAGCAGATTGAAGAGGACGTTGAAGATGCAATACCAATCACGTACAAAGTGAACAATATGAAGAAAAAAAAGGGGAAGAACCCAACCAACAACCGTAAGTTTTGCACCTCTTTATTACCCAAGTTGACATATTGAATTATTCTTCACCAATTAGCCCTATCAACCATAATAAACATCGCTAATTGCAATGGCGTGCAAATCGGTAAAAGCATAACATACAACATACAAAAGAAAGAATCAAAGGATGAATCTGAAAAGAAGCAATATCAAAAAACTAAGTCAATCACGAAATTATTCGATTGCAAAGAGCGGGTGATCGAGGACGACATCATGTTTGTCTCAACTCATGTAGGAGAGGGCTGGCGAGATATTGGAAGAAAGCTAAAATATTCTGAGGGGCAAATATATCAATTTGAAGAGACACATAGAATAAAAGGAATTAAAGAAGTACATTATAAAACAAATCAATTCCATTAATTAATTAATTTTCATTTATTTCAGATTGTTTATCAAATGTTATTAGATTGGATTCAAAACGAACCCGAAACAGCAACGCTGGGAAAATTAAGTACAATTTTGTGGGAAACTCAACAAGAAGAAGTCGTCCATCTCCTTTCGACCAAACTAACTTTGTAAATAAGCTCAATTTGTGATAAAATTAATTTTTTTATAGACGTTTACATTTAATTTTTAAAGGTAACAAAAACGCATTTTGTAATATAACAATTTAATATAATAAATAAACTAACAATTTCATTTTTGACGTTTAATTCCATTTTTCGACATTTAATAGTCGATAAAGTAGAGCTCTAATATGAGGATTTACAACAAAAATAACACAAAATATAAAATAAATAAAATTTGTTTTTAAAAATCAGATTTAATTAATTAATTTGTTATTATTATTATTATCATCAGATGATTTGGTAGTTTTGACGTCCATAAATTGATTGATTTTATTTAATCTGGAGTGCGTGTGCGGTGGTGGGGGTAAGTAGAAAGTCAGACATGTTGGATGTCATTTGAATAAGATTAAATTACATTAATAATATTTAATGTTTCGAAACATTTTTTATTCAATGAATATTAAGAACACAATTAGTAAAACAAGTTACTATTTTCAATTAATTTTTTAATTTCAATCTACTATTGAGGTTTTCCTTCCCAATTCAGACCCAGCATCTGCTGCAAATGTGTCTGCTTCTAGAAGACTTGATACTGTTTCTAGAAGATTTGAAATGCTTCAAAAAGACTTGATACTGCCTCTGCAATACTTGATACTGTTTCCAAAAGACTTAAAATGCTTCGAACTGCTTCCAGATGACTTGATCTACTTCCAGAGGAGTTAATACTGTTTACTAGATACTTGAGACTGCTTCCAAAAGATATTAAATACTTCTAAAGATGTCATCAGTTAAGTCCAACACTGCAACTTGTCTCTTGAATATTATTCTCATTCAATTGGTCATAAAACTGTTTAACAATCATTTTCTCAAATAGCTTGAACAACGCTGGAAGTATTAACAAAAAAGTTAGTTTTACAAACTAAGAATTCTGGAGTTACAAAACCATACTTCCAGACAGATGGAAATACAAACTTCCGAAGACATAGTGTGACACAAAACGTCAAGTATACGAGGACAGCACAATCTTATCATATCCAAAGAAATCCCATTAGAACCAATACCACCCAATTTTAAAGATAATAATAAATTCCCAATTTTATTAGCAGAGACAGGCTTAAACATCAAGTCACCATTCATACTACGCATCCTATTACCACGATAATACCTTATCAAATCTTGATTATGAAGCATATAAACATTTTGAGCAGATTCAACAAAAAATTTATTGACTGCTTCAAGATCAGTTAAGTGACTCGGCAAAACAGCATAAGATGATCTTTTTAAACGCTTCCATAAGTTACGAGAATCTTCAAAAGCATTCGTAACAAAATTTCGAAAATTCTTGTAATAAACAAAGTGTTAATAAACAAACGCAGCACTTTTTGCTTTTATTGTCTGTTTAATATTCCAGGTTATCCAAGTTAAAGAGTTTTTCTTTATAACCCGAGTGATAATAGAGGCATAAACGTCTAAAAAAGCAAATAATCTTTCATTAAAATAATTAACTTTCTCATCAATACAGGTTAACTCAAAAAGTGTTTCTCAATTAATCCTGTTCAAATCATAATTCAAATCCACAAAATTAAGATTGTTATATTATTAATCGTTTATAGTCGGTAACAGAATCAAAAAATGATCCGAAAATACAAGATCATCAGTATCACTCTGAGCCACCAAAAGATTCTCCGATATCAAGGTCAGATCAATTAATGATTACTTACAACTAAAACATTAATATTAAAGTCGCCCACAACAACAATGTGATGAAGAGTAGGGTAAACATGGAACAACGAATTACAAGACACGTCAAGAAACTGATTTAAATCCACAGAGGATGGTTTAAGAAAACACCAAATGTAACTCTAATACCACGCAGACTTAATCTCATTCATAACTCCTCAATTCCAGTTTCCATCCTATAGATCCATCATACACCATTATGACAACATCTAACATAAACCCCAATACCACCTCCTTTAGTAAGAAGACTTGCAATTCTTTCAGAAGGTTTAATATTGAATATGGAACTTAAAATGGTTCCAAAAGACTTGATGGTACTTGTAGAACACTTGAAATGCACCCAGGAAACTTGATACTGCATGTAACATACTTGGGATTCTTTAAAAATACAGGCTATCGTCTGTGGCAGACTTGAAATGCTTCTAGAAGACTTGATACTGCTTCTATAAGATTTTAAAAGATTGCAGAAAATTCGGTATTGCTTCTAGAAGATTTAAAATGCTTCCAGAAGACATAAAATGCTTGCAAAAGACTTGAAATTCTTCTAGATACTGCTTTTATAAGATTTGAAATGCTTCCGGAAGACTTAAAAATTGCTTCTTGAAGATTTGAAATGCTTCCAGAAGACTTGATACTGCTGCTAGAAGACTTAATACTGCTTCCAGAAGACTTGAAATGCTTTCAAAAGACTTGAAATGCTTCAGAATATTTGATACTGCATCTAGAAGACGTGAAATACTCCCAAAATTCTTAAAATGCTTCCAGAAGACTTGAACTGATTTAAAAAGACTCGATACTGCCTCTGAAAAACTTAATGATTTTTCTAAAAGACTTGAAATGTTTTCAGAAGGTTTACTACTGCCATTGGAAGACTTAATACTGCTTCTAGAGAAATTGATATTGCTTGTAGAAGACTCAGCTGTAAGCAATTGTCAGCTGAGACTATTGCTTACGTTAAGACTAACATTTGGAGCGGCCGACGTCTTCAACGACGGCCGTGATTACTATTTGTATTGTGAAAAATAATTGGGATGGCCTACATCTTGGAAAATTACTTTTCGTGGTATAGGAAGTAATCTTGGCCGACTTCAAAGACGTCGGTTGCTCAAAATATTGTTCTTGATATAAACAGTAATATAAGTTAATTTCGAAGATATCAACCGCCAATTACACAGTTTACAAGAAAAATCTCAAAGACTGCAATATTTTTTTATAACGTAGAATATGCTGATTCTGAAACTGTCTTCAGTTTTTCGCCATCACGTCTAATTTTCGAGATATACCCAAAAATGTGGAATATCGTAAATTAGAAAACACAGTTTCATGTTCAAACGGTTCATGTTCAGTATATTTGTTCTTTTGCATAGTGTACTTCTGCAGCTCTTTGGATATGAAAGAGGAGATCCAGACGAGCATTTTAAGGTATTAATGGCATAAATCGGACTCTCCGTTATTTTGCTACAGCCCTAAACAACTCAACAAAATCAAATTTTGCACATTAATCACATTGATTTAACGAAATGGCCGTTATTGCGAATCAAAATTACACAACAAATATCTTCGATACATTTTATATGACATTTTTTTCATTATATCGAAAATTCATGGTAACGAACTATGAACAATTATTTCATCTCATAAGTATGATTTTAATACAAACTATTATCGTTATTGCGAACACGATTTTTTTTGTTCTCTAGGTAATGTAAGACTAGTTGAGGTATTCCCCGAAGATCTAAGGTGTGATATTCGGGGTAAATAACTTGTTTGTCTGTAGGTCGATTGTTTATCGAATCGAAGTCGTATTGCAGTTTCAAATGCAAGTGTGTGGTCTTCGAGAGCGTACAAAGTGTTAAGGTTTAGAAAAAAAGTGTTCATTCAGTGTTAATTGAAAAAAATGAGTTTGAAAAGGACATCAATTCCTTTAAAAAGAAAATTAGAAATATTGGAGGATGTTGAAAAAAATGCTATTACAAAAACTAAAATTGCGGAAAAGTTTAACATATCAAAATCAACGCTATCAACAATTATAAAAAATAAAAACCGTATTGAAAAAATTAATAGAATGGTTTACCGAAATGAGAACAAAAAATGTTTCCTTAACAGGGCCATTCGTACAAGATAAGGCAAAATCAATCGCTGCTGAATTGAACATAAAAGGATGTGATTTTTCATCTGGGTGGTTCCACAGATTTAAGAGTAGGCATGGTATTTCAGACCATGCCTTATCTGGAGAAGGCAATAAAGGTAATGTTCTTACTATAGATGAGTGGAGACAGCAGTTCAAATTTATAAGAAGCGCCTATCTTGATAAAGATGTTTTTAACATTGATGAAACTGGTGTTGTTTATAATCTTATGCCAAACCGTACTTTGGATTTTAAAGGTAAAAAGTGTTATGGTGGCACTAAAAGTAAAGAAAGAGTAACAGCAGTTTTATGTTGTAATACAGATGAAAGCGAAAAGCGAAAAATTAAATCTGTGGATAGTAGGAAAGTCAAAAAATCCCAGATTATGTGTTTTTTGATGGGAAACATAAATGTACTCTCTGAAAGGATGCAGGTAGCACTCAACATAATTGAGACCTGGTGTAACAAACAAACTCTCTCAGTCAATCCCAAGAAGACCGAGATGGTAATTTTTACACGCTTATGCAGCTTAGGCGGATTTAATCTACCAACGCTTGCGAATACTCCACTTAAACTTTCCAATGAGGTTAAGTACTTGGGCTTAATTATGGATAGTAGGTTAACGTGGAAAGCCCACCTAGATTATAGAGCAAAAAAAGCATACGTTGCTCTCTCCAGAGTAGCCCTTTGGATCTACACTGCCGTTATTCGACCCATGCTAACTTATGGTGCTGTGGTGTGGTGGAATAGAACTTCAAAAATCACCACCATCGCAGCACTCAAAAGTATACAGAGACTTGCGTGTCTGTTTGTTACAGGTGCGATGCGCTCTACTCCCACCGCAGCCATGGAGGTCATGTTAAACCTGCCACCTCTATATCTCTACATACAAGAGGTGGCACTGGTAACAATGAAAAGACTACAATCAATAGTGTAAAGCGGATGATATACCGGCCAAATTCATCTTCTCTAGAAAGTACCTCACCAATATCAGTTCCACAGTAACAGATACACATAACAACTTGAAAATCTACACTGATGGTTCAAAAAGACGGTATGGGTCTGGCGCGGGGGTGTTTTCCTACAATCCTAGGATCCGCCTCTCAAAACACTTAGGTAATTTCACCACCGTCATTCAAGCAGAAATGACTGCTATTAAACTCGCCGCTGACTACATTGTTAACACCAAGAGACGGGGTAAGTACTTTACTATATTTAGAGACAGTAAACAATCTATTTTAGATCTAAGCAACGTTAAGATAACGTCTGCCTTGGTAAGGGATTGTCACCTAGCACTGGAGGAGGCCTCGATCCACAATCGAGTCTCCATTCAATGGATAAAGGGTCACAATAGCTCAGCGGGCAACAAGAATGCTGACAAGTTAGCCAAAAGGGCAGCTGGAAGACATTTTTGGGGCCCCGAGCCGATTGTCATCCCAGCCTTAACTACTCATATCGATATGATTAAGTACATTACCCACAAGAAATTTTTAAAAGCGTGGGACAATAAGCCGGGCTGTTTTCAAGCCAAGGAATTGCTAAAATATCCTTCAAAGAAAACTGCTCAGTATTTCATTGGGTTGGCCAAAACTACCCTCACACTAGCTACAGGTCTCCTCACGGGACACTGTAAGGTAAACAAGCATCTTCATAACTTGAGGATTGCTAATTCTGCTCTCTGTCGCGCCTATCAACAGGACGACGAGACTGTAATTCACATTTTGTGTGACTGTCCCTCCTTAACCGACATCAGAAAGAGGTTACTCGGGGAGAAGTGGCCGTCCACAAATGATATCAGGAACCTCCCTCTAAATGACGTCCTGGCCTTCGGAAAAACCTTAGGCTGGTTGATGTGAACAGAGGTAGAGTAGGGAGTTGCACAAGGGGCCCATTAGAGCCTAAGTGTGATGTGCGTTCATTCGCACACTCTCCCGTGTCCTTACATCCCAGATGTTTAAATAAAATAGATCGTTCCCATTTACCGTGCCATTATAGTAATCAAAAAATGCGTGGGTAACGTTTGTGACATTTCGAGAATTGCTGCGTTTCCAGCGAAACATGGCAGCACAAAACAGAAAAGTATTGCTACCGATGGACAATTGCGCTGCACATAATGTTATGGATATCAATTTGGACAATGTGAAGGTGATTTATTTTCCACCTAACACAACGAGTGCACTCCAACCTCTTGATCAAGGCATAATTGCGTGCATGAAGAAGCGATATCGTGCTCGTCTTGTAAGAGCAGTAATTTTGGCAATAGAAGCGAACGAAGAAAATCCGAAATGTAATATTCTACAAGCGATACGAGAGTTGTCGGATGCTTGGAATTCAGTAACATCAAATATTGTAAAAAATTGTTTTAACAAAGCATGGACAACTGAAAATTATCAAGACATCTTGTCAGTACCTAAACAAGTTAGTTTTGATGAATACTGCACTATTGACAGTGAGGTAGTGATTTCAGAAGCAATTGAAATCGATTTACCATAAGTGAATGCAGGCCAAGAATGGAAAGAAAATGAAGAAAGCGATGAAGGTGATGAGGAAGAAGTGGTAAATGTAACACCCCTTACAAGAGCTGAAGTTTTAGCGGCTTTCGACTTCTAAAATGTTATCTTATAAAACAATGGATATTTTCAAATTTCCCGCTAAGTTGATATATTCATTTTTGGCATGGTGGGGATAATCATCTTTACGTGTCGCTATAATATATTAGAGCAATAAAGTAAAATGCTATTTAATTTATAATTTATATAAAAAAATTATATAATAAAAATATAAACAATCTATTTTTTAACGTTTGATATTTAATTAATCGATAAAGTAGATTACTAACTAATAAACTAGCAACATTTTATTCTCACAAAATATATAAAATAAATACAAAGAAATTACTTAAATGAGACCAGATTAATAATATTAATTTATTATTACTATAAGATGATTTGGAAGTTTTGACGTTTATAAAATCTGACATATCGGTATAGTAGATGCCGATACAAAACTGAAACAAAATAAAGTCATATTTGACAGATAACATTAAACATTTTCGCGTAAAATACATAAATTAAACATAAATCGTTTGATATTTTTTAAAAGAAAATTCATTGAAACAATGCAATAATAACCGGTGATGTGAAAGTACACGACGGTCTCGCCCGTACGCAAAAGTAACCTACAAAACAAATGGCTCACTGCAAACTAACCCCACATGAGTTTATAAAAAATGCGTTTACTCCGCAAATCGCGGTTATATGTAGCCCCAAAGTTGAAGAGATCAGCCAAAGGAATAACTTAACGTTCAGAGAATTATTACAACCGTTTTGTAAATTAGGAACCGAAGGTAAAAATAAATTTAGGTTATGTTCACATTAACTATTTTTTTTTTATTTAATAAATGTAATCAATTATTTATGAGAGAAAGATATTGTCAAAGATGTTTTTCACGATTCAACTCCCTTTCTTAGTCATACTTTATCATTATCATTTCATCTTATTCTAGATTATCTGTGATATAAAATATATAATGAGTTAAATTCACATCTTGAAGGGATACACCGAGTCAAGGAAGGAGATGCTAAAAAAGACTCTATATGTATTGTATTGTTCTTATTAGTTGTGTAATAAAACGCTTTATTAATTATTTTTGTAAGGATATTTTATGACTTACATAAAGAAGAGAAGACCATCACTTTTGAAGTTTAACCTCAATTAATTCGATTCCCGCGCTATTAATTATCACAATTACAATCAGTGTGAATCACACACACTTACATGTACTTCTGTGAGTACTTTGGCTCGACCATATATCGATATTAGATGAAATCACCCAGTTGATGTCTTCAAAAATAAACCAACTACATAATAATAGAATGAAACTGATACACTATGAATAGAAACCTAAACTCGACTAATTTTATCCAGCGCCTCACCCACAAGCGACCTCTGCTATATTACACATAATTTTTGAATGAAAAATCGTTTATCTACACTTCGCCATTCGATATGTTATGAATACCAACTTTAATTTGATGGTTTATATCAAATTGCTCACAAGCGATTTTGCCAACATAAGAAAATCGTCTTTGAATTAAGCTCTTCTCATTCCTCCACTTTATCCATTTTTGGCTATATTTGCTAAAGATTTTCTAAGTCTCTAACCCTTCAAATACCTTTTTTATTATTGTATCATGTTCCATCTGAATTATATTCCCTTTTTTAATTTAACTTAATTTCAATTGCCATAATTCTTGTTTATCTTGGACTGTCCATACCTCACTGAAACTTTATAATTAATTAGTTAATTTATAATAACTATTTCAATTCTACCTTTTTATCATGTTACGTCCACAAGATGTGATATTATATTCAACCTAAGTGCTCATATAATTATTTTTTTATCATTCTCTCATAAATAATATCTAACTAAAGAAATTGTGTATTTAGAAGTAGTTGTAAACACTAAAACTAGAAGCTAACGCAAAACTGTTTGTTTGCTAATACCCAAAATGTTGTTGATAATCAGTAATAATTGGCAGTTGATGTTTTCGAAGTTAGTTAAGACTATTGTTTACATAAAGAACAATATTTTGGGCGACTGACGTCTTCAAAGTCGGCCGATATTATTTCTTGTACCACGAAGATTAATCTTCGAAGGCGTAGGCCGTCCCAATTATTCTTTGAAACATAAAAAGTAATCACGGCCGTCGTCGAAGACTGTGATCGCCTATAATGTTGTTTTTAATGTAAGAATTAATCTCGATGAAATTCGAAGACGTCGGCCGCCCCAAGAATAATGAATAATAGTTTTGAGTCTATGGCTTTAAAGTTAGCTTAGTCGATTGCTTACATCAGTAGGCCGTCCCAATTATTCTTAGCTATGTAAAAATTAATCACGGCCGTCGTCGAAGACGGCGGCCGCCCAAAATGTTCGTCTTAATATAAGAATTAATTTCGGCCAACTTCGAAGACGTCGGCCGCCCCAAGAGTAATGAATAATAATTGGAAGTCTACGTCTTCGAAATTCGCTGAGAATATTGCTTACATCAAGACAATATTTTGGGCGGCGAACGTCTGGAAAATGAGAGTTTATGTCTTATACCACGAAGAATAATTTTCGAAGACGTAGACCGTCCCAATTATCCTTCGTAATACAAAAAGTAATCGCTCAAAATATTATTGAAAATATATTAAACAAATTTCTTTTTGCACTTTTACTGTTTTGTTTGTGTCGTATTTCACAAGCTTTTACATATTTCGCCCAAAGTTTGAGGCCATTTTCAAAAATAAACAAATAATAACCTCTTTGGAGAAAATCCAATTATTGTTAGCATAACAATAGAATAAAAAAGTGAAAAAACAAATATAATCCTGATATGATTATTGAAAATTATATGAACATGCTGTGATATAAAATGAACTGTAGAAATAGAAAAAAGAAGAAATAGAATTTCAACAGTAATTGTGTTTTCTCCATAGAGGTTATTATTTCTTTATTTCTGAAGATGCCCACAAAGTTTGGGCGAAACATATAAAAGCTTGTGAAATACGACTCAAATATAGCCAGTAAAAGCGCAAAAAGAATTTTTTTTAATATATTTTCATTTATAAACTGGTTAAAATGGATTACTTCATCGATTTTAAATTTTTGAACAAAATATTTTTCTTAATGTAAGAATTAATCTCGGAAGAGCAACATTTTGGGTGATTACTTTTAATACTGTGAAGAATAAGTGAGAAGGCCTACATCTTCGAAGATTACTCTTTATAACATAGGAAATAATCCTGGCCGGTTTCGAGGACGTCCGGCGTTCTAAATATTGGCCTCGATGTAAGCAATAGTCTCAGCTAACTTCGAAGACATTAACCTCCAATTGTTATTTATTATCCTTGGAGCGGCTGACATCTTCGAAGTTGGGCAAGATTTATTCTAACATTAAGAATAATATTTTGGGCGGCCGTCGTCGAAGGCCTACTTTCTCGAAGATTATTCTTCGTGATATAAGAAATAATCTCGTAATTAGGACGTAGGCCGTCCTAATTATCCTTTGTAACTTAAAAAGTAATCACGGCCGTCGTCGAAGACGGCGGCCGCCTAAAATATTTTTCTTAATGTACGGATTAATCTCTGAAGAGCTATATTTTGGGCGGCCGCCGTCTTCGACGACGGCCGTGATGGTGCAAAGGCCTACATCTTCGAAGATTACTCTTTATATTAGTCTCGATGTAAGCAATAGTCTCAGCTAACTTCGAAGATATCAACCCCCAATTTTTATTCATTATCCTTGGAGCAGTCGACATCTTCGACGTCGGCCGAGATTTATTCTAACATTAAGAACAAATTTTGGGCGGCCGCCATCTTCGACGACGGCCGTGATTACTTTTTATATTACGAAGAATAATTGAGACGGCCTACTTCTTATATAGAAACAACAACCGAAATCGAATCGATAGTCCGATCTGTGCACGTTCTTGGGTTTGCTAAGGACGTTAGTAACCAAACCGAGTCTTGCGTTGAAAGTTTCTTTAAAAGTTGAATTCCAATATTTTACCCACTAATAGTCTTTGTCAAGATTAATATAAAAATCTGTTTAAACATAGGTTCTATAATCAATTGTTATCAGAGATGTTGTTGCTTGTTTAGTTAGTGTTAATCTCACCTCACTTCCGCTGGTGTAGTTGCGTGTTTTTATTACAAGTAATCATGAATAGATAACACGAATGCAAAATTGACAGACTTTATGCTGGTACTCAAAACTTTAACTATTGATACATTTTTCACAAAATTGCATCTACGTTGGCCGGCAATGGATTCTTTTAATACCGCTTACGACATTGCTTGGCAACCTCGACCTATGAATATTCCTGCGGTAAAAGAGGATGTTTTGATGGCTGTTGGAGAAAATCTAGGTGCTAGTGTAAGAAGGGTCGTTGTGTAGTAAACATTAATGCCTCTCTAGTTTGAAGAATTTTACTTCAACAACAATTTATCCTTACCTTGTTCAACAAGTGCAAGAACTTGTCGTTTCTATCTACTAATCACGTTTGAGGGGATGAAAATCCTCACGCTGTTATGCAATCAAGAAGCCAGTGTACGATTTCTGTAAATATTTGGGTTGGGTTGGAACGATTCTTTCTAATCGCTTTAGTGTTAGGCGACACATTTTGTCGATGTTATTCGATGATGTACCTCTCTAGGATATGTTACAAGTATGGTTTATACATGATGGCGTGCCTGTACATTTTGTGATCAGTACTTTCTTAATATTGAATTATTTGGCAGATGGATAGGAAGAGATTAATCATCTAAATCATCTGCTTGACAGACTTTTTTTACATGGGGTTACTGAAAATCATTATTGTATTCACGACCTATTTATAACTTAGAGGATCACCAGCAAAGAATACAATTTGCATGTAAGACTATTCGGAGTCTTTGAAAAAGTGCACGATTTTTTTTGGTGCTAAGATATCAAGCATATTTTCAAATGGAGGGAGGTTATTTTGTGTTCAGTTTTTACGTTCTTTGTATTTTCCAAATTAAATAAACATGCCAGATACTGCACTCACTAATAACACTGGAATTGTTTATATTTTCAAATATAAACAATTCCATATTTTCAGCTTTTACGTAAGTTTAATAGGCTCACACAAAATTGTGTAAAACATCTGAAAACAATTTTTAATACAATCCCTTTAGATTTAAAAATTAATTGAATTTTATTTAATTTATAGCTCATTACAAAGATCCAACCGGAAATGTAGTTTCAATTCGAAATTTCAAAATCAATCTTCAAGACATTAACTTTCGCCCGCCTCAACCGACTTTGGCTAGAAAATTTTTAAATTCTTCCGTTAGCGAAGCACCGGACGTGCGTTTTCAAAACAACAACGTTGGAGAGTACGTTTTGCACGTTCCCATATCGGTCCCGTGGTTCGAACAGTGGAGAGACACTTTTTTGCAAGTGCAATTTCCTTCCGATCATGAATTTACGAAACACTTCGTCGCTTGCATGTTGGTGATTTCATCGTGCGATGAAAATCCTTTAAGGACTATGATAGATTTAGCTCAAAAAGTGAATGATTTGCAGTCGTCTAATAAACTTCCGAAATGGTTTAGTCATAATATTTTAAGGTATTACGTTGTTGTACATGAGAAATACGATCCCAATAATGTAGGGTAAGTAATTAATTTTTCTTAATGAAACCGATTTTTTTATTTAAATAAATTTGTTTTTAAGTGCTGTGGAATGTTTTGATAACTTAAAAATGCAGTTTGGCATTAATAACGTGTTTTTATTGCGTACAAACTCGAGAAAGCCTAGCCAATCAGACGATATGTTACCGGATCCTTGGAGTCAATTTATTTCTACAGTCATTCAAAGCGGGGAAATTGAAGCAACCCCGGAGGCGTCTCCGACGATTCCCGATACAGATTTAGAACAAGAATTAATTACAGAAAACGGAAATAGCGGTTTAACTTACCACCCATTAAGTCCCGAACAAGAAAAATTAATAGCTATCGAAGAAGTGGTCGAAATGAAACAAAGGAAAAACGTGAGTCATGGTAGTTATCTCACCATGGAAGATATTGAACAATTAAAATTGTTAATACACGAATTTTGTACGCGAGCGCTCTTTCCTTTTATCGAACGACAAATTGGTAGTTTACACGAATTTATTACAAACAAAAAGGGCGTGAGCCGATCGTTTATAAGTGCCACAAAAAGGTGGTTTACACCCACAAAACCGGGGAGTAGCGCGATTCCAACAACACCAACGTATTTCCCCGATGCCCCCGAATTACAAGTAAGAAGACTTGGAGATTTATGTTTTATGTTCGGACATTATACGATGGCGTTTCAAGCGTATCACACCGCGAAAAGGGATTTTAACGCCGATCAAGCTTGGTTGTTTTACGCCGGTGCTCTTGAAATGGCCGCTTTAAGTGCTTTTATGGCTAATGAGACTTCTAGGAAAACGTTGGATTATATGGATGAAAGTATTACCACTTATTTAAATATTTGCAAGTAAGATTATTAAATAATAATAATATGATTTATATAATAAATTAATTATAATTGTTTTAAATTGATTTAGATTACCACAATTCGCAACAAGAGCGACTTTATTGAGCTCGGAATGTTTAAAAAGTAGGCAAATGTTTGGGGAGGCCGCCCACCAACTTATCAGGATGACGAGTGAAGAATCCGATTTACGATCGGCTTTATTACTCGAACAAGCCGCTTATTGTTTTTTAATATCCATAAAACCGTGCATGGTGAGGAAATACGCGTTCCATATGGTTTTGGCGGGTCATAGATTTTCGAAAGCTACTCAAAGGAAACACTCGTTTAGGTAAAGTATTTAAGTTGTCTTAAAATTACATAAACCCCCCCATTAGGCGCGCGTGTATCCAGCAGATACATGCATAAAATTGATTCCCGTCTGTTTAGAGGTCGATATCTTTAGAATGGATGAACAAAAAAAATTACAGTAAACTTTGTTATAATTATTGGACATTTATGCTATAGTACTGTGAATTTGAAAATTTTTGGCACCTCAGTAATTTTTTATAGCGAGTTAAACATAAAAAAACACCCGATTTTCGAGATTTCCCTACATACTGTCACGTTATGAATCTTTTCTCGAAAACTATAACAGGAAAAAATTTTATATTTCAACAGTTGATGCCTTAATATGTTCTGCATATGGGGCACATTTTATTTTAAGAGAGTTAGTTTAAGAGTATGTGTTACTTCAAAAACGGCTGGACGGATTACAATGTATTTTGCACTAAACTGTGCGTAATAAATCTGTATGTCGAATTTCGATAATAGTTTTACAAAATAAATTTTTTTCGATTTTTTAACGCGAGTAAAGTAATTGAAAGAAATGTGAAATCGACGGATTACGCGACGCCGTTGCACGGTCCTGGGAGAACCCGAGAAACCAGAATATTCGTGACGACTGATTGTCTGCTTCAGATCTAAGAAGCCATTTTTTTTCAGTGGGCGGTAGTATTCGATAAAATATGAAAAAAATGCTAATAAACATGTGGTCAAAAATGCATTATGTGTTCATTACAGAGTGGTAAAGTTTCAATTTATTTTTCTAATTTTGCGTTTTTCTCCGGTGTTTTTTTTTTTTGAATAATTATTTCAAATTTGGTATACACCTCATGTTTGTGAATTTCTACAATAAAATGACAAAATCTTCATCCACACAACCAGGAGTGTTCCATTTTTTCATGGTCTTGATGCTTGTACCAACCGCAAGTTAGAACCATGAAAAAATGAGACATCTCTGGTAGTGTGGATGATGATTTTGTCATTGTATTGTAGAGATTCATAAACATGAGGTGTATACTAAATTTGAAATAATTATTCAAAAAAAAAACCCGCAGATAACCGTAAAATTAAAAAAAATTGTAACTTTACTACTCCGTAGTGACCAAATGACGCATTTTTGACCACATGTTTATTGGCATTTTTTCCCTATTTTATCGAGTAGTACCGCCCCCTGAAATATGTATAGAGGTGGCAAATTTTGGTGTTATTATAGGGTATCTCTGAAACTATAAGAGATACGAAAAAAATGCCATTTAATTACCACAGTAACTAAGTAGCATATGACGTTTTTCACGCCTACTATAAAAAAAGTTTTCATCATTATCCTTTAATATCTTAAAATTGGAAAAAAAACGCTTATTTTCCGCAAAAACGCCATACATGCGATACATTATTGGAAAGCTAAAAATGTGCTCTTTTTAGTAACACCATAATCAACTATTGGTTGTATTAAAAAAAACACAACTTTGTGTTATATCTCAAAAATTATCAACTTTATTTAAAATTTTTAAACGGCATTATATTCTACGCAAAAAAGTGTCTTAAGCATGTATTAACTGCGTTTCTTTAATTTCAAAAATAAACGAAATAGGAGCATTTTTTGAAATGGCGAAAATATGACTTTTTGGCTATAACTTAAAAACAAAAGAAGATAAAATTTTGTCTTTGCGGGATTGAATATTTCTCGAAAAAAGAGACCTCGGCATGGCACGCACTTTTTTCGTATCTCTTATAGATTCTGAGATAGCCTATAATAACACCAAAATTTGCCCACCCTGTACATGTCGTTCATTAACACCCTGTATAAAACATATATACAGTAAATTTACTTATTTTGTGAATTAAAGTCTGTTTATTAGTCTATACTTTCTATTGGTCTATATTCGTGTTCAAGTAGAAACTACTTGATTAATATATAATAAATATATAAAAATTACAAAATATACAAAAATATCGGATGTCTCTGAAATGCATGTACAGGGTTGGGTTGGCTCCCACTCTGTACAACGGAATACTACAGATTCCTTGGCTCAAAATAGGCCGATTAAAGTTAACTTATCTATATAGATAAGTTAACGAAGCAACTTTGGATATCCAAAGTTGCTTCGTTTTGCCGCTCGAGGAGTTCAAAGTTAGCAAAAAAATTCGTTTATTCATTATCTCGATTTACTCGACATTACTCGAGAACGCGTTAATGAATCTAAATCGTTTTTGAGATGTGGGTTCCTAGGTTCAATCAACATATTTCTATGGTTTTGGATAAAATTTTAAAAACACGGAAATGATGAAAAAGCTGTGTGTTTAGTGACTATTAATCCATATTTTTATTCTTAGTAGGCGACGCTTACATAATTATAATTTCTGAATAGCCCATTTAGTTCTGAATTTTTTTTGTCTTTTATAAGATATTGATTACATACGTAGTTAAGCCAGAAAAAAAATTTTAAGTAGGTGTAACCCTTATTTACGTCATTTTGACGAGAGAAAAATTTTTCTCGTAATTCTTGTTCATAATGAACTGTAGAGGCAAGGACTGTTAATGTCAATGCCCCCCAGAGAAATCAGTACCAATGACGATAAAATATTGTAATTGCAATGACGTAAAAAAGCTTGCAGATGTTCAAAAATTCCAATTTTCTGGTTAACCACTGATGTAATCAAAATTTTATAAGAGACGAAATTTAATTATGTAGTCATCGCCTACTTAGCAAAAAGAAATATGGTGTAATAACTGCTCAAGACACGATCATTTCAACACTTTCGATCATTTCTGCATTTTTAAAATTTTACCTAAAACTATAAAAAGACGTTAATTGAACCTAGGAACTTTCATCTCAAAAATGGTTAGATTGATTATCGCGTTTTCGAGTTATCAGGCATAGACGATTTTTTTTGCTAACTTTGAGGTCCTCTAGCGGCGAAACGAAGCAACTTTGGATATAGATAAGTTAACTTACATCCATCTATTTTGAACCAAGGAATCTCTGGTCTTCCGTTGTAGACGCATTTCAGAGACACCTGTATATTAAAATGATATTTGTTGGTCAAAATATTTAAAAATAAATATTATTTTAATCGTAATAAATACATATTAATTAATATATATTCTTGTATATTTTGTAATTTTTATATATTTATTATATGTTGTATGTCTATCCTGATAAATGGAAAACTGCATTGGTTTCTCCAATTCCAAAAAAAAGAATTCGAATGCTTTGGTTGATCTATGGCCTATCAGTATTTTAAATGTTACGTCGAAAGTTTTGGAAAGCATTGTGGCGGCGAGAATGTGGGACCATCTTAATACATTCAATATATCACCATCCAATCAGTTTGGGTTTCGCCCCGGTTTTAGTTGCAGCACGGCTCTTCTTGATGTAGCCGATGATATCTTGCGTGGGATGGATGATGGATGTGTCACTGCACTAGTTCTGATCGATTTCACTCCTATCAGTGCTCCATTATATCGGCCTCTCTCCGTTGGCTGTTGATTTCTTTAAAAATTATTTTCTTCAGCGCTCACAAATTGTAAAGTTTCAGGATGTCTTATCAGAGAGTGGTCTTATTACTTCCGGAGTACCTCAAGGATCAATTTTGGAACCTATACTTTATCTTATTTATAGGATTAATTTGTGTTCTAACCTTAACCACTGTAAAACCCACAAGAATACTTCCACTTTAATGGGGATAACTTTGGCGAGTCGTAATCTTTAATTAATAATGATTTAAAATTACTCGTTCACAACGCCACTCGCCATTGCTTGTCCATTAATGCTTCGAAATCGTCTATTATTATTTTTGGTACTGGTACTTTTGCGGCTGAGGCTAGGCTATGTTTCAAAATTTTTATCAATGATGAACAAATAAAATTTACATCTGTTGTACGCAGTTTGACTTGAGATTCAAGGGACATATCAGTAATCTCCTTCAGAAAGCCTATTCTACCCTTAAGCTATTATATTCTAACAATAATATTTTGCCTCAACAATTAAAAATTCATTTGATGCCCTTTACCACCCTTGCATTGACGACGCGAATAGATCTCGTATTCAGTGCGTGTAGAATTCCTCTTCGCTTTATCTTTGGTATCAGAGGACGTGAAAGAATTTCTCATACGCTCGATTGGGTCGGTTGGCTGAATATGTCACAACACTCCGCTTGTCTGTATCACAAAATTCTTACTTTCAAAACTCCTCCGTATTTATACAACAAAATTAGCTATCATACATATATTCATAATATTAATGTTAGGCACCGTTATACATTAACAATATCGAAGCACCAATTTGAGGTATTTAAGCGTTCCTACTCCTACTGTGTGCCTAACATTTATAACAATATCCCACTTTGTATAAAGCTGGAGAATGTACGTGGCTTTAACAAAAAAACTAAAAATTTAACTACTGAGACAGCAATTGGAGGCGGGCAATCATTTCGGGTTTGTAAATTGGCGTTGCACTTGGGGTTGGTTTTAGAATGGGTTTTATGTTTAATTTCATTTATAATATTCGAAGGCCAATGAAAAACAGTTTGCGATTTCGCTAATTGACTTGGTTCTCTTTAACTCTTTAATTTCATGAATTACGATTTCTTTTATTATTATTAATGTTAATTTTTTGTTTCTTTGTACCTTTTATGTTTCTTTTTTTTTGGATATATGGGTTAATAAACATATATTATTATTATTGTTATATATTAATCAAGCAGTTTTTACTTGAACACCAATACAGACCAATAGAAAGTATAGACTAACAGAGTTTAGTTGACAAAATAAGTAAATTTACTGAATATATGTTTTATATAATATAATACAAAATATCTCTGGTTTCTCGGGTTCTCCCAGGACGGCTATCACTCGCCCGTAACCCTACATCGGCGTCACGTTAAAAAATCGAAAAAATTTTATTTTGAAAAAGTATTATATAAATTCAACAAACACATTTATTACGCATAGTTCAGTGCCAAATACATTGTAATCCGTCCAGCCGCTTTCGAAATAACAGCGTCCTCTTAAACCGCGAAAATCCGCGAAACTATGCAGAAAATGAAAATAATAAAATGTGCCCCATATGCAGAATATATTAAGCATATCAACTGTTGAAATATCAAATTTTCTGTGTTATAGTTTTCGAGAAAAAAATTCATAACGTGATGGTATGTACGGAAATCTCGAAAATCGGGTGTTTTTTATGTTTAACTCGCTATAAAAAAATTACTGAGGGGCCAAAAATTTTAAAATTTACGGTAGTATAGCACAAATGTCCAACAATTATAACAAAGTTTACTGAAAAAAAATTTTTTTGTTCATCCGTTCTAAAGATATATTTATGAATGTATCTGTTGGATACACGCGCGGCTAACGGAGGGTTAATAAATTTGTTTAGGTGTTATAAGCAAGCGTTTGAGGTGTACGAAAATAAAGGGTGGAATTTGGCTCAAGATCATATTCAATACACGATAGGAAGACAGGCGAGTAATTTGGATTTGTTGGAGGAAGCTGTGAGGGCTTATTCGAAGCTTTTAAGCGACCAAAGCAAGCAATCATCGCAACAACAAGCGATTTTTCTAAAAGAATATTTAACAATTCAAAGCGCTTTAAACATAAAAAACAACAACACCACGACTCAAGTGTTACCTTTACCGATAATCGACACATCCAGCTTAAAATTATTGGTAGCACCAACCCCCCCTTTACGAACGCCAGGGAAAGTCTCAGCCCTCGGAATTTCATTATCACATTCAGAAACGTCGTTGGAGCTATCGAAATGGACGAAATTAGAAGAGATGTTGGTCCAAGAAGCTCAAGATTCCCTCCCGATGATTTTCAAACCTTTAGTTACATTATTCACGAAGGAAAACGCAACCGTTTCGACGCCCACCGCGATTTTAGGCGAGCCAATCCAAGTTTCCACTCATTTAAAAAACCCGCTACAAATCAATTTATTATTAAAAGACGTCCATCTTTTATGGAATTACCGCAATGAAATCGAAAACATAAACATAAACAACAACCCCCTAAACGAAACCTCCAACAAATATTTAAAAACCCATTTCGTCAACAACATCGTCTTACAATCAAACTCCCATCAAGAAATCATCTTAATGCTAACCCCCTTAGCTGTGGGGGATTTAAAATTAATCGGGATTTGTTATAGTTTAGTTAGCTCGTTTAGCGATGATGATCAAATTGAAGTAAAAGGCAAACAATTGTTTGATAACAAACCCGATGACAAACGGTTTGAAATAAAAATCGTTCCATCCGCGTCGTGTTTGCAAGTTTATTTTACCGAAATTAGCTCGGATATGTTAAAAAACGAGCTACAACACGTTAATATTGAATTGAGGAACGTCGGAACCGTTCCGTTGCATAAAATATACATGGCCACATCCAAACCGGAATTATTATCTTGTTGCGAATTCGCTGCAAAACAAAATTTCGAAACAACCGACGTCGACTTAAATTCGCCGGCGATTCGCGAAAGAGAAGCGCGGAAAAATCATGTGATAAATCTTCCATTAGTTCAAGGTCAATTAGAACCAGGGCAAATAAAAACGTGTAATGTTTGGATAAAAGCGTCGGATATCACTAATACATTAGATTTATTAATTTATTACGAAAACATTGACCCAATCAGTATACCGAGATATCGGCTGGTACGCCACCTTTGGAACTTTCAAATCCACGATTCATTAAAAGTTGATTTAAAGCCATATCAAAGTCACACCGCAGAAAACGTCGAACAATTATCGTTATCACTAAAAGTAACGAACACAAACAAAATTCATTCTCCGATTTATTCCCAAATAACGATATTAAACGCGACGATTTTAAGCGAAAATTGGGCGCTGTTAAACGAAGTGGTTAACCCGGAAATTATCGAATTAGGCCCACAAGATTCGGCCCATATCTTACTAAAAGCGAAAAGGACGTTAAAAAAGAATATAAACAACCAAATTAATTTCGTTAAAATACCACCTAATTACCCTGAAGCGGGTTATTTAGATTTCGCCCAAAGAATCAATCAGAACCGTATAAACATTTTTAACGAATCCGTTTGCGAAACGAATGACGATCAAAAAGAAGGAACCGTCATTTTACGGTGGAAAGCTAAAGTCGCGGATACCGCGGGGAACGAACGCTACGTTTACGGCCAAAACCAAATCATTATTAATTTAGAGAAAATTGAGGAAGACGACGAAAGCGGGTATAAAGGACCTATCGTTTTTTCCGATGGAAAGAACGACGATAATTTAGTCACAACTAAAATTAAAGAGCAAGAAGAATTGCAACGCAAAGAACAACAAATTCGATGCAACGTTATTCACCCAACAAAAATAATTCATAACTTTCAAATAAATAAATTATGCATTATCCGAGTTAAATTGTTGTTACATAGTACCATTGACGATACCGATTTAGAAGTTATCATTAAAACTTTAGAAACATCTAAGTAAGTATTTAATTAAAATGGAATTATTAAATTATTTAAATTAATTTTTTTAGTCCTTTTCCTCTGGGTGTAAGTCAAAGACCCCTATTTTCACCATTTTCATCAAAACACTGCCGTTGGGTGCAGCTTGGCAGCACGATTCGGAGATTACCCCCGCTTAGCTCGGAGACGATCGATTTGTCGCTCGCCGTTTTGGGACCGGGCACGTACGATTTGGGCTCTCACTTGGAGATTTGGTGCCAGAAAGTGAACCAAGCCGAAACTGCCATCCTCCAAAGTTGCCGGATACAATCCTCGGTCATAGTCACTGCTCCCGCGTGAAAATATATTTTATATCTATATCTCTACTTTTCCTGTACATTAATTAGTTTCTATTTAATTTCGATGTTCATTTTTAAATTTTTTTTATTAATACAGTGTAGAGCAAAAAGTCAATAATAATCAAATTGTTTATACAAAAATTAATCAAATTAATATTTAGATAAGTGGATATTAATAAATTGTGGGGAATTTAATTCTCTATTAATTTATCATCAGTTCATACTTCATTGCTTAATTATTTAAAATAATTAGAGAATATTTAAAATCGTGGTTATATATTTTTGTATAAAGAATTAGATTTATAAGGAATATCAGTTTTATGGTTTACTTTTATCTTAAAAATTTTGATTGGGTTTGATATCATCAATGAAATCATATTTTTTAATTATTAAAGACGTTTCTATATCAATATAGAGATAGATTTGTATTAAAAATCAAATTAATATTTGTTATGAGTTTGATTATGGACGTTTTAAGATTTTATGTGGTAAAAATAAATTATTATTATCATAAGGTAATAAAGTGGCCAAATCAGTAATAAATGAAATAATTTAAAATATTTTGAATCAATAACTGTAATAAATTCTCTGTTTAATATAACAATAATATATCAGCCATTTAAAATTTTCATTTGCTTAATTAACTAATTATGTAAAATAAATAAATAATATTTTTGTATAAAGAATTATGTTTATAAAGAAACATCGATTTTATGGTCGATATTCAGTTTAAAAATCTTATGGGTTATAAAATTTTTGAGAAATAGAGATTAGTTTATAACCAATCTTGATGAAATAAATCTGTTGAATTGGGATACTCAACCCAACTCAACATATTTTTAAACCATAGGTACACCATAGATCTGTTGGGTTAAATTGGGATGCTCAACCCAACCCAACACATTTATTAAATGAAAGTATATCATAGATATTGATTTAAAATTAATCATGATGAAATAAATCTGTTGGGTTGGGTTGAGTTGGGTTGCTCAATCTAACCCAACAGATTTATTAAGTGAAAGTACACCTAAGACATTGGTTTGTAAGTAATTTTGATGAAATAAATGTGTTGGGTTAAGTTAACCATCGCAATCCAACTTAACCCAAGTCAGAATAATCAACGCAATAGATTTTTGAATTGAAAATGGACCATAGACATTGATTTATAAACAATCCTGATGAAACAAACTTACTGGATTGGTTGAGCATCTGAATTCAAGCCAATCCAACAGATTATTAAAGTGAAAGTAGACCATAGACATTAATCCTGATGAAGTAAATCTATTAGGTTGGGATGGATTGAATTGAGATGATTGAATCGAGAATCTGCCAGAATTGACGATTTCTTGTTAATTAAGAGAGGCGCCTCGCCCGCAAGCGACCTAGGCGATGTATATCGTTCATTTCATGTCTTGGAAAAAAACCCAATCATACAATATTGTGATTTATTCTCATTTCGCCGAGGTCGCTTGTAGGCGAGGCGTTAAAATTTGCCAAAATTAACGATTTCTTATCGATTAAGAGAGGCGTCTCGCCCTCAAGCGACCTCGGCGATGTATATCGTTCATTCCATACCTTGAAAAGTAACCCAATCATACAACATTGTAGTTTATCCTCACTTCGCCGAGATCGCTTGCGGGCGAGGCTCCAGAATCTGCCAAAATTAACGATTTCGTATTGATAAAATAAAACACCCCGTTCACAAGAGATCTCGGAGATGTAAATCGTTTATTTGATGTCTTGAAAAGTATCTCAAGCAATTTGTAATTTATTCTTAATTCGCAGAAGCCGCTTGAGAATCCTTTGTTCATGATATTATATGATCCTTCATATAACGGAATCATCCCAAGTCAAGGTAGACCATAAACATCAATTTATAACCAATCTTTAAAAAAATTTGTTAAAACCCAACAAATTTTTAAAGTGAAAATATCTCATTTATCCCAATGAAATAAATGAATTAAGTTGGGTTGGGTAAAATTGAGATATCCAACCCAATAAATTAAAAAAAAAATAAATAAAAATTGACTTATTGTTAAACACTGTATTCGATTGTCATAACTATTTATTATAATTGTAATGTAACATCACTTATAACGTAAAGTACAATTTAATTACAATTTATTTTGAATAATTAAAAAATATTTGTCGTGGTATAAATTTTATGTGAATGTATAAATTGGATAAAATTTAAAAATGAACGTTTTATGTATATACGGATGTTCCAAAAATTGTTTTTTTTTATTGTAATCTATTTTTTGTTTATGTTGTTTATATAAAACGAAGTCACCAAAAAAAATTAAATACTACTAAAAATTTAAAAAAGGTGTATAATAATTATAATTGATTAAATTGTTTGTTTCTTAAATGAAATAAAAATTGTTATAACAAAACCAAGTCGATATTTTTAATCTTTACTAAAAAAATCATATCATATTCTTTAGGGGAGTTCGAAATCGTTACGGTATTAGCATAATCATATTAGCGCAAAAAGGGGTTAGTTAACGGGATTCCTTAGTTTTAAAGATTCCGTTTCATTTTATTTTTAAAATCAGGATGAGATACGATTTTTTATCTTAATACTTAATGAGCGATCCGACACGTCCCCGTTTTATTTAATTATTATTTCTCAACAAATGGAGGCGACTCAATTTTTTTGAGTCATCAAATGTTAAAGCTTTTGCTTATTTGGCAGCCAGTCGGTCGGCGGAACGGAAGTGAACGGAAGCGTATCGGGTTGAGAGGTTAAATTAATAATAACGTGATTATTTAAGTGTAAGTGGTAATTAAAAAAAAATTTAGTGAAAATGTTTAATTAATGTTTATATAAAATTAAAGGAAGAAACGGTCAACGATTCTTGGGTGTCTAAAAATAAATATATATATATATATATATATGTTGACTCGATAAAGTAGATTCCAATAAAGTTTGTACGAAATGTTTAAAAAATATTAGTAAAAAATTAAAATAAAGTAAATTGGTTGATGTCTTGGAGAGAAATCCAATCATATAATATTGTGATTTATTCTTATTTCTAGCATATGCTAGAATATGCCAAGATTGACGATTTTTTGAGATTAAGAGAGGCGCCTCGGCCGCAACTGATCTCGGCGATGTAATCGTTCATTTGATATTTTGGAAAGTAACCCAACCATACAACATTGTAATTTATTCCCACTTTGCCGAGGTCACTTGCGGCCGAGGCACTAGAATATGCTAAGATTGACGACTTTTTGTTGACCTCAGGGATGTATCATTTATTTGATGTCTTGGAAAGTAACCCAACCATATAACATTGTGATTTATTCTTACTTCGCCGAGGTCACTTTGAATTTGCCAAGATTGATGATTTCTTGTTGATTTAGAGAGGCGCTTTGCCCGCAAGCGACCTCGGCGATGTATATCGTTGATTTAATGTCTTGGAAAGTAACTCAACCATACAATATTGTAATTTATTCTCACTTTGCCGAGGTCGCTTGCGGCCGAGGCAGTAGAATATGTTAAGATTGACGATTTTTTGTCAATTAAGAGAGGCGCCTCGCCCGCAAGCGACCTCGGCGGTGTATATCTTTCATTTGATATTTTGAAAAGTAACCCAACCATACAACACTGTAATTTATTCTCGTTTTTGACGATTTTTTGTCAATTAAGAAAGACGCCTCGCCCGCAAGCGACCTGGGCGATGTATCATTCATTTGATGTTTTGGAAAGTAACCCAACCATACAATATTGTAATTTATTTTCACTTTGCCGAGGTCGCTTGCGAGCGATGCGTTAGAATATGCCAAGATTGACGATTTTTTGCGATTAAGAGAGGCGCGTCGCCCGCAAGTGACCTCGGCGGTGTATATCGTTCATTTGATATTTTGAAAAGTAACCCAACCATACAATACTGTAATTTATTCTCGTTTTGCCGAGGTCGCTTGCGGCCGAGGCAGTAGAATATGCTAAGATTGATGTTTCTTTGTCAATTAAGAGAGGCGTCTCGCTCGCAAGCGACCTCGGCGATGTATATCGTTCATTTGATATTTTGGAAAGTAACCCAATCATACAACATTGTAATTTATTCCCACTTTGCCGAGGTCACTTGCGGCCGAGGCACTAGAATATGCTAAGATTGACGACTTTTTGTTGACCTCAGGGATGTATCATTTATTTGATGTCTTGGAAAGTAACCCAACCATATAATATTGTGATTTATTCTTACTTCGCCGAGGTCACTTTGAATTTGCCAAGATTGATGATTTCTTGTTGATTTAGAGAGGCGCTTTGCCCGCAAGCGACCTCGGCGATGTATATCGTTGATTTAATGTCTTGGAAAGTAACTCAACCATACAATATTGTAATTTATTCTCACTTTGCCGAGGTCGCTTGCGGCCGAGGCAGTAGAATATGTTAAGATTGACGATTTTTTGTCAATTAAGAGAGGCGCCTCGCCCGCAAGCGACCTCGGCGGTGTATATCTTTCATTTGATATTTTGAAAAGTAACCCAACCATACAACACTGTAATTTATTCTCGTTTTTGACGATTTTTTGTCAATTAAGAAAGACGCCTCGCCCGCAAGCGACCTGGGCGATGTATCATTCATTTGATGATTTGGAAAGTAACCCAACCATACAATATTGTAATTTATTTTCACTTTGCCGAGGTCGCTTGCGAGCGATGCGTTAGAATATGCCAAGATTGACGATTTTTTGCGATTAAGAGAGGCGCGTCGCCCGCAAGTGACCTCAGCGGTGTATATCGTTCATTTGATATTTTGAAAAGTAACCCAACCATACAATACTGTAATTTATTCTCGTTTTGCCGAGGTCGCTTGCGGCCGAGGCAGTAGAATATGCTAAGATTGATGTTTCTTTGTCAATTAAGAGAGGCGCCTCGCTCGCAAGCGACCTCGGCGATGTATATCGTTCATTTGATATTTTGGAAAGTAACCCAACCATACAACATTATAATTTATTCTCACTTTGTCGAGGTTGCTTGCGGCCGAGGCAGTAGAATATGCCAAGATTGACGATTTTTTGTCAATTCGCCCGCAAGCGATCTCGGCGATGTATATCGTTCATTTGATATTTTGGAAAGTAACCGAACCATACAATATTGTAATTTATTCTCACTTTGCCGAGGTCGCTTGCCGCCGAGGCAGTAGAATATGCTAAGATTGACGTTTTTTTGTCAATTAAGAGAGGCGCCTTGCCCGCAAGCGACCTCGACGGTCTATATTGTTCATTAGATATTTTGGAAAGTAACTCAACCATACAACATTGTAATTTATCTTCGCTTTGCCGAGGTCGCTTGCGGCCGAGGCAGTAGTATATGCCAAGATTGACGATTAAGAAAGGCGCCTCGTCCGCAAGCGACCTCGGTGGTGTATCTCGTCCATTTGATATTTTGGAAAGTAACCCAACCATACAACATTGCAATTTATTCTCGCTTTGCCGAGGTTGCTTGCGGCCGAGGCAGTAGAATATGCCAAGATTGACGATTTTTTGTCAATTCGCCCGCAAGCGATCTCGGCGATGTATATCGTTCATTTGATATTTTGGAAAGTAACCGAACCATACAATATTGTAATTTATTCTCACTTTGCCGAGGTCGCTTGCCGCCGAGGCAGTAGAATATGCTAAGATTGACGTTTTTTTGTCAATTAAGAGAGGCGCCTTGCCCGCAAGCGACCTCGACGGTCTATATTGTTCATTAGATATTTTGGAAAGTAACTCAACCATACAACATTGTAATTTATCTTCGCTTTGCCGAGGTCGCTTGCGGCCGAGGCAGTAGTATATGCCAAGATTGACGATTAAGAAAGGCGCCTCGTCCGCAAGCGACCTCGGTGGTGTATCTCGTCCATTTGATATTTTGGAAAGTAACCCAACCATACAACATTGCAATTTATTCTCGCTTTGCCGAGGTTGCTTGCGGCCGAGGCAGTAGAATATGCCAAGATTTACGATTTTTTGTCAATTCGCCCGCAAGCGATCTCGGCGATGTATATCGTTCATTTGATATTTTGGAAAGTAACCGAACCATACAATATTGTAATTTATTCTCACTTTGCCGAGGTCGCTTGCCGCCGAGGCAGTAGAATATGCTAAGATTGACGTTTTTTTGTCAATTAAGAGAGGCGCCTTGCCCGCAAGCGACCTCGACGGTCTATATTGTTCATTAGATATTTTGGAAAGTAACTCAACCATACAACATTGTAATTTATCTTCGCTTTGCCGAGGTCGCTTGCGGCCGAGGCAGTAGTATATGCCAAGATTGACGATTAAGAAAGGCGCCTCGTCCGCAAGCGACCTCGGTGGTGTATCTCGTCCATTTGATATTTTGGAAAGTAACCCAACCATACAACATTGCAATTTATTCTCGCTTTGCCGAGGTTGCTTGCGGCCGAGGCAGTAGAATATGCCAAGATTTACGATTTTTTGTCAATTCGCCCGCAAGCGATCTCGGCGATGTATATCGTTCATTTGATATTTTGGAAAGTAACCGAACCATACAATATTGTAATTTATTCTCACTTTGCCGAGGTCGCTTGCCGCCAAGGCAGTAGAATATGCTAAGATTGACGTTTTTTTGTCAATTAAGAGAGGCGCCTTGCCCGCAAGCGACCTCGACGGTCTATATTGTTCATTAGATATTTTGGAAAGTAACTCAACCATACAACATTGTAATTTATCTTCGCTTTGCCGAGGTCGCTTGCGGCCGAGGCAGTAGTATATGCCAAGATTGACGATTAAGAAAGGCGCCTCGTCCGCAAGCGACCTCGGTGGTGTATCTCGTCCATTTGATATTTTGGAAAGTAACCCAACCATACAACATTGCAATTTATTCTCGCTTTCCCGAGGTTGCTTGCGGCCGAGGCAGTAGAATATGCCAAGATTTACGATTTTTTGTCAATTCGCCCGCAAGCGATCTCGGCGATGTATATCGTTCATTTGATATTTTGGAAAGTAACCGAACCATACAATATTGTAATTTATTCTCACTTTGCCGAGGTCGCTTGCCGCCGAGGCAGTAGAATATGCTAAGATTGACGTTTTTTTGTCAATTAAGAGAGGCGCCTTGCCCGCAAGCGACCTCGACGGTCTATATTGTTCATTAGATATTTTGGAAAGTAACTCAACCATACAACATTGTAATTTATCTTCGCTTTGCCGAGGTCGCTTGCGGCCGAGGCAGTAGTATATGCCAAGATTGACGATTAAGAAAGGCGCCTCGTCCGCAAGCGACCTCGGTGGTGTATCTCGTCCATTTGATATTTTGGAAAGTAACCCAACCATACAACATTGCAATTTATTCTCGCTTTGCCGAGGTTGCTTGCGGCCGAGGCAGTAGAATATGCCAAGATTGACGATTTTTTGTCAATTCGCCCGCAAGCGATCTCGGCGATGTATATCGTTCATTTGATATTTTGGAAAGTAACCGAACCATACAATATTGTAATTTATTCTCACTTTGCCGAGGTCGCTTGCGGCCGAGGCAGTAGAATATGCTAAGATTGACGTTTTTTTGTCAATTAAGAGAGGCGCCTTGCCCGCAAGCGACCTCGACGGTCTATATTGTTCATTAGATATTTTGGAAAGTAACTCAACCATACAACATTGTAATTTATCTTCGCTTTGCCGAGGTCGCTTGCGGCCGAGGCAGTAGTATATGCCAAGATTGACGATTAAGAAAGGCGCCTCGTCCGCAAGCGACCTCGGTGGTGTATCTCGTCCATTTGATATTTTGGAAAGTAACCCAACCATACAACATTGCAATTTATTCTCGCTTTGCCGAGGTTGCTTGCGGCCGAGGCAGTAGAATATGCCAAGATTGACGATTTTTTGTCAATTCGCCCGCAAGCGACCTCGGCGATGTATCATTCATTTGATGTCTTTGAAAGTAACCCAACCATACAACATTGTGATTTATTGTGATATTGCCGAGGTCGCTTGCGGGCGAGGCGCTCAAATTTGCCAAAATTTGCGATTTCGTATTGATATTAAAAAACACCCTGTTCACAAAAGATCTCGGAAAAGTATCTCAAGCAGTTTGTAATTGATTCTGAATTTGCAGAAGCTGCTTGAGAATTTTTTTGTTCAATTGAATCAATCATAATTTGAAGTTAAAATAATATTTGTCGTGGTATACATAAGTTGTATAATAATTCTAATTAATGAATTTGTTTGTTTTTTAATGAAATAAAAATTGTTACAACAAAACCAAGTCGATATCTTTAATCTGTACTAAAAAATCATATCATATTCTTTAGGGGAGTTTGAAATCGTTACGGCATTAGCATAATTATATTAGCGCAAAAAGGGGTTAGTTAACGTGATTCCCTACTTTTAAAGATTCCGTTTCATTTTATTTTTAAAATCAGAATGAGATACGATTTTTTATCTTAATACTTAATGAGCGATCCGACACGTCCTCTTTTTATTTAATTATTATTTCCCAACAAATGGAGGCGACTCAATTTTTTTGAGTCATCAAATGTTAGAGTTTTTGCTTATTTGGCAGCCAGTCGGTCGGCGGAACGGAAGTGAACGGAAGCGTATCGGGTTGAGAGGTTAGATTAATAATAACGTGATTATTTAAGTGTAAGTGAAAATAAAAAAAAGTTTTTAGTGAAAATAATTAATGTTTATAAAAAATTAAAGGAACAAACGGTCAACGATTCTTGCGTGTCTAAAAATATATATATATATATATATATATATATATATGTTGAATCGATAAAGTAGATTGCAATAAAGTTTTGCGAAATGTTTAAAAAATTATAATAAAAAAATTTAAAATAAGGTATATTGGTTGATGTCTTGGAGAGTAACCCAATCATATAACATTGTGATTTATTCTTATTTCTAGAATACGCCAAGATTGACGATTTTTTGAGATTAAGAGAAGCGCCTCGGCCGCAACCGATCTCGGCGATGTAATCGTTCATTTGATATTTTGGAAAGTAACCTAACCATACAACATTGTAATTTATTCCCACTTTGCCGAGGCCGCTTGCGGCCGAGGCACTAGAATATGCCAAGATTGACGATTTTTTGTCAATTAAGAGAGGCGCCTCGCCCGTATGCGACCTTGGCGATGTATTGTTCATTTCATGTCTTGGAAAGTAACCCAACCATACAATATTGTAATTTATTCTCATTTTGCCGAGGTCGCTTGCGGCCGAGGCACTAGAATATGCCAAGATTGACGATTTTTTGCGATTAAGAGAGGCGCCTCGCCCGCAAGCGACCTCGGCGATGTATACCGTTCATTTGATGTTTTGGAAAGTAACCCAACCATACAACATTGTAATTTATTCCCACTTTGCCTCGGCCGCTTGCGGCCGAGGCACTAGAATATGCCAAGATTGACGATTTTTTGTCAATTAAGAGAGGCGCCTCGCCCGTATGCGACCTTGGCGATGTATTGTTCATTTCATGTCTTGGAAAGTAACCCAACCATACAATATTGTAATTTATTCTCATTTTGCCGAGGTCGCTTGCGGCCGAGGCACTAGAATATGCCAAGATTGACGATTTTTTGCGAGTAAGAGAGGCGCCTCGCCCGCAAGCGACCTCGGTGATGTATACCGTTCATTTGATGTTTTGGAAAGTAACCTAACCATACAATATTGTAATTTATTGTCACTTTGCCGAGGTTGCTTGCGGTCGAGGCAGTAGAATATGCTAAGATTGACGTTTTTTTTGTAAATTAAGAGAGGCGCCTCGCCCGCAAGCGACCTCGGCGATGTATATCGTTCATTTGATATTTTGGAAAGTAACCCAACCATACAATATTGTAATTTATTCTCGCTTTGCCGAGGTCGCTTGCGGCCGAGGCAGTAGTATATGCCAAGATTGACGATTAAGAGAGGCGCCTCGCACGCAAGTGACCTCGGCGGTGTATATCGTTCATTTGATATTTTGGAAAGTAACCCAACCATACAATATTGTAATTTATTCTCACTTTGCCGAGGTGGCTTGCGGCCGAGGCAGTAGAATATGCTAAGATTGACGTTTTTTTGTCAATTAAGAGAGGCGCCTCGCCCGCAAGCGATCTCGGCGGTCTATATTGTTCATTTGATACTTTGGAAAGTAACTCAATCATACAACATTGTAATTTATTCTCGGCTTGCCGAGGTCGCTTGCGGCCGAGGCAGTAGAATATGCTAAGATTGACGATTTTTTGTCAATTCGCCCGCAAGCGACCTCGGCGATGTATCATTCATTTGATGTCTTTGAAAGTAACCCAACCATACAACATTGTGATTTATTCTGATATTGCCGAGGTCGCTTGCGGGCGAGGCGCTCGAATTTGCCAAAATTTGCCATTTCGTATTGATAATAAAAAACACCCTGTTCACAAAAGATCTCGGAGGTGTAAATCGTTTATTTGATGTCTTGAAAAGTATCTCAAGCAGTTTGTAATTTATTCTGAATTTGCAGAAGCTGCTTGAGAATTTTTTTGTTCAATTGAATCAATCATAATTTGAAGTTAAAATAATATTTGTCGTGGTACACATAAGTTGTATAATAAATCTAATTAATGAATTTGTTTGTTTTTTTAATAAAATAAAAATTGTTACAACAAAACCAAGTCGATATCTTTAATCTGTACTAAAAAATCATATCATATTCTTTAGGGGAGTTTGAAATCGTTACGGAATTAGCATAATTATATTAGCGCAAAAAGGGGTTAGTTAACGTGATTCCCTACTTTTAAATATACCGTTTCATTTTATTTTTAAAATCAGGATGAGATACGATTTTTTATCTTAATACTTAATGAGCGATCCGACACGTCCCCGTTTTATTTAATTATTATTTCCCAACAAATGGAGGCGACTCAATTTTTTTGAGTCATCAAATGTTAGAGCTTTTGCTTATTTGGCAGCCAGTCGGTCGGCGGAACGGAAGTGAACGGAAGCGTATCGGGTTGAGAGGTTAGATTAATAATAACGTGATTATTTAAGTGTAAGTGGAAATTAAAAAAAAAAATTAGTGAAAATGTTTAATTAATGTTTATATAAAATTAAAGGAAGAAACGGTCAACGATTCTTGCGTGTCTAAAAATAAATATATACATATATATATATATATATATGTTGAGTCGATAAAGTAGATTCCAATGAAGGTTGTGCGAAATGATTAAAAGATATTAGTAAAAAATGAAAATAAGGTAAATTTGGTTTAAATTGGAGTGATTACGATTGGTTTTTGATTTGGGGATATATAAGATATGTATTTATATATATATATTGGGATATATTGGGACATGTTGATTGAGTCGGTAAAGTAGATTCCTCTAGGTCGTTTGCGTGAAGTGATAACTGGGCCGGACTGTCAAAAAATATTAGTAAAAAAATTAAAATAAGGCGTCTTAATTTGAAATTGAAGCGATAAAGATCGGCTTTGAGTTCGAGGATACAGGTAAGAAGGGGCGATTTGCGTATTTTCGATAAAAGGGGTTGTTGGTTTTGACGTAGGATGTGGTCGGTTGGATTTCGGTTCGATTTCGGTTTCAGTTCGGTCCTGTTCGGGCTGGCAATGCACTTTTAGAGGGGTACACGATATACTCTATCGTCTAGAGAATACCGAATACCGAATACCGAAACGTGTGCGCCTGGTGCTAGCCTCTTGCCCAGTCTATCGTGGCGGGATGTTAACTTCCATCTTGGATCGCGATCGTCGTCCAGAAGCCGGCTTTCGTTAAATAAAAACGCGATCCCCGCGCACGTAAACCTTACTTTTAGTTCAAATGATTCGCGAGAAACGTGTTTTCTGATCGTATTTGTGAACCGTGAACCGCCCGGGATGAACTAGGTATGATTTTCAAAATAACGAAGTAGTGTAGGCTGCAACCCATCGTTCCAAAAAGTTCTCTCTAACACGGACGAATGGCGTGTGCTCGCCTATACAGTTTAACCATTTAATAACAAAAAAAACCCAACCAAAAAATTATTGGTGCCGTTTGTTTAGTTATGCTGATTGTATGTTCTAGATTAGCTATACAGTGCCTTAAACAAGGTAACTTCCAAGCTACAACCACCTTTCAAAAATATTATACATAACACTTTTATTTCATCCAACCCACCCGTACGGGTACACCACCACACCACTCTAATTAAAACATTTCTTCTTCTTCATTTCAGTGACTGCTGATTCCATTCGTTTAGTCAAAGCTTATGATCTGCGTTTTGTGAGCAGCGCCCATAACAGCGCCCTATTAGCTAAAGCAACCATGGCAGTACCCAGCAGATCACGCGTTTACACCGACGTAAACTCCCTTAAACCTAGGGAATATTGGGATTACGAGAGTTACGTGGTAGATTGGGGCCAGCAAGACGATTATCAGCTGGTTCGGAAACTTGGCCGTGGCAAATATAGTGAGGTCTTTGAGGCCATTAATGTTACAAATAACGAAAAATGTGTAGTTAAAATATTAAAGGTAAAAAAATTCCTTCATTCTCAAGGTGATTTATGTTCACGTTTAAATTTTTTTCTTCTAAAGAGCACGTGAATTTTGGCCATTTTCTATGACTCACTCGAAATTTTTGTTTTGTATCATGTAATAATATCTAAGTATTAAAAAATTTTACGTCAAACACTACCCAAATTCTTATAATATAATGTTTCATTATTCATCCTTTTTGTGGCATGCTACAATATGAATGAATTATGATTAATAATTTTATTCATTATCATCTCTTAAATCTTGATTATAAAAAACGACTATACAGGGTTACTCGTAACTCGATATATTCCCTACCGGAGGTTAAAGGGCAGCCAAAATGCAACAATTTAAACATCCCGTGTGTATATCCGAAAATTAATAGTTTCAAGATATTTGGATTTTTAGGTTTGTTTACAAAAAAAAAAACATTTTTTCACATTTTTGTGTTAAATAAAAGAAAACTGCTTGTATAATGGCATCAATTTGTCTCAAAAAATTATTGTGACACCAAGTGCGCAAATTGCTAAAATAATTTCCTTGATTTGTTAGCTTTTTAAAACCATATTAACTTACAAGGAGACATCGCAGGTGACTCTTCACCAATTTGAAATAAAAACTATTTTGAGTTTGAAGCGACCAATGAGCATATTGAGAAATTCAACAAAAATATATGATTTCAAAAAAAGATGAAACAGAAAATCAAGATTTACAATTTGAAAGTGATATAAAGAAATTGGATATTATTAACTATTATAAGTATTGTTATATTAATTTTAATACATTCATTGATGGTACATCATTTATTTAATTCAAAATAAAAATCCTTTGTGTTTACCAAATTAAAAGATAAAATAATACTACAACGTTGCATTTTATTATTAATTAACTAAAATGTATATAAACCATAAAAACATACAATTAAAATATCAAAATAAGTTGGAAAAAAAAGTTTGAATTTGAGGATCAATCCTAAATTCAGATCATAAGCTTGGTGATTATTCACCAAACTATACCGATTCTTGAAAATCGATTTTTCTTTGTGATATATGAAATTAATTTTAAATACCCTTAAACTTTCTAAATAAATATCGTCTCTTAGAAGGGCCATTGGATCAAAATCTCTGATAAAACTGATACATATTCAATACAATTCACCACAAGAAGTTTTATTCAAATGTCTCCTTGTAAGTATTAAAAAATTTTACATCAAACACTACCCAAATTCTTATAATATAATGTTTCATTATTCATCCTTTTTGTGGCATGCTACAATATGAATGAATTATGATTAATAATTTTATTCATTATCATCTCTTAAATCTTGATTATAAAAAACGACTATACAGGGTTACTCGTAACTCGATATATTCCCTACCGGAGGTTACAGGGCAGCCAAAATGCAACAATTTAAACATCCCGTGTGTATATCCGAAAATTAATAGTTTCAAGATATTTGGATTTTTAGGTTTGTTTACAAAAAAAAACATTTTTTCACATTTTTGTGTTAAATAAAAGAAAACTGCTTGTATAATGGCATCAATTTGTCTCAAAAAATTATTGTGACACCAAGTGTGCAAATTGCTAAAATAATTTCCTTGATTTGTTAGCTTTTTTAAACCATATTAACTCACAAGGAGACATCGCAGGTGACTCTTCACCAATTTGGATAAAAATGTTTGTGGTGAATCTGCATTGAATATGTATCAATTTTACCAAAGCTTTTGATCCAATGGCCCTGCTAAGAGACGCAATGTTAAATTTTAAAGTTTAAGGGTGTTTAAAATTAATTTCATATATTGCAAAGAAAAATCGATCTTCAAGAACCGGTATTGTTCAGTGAATAATCACCAAGCTTATGATCAGATTCCTAGGATCGATCCTCAAATTCGAACTTTTGTTTCCAACTTATTTTGCTTGTTTGGTGATCATTCACTGAACTATACCAGTTCTTGAAAATCGATCTTTCTTTGCAATATATGAAATTAATTTTAAATACCCTTAAACTTTAAAAATAAATATCATCTCTTAGAAGCGCCATTGGATCCAAAGCTCTGGTAAAACTGATACATATTCAATACAGATTCACCACAAAAAATTTCATCCAAATTGGTGAAGAGTCAACTGCAATGTCTCTAAAGAAACTACTCCATAGAAAAAATTGGGCCTAGGTTTGTTTGACACGTAATTTAATTCTTTATAATGTGTAGTAATTTAATTTTTAGTCACACATTCCTGTAGTAATTATCGCAGGTATTATAAAAAAATGTACCCGATTTCAGTCGGGTACAATTTTTTGAACAAAAATTGATAATCTTAAATAGTCTCAAAAAATTTTTGTGACACCAAAAAATAATTTCCTTGAGGGAAAGAGCTCGACTTTACGATTTTTTTCTCAAAAACTGTTTGACAAAAAAATTTCAAATTTGAACTAATAGTAACTTAATATGTTCTGAATGAAGGGCATATTTTATTTTATGAATATTTCATATAGTATCGCGGAAAATCGCAGTTTAATAAGTTGCGATTGTTTCAAAAAGGCCAAAAATCGCGGTTTTAACCAAAATATGTCAAATAATTTTGTTATCGGACTGTGATATTATATATGTGTCCCTAATTTGTTATGAGCGATTCATCATTATTTCTGCTTCTGTTTAATTTATGATTTCATTAAATCGCTCATAAAAAATTAGGATCACATAATTTTGAAAATCTACTACCGGAATCTGATAACTGAAATGATTTGACATATTTTGGTTAAAACCCTGTTGGAATCCGCCTGGTCATTTTTGAAATAATCGCAATTTTCCGCGAAACTATATGAGATATTAGAAGAGATATCGAGAACACATCAGGTTACTTACAGTTCAAATTTAAAAATTTCTCTTCAGTTTTTGAGAAAAAAAATTGAGTCAAGCTTCTTCGTAGACCGACCAAAATCGGGTACATTTTTTCATTGTACTTGCCATAATTACTACATGAGTCGGTGAAAAAAATTGAAATTACCACACATTATAAAGAATTAAAGCAACCATGCCAGTACCCAGCAGATCAAAGAGCACATGAATTTTGGACATTTTCATGATAATATTATTTTCCAAGTATTTGCCCGGAAGGTATAGCGAAATTGGGTAGGGAATGGCAAAATCAGAAATTAAAAACTATTTTGAGTTTGAAACGACCAATGAGCATATTGAGAAATTCAACAAAAATATATGATTTCAAAAAAAAGATGAAACAGAAAATCAAGATTTACAATTTGAAAATGATATAATAGTTAATAATATCCAATTTCTTTATAAGTATTGTTATATTAATTTTAATACATTCATTGATGGTACATCATTTATTTCCTTCAAAATAAAAATCCTTTGTGTTTACCAAATTAAAAGATAAAATAATACTACAACGTTGCATTTTATTATTGATTAACTAAAATGTATATAAACCATAAAAACATACAATTAAAATATCAAAATAAGTTGGAAAAAAAAGTTCGAATTTGAGGATCAATCCTAAATTCAGATCATAAGCTTGGTGATTATTCACCAAACTATACCGATTCTTGAAAATCGATTTTTCTTTGTGATATAAGAAATTAATTTTAAATACCCTTAAACTTTCTAAATAAATATCGTCTCTTAGAAGGGCCATTGGATCAAAATCTCTGGTAAAACTGATACATATTCAATACAGATTCACCACAAGAAGTTTTATTCAAATGTCTCCTTGTAAGTATTAAAAAATTTTACATCAAACACTACCCAAATTCTTATAATATAATGTTTCATTATTCATCCTTTTTGTGGCATGCTACAATATGAATGAATTATGATTAATAATTTTATTCATTATCATCTCTTAAATCTTGATTATAAAAAACGACTATACAGGGTTACTCGTAACTCGATATATTCCCTACCAGAGGTTAAAGGGCAGCCAAAATGCAACAATTTAAACATCCCGTGTGTATATCCGAAAATTAATAGTTTCAAGATATTTGGATTTTTAGGTTTGTTTACAAAAAAAAAACATTTTTTCACATTTTTGTGTTAAATAAAAGAAAACTGCTTGTATAATGGCATCAATTTGTCTCAAAAAATTATTGTGACACCAAGTGTGCAAATTGCTAAAATAATTTCCTTGATTTGTTAGCTTTTTAAAACCATATTAACTCACAAGGAGTGATCGCAGGTAACTTCACCAATTTGGATAAAAATGTTTGTGGTGAATCTGTATTGAATATGTATCAATTTTACCAAAGCTTTTGATCCAATGGCCCTGCTAAGAGACGCAATATTAAATTTTAAAGTTTAAGGGTGTTTAAAATTAATTTCATATATTGCAAAGAAAAATCGATCTTCAAGAACCGGTATTGTTTGGTGAATAATCACCAAGCTTATGATCTGATTCCTAGGATCGAACTTAATGTATTCTGAATGAAGGGCATATTTTATTTTATCAATATTTCAGTTTCACGGAAAATCGCAAATATTTCAAAAATTACCAAAAACACGCGGTTTTAACCAAAATATGTCAAACAATTTTGGTTATCGGATTCCGATATTATATATGCGTCTCTAATTTGTTATGAGCGATTCATCATTATTTCTGCTTCTGTTTAATTTATGATTTCATTAAATCGCTCATAAAAAATTAGCATCACATAATTTTGAAAATCTACTACCGGAATCTGATAACTGAAATGATTTGACATATTTTGGTTAAAACCGTGTTGAAATCTACCTGGTCGTTTTTAAAATAATCAGAACCTATTAAACCAGAATTTTCCGCGAAACTATATGAAATATTCATAAAATAAGATATACACCTCATCAAAAACACGTCAGGCTACTAACAGTTCAAATTTGAAAATTTTTCCCCAAACGGTTTTTGAGAAAAAAAAATTGCAAAGTCAAGCTTCTTCATAGACCGATCGAAATCGGGTACATTTTTTCATTATACGATAATTACTAAACTCCCTCAAACACAGGGAAAATTGGGATTACGAGAGTTACGTGGTAGATTGGGGCCAGCAAGACGACTATCAACTGAAACAAAGAGCAAGTGAATTTTGGCCATTTTCTATGACTCACTCAAAATTTTTGTTTTGTATCATGTAATAATATCTAAGTATTAAAAAATGCTACGTTAAACACTACATAAATTCTTGTAACACAATGTTTCATTATTCATTCTTTTTGTGGCATGCTACAATATGAATGAATTATATTATACTGATTTATCATTTTATTCATTATCATCTCTTAAATCTTGATTATAAAAAACGACTATACAGGGTTACTCATAACTCGATATATTCCCTACCGGAGGTTAAAGGGCAGACAAAATGCAACAATTTAAACATCCCATGTGTATATCCGAAAATTAATAGTTTCAAGATATTTGGATTTTTAGGTTTGTTTACAAAAAAAAACATTTTTTCACATTTTTGTGTTAAATAAAAGAAAACTGCTTGTATAATGGCATCAATTTGTCTCAAAAAATTATTGTGACACCAAGTGTGCAAATTGCTAAAATAATTTCCTTGATTTGTTAGCTTTTTTAAACCATATTAACTCACAAGGAGACATCGCAGGTGACTCTTCACCAATTTGGATAAAAATGTTTGTGGTGAATCTGCATTGAATATGTATCAATTTTACCAAAGCTTTTGATCCAATGGCCCTGCTAAGAGACGCAATGTTAAATTTTAAAGTTTAAGGGTGTTTAAAATTAATTTCATATATTGCAAAGAAAAATCGATCTTCAAGAACCGGTATTGTTCAGTGAATAATCACCAAGCTTATGATCAGATTCCTAGGATCGATCCTCAAATTCGAACTTTTGTTTCCAACTTATTTTGCTTGTTTGGTGATCATTCACTGAACTATACCAGTTCTTGAAAATCGATCTTTCTTTGCAATATATGAAATTAATTTTAAATACCCTTAAACTTTAAAAATAAATATCATCTCTTAGAAGCGCCATTGGATCCAAAGCTCTGGTAAAACTGATACATATTCAATACAGATTCACCACAAAAAATTTCATCCAAATTGGTGAAGAGTCAACTGCAATGTCTCTAAAGAAACTACTCCATAGAAAAAATTGGGCCTAGGTTTGTTTGACACGTAATTTAATTCTTTATAATGTGTAGTAATTTAATTTTTAGTCACACATTCCTGTAGTAATTATCGCAGGTATTATAAAAAAATGTACCCGATTTCAGTCGGGTACAATTTTTTGAACAAAAATTGATAATCTTAAATAGTCTCAAAAAATTTTTGTGACACCAAAAAATAATTTCCTTGAGGGAAAGAGCTCGACTTTACGATTTTTTTCTCAAAAACTGTTTGACAAAAAAATTTCAAATTTGAACTAATAGTAACTTAATATGTTCTGAATGAAGGGCATATTTTATTTTATGAATATTTCATATAGTATCGCGGAAAATCGCAGTTTAATAAGTTGCGATTGTTTCAAAAAGGCCAAAAATCGCGGTTTTAACCAAAATATGTCAAATAATTTTGTTATCGGACTGTGATATTATATATGTGTCCCTAATTTGTTATGAGCGATTCATCATTATTTCTGCTTCTGTTTAATTTATGATTTCATTAAATCGCTCATAAAAAATTAGGATCACATAATTTTGAAAATCTACTACCGGAATCTGATAACTGAAATGATTTGACATATTTTGGTTAAAACCCTGTTGGAATCCGCCTGGTCATTTTTGAAATAATCGCAATTTTCCGCGAAACTATATGAGATATTAGAAGAGATATCGAGAACACATCAGGTTACTTACAGTTCAAATTTAAAAATTTCTCTTCAGTTTTTGAGAAAAAAAATTGAGTCAAGCTTCTTCGTAGACCGACCAAAATCGGGTACATTTTTTCATTGTACTTGCCATAATTACTACATGAGTCGGTGAAAAAAATTGAAATTACCACACATTATAAGGAATTAAAGCAACCATGCCAGTACCCAGCAGATCAAAGAGCACATGAATTTTGGACATTTTCATGATAATAATATTATTTTCCAAGTATTTGCCCGGAAGGTATAGCGAAATTGGGTAGGGAATGGCAAAATCAGAAATTAAAAACTATTTTGAGTTTGAAGCGACCAATGAGCATATTGAGAAATTCAACAAAAATATATGATTTCAAAAAAAAGATGAAACAGAAAATCAAGATTTACAATTTGAAAATGATATAATAGTTAATAATATCCAATTTCTTTATAAGTATTATTATATTAATTTTAATACATTCATTGATGGTACATCATTTATTTCCTTCAAAATAAAAATCCTTTGTGTTTACCAAATTAAAAGATAAAATAATACTACAACGTTGCATTTTATTATTGATTAACTAAAATGTATATAAACCATAAAAACATACAATTAAAATATCAAAATAAGTTGGAAAAAAAGTTCGAATTTGAGGATCAATCCTAAATTCAGATCATAAGCTTGGTGATTATTCACCAAACTATACCGATTCTTGAAAATCGATTTTTCTTTGTGATATAAGAAATTAATTTTAAATACCCTTAAACTTTCTAAATAAATATCGTCTCTTAGAAGGGCCATTGGATCAAAATCTCTGGTAAAACTGATACATATTCAATACAGATTCACCACAAGAAGTTTTATTCAAATGTCTCCTTGTAAGTATTAAAAAATTTTACGTCAAACACTACATAAATTCTTATAACACAATGTTTCATTATTCATTCTTTTTGTGACATGCTACAATAAAGTTAAGATTGCATTCATTACTTGATAATGAATTATATCTTTAATTATTATCATCTCTTAAATCTTGATTACAAAAAACGATTATACAGAGTTACTGGTAACTCGAAATATTCGTTGCAGGAGGTTAAAGGGCAAAATGCAACAATTTAAACACCCCATGTGTATATCCGAAAATTAATAGTTTTCAAGATATTTGAAATTTTAGATTGTTTACCAAAAAAACAATTTTTTCACATTTTTGTGTTAAATAAAAGAAAACTGCTTGTATAATGGCATCGATTTGAATTGTAATTTAAGTCCACCTCTTATCATATCTTTGTCATAATTAAAAATCCGAACAAAAATTGATAATCTTGAATTGTCCCAAAAAATTATTATGACACCAAAAAATAATTTCCTTGATTTGTTAGCTTTTTAAAATCGTATGATTTTTCAAAGAATAAAGGCAAAAAGATCATTTACTCAGTACATGTTACATAGAGGTAAAATTATTTTGTGAAAAAATTAAACAAAAAATAAATCTGATTCAAAAGATCTTACCCCTCACTTTGAAGGCGAATAACTAAGAAACTACTCCATAAAAAAAATTGGGACTAGCTTTGTTTGAGGCGTAATTTAATTCTTTATAATGTGTAGTAATTTCATTTTTGTCACACATTCGTGTAGTAATTATCGCAGGTATAATGAAAAATGTACCCGATTTCGGTCGATCTGAGAAGGAGCTCGACTTTACAATTTTTTTTCTCAAAAACTGTTTGACGAAAAAATTTCAAATTTGAACTGGTGGTAACCTGATATAGTTTCGCAGAAAATCGCGGTTTAATAGGTTGCGGTTATTTCAAAAACGACCAAAAAAACGCGATTTTAACCAAAATATGTCAAATAATTTTGGTTATCGGATTCTGATATTATATATGTGTCCCTAATTTGTTATGAGCGATTCATCATTATTTCCGCTTCTGTTTAATTTATGATTTCATTAAATCGCACATAAAAAATTAAGAACACATAATTTTGAAGATTGCTACCGCAATCTGATAACTGAAATAATTTGAGATATTTTGGTTAAAACCGCGTTAAAATCTGCCTGGTTGTTTTTAAAATAATTGCAACCCATTAAACCGCAATTATATGAAATTATTCATAAAATGAGATATACACCTTATCAAAAACACATCAGGTTACTAACAGTTCAAATTTGAAATTTTTTCTCCAAACAGTTTTCAAGAAAAAAAATGCAAAGTTAAGTTTCTTCGTAGACCGACCGAAATCACATTTAACACAATATTCTTCATCCTTTTTGTGGCATGCTACAATAAAGTTAAGATTGAATTCATTATTTGATAATGAATCTCTTAAATCTTAATAATAAAACCCGACTACATAATGAGTGATATTTATTATTATTTTAGTCTTAATATAAAAAGATTTGCAATGCCTTAAAATAGAAAATTCATTAATAATATAAAAACCTAAATAGTCTATAACACTTTTTATTTTGTTTTTAAGAAGGGTTGGATTGAAGATAAGAACGTTAAATAAGAAATCGTTTTTAAATTATTTGTTTAATATTTTCTCAGGAAGGACACCTCTTGATATTAGTGTAGAAATCTAAAATAAAGCGATTTTTTTATTAATAGAGTAGATGACCTAAAAAATAGGCTAAAAATTGAAAAAATGTGATGTCACAAAATATATATGTTTGTTAATCAATAATAAATTGAAGGTTGTAGTATTATTTTATCTTTTAATTTAGTAAACACAAAGGATTTTCATTTTGAAGGAAATAAATGATTGTACACGTGCAGATATACCACCTGTGGTGTATATAAAAAACATCCAATTTATGTAAATAGCCATGTCTATGCATACTGTTAGCTTTATCAAAAAAAAATTAGACGAAACATTTTGGTATTATAATATTTGAAATTTTTTAATTGATTAATAACTATTGAAAATCGTATATAAACTATAAAAACATACAATTAAAATTTGAATTATTTGAATTTATTTTAAATTTTTTTTATTTTATAAAAAATACGCTAAAAAATGAAAAAATGTGACGTCACATAATATATTAAATTGCATATATGGTTTTATATTCCATTCTTTATTTTTTTCTATAATGTGATATGATAAAGTTAATATTACTTGATAATGAGTTTTACTAAGAAATATGACTAATTCTGGTAATAATGAACCTGCAGATAACAATTACCAACCTGCCCTAGAACAAAAAAAAACTATTTATAAAAGGTTGGGTGATTATTAATCAACAAATTCCAACTAATATTGATTAATACCACTTAAAGGTAAATCAAATATAGGGTGAGTCAATAGTGTGGGAATGCGTGATTATGGTCTTACTGTTAAAAATAAAAAAATATTATTTATGTACCTCGCACCCTACTCTTTACTAAATTTTAAAGAAACTTCTCTATATAAACATATTGGCACCACATATTAGGAAGCTTTTATTTAAAAAAAAAATTTAGTTTTATTTTTTCTTGATAACCATAAACATAAATAAGCAATAATCATAGTTATTTACACATAAACTCATAAAAATAATATAATAAATTCTAAATAATATATTTAGTTCTAATCATAATTTCTTGATCTAATCTACATTACGTCAAATTCATCTAATAGTATTGTATTAGATTTTTTCAAGTAGAGAATTCAATTTTAGTTTGTAAGAAATGATGAATTCTTGAGTGCTCATGCGCAGTTAATAATTAATTTTAAACTATTATCGGATTCAAAAGATTTTTCCCCTCACTTTGAAGGTGAATAACAAAGAAGCTAGATTTAGAGCGGATTTCAACGCGGTTTTAACCAAAATATGTTCAATGATTTCGGTATCAGATTTTCAAAATTATGTGTCCCTAATTTTTTATTTCTGTTTCTCTTTAATTTATAATTTCATTAAATCTCTCATATTCTGTCACAAATTTTGAGATATATGGATACAGAATTCTTGAACCGTAACAGGCTCCCATTAGCAATGGATATCTTTGTAATCATTCAATGAAAAAAAGTTGTGGTAAAGTTTGTTATAATCACTGAACATTTTTGCATCTATTAATTCGAAAATTGTTGAGTTTCTGTTTTTTTTTTATCGCGAGTGTTCAAATTGGTTCATATTGGTTTTGCCATTGTTCGAAAAGAGCAAACAATTCAAATTTCAGTTAATTATCAAATTATAAAAAACTGTTGGGCACTCAATGATTTCCTTCAATCTACTGTTATGGAAACACTCTCGGGATCAAAAAGGAAGTAATATTCTTCTAATCAATTTTTCTTAATCTACGAATTCTTAACATCTGCCAATTTACTATAAAAGTGGCAACATGAAATCGTGTGTCCCATAAAATAGTATTTGCCGATATATTCTTTATGTTGAAAATTTGCAAAAAAAATTGTATGGGAACATCCACGGCGCCATGTGCCTATGGTTCGTTTGCAATCAAAATGTCTTCTACTAGCAGAGGTTAGAGTTTTAAAAGCAATATCTAATTTTTAATTGGCAGTTTTTGAAGTTCTGACATAAAGATTTTGTATTTTGCCAACAGTATTTATTATTTTGGTAACAAAATCAAATTATATTAACAGTTACAGAGCTATTTACGTCACGATTTTGTATTTTGTCCGATAGTATTTAATATTTTCGAATCAAACTGTTTATTTTTTATTTAATATTTTTAAATGGTTTATCAACAGTATCTTGTTTTATTGCGGTGAAAATGTTTTTTGCCAGCAGTTTTACAAGTAGTATTGAATCATCTAGAAGCATATCAAATCTGCTAGAAGCAGTATTAAATCTTCTTGAAACGTTTCAAGTCTTCTGGAAGCAATATTTATATCTTCTAGGTGCTTCTGGCATCAGTTCAGGTGTTGTGGAACTATTGTAAGTTTCCAAGCAGTATCAAGTCTTCTAAATACATTACAAGTCTTACAGAGCCAATGTCAAGTCTTCTGGAATTAACTCAAACCTTCTAGAAGCTTGTCACGACTTCTGGAAAGAATATAATATCTTGTACAACCAGTATCAAGTCTTATGGAAGCATTTTAAATCTTCCAGAGATAATATTAAGTTTTATGACAGCATTTTGAAGTTTTCTGGAACCATTTCAAGTCGTCTGAACGCATTTCAAGTCTTCTGGAAATGATATAAAGTCTTGTAGAAGTAATAATAAGTCTTCTGGAACCATTTCAAATCTTCCAGAGATAATATTATGTTTATGGCAGCATTTTGAAGTCTTCTGAAAATGATATAAAGTCTTGTAGAAGTAATAACAAATCTTCTGGAAGTATTTATGGGCTTCTAGAAGCAGTATTAAATTCTCTGGAACAATTTTAAATCTTCCAAAGATAGTATTAAGTTTTATGACAACATTTTGGAGTCTTCTGGAACCATTTCAAGTCGTCTGAACGCATTGCAAGTCTTCTGGAAATGATATAAAGTCTTGTAGAAGTAATAATAAGTCTTTTGGAACCATTTCTAATCTTCCAGAGATAATATCAAGTTTATGGCAGCATTTTGAAGTCTTCTGGAAATGATATAAAGTCTTGTAGAAGTAATAACAAGTCTTCTGGAAGTATTTATGGACTTCCAGAAGCAGTAGTAAATTTTCTAAAACCATTTGAAATCTTCCAGAGATAATATCAAGTTTTATGACAGCATTTTGAAGTCTTCTGGAACCATTCCAAGTCGTCTGAACGCATTTCAAGTCTTCTGGAAATGACATAAAGTCTTGTAAAAGTAATAATAAATCTTCTGGAACCATTTCAAATCTTCCAGAGATAATATCAAGTTTATGGCAGAATTTTGAAGTCTTCTGGAAATGATAATAAAGTCTTGTAGAAGTAATAACAAGTCTTCTGGAAGTATTTATGGGCTTCCAGAAGCAGTATTAAATTTTCTGAAACCATTTGAAATCTTCCAGAGATAATATCAAGTTTTATGACAGCATTTTGAAGTCTTCTGGAACCATTTCAAGTCGTCTGAACGCATTGCAAGTTTTCTGGAAATGATATAAAGCCTTGTAGAAGTAATAATAAGTCTTCTGGAACCATTTCAAATCTTCCAGAGATAATATCAAGTTTATGGCAGCATTTTGAAGTCTTCTGAAAATGATATAAAGTCTTGTAAAAGTAATAACAAGTCTTCTGGAAGTATTTATGGGCTTCCAGAAGCAGTATTAAATTTTCTGAAACCATTTGAAATCTTCCAGAGATAATATCAAATTTTATGACAGCATTTTAAAGTCTTCTGGAATCTTTCCAAGTCGTGTGAACGAATTTCAATTCTTTTGGAAATGATATAAAGTCTTGTAGAAGTAATAATAACTCTTCTGGATGAATTTGTAGAAGAATAATACTATTGTACTATGGGTGGGAGGGGTGGAGGGATTTTAAATATATTAGTTTTTGGTCGTTTAGGAGCATTTGAAAAAGAAGTTAATTTTTGTTCAACAAAAGTACTTCCCTTTAGAATGTGCTTTTAAGCATGTGGTAAAAAGTTTAAATCGATTTTTTCGTTGATTAAATGTTATTCTTGTCGACCTTCTTTTGCCTGGTTGCATACTGGACTTAACTTTCAGAATATAGCGTTATACATTATTTATTAATATAATTACTTGGACACTTCATCATCAATATCTGATCAAGTGTCTAAAACCTTTTTACCACTAAATGAAGTTTTAGGTGCTATCGGCCATATAATTGAGTATAATCTAAGTAAATTTTTATCCCAAGCAAAGTTTTAGTAACTTAGTTATGCTGAGATTTATGTCGGATGGACTTCAAATTCCAAATTGGGTCATTTGAAAAAAAATTTTTTGATATTCTCAAATTTCAGGTACGGAACAAAACAAATTCACGCGAACAAATAGATAAGAAACACCTAAAAATATATATTACAACAATAATAATTTATTCATTCTTTTTCATTTGCACATTTTTTAGTTTTACCGTATTTTTAGATCCATACTACATACTTCTGGTATGTAATACAAAACAAAAATTTCGATTAATCATAAAATATCATTTTCTTTTGTTTCAAAAAAAAAATTGAGTCATTTTTGTTTAAATAGTAATGTATTTCTGTTTTATAGCCTGTAAAAAAGAAGAAAATCAAACGTGAAATAAAGATATTAGAAAACCTTAGGGGCGGTACAAATATAATATCATTACAAGCGGTGGTGAAAGATCCGGTCTCGCGAACTCCGGCGTTAATATTCGAGCACGTCAACAATACGGACTTCAAGCAGCTTTACCAGACGCTGACCGATTACGATATTCGTTACTATTTGTACGAATTGCTCAAGGCGCTTGACTATTGCCATAGCATGGGCATTATGCACCGGGACGTCAAGCCCCATAACGTAATGATCGATCACGAAAATAGGAAATTGCGACTAATCGATTGGGGATTGGCCGAGTTTTATCACCCCGGCCAAGAGTACAACGTGCGCGTCGCCTCTAGGTATTTTAAAGGTCCCGAATTGCTCGTCGATTACCAGATGTACGACTACTCGCTGGACATGTGGTCGCTGGGATGCATGCTGGCTTCAATGATCTTTAGGAAGGAACCGTTCTTTCACGGTCACGATAATTACGATCAGCTTGTCCGTATTGCTAAAGTTTTAGGAACCGAAGAGCTATTCGAATATTTGGATAAATATCATATAGAATTAGATCCTAGATTCAATGATATTTTAGGAAGGTAAGTTATTATCTTTTTCTTTTTATCAAACCTCAATTTTTTTTTCGTATTAAACATAATTTTTACTGTTTACAGATTTGTAATGGTAATAACTTTTTTTTCTAATATGTTTGGACTACCTAATCTAATATAATAATTCAGATTAACACACATACCCTTCTTACACTCTTTCTCATCAGCAATTTTTTTGAGGTTTCATTATATTCTTAAACGATTTGCAAGCATTTATTTTTTAAAGTTTTATTAATAAATAATAGAGAAGGAAAGTGAACAAATATGTTTCAGTTGGACACTTGTCCATACTTGTCCATACATTTCAATAATTTTAGTAAAAAAGTCTATTAGTGTAGTTTGCTTTTTTTTGTTGCATTGAAACGACAAATTTGTGTAATGAGCTTCAAGATGTGCAGCGAGGTTGAAACCGTTGAAGTCTTCCTCATTTTTGACATATAATTTTAAATTTTTCACTTTGATTAGAGCATCAGTTAGATTTTTTATTGTGCATTGAATGTCCACTTCTTCATTTTCTTCTGGTTCCTCTGAGATTTCAATAATATCGCTAATTGTAGAATCAATATCATCTTCTTCAACGTCCAATTGGTTATCTAAATCCATAAAATCGTCTACATTAACATTGCTATTGCCAGTTGCGACGAATGCTCTTTTCATTTGAGTATATACAGCTAATGGAATATCATCCTCTGGATCATAATCATCAAGATCTTCTGCATGACTGAATTTACATTTCTGAAAGTAGTTTTTAACTCATTCGTTCATTTGGTCCCAAGCTCTCTTCATAAAATAAATTGCATCCAACTGGTCTATAGATTTACTTAAATCTTGTGCGTTGTCAGCTTCGTCCATGTGCGTCAGAATGTGCTTCAAAATCATTAATTTGTAAAACGTTTTAAATTCTTGATTATGCCCTGGTCTAAAGGCTGACAAACTGCTGTTGTGTTAGGTGGAAGAAATACTATTTTAATGTTAGTTAGGGTCTGATCTCGGAGATGTGATGCAGCATTGCCCAAAAAAAAAATTATTTTTCTGTGCTGGAGTCTCATTTTCCGGTCAAAATGTAGTATCCTTGAATTAGAGAGGGTTATATTTGATAATATTCAAAAACACTTTCTTCATTAACATTGGCAGATTCTCCAGAAATACACTTAAATGCATTGTTATGACGAAATCTGAATTTTTCTAGCCATCCTTCTGATGCTTTAAAAGTTGTAATACCTAAAGATTTCGCAATTTCTTTGGCTTTACCTTTAACAACTGTTCTGGACAGGGGAATATTTTTGTTTCGTGCCTTTGTAAACCATTTTTAGACCACTGGTTTTTAGAAAGGATTTCCTTTCATCAACGTTTCCGTTAGATTCCCATTTTTTCAATATTTCCGCCTTATTTATGATTATATTTGTTGTTTGCGTTTTCCTTATTTGAAACTTGGTGGCCAAATTTCTGACATTGCATTTGTAATTGTCGCACCATTCAAGAACATGAATTTTTCCATTAAGTGATTTAAGCTTCTTATTTTTAGACGACTTCATGATATCGCTACGTGAAACATAACTCATTATGATATAAACATGCGTATATAAATAAAAAACTTACCACAAATATAACTTAATATTAAAATGCAAATGCACCCATATATCTCTAGAATTTATTAGCACAGACACAAGCTACGCACAGGTTTTTAAAACTAAGGTATAGGTTATGAAACGCACGGTCATACAATCACTAGGTTAGAGTTATGTGCTTCCCCGAATGCTCTACCATGGACCATGAAACGATTTTGCTTCAAAACGCCGAGGTCGCTTGCGGGCGAGGCGCTGGATATGAAATATTTTACAAAAAATCGTCCATTTCGGAAGATCGTAGCGCTTCGCCCTCAAGCGACCTCGGCGGAGTGAGGCTAAAATCGTCTTATGGGCGACTTTGTATATTTACTAAGATATACAAGGAACGATTTCGCCTCAAATCGCGGAGGTCGCTTGCGGGCGAGGCTCTGGATATGAAATATTTACATAAATTCGTCCATTTCGGAAGATCGTAGCGCCTCGCCCGCAAGCGATCTCGACGGAGTGAGGATAAAATCATTTTATAGACGACTTGTATATTTACTAAGATATACATGGAACGATTTCGCCTCAAATCGCCAAGGTCGCTTGCGGGAGAGGCGCTGGTTATGAAATATTTACATAAAATCGTCCATTTCGGAAGATTGTTGCGCCTCGCCCGCAAGCGACCTCGGCGTAGTGAGGATAAAATCGTCTTATAGGAGACTTTGTATATTTATTAAGATATACAAGGAACGATTTCGCCTCAAATCGCCAAGGTCGCTTGCGGGAGAGGCGCTGGTTATGAAATATTTACATAAAATCGTCCATTTCGGAAGATTGTTGCGCCTCGCCCGCAAGCGACCTCGGCGTAGTGAGGATAAAATCGTCTTATAGGAGTCTTTGTATGTTTATTAAGATATACAAGGAACGATTTTGCCTCAAATCGCCAAGGTCGCTTGCGGGAGAGGCGCTGGTTATGAAATATTTACATAAAATCGTCCATTTCGGAAGATTGTTGCGCCTCGCCCGCAAGCGACCTCGGCGTAGTGAGAATAAAATCGTCTTATAGGAGACTTTGTATGTTTATTAAGATATACAAGGAACGATTTTGCCTCAAATCGCCAAGGTCGCTTGCGGGCGAGGCGCTGGTTATGAAATATTTACATAAAATCGTCCATTTCGGAAGATTGTTGCGCCTCGCCCGCAAGCGACCTCGGCGGAGTGAGGATAAATTTGTCTTATAGGAGACTTTGTGTGTTTATTAAGATATACCAGGAACGATTTTGCCTCAAATCATCGAGGTAGCTTGCGGGCGAGGCGCTGATTATGAAATATTTATATAAAATCGTCCATTTCGGAAGATTGTTGCGCCTCGCCCGCAAACGACCTCGGCGCAGTGAGGATAAAATCGTCTTATAGGCGACTTTGTATATTTACTAAGATATACAAGGAACGATTTTGCCTCAAATCGCCGAATTTTCGGGTTTCTTACGACTATGACTTTTTCATCTTTACGAACTCACCTTTAGTGAGTAATAGTATTTAATATAATCACGTTTAGTATAATGTATCGTATCTTTTACCTTGACTCCATCCAAATGAACTTAGTTCTCTTATGAATTTAGTTCATCACATAGTAATATGATAATATGATTAAAAATATAATTCTTTGATTGAGAATTATTAATACACTTAATAATATTTTTGTTGATTAATTTTTTTAATTTAAATTTAAAGGCATTCCCGAAAACGATGGGAGAGATTTGTGCACAGCGAAAATCAGCACTTAGTCTCACCGGAAGCGTTAGATTTCCTTGATAAGCTATTGCGCTACGACCACCTGGAACGTTTAACTGCCCGCGACGCTATGGATCATTCTTACTTCTGTAAGTTGAAGAAACCTCAGAGTCCCTAATTTAGTTTAGTTTACTTACTACTGAACTGTAACCAGAATTTTGTTATTTTATATGATTTAATACAACTTTTGTTCGCTGCAAAAAAAGAAACCGGCATTTTTTTTATTTTAATCGTTCGTTCTCAATACTAACTGCGTTCTCATTCGCTATAAAATAACCGTGGCCGCCGTTTTGTCATTGTCAATTTCTGCTGAATCATTTGCTAATTTGGGAATACTTTTATATATGCGAAAAAACGAAAAAATCTTCTTGTAATTAACACCATTTTTGTAAATATATAGGGTGATTTATGATGAGTAACGATTTTAGTTCAGCTTTTAGTTAAATTAATCAAAAAAAAAAAAAAGAAATTGTAAATCACCCTAAATATTTTGTTTACTATTTTGGGTTGGATTTTTTTTAAATTTAATATTATTTATGTTCGCTTATTTACTATCTATCTTTATCTAAAAAAAAGAGAATAAACAAAGTGATATTGTCGATAAAAAAATTACATCATGAATGTTGTAAATTAGCTTCTCTAGCTTAGATTTAGCGTTTGTTGTATTATTTTTTGTTCTGTATGCGATCATTTTGTGTTTATCATATTTCATTTGGAGAATGTCTTTTATTTTCATTTCTTTATTTCGAAATCGTTTATTTTTGTATTGGAATCATCCGATTTTGTTTATTGACCAAAACTAAACTAAAAAATGAAAAAATAAAATTCTGGGAGTGTTCCTGACGAATTATTGTTGAAATTTCAGATCCAGTACTAAAGGATCATAGTAGGATGAACACAGTAACATCGTCCCCTACTCCACTTACAGGCAATATGTCTGTTGTAGGAGTAGGTGAGTAGCTACCAGGTAAAAAAAATATTTCTCATATACCGTTGCATCTGGTTTTTCCGAAGCTGTTCCGGCATATCTTTATTATATATTATTATAATTTTCACAAAAATACTTAGTTTAATTGACATCGTATGTTTTTGTTGAGATCGATCCTTTGATTTATCCTTTTCGCATTTCACACAATTCATTTTGCCTCGTCCTCGATTAAGTGGCCGATTAAGTCATTCCAATTGTGTACATAACGTGCGGGGTGATTCAAAAAGTGCTTTTTGTTCAGTATTTATTTTTGAGACAAACATGTTTGAATTAGAGGCCAAATTAATAAATCCCTTAGTTTTTGTTTTTGCAATTGCAATGTTTGGTGTTGAAATGATTTACAATAAAAGAGGATTTTTAAAAAAATTAATAATGAAATAAAAACTGTATCTTTTTTTCTTTTGTACATGTTTATAAATAATATTGTTAATAAATAACATAATGTGTATTTTTTTAAGTATCCATTTTCATAAACGACTTGAAAAATTATTAGGATTTCATACAAAAACATTCATGTATTCCCCGAAAACAAAAACGCTTTAAATAAACTACTGTATATAAAACGATGTTTTTTATCTGTTATATTATGAATTGATCGATATTATACTCCAAGGGGTTACCGTATTTTTGAAAATTATAACGATTTATTTAAACTAAAAAAATTGTATTAATATAAACTGTATGAGGGGCGTTCAATTTTCGTATCAATAACTTGTATGGTTTTGAAGCAACGCAACCTTTTCGATAATTATAAAAAAGTAAAAAATATGGCAATATTATTAAAATTAACTAGTTCAATTTATTTGTACTGTTTTCTGAACATAACCGACTCTATAAGTCGCCGTCTTATTTTTTTAATAAGTTATTTGTTCTACTATAATTCGCATATTATTAGAAATTTAAAATCATTTACCGTTTTAAAATCATTTCTTTTTTTTGTAACTAGACCATTGTAAATACTATTTAAATACAAATATAAGCTATTGTAACAGTTTGTAACATATGTTTTATTTTCATTTTAATTTCTATTTTTTTAATAAAAAAATCGGTTCAGCAAACAGTAAAAATAAACTCGATTTTTTTGATCCAAATTTCGACTCCTTATATTAAAAAAAAATATCAAACATTGTTAGTTGTTTGTTGCATGTCATCAAACATCTTCATGATTATTTATTCTTTTGGAGACTTTGTTTAATCAAAATTTGCAGATGATGCGGCGTCCCCACTCGGATCGCCGTCGGACGTTCAGGACTCCCCGAATCTGCTGGGTCTGCGAAAAACGTCGGCATTTTTCATAAATCTAGACTCTTCGACTACACCGACCCCCACATAAAAAGAAAAAATTTTAATAAATCCGGATTTAAAAAAATTAGAGAAATTACAATTTCCCTTCTCCCACGTTTTCAAAATAATCCAAAAAAACTTTGTCACGACAAGGAACCGAATAACAAAATGTAACAACATTCCTGTTTTCTCTTTGGGTGTTACGAATTTTTCAGGAAAAAAATTCGGAAATATTGCTGAATATATGTATTAGGCGAAGTTTTGTAGCAACGTTAAAAAATAAAAATTATTTCGTATTTATTTCGATTCATTAATTTAACACCACAGCGTTGCTATCAAATAATCGCTTAAAAGAAATAAGAATATCCTAATTTCTACAACTTTCAGTAGCTGTACATGTATAATATATATGCGGTATTGTTAAAAATGTACGGTTTGCCTTTTGTAGAGTGCGTTCGTTAAAGTAAATCCAAAAAAATAATTAAAAAAAAAATGAAGAAGCTGTGTCATGATCATTTTGGTTCTTTTGTAAGACGATAACACTATGTAACAAAAAAAAATTGATAAAGCATTGTAAGGTAATACAATGGGATTCGTTACTCATCTGTGATTAAAAAAATAAATAGCGTCACTCCACACATCCTCGGTTTTTTCTAACTGTTATATGTAATGGCAATATTATAGTTTATGATTTTTCGAAGCCTGGCGGCATAGTCATTGAAAAAATGTATAGACAGTTGGTTTTTACATATTTTATACTAACGTTTTTAATAAGCGATGAGTGATATGACAAGTTATTCTAAAAATCACCTATATATACATAAAAAATATATAAATATAGTTTCGAAAAAAAAACAACTTCAAGGAAAATCTAACCCTTTTCGAAGCGACGGATTTCCAACGGACACTTTCTATGTAAATATATTTCCTCATGTAATAAAAAAAACAACAAAAATAGTGGAATATATGTATAAATGAATTAATCTTTTTTTTATTATTTTTTAAACAACACTAACATTTTTAAATAAGGTATGTATTATGTGATATTCTTTTATTTAAAACAACTTCAATTAAATGGATTTTGAGCCCATATTTACTTCCAGATAATACGATATCGTCATTAAAAATAAATATTGTTAATAACGAATCGATTTGAATATGGACTCGGCTTGTTTGTTAAAAAAATAAGACTTGATTCGCCGGTTTTAATCTTTATAAAAAATAAAACTTGATGATTGGGATGATTGCAACAATTTTCTGCTCGTTTGTTATTAGTTTATCAATTATTTTTTTAATCAATAATGTGTATTATTATACATTATCTTAAAGAGGACGTTTTTGGCCGATTTTTGTGGTTTTATGGACAAAAATTCTCTAAAACAATTTGAAGCAACTATTTTGAAATGATTATCAAGAATAAACACGGCCGGCTCGAGACATCATCATAATCTTAGTCCTTAGATATTGTTAATTCAAATCCTAGGAAGATCACGCAAAGATTCTATTCCAAGTGGGTACTGAATGTACCGAGACATCCTTCACCCTTAGATTCTATTATTTCGAATCCTAGGAAGACCACGCAAAGATTTTATTGCTAGTGTTGGGTATTGAAGAGGAATGTACACCGAGCAAATTGTTGTTATTCTTGATTTTTGTGGTCGGCCGACGTCTTCGAAGACGGCCCTGAATCTTTGAGCTCATTTGCTATCTTTGAAACATCTTGGAGCAACCTGAGAAGCTTTTTCTTTTGAAACGATTATCTAGAGCAAACACGTCTTTAAAGACGGTCGTGTTTGCTCTTGGTAATCGCTTCAAAAGAAAAAGCTTCTCAGATTGCTCCAAGATGTTTCAGAGATAGCAAATGTGCTCAAGGATTCACGACCGTCTTCGAAGGCGTCGGCCGACCACAAAAACCGAGAATACCAATAATTTGCACAATGGAGGTTCATCTTGACTGTCTAGCACTTGGAATGGAATCTCTGTATGTTCTTCCTGGCGTTCGAAATAACAGAATCTTAGGATTAAAGATGTCTTGGGTCGGTGGGACGTCTTAGAAGACGGCCGATCCGAGACATCCTTAATCCTTAGATTCTGTTATTTCGAACCTCAGGAAGAACATGCAGAGATTCCATTCCAAGTGCTAGGCAGTCAAGATAAACTCCAAAATGTTTCAGAGATAGTAAATGAGCTCAAAGATTCACGGTCGTCTTCGAAGGCGTCGGCCGACCACAAAAACCGAGAACAACAATAATTTGCTCAACGGACGTTAATCTTGACTGCCTAGCACTTGGAATGGAATCTCTGTATGTTCTTCCTGGCGTTTGAAATAAAAGAATCTTAGGATTAAAGATGTCTTGGGTCGGCGGGACGTCTTAGAAGACGACCGTGAATCTTTGAATACATCTGCTATTTCTTAAACAACTTGGAGCAATCTGAGAAGCCATCTGGCCGTCGAAGAAGACGTCCCGAGACACACTTAATCCTTGGATTCTGTTATTTCAAAACTGAAAAACGTTGGTCGTCACAATTATTATTAACTAGATAATCAGTCTGCTCTGTGTGAAATCTATGGAAGAAATAATATCTACCGACGTCTTCGAAATCGGCCGTTCAATGTGAGTATAATTACTTGGAGCGAATTATATGCATACGAGCCATATAAATTTCAAATAAGACTATTTTGATTTTATGCTACGAATCTCCTATTTCGTTACTGAGCGGCTTTACCAAGACTTTTGAGAGTGTTCTCTTCAAGCATATCTCATTCCACTTAAAAACCTGTTTAAGCCCTTTCCAGCATGGTTTTATTTCTGGACGTTCTACAAATCTCTTCTGTTTCACTCAATACACGGCAGATGTTGATGCTGAAAGTCGGGTCGACGCTATATTTTTGGACTTTCAGAAGGCTTTTGATCAACTGAACCATTTCATCTTGCTTAACAAACCACATAATCTTGGATTTGGTGCAACACTAGTACTGTTAATGAAATATTATTTACTGGGTCGTCAGCAGTTTGTCCGTTACGGAAGTTTCATCTCTGAGGGTTTTTCTCCGAGTTCAGGTGTTCCGCAGGGTTCCAACCTTGGAATACTATATTTTCTGGTATTCATCACCGATTTAACGGATGTCTTGGCCTGTGAAAAGCATTTGTTCGTGGATAACCTCAACATTTTTTCGTCTATTAACGATGATACTGATTGTTAACGCTTGCAGAGGGATCTTTTGCGAGTGTCATCAATGAGGCTCACTTAGCTGTCTTTAACACGTGGCTAGTCTGCTCTTTACCGCTATTCCATCTATTTTAAATTGTAGGCTTTTGATTTTCTTTCTACTCTGAGGAAGCATCAGTTCCGTCTTAGCAATAACAACATTAAGTTTCATGTCTTTTAATTTTCTGATAACGCAATTCACCACCCACGTTGTTTTCTGTTTAGGTTTACCCCTCTTCCATTTTCATGCATAGCACACTATCGTAATATATATTCCATAGTTCCGGGCCCAGAATTGACCCTGAGGAATGCCACTTGCAATTTGAATTCTTTATGGTGTTCGTATATAGTTTTGAGGTGTTTGTATCAGATGTTAAATCCCCGGTGAAATTCCGTCAGGGCCAGACGCTTTCCTTTTCTTTACTTTATCCACTGCATCAAGCACCTCTTTCATCTTTACTGCAAGGACATTTCTATCCCTACCAATATTATTCCATTCCAAAATTTCATGTCTAGGCAACAGCTTCTCTATTTGTTCCTCAACCTCCAGTTATAATCTAATATTCTTTAAATTTTCTCTCCTTACTCTTCTTTATTGCTAATTTTAATTTACTCTTTGCCTCTTTGTACTGGGTCTTGTAATCATTACGTTCTCATTTCTTTTCCTGGATCTCGTTACCATTCTAATCATTTTCATGCATTCTCGACATGTAGAAGTGATTTCAGCATTCCACCAGTACATGGATTTCCTAGTTATATCTGTCTTCTTTATTTTCATAACTTCGTTATATTTTTCCTTAATTTTTGGGAGCATAATTTCTGGGATTATTGTTTCGTCCCTCTTAAAAAGATCTGAGCCCACCTCGATGTACTTTCTCATGGAAACCTCATTCACCACTTTGGGGTACTACTATCCGGGTCAGATGGACCCCAATCTTTTTACGAGGTATACTCCTCGATCTCAGGTTTGCATCATCTTAGGTTTGCTAAGTCCATACCCTTTAATTATACCAGGTCCCTGAGGGAGTCTAAACCCAACCTTTTTTTTTGTGATGGACGGCCAGGTAGTGTGGGGTTGGGGTTAAAACCCCGACCCACTATTTCTTCGGCATTTCTTCAGAGTGACATTTCTTTTCGTCGTGGCAGATCCCTAGGTATTCCAGGCTCTAACAAATTCCATATCGGAAACTCACGCTAAAACAAGAAAAGTCCACGGTTAGTATTCTGCAATATGTACATTTTATAGCGTATCCGATTTGGAGGGACAAAATTATGCCCCTCCCTTTCTTTATTCAGCTTTATATCCTTTCTCGGCTGTCTTGATTCTTGGAGTATTTCCAACTTTAGTCCAGAACCCGAAATTTTAGATTTTGGACTCTGCACCTGCCCCTAGACTTACTGACTCGACCCAAGAAGAGAAGAACCACATGAAACAAAAGATCGGAATTACTTTTTGAAATACAATTTTTTGATTGCATACCCGTCTAGGAGGGGCTGACTGCTGTCCCTCCCTCTCTCTTTCCTCTGTCACTCCACTGACTTTTCCGGACTCTCTCCATTTCTATCTCGTATTCTTTCTTCTTCTTCATTATCCCCGTAATCAGAGAGATGACTCTGATGGCCGACCATTTTTCTTCGCTTTCCAGCATTTGGACAAACATTTTCTCTTTGCTTAAGGTCTCACCACATTTCTTCTCACCCTTCTCTCTATACAAATTGAAGGTTTTGCAGTCGAAGATCGTATGTTCCACCCTATCCCTCTCTTCGCAGAACCAGCATGTATCAGACTCCAAAAATCAGGTTCCAAAAATTCCGTGACCCGTCAGGAACTGTGTCAGGAAATGATCATTTCCTGACTCAACCCAACCTAACGCATCTCAACCCAACTCAAGTATCACGAACATCGCAATGCTTGAAATTTATGCAAAATTTAAATATAACTAAAATTTAATGTAAAACTAAATTCGATTAATTTTATGCAAATTAAAAGTAATAATCTCGGGCGACTTCGAAGACGTAATAGTTAGACGTAAGAGTTAATCGCGTCGTTCGAATTTCTAAATAAATAACATTGAAGAAGTGAGTTTCTGAACATTACTATGTTGGCCGTTTATTACTATTGATTGCTCAAGTGAAGAACGATTTTACGATTGAGTTAGAACAGAAGCTAAATAAATCCATAAAGCTCGAATTCAAGTAGGGTTTTGTTAGAAATAGTGTTGAAATATTAATGATACACTAAAAGTTGTGTCACTAGATTTCACTCGAACGCTTCGTCACTACAACCACACTGAGTGGTAATAACAGAATTTCAGTTTTGGAGCTTGTTCAAAATCATTCCGGAGTTGCTGGCAATGAAGTGGTAGATGAGCTGGTAGAAGGGAGCAATGCTACTGCATTTGGAGCCAGAACTGGGAGAAAAAAATGTGTTGGCCTAATACTTCTGTGGACCAGTTCTCCTGGCATGAGAAATACGAAGTTATTTATTGACATTGCCACTGTTAAACCTAGGAATATTTTAGGACTTGCACGCATTAGAAGATACATCTCAACTTGCATTGCAGTTTATCTCCCCTAAGGAGCTGAAAAATTTTCACCGAGCAAGTTATTAATATTCATTAAGATTAATTTCAACATTTTTAGGGATAAGTATGTTCTTAGTAACATTGACACCAATGAAGATTTTGTTTCCTAAATAATTTTATATTAATTAAAAAAATTGATAATATTAAAATTTTAATAATCAACAACACATTATTCATACATTTTTTTATCCCAACACATAAAATTTTTTTTTAAATATTTTATATGGTGCACGACGGTGACACCCAAAAAGCAGTAAAATTTATAGCAACTTGCAACGATCATGCAACACAAACGAAATATGACAACGATAAATTCGAACATATATATTTTTATTTTATTTGTACCACTTGAGACAATTTCAAGTTCCGTACATCGGCGATTTAAAATTGACCTAAAACGGAATAAATCATAAACGTTTTCGAAAAGAAATCGATATCGCGTAATTAACCCAATAGGGCGTTTCCAAAGCAACGCGTAAACTCGCATTGTTCTGGTGTTCCGCCCAAATACGATCGTTCTAATAAAGGTAATGCTCTTTATTGAAATGATTACGGGGTTGATTTGCGTGTGAAAACTTGCGTGATTGTTCCACATGCACCCTTTCGAAATCACGACGTTAATTAGCACCTTCAAAACAAATTTTTTTATCCAAATTAATTTTTTAATTTTAAATTATTAACAAGATTCATTTAACCAAAAAAAATTTAAAGAAATTATTTTTTTAGATGTCAAAACCGAACGAGCCCAATGTGAGCACGCGCGGGAGGGCGCTGATTTTGAAAAGCATTTCGTTATTTCTCTCGGGTCGTAATGCTAGATCCAACTCGCAACAACCCAAGCCGGTTAAACCGAAGAGAATGAATGATAAAGATAGTAAAAATAAGATTTCCCCCAAGCTGCTTGAACTTGCTAAAAGAGATACTCATTTTACCAGGTAATTGATTTTGAAAAATTTTTTTTGAAATGATTTGAATTTTTTTAAGATTGGAGATCGAAAATCTTTATAAAGTTTATCGAAGATTGATTTCTATGAATCGGCCGAAAACGCATCAAGATAAAAATGTTGTTGCTACTTCTTCAATTGGAAAAACCGCATCTGAAGTAAAAATATTAAAATTTTTATTTTCTACTAAATAATTTTATTTTATTTCAAGGGAATCGACCGAGTGATTTTTCGCGAACTCTTACACAGCTCGTTCGATATAGTAACCGAAGATATGATGATGGATCGCATTTTCTGCGTTTGGGACAAAGCCAATTGCGGTTTAGTAACTCCAGAAGCTTGGTTTTTGGGGCTAAACATTTTTCTCCGAGGCACTCTCGCGGAGCAAACCGATTTTTGCTTCGCCGTTTATGACTTAAATGCTGATGGATTTATTACTAAGGATGAAATGTTTCAATTATTAAAGTAAATTCATTAATTTTCAAATTCGCACGAAATATTGCCGAAGTTAACCGAGATTATTTCCTATATCATGAATGGGATGAGAGACTTAAGAGAGCGCTCGAGAATTGGAGCATGAACCCTTAAAGTTTATGGAATAAGTAAAAAATTGTTCATGATATAAGAGATCATCAAGAAAAAATTCCAAAATAATCATGAGGGAAGGGATAACTCCCTATTTGTGTCGCCACTAGTTTTATTACTCCTATAGTTCGTGCAAAAAGTTAAGGTCCCTCACTTTAAAGGTCGATATCTTTGTAGAAAAAATTCAATTGCGTAATAGAAAAAATTGTAGTCAAGTTTGTTATAATCAGTGAACATGTCTGATTAAAGAGTCACTCTTATTAATTGGAGAGTTAACTGAAGAGGGTCAAACTTTCATAAAGAATGTAAAAAAAGTAAAAAATTTAAAATCAAGACGCGAAAAATTATATTGGACATATCTCCAAAAGCAAAAGGTAAAGAAGAATACGATGAAGAATGTGAGGAAGCATATCAGCATATAAAACAGAAGTACATTCGATATTTCAAGGATTTATGAAATGATTTTTGCATCAAACTTATAACATAGAATTAATGTGTCTAACTACTAAAGCAGTCATTTCTGGTATAAGCGGAAGTGATGTAATGCTACTACACTCAAAAGAGAGGCTTGTTTTTTTACCTTATATCGATTTGCGAAATATCTACCAAATTTTTCGCCACTATATTTCTCTGAAAATTCATGAAAAAATGTGAAATAATATATGTCTAATGTTTTGGAGAAAATTTTATAAGTATTCTTCTTTGAAGCCCTAATTGAATATATAATTAAAATAGTGCTACGAATTTAATTCCAATTTTGACACAACACTACTCTCTTGGTCTTTTAATCATATGTCAAGTTTCGTAATGATAGCTAATTACTAACAGCTCAATAAGATTTTCGATCGGGTTTTCATACCTTTCAGACCATTAAGTATTATTAAAAGCGGCCGATGTCTTCGAAGTCGGCTGAGGTGATTTCTTATATCAAGAGATATTGATATTGAGATATCATAAGATTCCATAAACTTTAATCAAGGTGTACTTGGGTTCATGCTCCAAATCTCGAGTGCTCTCTACAAATTTTACAAATTCCCGACAACTCAAGCATTTCATTCTAATAATTGTTCGTGATATAAGAGATAATCTCGGCCGACTTCGAAGACGTCGGCCTCCCAATGTAGCAAAATTAATACTCTGTGTGGCCGACGTCTTCGAAGCCGACCGAGATGATTTCTTATGTTACGAACAATTATTAAGATGAGAGACTTGAACAGTCGAAAATTTGCAAAATTTGTAAAGAGCGGTTTTTGAATTTAAATATTCGAATAAAAGAACATTTAAATAATAATGATTCAGCAGTGTACAAACATATTATATCAACCGGACACAACATAAACAATAATTCAATAAGACTGCTACACAACATACATAAATAAAGAAAAAACTAGACCTATTTGAAGATACATGGGGAATAATACATCTAATACTTCATCTCAGTCGAATTTGAAGACGTCGGCTGCACTAAGTATTATTCCTGCTACATTGGGCGGCCAGCGTCTTCGAAGTCGGCCGAGATTATCTCTTATATCACGAACAATTATTAGGATAAGAGACTTGAACTGTTAAAAATTTGCAAGATTCGTAGATAGTGCTCGAGATTTGAAACATGAACCCAAGTAAACCTTGCGTAAAGTTTATGAAATAAGTATCTCGGCTGACTTCGAAGACGTCGGCCGCCCCAAAAATTGTTCATGATATAAGAAACTATTTCGGCCGACTTCGAAGACATCGAACGCTCTAAGTATTATTCCTGCTGCCGAGATGAAGTATTAGATGTATTATCCCCCATGTATCTTCGAATAGGTCTAGTTTTTGATTTATGTAGGTTGTGTAGCAGTATTATTGAACTATTGTTTATGTTGTGTCCGGTTGATATAATATATTTGTATACTGCTGAATTATTGTTATTTAAATGTTCTTTTATTCGGTTATTTAAATTTCGTCCTGTTTGGCTGATGTAAGTTTCTTCATAGTTATTGCATCGAACTTCATAAACCCCACTTCTCATTCTTTCTTCTATTCTTCTTCTGGAGTTAATTAAAATACTACCCAATTTATTCTTGTTTTTATATATCATATTTACGTTGTGTTGTTTCAACAAATTTTTTAAGGTGTTCATTTGGGTGTAATAGTTTACTGATATATATCTTTCTTTTTTGATGCAATTCTTTGCAATTGTTCATGTCATCAATCATTTTTCATTGGAATATTGGAAGCCCGCTGGAAGAATCGAATAGCTGCCTCCTTATGTTCTTTGCTGTTGAATGAATTATTGTGCATGATGGAATATGTTAAAGTGATCTTATGATGGATGCTGAGGTCAAATATCTTTTTTTGATGTTTTTATTTTCTTTCTCTATAGTATATGTAAAGTTGCCGAGATTATCTAAAATATTATGGATTGCCTTTAAATTGGCTTTAGAAAATAAAATTAATTTTAAAATAATTTCGAAGAATAATCTTCGAAGGCGTAAACCGTCCTAATTATTCTTCGTAATATTAAAAGTAATCACGGCCGGCGGCCAAATTAGCGGCCGCCCAAAATGTTGGTCTTAATATCAGAATTAATCTCGTCTGACTTCAAAGACGATGGTCGGTTTTTATATCATAAACAATATTTGGGGCGGCCGACGTTTTCGAAGTCGGCCGAGATTAATTCTTATATTAAGATCGATATTTTGGGCGGCCGTCGTCGAAGACGGCGGCCGTGATTACTTTTAATATTACGAAGAATAATTGGGACGGCTTACGCCTTCGAAGATTATTCTTCGAAATTATTTTTTTATATCATAAACAATATTTTGGGCGGCCGACGTTTTCGAAGTCGGCCGAGATTAATTCTTATATTAAGATCGATATTTTGGGCGGCCGCCGTCTTCGACGACGGCCGTGATTACTTTTAATATTACGAAGAATAATTGGGACGGCTTACGCCTTCGAAGATTATTCTTCGAAATTATTTTTTTATATCATAAACAATATTTGGGGCGGCCGACGACTTCGAAGTCGACCGAGATTAATTCTTATATTAAGATCAATATTTTGGGCGGCCGCCGTCTTCGACAATGGCCGTGATTACTCTTTATATTACAAAAAATAATTGCGTTGAGTTGGGTTGGGTTGGGTTATTCAATTATTTCAATTATTATTCGTTATTCTTGGGGCGGCCAAAGTCTTCGAAGTTGGCCGAGATTAATTCTTATATTAAGTCCAACATTTTGGGCGGCCGCCGTCTTCGACGACGGCCGTGATTACTCTTTATATTACAAAGAATAATTGGGTTGAGTTGGGTTGGGTTATTCAATTATTTCAAATATTATTCGTTATCCTTGGGGCGGCCGACGTCTTCGAAGTCGGCCGAGATTAATTCTTATATTAAGATCAATATTTTGGGCGGCCGCCGTCTTCGACAACCGCCGTGATTACTCTTTATATTACAAAAAATAATTGGGTTGAGTTGGGTAGGGTTATTCAATTATTTCAATTATTATTCGTTATTCTTGGGGCGGCCGACGTCTTTGAAGTCGGCCGAGATTAATTCTTATATTAAGACCAACATTTTGGGCGGCCGCCGTCTTCGACGACGGCCGTGATTACTCTTTATAATACAAAGAATAATTGGGTTGAGTTGGGTTGGGTTATTCAATTATTATTCGTTATTCTTGGGGCGGCCGACGTCTTTGAAGTTGGCCGAGATTAATTCTTATATTAAGTCCAACATTGACGACGGCCGTGATTACTCTTTATATTACAAAAAATAATTGGGTTGAGTTGGGTTGGGTTATTCAATTGTTTCAATTATTATTCGTTATTTTTTGGGCGGCCGACGTCTTCGAAGTCGGCCGAGATTAATTCTTATATTAAGTCCAACGTTTTGGGCGGCCGTGATTACTCTTTATATTACGAAAAATAATTGGGTCTTCGAAGATTATTACTACTTATATCATGAACAATTTTTTGGGGCAGCCAACATCACCAAAGTTGTAATAAAAAATAAATAATTAGATATTTTGAATATTTCATATAAAAAGCAATCATCTATTATTATTTCTAATTTATCTAAATTATTAATTTCAATTTAAATTAATTTTTTCATTACAGAAATTGTTTGATAAAACAACCACAAGACGAAGACCCCGATGAAGGCGTTAAAGACTTAGTAGAGATTATTTTAAGAAAATTGGATAAAGATAAAGACGGGAAAGTTTCTTTGGACGATTATAGGATTTCGGTGAAAGAAGAACCACTCCTTTTAGAAGCTTTTGGTCGATGTTTACCGAACGAAAGAGCCACCGATACTTTTATAACAACGATGAAGATGTGAACAAAAAAATTAGTTAATTAACTTAAGAAATTTCTTTAAACGATTGTAGATTATTACTTAATAATAAATCATCCTTCCTGATAAAACTTAAAAACCCAAGTTGTTATGAGTTTAATATCACGCAAGTGCGAACAGTTTTGCGGTTGACGATGTGTTAAATAGAACCTACTCAGTTTGTACTGGGCACTTCAAAGTCGTAACACTTCGATGATTGTCTAGTTCCCTATCGCATTTAAATATTTTTATATACACATCTATTTTACCAATTTAATAAAATTTGATCAAAAAATGCCTACGAATAATCAAAACCAAAAGTGAGTAGTTATTTTATTTAGTAATTAAGCTCTTGGCCTTGAGAGCTTATAAATTTTGTTTTAAGTAATCAAAATGGTCCAACTGCAATGCAAACGTTACAAGTTTTCCTCGAATTTCTCTGGGTGTTAATCCAAGTGACTTATTATAATATCGAAGCGATAGTGAGATGGTTCGTTCCCCCGCCGAAAAAATCGGTTGCGGGTGAAATTGTTTTGGTAAGGAAAAATCTTTTCTTAGTTTAATCTGTTCTATGACTTGCTCGTTTTCGTTTTGTGTATTTCTTCTCGGTGTCAGATCGTTATCCGTCGACGGTTCAACTCGCGTTGTTAAGATAAGATTATTTTTATTTTTATTTCCCTCATTTTAAATTTTTTTTCTCTCGCGATAACAAATTCACCGAGTCATTCAGATGATATTTCAAAGAAATTAAATTAGTAATCAAGTTTTGTTATCAAACAACCTTCATTGTTTGTTTCGTTTTTGGTTGCACGAATACCATTTCCTACTTCGATTACCGTTTTCGCCTACACGTGCTATAATTACTACTGGAATTATTTCATTAGCTTCATCATTTTCGAAATGTGGTTCTCATTAAATAACCATTAAAATACCTTGAGTGAATCATATTTTTATCAATTATATAGGTCAACAAGTATCTTAAATATTTGGTTTAAAAAAATGTTGTGTTATCGAGTAATTTTTATCGTTGTAATGTATGGATAGGTAACTGGTGCTGGGCATGGGATAGGGAAGGAATTTGCGATGCAATATGCCGCATTAGGCGCAACTGTTGTTGCTTGGGACGTGAACGAGCAAAATAACTTGAAAACTGTTAAAGAAATTAATCGGTTGGGTTACCCGAAAGCTTATAGTTATGTATGCGATGTTTCTAATCGCGAAAAAGTTTTTGAGGTCGTCGAAAAGGTTCGAAAAGACGTCGGGGACATCACAATCATCGTCAACAATGCTGGAATTATGCCTACGCACTCTTTGCTTGAGCACACTCAAAAAGAAATTGAAGCTATTTTTGATATAAACGTTTTAGGACATTTTTGGGTACATATTTTTTTTATTTTGTTTGCAAAAAATATTAAATCGTTTACATGAATAGATAATCCAAGCAATTATGCCAACGATGTTGAAAAAGAATTATGGTCACATAGTATCGATATCATCGTGTGCTGGATTGAGCGGTTTAGAAAATTTGGTACCATATTGCGCGAGCAAATTCGCAGTACGAGGTTACATGGAAGCGTTACGAATGGAACTAGACCTAATCCCTAATTGTCAAGTAAAATTGACGACTATTTATCCGTACATGGTCGATACAGGATTGTGTAAGAAGCCGATAATTCGATTTACCGAGGCTATGACGATGCTGACGCCTTACGAAGTCGCCGCAACAGCTATAGACGGTCAAATGAGAGGTGTTCACCATGTTTCTGTACCTAGATTGTTTTGGTATATGAACAATTATTTAAGGTAATGAGGATTTTTTTCTGATTCAATTTAAAACTTAATTTGTTTCTATAAAAGTCCGGCCAAGGCGATGATTTGAAAACATTCAATTTGTTTGAAAATGTTAATTATTCGAAAAACCGAAATAGAAATGCTTCGCCATTTTTTATAGAGGCTATAAAAAGTACTAAAAGGATTGTTGCGATAATTGCAGTAATTTTCTACTCGTGCCATATTTTTACTTAGTACATAAAAAGTAATTTTAATTGCTTTATTTTTTTCAGAACGAATGCCGAGAAAGGTATGAAAGCCATGAAGGAATTTTTAGGGGTCAGCTTAGGGTCGGATTTATCCTAAACCAACACCCCATAATTGATAATATCACAAAAATAAAGTAGAAATTTTGTACGCAACTTTGTAATAATAAAACCTTAGACTATTACATGAGTTTTTTTGCATAACCTGTTACCTCAATCTAATAAACATTTAAATGAATTGATCATTAAATCGAAATTGCTCCTCATAAAAGTTGAGTAACGTTTTATTCGTTATTCCAAACGATTTTTTATTTAAATTATCGGCATTGATATAAAGGTTATTAAATGGGATAAAGTTCAAATATTAAATAAATAAAAATATTATTTTTAAATGTGCCATAAATAATTAACGCCATCTTTGAGGAATTTAAAAAGAAAGGAATCTGCCTCAATATTTTCATAATAATGTATGAGACAAAGAGAGAGATATGTTGTTTAAATCCTAACCTAAAATCTCTAATAAGGCTTGTATCAAAAATAATTTTAATTAAAATGGGCAAAAATCCTGGTCCACCATCAATTTATCAACCGAGATTTTTGCAGGTACCTTAACCCATATTAATTATGTTAGATATTATTAAAAATTTTTAGGGATCTGAATGTATGTATTGTAATGGATTTTATGGATCATGTTTTGATGAGCATGTATGCCAAACATGCCATGCATTTCTTTATCCCGTGATTGCGCCAGATATCCCAAAAGCAACCAACCTTTCAGAAGTAAAAAAAGTATCTATTTAATTTACTCTCATTTATTATTATTACACAATTTGTTTAGGAAGATGATAGTGACTCAGGTAATGATGAACCTGCAGATAACAACTACCAACCTCCCTTAGAACAGGAGCAAGCTGTTAATAATAATGGCACAGAAGAACCCCCCAATGTTAAGTTAAGAACTTTAACTGAACAGTTAACTAAGCTGGGTGATAGAATCAATCAACCAATTGCAATTAATATTGATCAATTACCACCTGAAGGTAAATCAAGTATGCAGGGTGAGTCAATAGTGTGGGGATGGGAGATAATTGCTTTATTATTGAAAATATAAAATTGTTGTTTATATCAATCTATGCAGCCTTGATGGTAAGGCTGATTCAATTAAAATTATTTTAATCAAGTTATTTATTTAAATGAAATGTATCTTTATATATATATATATATATATATAGGGTGTTTTCAAATTTTTGCTCTAAACCAATAAATGGCTAAGATATGGGCCTTCAAAGTTGAGAAATTTTTCTTAAATATTTAGAATATAGTTTGTCCTAGAAAGATCAAATTTGGCAAACAGTGCAATGTTATCATAAAAAATCATTTAAGACCACTTTTGAAAACATACAACCACAGGATCAAGCAAAACAGGATGTCCATAAAGGAAATTTCATTAAAACTTTTTTATTATGTCGTAAACCCTTAAAGTTTCCAACTGATTCTAAAAGCCTATTTCATTTTAAAACTATTTTCACTCTTAGATAATTTTGATTAGATGCATCCTTTTCGAGTTATTCGCAAAAAGATTCAAGTTTGTTTTTTAGGATTTTCATTAATCGTAGGCGCCTATTAAAGTGTATCCCAGATATGTGAATTCCTCTCTCCTTCTTCTCCCCCTTTGCAAAACTTTATCATCTTCGTCTTTGACACATTCACTAAACCCTTCGCCTTAAAGTATCTTTCCAAGGTTCTCACAATCATTTTAATTTCCGCTCATCCTTTGCCAAAATCACCATGTGACTACCACTCCTCTCATCTGCCTTTATGTTGAGGCCGTCACTGAAACGTCTTCAACCTCTGGTACACCAGGAAAACTTAAATCAAACGACAAGTGTTCTAACCACACTTAATCTATATTTACAAAGATAACGATAAAAAAAATACAAAGTTAAACTTAAGAAAACTAGTAACTTGTCTGAATCTAATCCCTACAGCGAACTCTCACTGACAGATACGTGATAGGGAGAATTGGCAAACAGACTTACTCAGGATGTGTGATCCGATTTCATAGCCTCTTTGATGGATAAATCCTATTGGGATCTTCTCGGGATAATCCGAAAAGACTTCTCAAAATCCGCAAGTGGAACACAATTTCCGACACAACGCGGATGACCGAATAAGATAAATGTTGCAAACTTAGTCAAAGTTCTCAATTGTCCAAGAAGATGTTCTACGAAATTGAAGTGAATCTGAGTTCCTCATTTTTAGTTTTAACATTCACAAGGTTTTAAGTATCTTCGGTTTTTGGAGGGATGCAAAACCTTCTTAACGTTTGGATACCCGACAACTAAGGAAAATCCAAAATAATCCAAAATATGGAGCGGATATTTTATAATAATTTTCTGAGCCAATGAGCCAATGAGGAAGTTTTTAATGACTTCTTCGCATCGATCTGCTTCTCCCCCATCAAACTGCGAATACATAACTTTCTAAAATTATTTCATCTGTGTACCGGACGTCGTAATCTTGGGACGTGATTTTTGGGTTCTAAAACAAACGAAAGGTTTCACGCTAGGAATTTTTAATTCGGCTGGTTTATTGCCAAACTCGTCAAATAATTTCCGAATTATTACACTTACCATATCCAATCCTTCCCTTCCTTATTTCCTTCCAACACTCCAGAATCTTGGAATATTATCTATCCTCTCTTTATATTTACCTTCACTTCCGCCCTCACAATATATCCCGGTATTTCCCTAGCCAGACTCAAAATCCACTTCTAGTACCGACTCTGTACGTCCTCCAGAAGATCTTGCTTCTTCCACACCATACATCATTGTACTCCTTACCAGTCCATCAAACATGATCTTTCTCTTTCTGATGTCCCTTCTAAACATTCTCTCACCCCATCATGTTCAATGACCCTATTAGTCCTTTTAGCCATATTCTTCATATGCGCCGAACCTTGCTATCCTTCCTGAACTTATATCTCAGATTTGTGAGATATATTGTTAGGTAAAGGGAAAATATAACGCACAAAAATCAATAATACGAATAATATTATTTCGAACTATTTTATAATAACCAGTAATACAAAATAATTTTAATAACGAAGTGTACTATGCCGAACTCCAACGGCAACCAGGCAACCGGTAGGTGCACAGCCAGGTAACCAGGGTCTTCTTAAATAAGCATTAATCATTTCTTCTACTTCCTTCGATCGTTCTCTAACAATAAACATTAGTCATCTCTTCTACTTCTTTCAATTGTTCTCTAACAATATATTTCCACAGTTATTAAAACCCTCCACCCTAAAGTATCTTTCCAAGGATCTCACAATTACCATGTCATCACTCCTTCCATTTGCCCCTTCTCCAGCCTGCCTACAAAATCCGTCATATACAGGCCAAGAAGGCTCTGGCTCAACTCCCTCTTTGTCCAAAACGCTTTAGTCATCGTGCTTCTCACTCTGGCTTTAATCATCGTTTTCCTATAAAGTTAATATTCCTCTTCCAGTATTTTTTTCAGTATCTGGGGTGGCCATATGCAGGTTCTATACTAGAGGACTTATTCGAATTATCTAGCATAATTCCAGGGTGCGACATTCGCTAGGGGTTATGAAATTAAATCCTTAGTTTAGTAGTAAGAATGAGTCTATTTAAAAAATTCACCCCGCAGCCCTTACGGTAAATCTGGGGGTGCCCATATGCAGACTCTATACTAAGGGAACTATTCGAATTATCTAGCATAGTTCCAGGGTGCGACATTCGCTAGGGGTTGAGATATAGTAACCCCCACCTCTCCATCTGCTTTCACAACTTCTCCCTATCCACCCAGGAATAAGGCATACAACTTTCCTCTCTTCTTATCCAACTATCTATCGACCAGATGTATTAAGATGTAAACGTTATTGATAGCTCGCAACATCTTTCCTATCTCAATCTGTACCTCAATTTTTTTCAGCAGCATCTTAGTACAAATCTAGTATGAGGAATTGAGTAGGCTGATTTCCTTATAACTTTCTTGTACACTGGGTACCACTCCTCCCATCTGCCTCTTCTCCAGCCTGCCTTCCAAATCCGCCATACAGAGCAAAAACGTTGAAGTTCAATCCCTGTCTCAACCCAGCTTTTGTCCAAAACGCTTTACTCATCATATTTTTTATTCTATTTTTCATCTTTTTTTGTATATCATCTCCTCCATAACCCCCTCCTCTCCATCTGCTTCCATAAATTCTCCCTATCAATCCTATCACATGCCGCCTTCAAATATAGGAATAAGGCATACAACTTCCCTCCCTTCTTATCGAACTATCTATCGATCAGATGTTTTAAGATATAAACGACGAGATGTTTTAAGATATATTATTCACTTCCTCCAACCACGCCTCGTTCTGCAACCTATCCTCCCCCGATGCCTTTCTCCTCTTCAAACCTCTCTAAACTGTTGCAACTCCTCCGCTATTCTCTTTGGTCTCGTCTTCCTCCACCGCCAGACCAACTTTCATCCCTCTCAACAAAATCATAAAGTAATTTCTTCATTCCGCCATCTACATCTCCTTTCCGTCTTATCTCCTTAATTTTTATCACCTCACTCAACATTAGCTCCTTCTTCTTTGTCCCACATACTTCTTTGTGGCTCCTTATGTCTATCCACCCTCCCTCCCTCAATCGCCTCCCCGCATTCCCCATCCCCCCATTCGTCTACTCAAATTCTCTACTCAAAGTGCGAACACTCCCTCCTTAGAATCACTCAACACCTTATACTTTATTATTGGGTCTAATTATAATATTATTTTATATAAATAATAATATTTAATTTAATAGCCTGATGAAAGAAATTCTTGTGGAAACAGTTGCTATCGATACGTGTCGACAATCCATCCTGTGCATATTTAACATCACATATTATTGTATATCATGAATAACATTTAGGACAGCCGACATCTTCGAAGTCGGCAGAACTTATTTCTTATATTATAAAAAATTCTCAAAAAAAATTTTAAAATTCATAAACAGTGCTCGAGATTTGGAACAGAAATTCATTAATTGTTACGAAAAAAAAATTGAAAATTACAATGGGACAGGAAACATAACAGATGAGTTTTTTCGGCAAAAACTTTCATCGTTTCTTAGTTAATACAGCATCATTTTGATTTCATGTGACTGAATAATACAAAAGAAAATCTTCAAAATTCATTAACTGATTTGAGAGTTAACATAGCTGGAAAGACGTTTTCGTTATTTTCATCATTGTCACTGCATTCATGATTATATTTAGTTTCAAAAACCTGCCAACTCTTCTTCTATCAGTTCAGAATTATGCCACTCAAGTAGCTCTTCAATATCTGACAGTTGAATATCACTAAAATCAACACTCGCACTAAAATTACTATAGTCTAGATATCATTCTACAAATTATCATCATCTTTTTCCAATGCAACACTTAACCAAATTTTCCTCCAACAATGTTGTAATTATTTCAGCATCGTAGTACTTCAAAGATTTTCTGATTTAATACATCGTTTTTTACCACAATTAAAGCGTGAAATTTTTATTTATGACCTGTCAATCATCCACCGAAACAATGTTGAGTAGGTCAGTTTTGTTTAAAAACATTAATTATACCATGAAGGCCGCCTTCTTTTGTTCCCCAATTAAAGCGTGAAGTTTTTGTTTTGACCTGTCAATCATCCGCCGAAAGAATGTTGAGTAGGTCAGTTCTGTTTATAAACATTAATTATACCGTGAAGAATTCTTTTGTCCCCCGATTAAACCGTGAAGGAGCCCCCATTGTAATCGAAAAAAGGGTTAAGCAGGTAGAATCCTTTTGTTCCCCAATTAAAGCGTGAAGTTTTTGTTTCGACCTGTCAATCATCCAGCAAAAATTTTGTGAAGGTCAGTTTTGTTTACAAACATTAATTATGATGAAAAGGCGAAAATTTCAAATAAAATTGATAACTTGAGTTAGGCATCCCCGCACTATTGATTCCCATACCTTATTATATTCAAAGTAAACCAAGTATTTCAAATAAAATATTTTATATTAAATTAGTTTTAATCCATGCAATACAATTCTTGGATGATATATCACTTTGGAGTTTTGGTCAGGTAAACCAAAGATGGAGAAGTATAATGTTAATGTATGCAGATCAAAATTATTGGAAACGGCAAGTTCACACGCATTGGCCTCTCTTAAACTTGGGGGATAATCATATCGTCGAGGATTGGCATGGAGTAATAATAATATTAATAACAATATTAAATCCATAATAAACTAAGTTATTAATTATTATTTTAGCTTTATACAACTTTAATGAACAGCAGTTGTTGTATAAAATGTATACAACAAATGTCTGAAAAAGATTACGTGAATGAAGAGGAAAGCAGTTGGAGAAAAAATCGGTTACGTTCGGAATTAAGGGCGTTAAGAACTGACGCTCCGGATGGTATCCAAGCTATACCTTTAGATGGGCATTATTATCATTGGCAAGCAACCATAATCGGCTCCGAAGGAAGTTGTTACGAAGGCGGGACATTTTTTTTATACATCCAAATCCCTTGCACCTACCCAATGTCGCCACCGCGAGTACGATTTTTAACGAAAATATTTCACCCAAATATTTCACGACATGGCGATATCGGTATTGATTCAATAAATACAAATTGGTCGTTGGCGTTGACTATAAGCAAAGTTTTAATATCGATACAATCGATTTTAACCGATCCAGTCTGTGATGTAAGTCATTTCTTTTTTTTAGAAAAAATAAAAAAAAATTTGTTTAATTTTTTATGATTATTTTTTAGGTTTGTATGGAAAGGGAGGTCGGCCAGCTTTATTTGGAAGATAGAACTACTTTTGAAGAAGAAGCTCGAAGGTGGACTTGGAAATATGCTATGCATTCCTATTTACCTAATTAAATTATGCAGTGTATTAAACTTTGATTTGTTTTGGATAACTTTATATTATTAATTGGAATTGCGCTTTTTGATATTTTTAGTTCTTTTAATTAACAATTTTTGTTGTATTATTTAAATGTTATTAAATTAATTTTTTTAAAATTTAATACTTTTATTGATGTACCACCAAATATATATAATATTATATATCTTGAAGAAGAAGATATTAGGCGATGATTTGAAAATAAACAATTTTAGATTTTATTTATTTTTATTTTATTTTATACAATTTGGGACGCAAACAGGGAGAACATCCCTAGCAAAGGATTCACTTACAAAATACATGAATACAATAATAATGATGTGTTTTAAAGAAGCTGTTGGAAATAAATGAAATATTTAAGAATATTTTTAAACTAAAAATTGAACCCTTACGTCCAAATTATGCCTTATATAAACTCTAACTCCAGTGAGATAAAGTATAAACTCTTGTTATTGAGGTTAAATTGAATAATCTAATTTACATCATCATATCTCAAAGACAAATTGACATATTAATATGAAATAAAAATCATTTTGAAGCAAATTTAGTTTTAACACACCAATTATAATTATTTCGATTCCATAAATTAAAAAGATAAAATTTTGTTTAAATCACCTCTATTATTGAGATTAAATTGAATAATCTAATTTACATCATCATATCTTAAAAACGAATTGAGATATTATTATGAAATAAAAATCATTTTGAAGCAAATTTAATCTAGTTTTAACACACCAATTATAATTATTTCGATTCCATAAATTAAAAAATAAAATTTTTTTAAACCACCTCTTTTGTTATTGAGGTTAAATTGAATAATCTAATTTATATCATCATATCTCAAAGACGAATTGAGATACTATTGTGAAATAAAAATCATTTTGAAGCAAATTTAATCTAGTTTTAACAAACCAATTATAATTATTTCGATTCCATAAATAAAAAAAATATAATTTTTTTAAAACACCTCTCTTATTATGGAGGTTAAATTGAATAATCTAATTTACATCATCATATCTCAAATACGAATTGAGATATTATTATGAAATAAAAATCATTTTGAAACAAATTTAATCTAGTTTTAACACACCAATTATAATTATTTCGATTCCATAAATTAAAAGATAAAATTTTTTTAAACCACCTCTTTTGTTATTGAGGTTAAATTGAATAATCTAATTCATATCATCATATCTCAAAGACGAATTGAGATACTATTGTGAAATAAAAATCATCTTGAAGCAAATTTAATCTAGTTTTAACAAACCAATTATAATTATTTCGATTCCATAAATAAAAAAGATACCATTTTTTTAAATCACCTCTCTTATTATGGAGGTTAAATTGAATAATCTAATTTACATCATCATATCTCAAAGACGAATTGAGATATTATTATGAAATAAAAATCATTTTGAAGCAAATTTAATCTAGTTTTAACAAACCAGTTATAATTTCTTCGATTCCATAAATTAAAAAGATAAAATTTTTTTAAACCACCTCTTTTGTTATTGAGGTTAAATTGAATAATCTAATTCATATCATCATATCTCAAAGACGAATTGAGATACTATTGTGAAATAAAAATCATCTTGAAGCAAATTTAATCTAGTTTTAACAAACCAATTATAATTATTTCGATTCCATAAATAAAAAAGATACCATTTTTTTAAATCACCTCTCTTATTATGGAGGTTAAATTGAATAATCTAATTTACATCATCATATCTCAAAGACGAATTGAGATATTATTATGAAATAAAAATCATTTTGAAGCAAATTTAATCTAGTTTTAACAAACCAGTTATAATTTCTTCGATTCCATAAATTAAAAAGATAAAATTTTTTTAAACCACCTCTTTTGTTATTGAGGTTAAATTGAATAATCTAATTCATATCATCATATCTCAAAGACGAATTGAGATACTATTGTGAAATAAAAATCATCTTGAAGCAAATTTAATCTAGTTTTAACAAACCAATTATAATTATTTCGATTCCATAAATAAAAAAGATACCATTTTTTTAAATCACCTCTCTTATTATGGAGGTTAAATTGAATAATCTAATTTACATCATCATATCTCAAAGACGAATTGAGATATTATTATGAAATAAAAATCATTTTGAAGCAAATTTAATCTAGTTTTAACAAACCAGTTATAATTTCTTCGATTCCATAAATTAAAAAGATAAAATTTTTTTAAATCACCTCTCTTACTATTGAGGTTAAATTGAATAATCTAATTTACATCATCATATCTCAAAAACGGATTGAGATATTCTGAAATAGAAATCATTTTGTAGCAAATTTAATCTAGTTTTAACACACCAATTATAATTTCTTCAATTACATAAATTAAAAAGATAAAATTTTTGTAAATCACCTCCCTTATTATTGAGGTTAAATTGAATAATCTAATTTACATCATCATATCTCAAAAACGAATTGAGATATTATTATGAAATAAAAATTATTTTGAAGCAAATTTAATCTAGTTTTAACACACCAATTATAATCTCTTCGATTCCATAAATTAAAAAGATAATTTTTTTTTAAATCACCTCACTTGTTATTGAGTACTTAAGAACTTTATTCTCACGCCTAATTTTTAGCTTTTAAGAGCTGTGAATAGAAAAAGCCAATAGTCTTTTAACAGACATCGTTCGAATTTGAATACTGTAACAGCTTCAAGCGATTATATAGAAAACCACTACTAATGATCAATAATATTCGGGGATTCCCATCGTTTCTTGTGTGAACTGGGTTTCGTTTTCATTGATGCAAGAAAACATGTCTACTACGGGACGTAAGAAGGACCCTGATTGGTCTTTTTTCGAAGAAATTAGAGTACCTAACAATAAAATAAGAGCTAAATGCAAAAAATGTAAAAAAAAACATTCTCGCCAATGTGCTATCCGAGTACTAAGTCGGAGCATAAGGTGTAAGAATTTAAGGAACAAGTGCTCAATTTGATCATAAGCCACGAACAATCTGATAGTAAAAACTAAAGCCCATAGACTGAATAGGAGCATCTCAGCATCAAATCCGTGACAGACTTAATGACCAAAATCTTTGGTCTATCATCTTTTCTTACGTGGGGTACAGAGTTCCTTGTCCAAATGTATTTATAACCTTTCTCCCTTGAGGCCGCCCGTACCTTATTAAGGAGATCCATATTTTTAGGTGTTAAATGTTCATTAATAAAGAAATTATCCCGATATAATTTGTACGCACTAAGAAGGCGGTCACATGTCGTTCTAGACAAGAATTTGATAATAATGGCCTCAGTGCGCGGACCCTCTTTCCCTAGCGGCGGCTTAGGAGACAGACGGTGAATAGCATCGATGTCGGAAGTAGTAATGGGAGACCCACGCATTTAGGAACTCCCAAGATAATCAGATTATTGTAAAGCGAATCAGCCTTAAGGGCTGCATTTTCAGTAGTCAGTACGTCGACCTGCTTTATCTTATCACTGAAATTATTCAGGGAACGCTCAAAATCGGTGATTTTGTCACAATAAAAGGAAATAGACTTCAGAATCTCATCATATTTGTTTGTTAAATTTCTAACGTCTTCCCAGATGGAAAACAAGATATGATACAACTGAGCATTACTTGGGCCATTTTTTTCTTTTTCCATTTGAGTTGGAATCAAAATTTTCATCGTCAATAGTGACGGATTTGTCCAAACTACCACGACACTTGGCGCCCGATTTAATTTGCTCGAGGGCATCGGCAGAAATTTTTACGCATTTGGCATGGAAGTGCGCTCTGGACTCTTAGACGATAAGCAAGACGAAGAGATCTTGCACCCCGACATACCCACGACCGGCACGAGAAGACTGGTTTCACGGATCAAAGGTCAACGCGAATGACAACACCGTAACGTAGAGAAAAAATTTCAGAAAATGTTAAATTAATTGTAGGAAAAGCAGCCTTAACACTGAACGGCAATATCCAGCAATTCACCACATAAATCCACACCAGTGGGAATAAATTAAACCAAAAAATAACTAATGTAAACACTTCAAAATTAGAAAATTTGTGAGAGCCGATTATTAATTATAATTATGATTAAAAAGATTGATTAAGAAATTCTTTTTTAAATCCGTTTTCTCAAAATTTTTATCATAATTGATATTTTTCAAAATTTCTTAATTTTTTCTTACATTACATTAAATAATATAATTAAATAAAAAGAGTTTAAAGAAGAATAATACATACAATACTTTTATTGTTAATAAAACCAACAATTTCAAACATATTATCGCTCATCAATTTCTGGATTTAAACCCGCGGATTCGACTGTAAGTTCTTTTCCAGAAGACTTCAAAGTAAACACAACTGATAAAGTATTCAATACGGAATTTCCATCTTTTTCCAAATGGCGAATCCAAGACAACAAAGAATCCTTGCTAGATGTCCCCGTTGCGCATACTGCGAAAATTGTGGCGTCATTTTGTTCATGTACACTGGGTATATTCGCAAGGCTCTTCACTTTTGGAGGAGTAAAGTTGAAAAAGCTTACGTCGATTTTACTTACATCTAAAATTAAATGTATCAAAAAAATTTATTAATACATACATACACAGTTATTTACCATCAGAGAGATCCTCAGTTTCTTCAGGAAAAACTTTTGGATTTCCTCTTAATACAAAGTAATTAACTGACTTATTTCTTAACCAGACCCTAAAAGGTCCTTCAACATAAATGGGTTCTTTTACATTGTGTTGTTTTAAAAGGTCTTGTTGTACAGGACTTTGTGCGCTTACTATCCAAGTATCTTCAATTGAATCTGCAATATCTGAAGTCTAATACATAATTAATTTTTTTTTATTTGAGACGATTTAATTACTTATAAGTACGAAGGCTTTCACGACCGGTGTTAATTGAACTAAAATTAGAACTACAACTAGGACTAACACTAGATCTAAAACTAGAAACTTTCAGGTTTTGCCGTGCGTTTTTTGAAAAAATGTTTGACGTTTCGGATTCCACGTTGCAAGCTTCTTCAGAAACTGGTTCTAACTGACAAAATCGGGGATCGTAAAACAATATATAGGTCGAAAAACTAATTAATAATTAATTACAAGCTAATTACTAACTAATTACTGCGTCGCGTCCGATTTGGGAGTCGTGTTCGTCTTTACCACCATCTTCCATGTTCTGCTGAGTTCCCAGCCATCTTCTCTGTTGACGTTGTTTTTATGTCGGTGGATTTCTATGGCTTCTCTTGTCAGCCGTTGATGATATTTATTATTCCTAGCCAGAACCTTTGTTTTTTCGAAGTTTATTCGGACCCGGCCACCTACAGGAAGATCAAGAAGGACCCTACAAAGAAGATCGTAAGGAATATGAAGAGTCTTGTAAAATCCACATCAGAAAGGTTTGTTTGTGCAGGCTCCGGTACCACCAAAAATTTATGGACTACCGAAGATCCATAAACCAGACGTTCCCCTTCATCCTATCGTCAGTGTCATCAATTCCCCAACGTACCTACTAGCCAAACATCTCGCTAAAATTCTCTCTCCTTTTATAGGCAACACGGAATCATATGTTAGGGACTCGACACATTTCGTGGAATCAGTGAAAAATGTAAAGTTAGATGCTGAGGATATTTTAGTTAGTTTCGATATAGAATCTCTTTTTACTAGGATACCAATTAAGGATGCGGTAGAGGGTCTTCGCCAAAAACTCATTCTGGAGGGTTTGCCAGAGTACGTACCAGATTTAGTGGAATTTTGTTTATCGTCGACGTATTTCAGTTGGAAAGGAGATCTCCTCATGGGATCTCCTTTGTCGCCGGTGATAGCTAACTTTTTCATGGAATTGTTCGAAGAAAATGCTCTGAAGAAGACACAATGGAAACCAAAGCTATGGCTCCGATATGTGGACGACACGTTTGTGGTATGGCCACATGGTAGGGAACGCCTCTTTGAATTTCTAGGTCATCTAAACGCTCAACATCCCATGATCAAATTTACCATGGAAACAGAATCCGCTAAGCAGTTGCCCTTCTTAGATGTATAGGTCACTAAAACGACAAATGGTGATATGGAGCTGGGGGTGTATCGAAAGAAAACCCACACCAATAGGTACTTAGAGGCAACATCACACCATCATCCCCAACAGAAGAGGTCCGTAATTCGCACTTTGTTTCAAAGAGCAGCAAGAATATGTAAAGGAGATAACCTAAAGAAGGAAGAACGGTTGCTACGGAACGTACTTCAGAAAAATGGAGTTTAGATGGTTTAAAGGACATTAACCGAGCCACCAAGCAGCGGAAGCAGGGAGAAGAAGCTGCAGCAAGTACAGAACCAGCTGGTTTCATCTGTCTTCCTTACGTTTCCGGTGTAACGGAACGAATTGCAAGACACCTCAAGAAAAACGACATCGTGGTGCGATACGGAATGACCACCAAAATTCGGAATACACTCCCGGTAGCCAAGGACAAGCTACCTCTTTTAATAGGAACTATCGTGCAGTTGTGGGAAGTTTAACGTTGGCCAAACCGGATGAAACATCGAATGCCGTATCAAGGAACACGAGAGGGATGTGAGGCTGAGGAAGATTCAACAGTCGGCGGTTGCGGAACATTGCCATTCGGAGTGTAATAGTTCGAAAATTATTTAACGGCTTTAAGAAATAACCATTCGAATTAGAAATTCCTAGAGTGCAACCTTTTGTTATTTTAGAAACTAAAAATCACGTCTCAAGTTAACGACGTCCGGTATAGAGACCAGACTTCGTGTTAAATTTTGTTAAAAATTATGTATCCGCAGTATGATGAGGGAGATGCGAATCAACACGAAGAAGTCGTTAAAAACTTAGACGTTAGATCACGTAAAAATTTGATGGTTTCCACTGTTTGGAAATTACGTGACGATTTATGGGATTAGTTAGTGGCGGATGTTATCTTCTGGTCTTGTGGGCGAGGAATTCTTCCCTTCCACAAATTCCCTCATTGGCTCAGAAAATTATTGTAAAATATCCGCCCCATATTTTGGATTGGCCCCAGGTGTCGGGGATGTCCAGACGTTAGGGAACACCTAATGAAGGTTTTGCACTCCTCCAAGACCCGAGGTTACTTAAGGCCTTGCACACGTCATAATTAAAAAAAGAATTCTGAACTTAGTTTCAATTCAACTTCGAAAGATATCTTCTTAGAAAGATTTCGAACCAATACTCAACCAGCGCTCTGTTAGACCGAAACTTAGATTCGCTTTAACGCCAATTCTAAGTCCCGTCGAAATCGACAACTTTGACTCAGCTTCAACGGCAACTTTCTTCTGATTCGGGCGTCCGCGTCGTGTCGGAAACCGTGTTCACTTGAGTATTCGGTGCGTTTGTGTCGAAAGTCTTCCCGGATTATCCCGAGAAGATTCCAACAGGATCCAGGTTGCGACCCATCACCGAGACCACCAGATTGGAATATACATCCGGGGTAAGTCTGTTTGCCAGTTGTCCCTATCATTTATCGGTCAACGAGAGTTCGCTGTAGGGTTAGGTTCAGACAGGTCATTTTCATTCTTAATTTTGTTTTGACTCCTTAAGTAACGTCGGGTATCACGTAGGTAGTTTTTAAGATTAACTTTGTATCTTACTTTTTTTTTCGTTATTTTTGTAAATATAGATTAAGTGTGGTTAGAACAATTGTCGTTTTGTTTCACATTTCCTGAGAGCCTTAGTGCAAGAACCCACGATTCTGAAATAGTGACCGCGTGCTTGCCATTTAATCTTGTTTGAATAGATAGGATCAGGTAGGATTCCTTCAGACTAAGAATTAGGTAGCGCGAAATACTGTTTCTGGTAGCAGCGGTAATTACCAGAGATAGAAGTCGTTTCTGTGACGGCCTCACCACAGGAGGGACACCGAATAAACTTTGACAAAACAAAGGTTCTGGCTAGGAATAATAAATATCATCAACGGCTGACAAGAGAAGCCATAGAAATCCACCGACATAAAAACAACGTCAACAGAGAAGATGGCTGGGAACTCAGCAGAACATGGAAGATGGTGGTGAAGACGAACACGACTCCCAAATCGGATGCGACGCAGTAATTAGTTAGTAATTAGCTTGTAATTAATTATTAATTAGTTTTTCGACCTATATATTGCTTTACGATCCCCGATTTTGTCAGTTAGAACCAGTTTCTGAAGAAGGTTGCAACGTGGCATCCGAAACGTCAAACATTTTTTCAAAAAACGGACGGCAAAACCCGAAAGTTTCTAGTTTTAGATCTAGTGTTAGTCCTAATGATAATTCTAGTGATAGTTCTAGTGTTAGTGCTAGTGTTAGTTCTAATTTTAGTTCAGATTTAATTACTTACTTGATATATTGTTAATTTCGTTTGGACATCAACACTACTTATTCTAGCTATTGCTAATTGTGCTAATTCAAAAGCATCATTTGGAGGAGGATTCGGAACCGGCCAAGGAGACAAATTTTTAAATTTGGGCATCCAATACATCATTCTCCAATACTTTCTTAATGGGATTCCTCTCCTCCCAAAGATGTTTAGAAGCATAGACTCCATTTCCACGTCAGGTAAGACTCCGTTATCTTCCATTTGCTCTAATAAATCTACAATACATTGCTGTTGCTTAGGATAATGCATAAACTCGGCTTGAAATATATTTTGAGGTATAAATTTTCCTTTAGGTAAAACATCGATGATAGCTTTATATACTTCAAGATCTTTATGCACCCCATATTGCTCCATATTTTTTAAGGCAGAATAAATAAATTCAACGTGACCCCTTCTATGGACGTCTCTGTTTATATAAATACGAATCATATCTAAATAAGAGTTTTTCGTTTTTTCTTTTGCACTTTCAAAATTCAATTTCTCAGTGACTTCTTTCCCCGGTCCTGATTTGTCTTTATTTTCTGTAAAATAGCTCGAATTCGTGTGAAATGGCGAAAAAACCTTCGCGTTGAAGGATTGATTATTAAATTGATCATTTTTCGCCTGTTTTATATAAGATAATAATATTCTTAATTGCCTCGTACGAAACATGATTATTTAGCGTTAATGGTAATTAAATTAAGTTAAAATGTAGATATTCACATTTTTGTAGGTTAATGCACATAGGATATAACCTCACTTTTTCAACGTAATGAAGATAGATGATCTAATTTCACTTTGATAGGGAATAAATTTCTTTTTGGGTGATTTTAACATTAAAAAAAAATTGTTGAGTTTAAATCAATTGCTGTATTTTGTAATTAAAATGTTGTATCTTCTTTTTTTTTTTTTTAAATAAAATTAAAAAATTAAATAGGAGTAAGGTTGAATTTAAAATCCTTGTACTTTATATATCGTGTGTTTATTATGTATATTTTCCAATAGGTGGCCGAGATTAATAGTTATGAAACTATTCTAACTGAATCTTGTTAATTAGTCTACTTTAATTTTTAATTATTTTCTCAAAATTTTTATAAACAACGATATATAATATTAGACATCATATTTCGGCTTTAATTTAAGACATACATTTGTTTAAGATGTCTTTTGAGCAATTATTAAAACGTCCATAAGAATACAGATAGAGTTGGGATGGTCTTGGATGATCAACATTCAATCTAACCCAACCCAATACAACCGAAATGCAACCATTTTAACTGAAACTAAAGAAAATCTAAACCTAACGTAACCTAACTGAAACTAAAATCAACCCAACCCAAACCCAATCCAATTGAAACCTAAGAGCCCAACTCCATCCCAATCCAACCGGAACCTAAGAATCCATCTGAAAATTAAAACAACCCAAACTAAACGCGATCTAAGTAAAACTAAAGCGAACCCAACCCAACTGAAATCAAAATTAACCCAACCAAGCTGATTCATGCGTATAGTTTATAAAGATGTCAAAAAGTGTCCAGTATCTTGCTAATGATCTCTATAATGATAAAAGAGCGTCTAAATACATTCTGAACAGGATTTGGAACAGGAGATGGGTTGAGTAGGGACTGAAAACTAAAACAAACTGAAAACTAAAACGAACTGAAAACTAAAACAAATCTAATCCAACTAAGAACCAAAACCAACCCAAACCAAACGCAATTCAACTGAAATTAAAGCCAACCCAACATATGCCGACTCAGCCCTCGAGTTTATAAAGATATAAAAAGTGTTCGGAATCTTTCTAATGCCATTCTAAGTTAACCAGGTTCTTTCAAAATTAACAAATATTGTCTAAACGCTTTTTGAACAGGCATAAAATGTTCCAGAAGATTTTTAAAGATGTCAAAACGTGTCCAGAATCTTTCTAATCACATTTTAAATTATCCAGGCATTCTTAAGTAGTTGCATAATTAACAAATGTTGTAAAATGCTATCAAAAGATGTCAAAAAATGTCCAAAATCATTCTATTGACATTTATAACTTTCAAAAAGCGTTTAAAAAGCTATATTTTTTGAAACGACTACCAACAGCAAACACGGACCACCCCTAATCCTTAGATTCTGCTATTTCAAACCTCAGGAAGAACATGTAGAGATTTCATTCCAAATGGTAGGCAGTCGAGACGCACTTACATCGAGCAAATTATTGTTATTCTCGGTTTTTGTGGTCGACCGATGTCTTCGAAGACGGCCATAGATCTTTGAGTATATTTGCTTTATTACCAAGAGCAAACACGACCGTCTTTAAAGATGTGTTTGCTCTAGGTAATAAACCCCAACGAAACCCATTTTAACTGAAACTAAAGCCAACATAAATTCAAAGTAACCTAATTGAAAACAAAACCAACCCAACCCAACTGAAAACCAAAGCCAACCCAAGAGGAGCCCCTCGCTACCCACTAAAAACTCCCCTCTCTTCCCGGAATCACCCATCAGGGTTTTTCTTCGGGGTATTCGTGTGCAGTCATCATACTGGCACGATCTCTTTTGCTCCAGGTATTCTTCAGGTCTCCGGATGTTCATCAACATTTACAAACACAAAAAGAAAAAGATAATTTTTAATCAATTCATTACTCTTTTTTCATACCTGGCTGGAGGGGGGAGAAGTTCTTCCTCCTTCTTTTCTCCGTCCTTTCCTCTCATCAGTCTCACTTTTTCCTTGTTCTTTCCCTTCACTCCAGGCATTCGTGGACAAATTTACACAAAAAAATAAAATAGCAAACATTATTCTTTGAAGCAACTCTATTTCATACCTGGCATTTTTTCCTCCTTCTCCCTTTATCAATTTCTTCCTCTTCTTGTCTCCAGATGTTCGTAGACATTTACACAACATACAAAGATTTAATTTTTTGAAACTATTGCTTATACCTCTCATACCTGGATGGGGGAAAGTTTCCCCCGTGTTTTCTTCCTCTCGATCTCACGTCTTCGTTCCTCCGCTTCTTTCTTCTTCATTATGTTTCGTAACATATTCATAGTTATATCTCTTTCCTCTCCTCTCGATATTATAAAATCAGAAACATTATTCTCATTTATCTGTTGCAGACCGATGATATGAACAAGATAGAGGTAGACTTGGGACTGAAAACTAAAACAAATCCAACCCAACCCAAACCAAACGCAATTCAACTGAAATTAAAGCCAACCCAACATATGCCGACTCATCCCTCGAGTTGATAAAGATATAAAAAGTGTTCAGAATCTTTCTAATGCCATTCTAAGTTAACCAGGTTCTTTCAAAATTAATAACTATTGTCTAAACGCTTTTTGAACAGTCATCAAATGTTCCAGAAGATTTTAAAAGATATCAAAACGTATCCAAAATCTTTCTAATCACATTTTAAATTATCCAGTCATTCTTAAGTAGTTGCATAATTAACAAATGTTGTAAAATGCTATCAAAAGATGTCAAAAAATGTCCAAAATCATTCTATTGACATTTATAACTTTCAAAAAGCGTTTAAAAAGCTATATTTTTTGAAACGACTACCAACAGCAAACACGGACCACCCTTAATCCTTAGATTCTGCTATTTCAAACCTCAGGAAGAACATGTAGAGATTTCATTGACAGTGAGACACCCTGTATATACACTCAGCAGCAGAAGTCTGCGTACAAAAAACTTGTAATACTTTAATTGAAAAAATAAGAGTCATAGTCTAATGTGATAAACTTGATTTTTTTTATTTTGTATATTAACTACATATAATTCTATTAACAAAGTATGCTTCAACAAAACAGAAACAGTAGTTACAGAAAAAAATCAAAACTAAAAATTCTACAAATAACGGGTATGCAAAAATCTGCGTACAAGTCAGGACAGTATTTATAAAAAATTCATAAATGAGATCATTGTTTCTATATTAATATGAGGTCGGATAACCTTTACGTTTAATGACCTCCCTTAAACGTTTAGGCATGGAGTGCACTAATTTCTTCGTTTCGTCCGAACTGATTTTGGCCCATTCCTCAATCATAATACTTTTTAACGTTTCCTTCGACGTTATGTTGTGTTGCCGAATCCTGCGTTCCAGTAAATCCCAGAGGTGTTCGATGGGATTCAAGTCCGGCGATTGTGGAGGTGTTTTAAGTTGCTTTGGGGTATTGTATAGTAGCCAAAGCTTAGTGTTGTGGGCGCAATGTTTGGGGTCATTATCTTGTTGAAAAAAGTATTCGGGCCCCAAGCCCAAGTTTTCGATGCTAGGCTTCAAATTTTCTTTTAAAATGTCTATGTACATTTTATGGTCCATTGTCGATGTTATGAAAACCAACCTTCCCACCCCTTTGGTGCACATACACCCCTAAACCATAACTCCACCACCTCCGTGTTTTACAGTCGCTTTCAAATTTTCGGGATTAAGGGCAGTATTAGGTTTTCTCCATACAAGTTGTTTACCCTTAATGCCGAAAATGCAAAATTTGCTCGCATCTGTAAAGAGAACTTTCTCCCAGAATTCAATGGGCTTGTCTAAGAGTTTTTTTGCAAAGGCGATCTGCTTCTGACGATTGACCTCTGACACAAATGGCTTTTTTCGTGCAACGCGACTGTGATAGTTAGCTTCTTTTAACGTCCTTCTCACCGTATCTTTGCTGATAGTTTTATGAAATTTCCTCATGTACATTTTCTACTATTTTTTTTGCCGTCAGCCTAGGTTCTTTTCTAACCTGCTGTACAATTTTTCGCTTCTCTCGGTTTGTTAAAAGGGGTGGTCTACCAGATCGCAGACGTGAGAGGTAATCTTCAGTGTCTTTATAATTATTAATTACTCTTTGAATGGAAGAGTGTGACCTGCCGACAGTTTCTCCTATTTTTCGAAAAGATTTTCCCTCTTTCCATAACCTTACAATAATTTTTCTCTCTCCCAATTCAATTTCCTTTCCTTTCGTGTCCATTCTAACTTTTAGCTTCTAAGCCTCTGCTAATATAATTGACACCGATTATCTTTTATTTAAATCGGAAAGCGTACATCGCCAACTACGTATTTAAGTAAATAAGTATATTTTGTAGAAGGCGTCTTTATTTGTACGCAGATTTCGTTTCGCTAACGGGGAGCATCCATGCGACGCTCTGGCTGCGCCTCTTTCCCACCACGTGGAAAAGCGCTGACGTCGTCGTGTTACCGAAACCCAGAGCGAACCTGACGTTCCCGCAAAACTACAGGCCCATCAGTTTGCTTACTTGTCTCGGCAAGGTATGCGAGAGGGTCGTCCAGACGAGGCTACAAAGATCCGTTAGAGATCTTAAGCTCATCCAGGACGAACAGTTTGGTTTCCGACCCAAACATTCGACCGTACACCAGGTACTGCGACTTGTCGAACATATAACCGAAGGCTTCAATCGAAAGCAAAGCACTTGTGCTGTGTTTTTCGATGTTGCCAAAGCGTTCGACAAAGTATGGCATGAAGGACTTTTGTTCAAAATGCTAGAAGCGGGCGTGCCCCTGGGATTAGTCCAATTGATCGCCTCCTACCTTGACGGCAGGAAAGCGCGCATCAAACTGGAAGGTACGCGTTCGAGAGAGCGAATCCTAACTGCTGGCGTCCCTCAGGGGTCGTTGCTTTCACCGATACTTTTTTGTATCTTTGTAAGCGACTTACCCCGTTACGAGGGCACACAGTTAGCGATGTACGCCGACGATGTGTGCATCTACAGCAGATCTTGGTCCCCCGAGGTCGCCGCTCGTAGACTGCAGGCAGCATCGGACGAGTTGCTCGACTACTTCGCAAAGTGGCGGGTTAAAATCAACGCTGATAAAAGTACCGCAGTACTTTTTACTCGGCGTAGACAGAGACCCCCCGATGCGTTGGTACTGCAAGGGGACGAGGTCCCCTGGCGTTCCGAAGCCAGGTATTTGGGTGTCATTCTGGACTCTAAAGTTACTTGGAAAAGTCACATCGACGCGATGGCGAACCGGGCGAAGGCAGCTCTGGTCAATCTGTACGCTCTGATTAATCGTCGAAGTAAGTTGGATCCTCTTCGGAAGATTCGACTCTACAAAGCGGTTATCAGGCCTACGATGACTTACACCTCTTCAGTCTGGGGTTACGCCGCGCACTCGCACGTGCAAAAACTCCAAGTGGTTCAGAACAAGGTCCTAAGGATGGCATTTGATGCACCTTGGTTTGTCAGTAATGCGACACTGCACAATGATTCAAGGCCAGTACCGAGTTGACGCGACTCGAAAACCACCCCAATCCCCTCCTAGCGGGATTAATGGATTATGACACAGAACACCTTCGCTACAAACGGCCAAGGTTGCTTCTAGTCTAACAATCCAGGACCCGACAATCCTTTCGATACCTACTTCCGATATCACTAAATCAGTGAACATTAATTAATATATTTTCCGTCTGTTTTAGATCCGATGAAGAGGGTTAAAGAAGAAATTCTAGGAACCTCAAGAGGCCCGTCAAGTTCACCATCACGCCAACTACGTATTTAACCCTCGCAGTACTGACGTTTCGCCAACCGTTACGGACGGTGCCTGGGTCAACCGAGACCCGAACAGTTTTTGTTTACGTAGAATATAAAAAATGAAGCTTTTGCCATTATGATTTTGACTTATTTTATTTTAAAGGAGAACTATTATTAGGGATATAAAATAATACATAAAAATAAAATTTTAAAAAATTACATAAAAAATATTTATTCTAAATCATTACAATTTGTACACAAAATATTTTTTGTACATGTTGAATGTATATTACATACATATTTATGACAAACATCACATTTTGATTTATATTTATTGTCATTTCCAATACACAAGCTACATCTTGAGCGTTTTTCTAATGTTGTACTCATTTGTTTATTTATTTTTCGGCCTGTACTTTCGATGGCGTCCACAATGTGTCTCGAAAATACTACTGCATTGGTTTCAAATGCTCTAGCTCTAGAATCTATGTTTGCAGCAACTAACTGTTCAGACAAATTTTCTATAAATTGTTTTCTTCTTGATTTTATGTTACCAGTTGCCCAATCCGGATTTTTGAGTTGCCATAGTACAAATGCATTATAGGCTGCAATATCTATATAATGTAAAAAAAGCGACAGAGGCCAACGTCGTGTACATCTCCGGCAAGTGTATTCTCTTAGAATTTTATCTAAAACATCCACTCCACTTTTTGTTGAATTGTAATAATTGATAATATTAGGTTTGTAATTATTATTTTCGTCAGAAATAGCATGTTCTCGATGAACGCTCGAAAGTAAAACTACGCATTTTCTTGGTTTTGGGATATACGACACAAGTGTTAGATTTTCAGAAAATATAAAATCGGAAGAGAATTGAGCTCTTCCGGATATTGTTATCAAAGATTTTGGTAAATCCTTTCTATTTTTCCGCATTGTTCCCACTATAAATATGTTATCTTTGAGTAAATCCTCTGCAAGTGAGATATCCGTAAAAAAATTGTCGGTTGTGATAGTTCGATTAGATCCCTTCCAAAACTCTGAAAGAACTCTAACTACTCGTTGTCCTTGTCCTTTCTCCGGTGTGTTTCCGCATTTTCCTAAATACACTTCAAAATTACAACAATAATATGTATTAGCGTCACATAGGGCCCATAATTTCAGTCCATATTTCCCCGGCTTGCTCGGCATATACACCTTGAATGGACATCTTCCTCGAAATGTTACTAATTGTTCATCAATAGTGCCTACATTAGACGCTCGGTAATTATCTCTGCAATTTCTTGTTAAAATATTTGTAATGGTTCTCAAAGCTGCCAACTTATCGGTCATTTTTCTTTCTTCTCGTGTCTGAAAGTCGTCAAAACGCAAAAATCGTAAAATGTTTGTAAATCTATCACGAGACATAGATGCTCGATAAATTTGTCGACTATAAGCAATCTTTTTCTTCCATAGATCTTTTTTACTTTCACGTGATTCCCGAAAACGGCCAGTAATTAGTAAAATCCCAAAAAATGCCTTCAATTCAACACGGTCTACCGGCTTCCATATATTATTTGAAAACATTTCATAATATTTAACCGCTTTTTCATTTGTATAAGTAATTATAATGTCCATGATTTCATCATTTATAAATAAATCAAAACATTGTTCCATGGTTTCTACACCCTCAGAATTTGCTGTGAGTGTAGCATCATATTTACCAAATTCTGCATCTCCGTTTGTGGGGGAAATATATCTCCATGTTCGTCCACAAACATTTTGGTCTTTACAGTGTGACATATTATTACTATTTTCACCACTAAACTCATCACTTTCATAATCCTCTTCTTCTGGTACTGCATCACTAAAAGTCAATGACGCACATTCATCATCAGAAGACACTTCATTGTTATAATCATCATTATTATTTACAAAATTAGCAAACATTTTATTTTTCGATGTAGATCGTTGCTCTAAAATACACCTTCTGTAAACTAAATCAAGAATTTAATGGCAATTGTATTGTCGCTATAGCCTATTACACAGACAGACGCCTGGCGCTGTAAAGAAACGGTCGAGACATATTTTTTCGTCGTTTTTTCGTCGGGACGTCCGTTTGACGCCGATCTAACCTAACGCACTCCTTGAGTAACGACAAATCTATTTATTACAATTTCTCGCAAAAATTTATTTGGGTCCAAATAGACCCAGGCACCGGAATACGAGGGTTAAGTAAATAAGTATATTTTGGAGAAGGCGTCTTTATTTGTACGCAGATTTTTGCATACGCATTATTTGGAGAATCTTTAATTTTAATTTTTTTTGTAACTATAATATCAAAATAAAATATCTGTTTTATTGATGCATATTTTGTTAATAGAATTATATGTAGTTAATACACAAAATAAAAAAAAATTGAAGTTTATCACATTAGATCATGACCCTTATTTTTTCAGTTAAAGTGTTAGAAGTTTTTTGTACGCAGACTTCTGCTGCTAAGTGTATATATATAATTATTATTACAATTAATTAATTAATGTTGCACCTCAAAAAGGAAGATTTCGGCTTTAATTAAAGAGATAAATTGTCATCTAAAATCATGTATTCTTTTAAAAAATTAATTTGAACCATTTATGTGTTTAGACCAAATATTTATTATTATTTTTACTTTAATGTTTGAAATTATGATACAACTTATAAACATATTCTGTATATATTAAAAGAATATTGTGCCATCTTGTGAGTAATAGAGATAATAAACAATCCCCACCAACCCCCACCATCTTCTTACCTAAACGTCCGGAACTACTTGAAAGTTGTCATGTCAATGGAGTAAATTGTCCAATCAGAAAGCAAATACCTTTGATGTTAGAGAGTGTGTAACCATAGAAGACAAAGTGATGTAAAAGCGAGATAGAGAAAAGGAAAAAATGTTATTTTTTTCTTTGATCTTGTGCTGTTGTGACCTATGATTGTGACGGTTGTGATCTACTTAGTAAATTTATTCAAAAACGTCCATAAAAAAGTGATTTAACCTAACGGGAATCTTCGACACATTTCGAAACTCGATTCGTTACAAAATTAGTACAAAAACATTTAATATATTCGTAATATTATGTAGATAAATTTCGTTATCGAGCGACTGAATCATACAATACGATATAAATTCGACTATATTAATAATAGAAGTTTAATTAGCGTTAAAACATTGAAAAATGTGGATGCCAACTCACGTTCAAGTAACAGGTAAGTTATTCATCTTTAATTATAAATAACCATTCCTTTGTTGACCCCTATTTATATAGTTCAAAAGGCAGCTGGCCTTTTAATTAAGGGCAAAAACAACACCAACGATTGCTTCGTTACCATCGCACTCGGGAAAACCAAATTTCAAACGTCTGTTAAAGAAAAAGCTGAATCCACCGTAGAATGGTTCGAAGAATGCGAATTGTAAGAACTCTAAATCATTTAACACCCTTATTTATTCACCTATTTATTTTTATTAATTAGACCCATCCCAGATCAAGGAAACACAGCGGAAATCATCTTAACAGCTTTGCACAGAAACTTTTTGGGGGTTGACGAATTTTTGGGACGCGTCGCGATTCCTTTAAATACCTTGGACATTTATGAACGACCTAAAAATAGATTTTATTCTTTGCAGAGTAAACAAGGTAGATAGCAACAATTTTTTTTATTTTGCTAATTAGCTTTTTATGTAATTGTTTTTTTCTAAATCCTGGGAGAGTTTTTTTAAACTTTCAAGGTCCTAGGAAACGAATTTCTTTCATTGTTCTCCAACCATGTTATTAACCACTATGTTAATAAGGCAATCAGTACTTGAGGACTTTCTCATCATCTTTCTTTTTGATTTTTTATGTTAAATAAATAAATTCAAAACATATATTCAACCTAGAATATAGAGGGTGTCTTCGAAATGGTTCTTATTATTGTAATAAGTGAAAGTATTTCTATAAATTTCTGGCATATTTTCAAACACGACACATAAATAAACTGCAACTTATAAAGTTATGTAAGAATTGAACAAAATGTATTTATTTGTATTTTGTTATTTTATTATTTTTTGTATATATTTATTTAGAAAGACTCAAAATAGGTCGATTTAAATTTTGCAAATTTTTTTTTTCTTTTGTATAACTTAAAATAAAAACAGTTACTTTTTAAAATCTGGCCCTATACCGAATACTTGTTGATTATCTGGATTTGATGGGATATTAAGATAAATCCTTAAAAGTTTATTTCTACAATTAATTAAGAAAATTGTTATTTTTATGAAATGCTATATATCTAAGTCTAATTCTATGTTTTGAAACTTTAAAAATGAATAGAATTTTTTAAATGCGATTTAGTTCACAAAAAGGTACATGCTCTTTGCATGCCGAAGTTATATTTATGATAGAAGAAATAATCTCGGCCAACTTCAAAGACGTTGACCGCCCCAAGGATTTTTGATAGCACTTAGGATAAGACTGAGATTATTTCTTATATCATATATGTAATGACGAGACTACAGATGTTGTTGAATACTCATATAATTAATAATAACCTCCTATTCCTCCTACAAATTTTACTCAGGATAGATTATGGATGTTGTTAAATATTTTTAGAATTATAAAATTAAAATTAAACTAAATCCGTCAGCCGAAATTAAAATAATCTGGGTCGAAGACGTCGGTCGCCCCAAGTTATATTCATGATATAAGAAGTGTTCTCGGCTGATTTTGAGCGCTTCGGCGGCTCCAAGGACTGTTATGGCACTTAGGGCGACGTCTTCGAAATTTTAACCAAAATAGACTATGAATGTTGTCAAATACATAATATAAGAAGTGTTCTCGGCCGATTTTGAAGACGTTGGTCGCCCCAAGTGCCATCAACAATCCTTGGAGCGGCCGACGTTTTCAAAGTCGGCCAAGAACACTTCTTATATCATGAATATAACTTATTGCGACCGACGTCTTCGACGACGGCCGAGGTTATTATTGGTTCTACGATTATTCGACAACATCCGTAGACTACGGACGTTGTCAAATACTTGTAGAACTAATAATAATCATCAAGTTAAGGATTGTTATGTCACTTGGGGCGGCCGACGTCTTCAAAATTAGCCGAGAACACTTCTTATATCATGAATATAATTCGCGGCGGCCGATGTCTTCGACGTCGGCCGAGATTATTATCAGTCCTACAAGTATTTGACAACATCCATAGTCTACGGATGTTGTCAAATAATCGTAGAACCAACAATAACCTCGGCCGTGGTCGAAGACGTCGGTCGCCCCAAGTTATATTTATGATATAAGAAGTGTTCTTGGCCGATTTTGAAGACGTCGGCCGCCCCAAGGATTATCGATGGCACTTGGGGAGGCCGACGACTTCAAAATCAGCCGAGAACACTTCTTATATCATGAATATAACTTGAGGCGACCAACGTCTTCGACGTCGGCCGAGATTATTGTTAGTTCTACAAGTACTTGACAACGTCCGCAGTCTACGGATGTTGTCAAATAATCGTAGAACCAACAATAGCCTCAGCCGATGTCAAAGACGTCGGTCGCCCTAAGTTATATTCATGATATAAGAAGTGTTCTGTTCCCGGCCGATTTTGAAGACGTCTTTCGCCCCAAGGATTGTTGATGACACTTGGGGCGGCCGACGTCTTCAAAATCAGCCGAGAACACTTCTTATATCATGAATATAACTTGGGGCGACCGACGTCGGCCGAGGTTGTTATCAGTTCTGCGAATATTTGACAACATCCATAATCTACCCTGGTTAAAATTTATAGAAGGAATAATCTCTGCCGATTTCAACGACGCACAGTGGTCCAAAAGCGCTCAAAACTCGATCGTATATAAATTTAAAAAAAATTTGTGTTGTTTTTTTAAATGTTATATATATATTTTAACTGTTTAAAGACTCTTAATGGTAATTATGAAGACATGGGTGTTTTATAATTCACTATAATAATATAATAACTACTGCGCGAAATAACTTACCATTAAAATTTCTTTATTTTGCATGATAAAACCACTACTTGAAAATTTTTTGTCGATGGTTTCTTATAAAGTAAATAAATGTCATTTTGAGCCATTCAAAATTTCAAAAAGAGTTTGCTAAAAAAAATACTATTATTCCTATTAACGTCAATAAATGCTTCTATTTTTGATCATTTAGTGTCTTAAGTTAAATCTCAAAAAGATGTGAATAATATTATAAAACGTTATTATTTACTTAGTGAAACTTTAGTTATTTTTTGTTTAATATTTGTCTAATTTTAGACAATTTTTTAAAGCCCTTGTTAAATTCTTATATAAAAAGTTTCGATTAACTTTTATAGTAAAACTCTTAAATCATGATACTTATGGAAATTTTTAAAAAAATTTCCAATTCGATTGGATTCCAAATAATTTCGAATTTGTGATAGTTTGAATATATTTGCTGTACTCTTGCTAAAAATCTTTATATTCAGGTTTTACTGTTTATGATTTATGTTTTTCTGCACCATTATAAACAATTTTGGCGAATGAGGTCTTTGACCATCCATGTTGGTTTTTGAATTGTTTTGAGTTTTGCAATAAAAATCATCAATTATTATATAATGATATTGACAATGATTTTTAATGTGTATTTTGAAAATTTTCTCTTTATTCCCGTAATCTTGTCATATCTATATTATGCTTTTCTGCTTCGTTAACTATTAAAGAAGAGAAAATTTAAAATAAAAAATAAATAATAATTTGCCATTAATTTTTTTTTATTTTGTATGATAAAATTTTCTACTAAATCGTACAACTTTGGTAACAAGAAAATATGGTATACCACTACTTGAAAATTTTTGTCGATGATTTTTCATAAAGTAAATAAAGCACTTCATTTTGTGCTATTCAAAATTTCAAAAATAGTTTGCTAAAAAAATTACTATCATTTCTATTAATTTCTATTTTTTGACCATAATGTCTTAAGTTAAATATCTTGTGAAAAAATAAATAAGAACAGTAGTGCCTAACATTTTTTTATTGCTGATGGTATGGCGTAAGCATAAAAAAAATCTTGCGCCAAAAGAAAAAAATTGGCAATCAAAGATTACTTAACACATAATTATGGAACACATAACTTTTATTCTTATTATGATTTTCGACATTTTAGCGCTCGATTTACTGCTGCAGAAGCTCTTGATTTAATAATATCCCTTAATTTAACTAAAAACTAATACTTAAAGATTCAAAAGACCGCCAATGGATATGGAGATGATTTGTATCCTCATATAGTGACGTTTTAAAAAGGAAAAAATAAAAATTACTAACATAAATTGCGAAATTGATTAAAGATTTTGTTCAATAATATGAGAAAAGATTGAAATGTTCGAGTACCAGTCATTTCCGATTATTTTATCGATTTGCCAAACATCTGCCAAATTTTTTGCTATCATATAGTTTTTCTACAAAACGATTTAGATATGTGTTTAGAAACTTCCGGTCACGTAAATTCACGAAAAAATGTGAAATAAAATATGTTTAATGATTTGTACAATATTTTATAGCAGTATTCTTCTTTGAAGCTTTAATTTATATGAAAAGAAAATGAATATGCATTTAAGTAAAATATTACATCCGTAGTACTACTTCCGGTTGACGAATTTTATTCAAATTTTGACACAACATTACTACATCATTAATGATAGGTAATTGTTAACAGATTTAGATTTCGAATAATTTAAAACTCTTAAATTATGACACTTTTGGAAATTTTTTAACAATTTCCCCAGTTTTATATCTAGGTTGTATCTGGTTGGATAATTCGAAATTATAATATTTTTTTTTAATATATTTTTTGTATAATTACTAAAAATATTTTATATTCAGGTTTTACTGTTTATGATTTATGTTTTTCCACACCATTATAAACAATCTTAGCGAATGAGGTCTTTGACCATCCATTTTCGTTTTTGAATTGTTTTGAGTTTTGCAATAAAAATCATCAATTATGATATAACGATATTGATGATGATTTTTAATGGGTATTTTGAAAATTTTCTCTTTATTCCCGTAATCTTGTCATATCTGGATTATACTTTTCTGCGTCATTAACTATTAAAGAAGAGAGAAAAACCTATTAAACAGTATTCGTTTAGGGTTTTTTGCAACTCTTGTTTTTTGAGTTATGATCATGAGGTATATACCATGAGAATTCTTTAAACGCATAGGAAGATGTTTTGGGTTTTGAATTTTTATAAAAATAGTTTTTCCTTGTTACTCGTTTTACTAATAATTATATTAGCATTTATTTTATCACGTCATTTCGTTTTATACTAATTTTTCCTTAAAAATTATATGAAACATCTGTAATTGAAACAAAACTCTGTTTTGGTAACCTACTTTTTCATTCGTGGATATTTTTTTAAGTTATTCAGGCTTCTAACTTCTTCTAACTCCTTTTTGTGAGCTTAACAAGCCCACAAAGAAATTTTCATGAACGTTGAACAATCCTTAGGACGGCCAATGTGTTCGAAGTCGACCGAGATTATTTCTTATATCATGAATATAATTTAGGGCGACCGACGTCTTTGACGTCGGCCGAGATTATTATTGGTTCTATAAATATTTGACAACATCCGTAGTCTATCTTGGCTAAATTTTGTAGAAGGAATAATCTCGGCTGACTTCGAAAACCGGCGTCCAACCGGCCGACGTCTTCAAAATGAACCTAGAACACTTCTTATATCATGAATATAACTTGGAGCGACCGACGTCGGCCGAGATTATTATTGGTTCTAGAAGTATTTGATAACATCCGTAGTCTATCCTGGTTAAAATTTGTAGAAGGAATAATCTCGGCTGACTTCGAAAACGTCGGCCGCCCTAAGTAACAAAACAGTCCTTGGGGCGGCCGACGTCTTCAAAATGAACAGAGAACACTTCTTATATCATGAATATAACTTGGGGCGACCGACGTCTTCGACGTCGGCTAAGATTATTATTGCTTCTGTAAGTATTTGACAAAATCTGAACAAATTTACGTTGAGTTTATAACTTAATATCTCAAAAACATAGCGAAATACTCAAGTACGATTTTATTCTGCTGAAAGTGCATAATTTGCTTTACAAATAACGAATAATTTCATCAAGATATATTACGAACACTACATTATTTATGAACACTATACTATTATTATTACTCACATTGTTATTTTAAATGGAACGCGTAAGTTTTTTTGCATTTGATAAAGAAAAAAACGCGATAAATATCAAATCATACGGTTGTATCAAAGAAGGCGTTGACAGTTTTAAATGTAAAAAAATTAATTGTTTCAACAATTCTTAGAAATAATAATAATACTCTTAATCAGTTATGTGAGAGAATAATAACTGTCAGTATCGTCTGAAAAATGCGTCACAATTAATGAAAAAAAATCTTTTATTTAAAACATTTCTTTAACACCAATAATAAAATAAATTATTTTGTTAAATTCTTACATAATCTCACGAGTTGGAGTTTATTTACGTATTATGTTTGAAAATATGCAGGAAATTCTAAGAAATACTTTCACTTTATGAAATAATCAGAATCATTTTTGTTTATTAACATAAAATAATAACACATAAAAGTCAAAGACCCCATTAAAAAAATTAAAAAGTTTATAAATGAACTTATTTGTTTATAAATAAAAATGACTAATGTTGATAAAACCGTGCAGGTCAAGAATCGAAAAATAAGGACAGGGGCAAATTAGAAGTCAAGATAGGGTTCACGGTCAAATCGGGTAGCTTAACTGACTTGAGTAAAAAAGAAAAGCATAAATCGTCGATTGGGCAACTCTCAAACGTTGCGCAATCTGTCGGAGGGAGCTTATTGAGTATTGGAAGCATTGAAAAGCGTAAAGGGGGGCTTAAAAAATTCGCCAAATCGCTCGGTTCTAAAATGCATTTGAAGGGCAAGAAAAAAGACGACGATGATAGCTCCTCTTTAGGCAGCGTGGGCAGCTTGAGGAGCCGAAACAACATATCCGAGGTGAACCAAAGCCGACAAACCGCCGAAGACGCCGACCCAGGTGTTGTGAGCGACGACGAAGATTTTACGGTAACTTAAACAAACCTTAATTTTAATTCAAATTAATAATAAAATCTCCAAATTTAGTTTGATGATTTATCCCACAAAAGCTCTGGAAGCTCGCTTAACCAACCACCCCCTCAAAACAACAACGTCAAAATCAAAGTTGAAAGCCCCGAAGAAGAAGGTTCTAGGAGACACACGGTAGCTATTATTCCAACGAAACCCCCTCGAAACGACATTAAAACGCAAGATGAATGGGATTTAAAATTATACGGGAATAAATCAAAAAGTAAAATAATTCATTCAATTTAAGTCAAAAAATTAATATAAATCAATTTTTTTAGATTTATTAAAACCAAACGGAACAGAATCCCTAAACCGAAGATCGTGGGAATCCCCAACTTTATCCTTACGAATCGAAGAAGAAGATGACACCGACTTAAAAAGAGCCGAAAGTGAAGAACTTGTCCCGCCGCCCCAAAAGGAACGAGAAAGCCGATTTTCCATCTTAAAACCTTTCAGAAAAGGTAATTAATTTAATATTTAATAAAATCAGATAATCATTTTTTATTTTTATTAGAAAAAAGTGAACCAGATTTGAAAAAAGAAAAACTATCAAGTGAACGTATAATAATCGGCGGTGAAAACGATTCCGTACAATCCCAAATGAATCATTCATCAAATGGAAGAGTTTCGAATGAATTGATGCAAAAATTCGATGGTAAAAGTCGCGAAGATTTGATACTGATGGTTTGCGAATTGCAAAGCGACGTGGATCACGGTAAAAAGAAATTGAAAGATTTGGAGGATTATTTGGACGATTTATTGTTGAGGGTTATGGAAACTACGCCGAGATTACTTCAAAACCCTTACATTCAATGTAAACTGACTCAGAAATTAGGTTAAGAAAATATTAACAGACATCACGGATAACCAAAGTAAAAAATTAAATAAATAAAGGTTTTCTTGTTTTGTTTTAAATATGAAAATGTTTTAATTAAAAAAAGCGACTTTAATATTTATTCATCACTCAGTTATATTTTTTCTTTGATTTTGTGATTCTTAATTTTTAACTTTTTCACATCTTACTAACATAGAGATTATTTTTTTGTTTTTGTTTTTCTTTGTAATTAACAGCGGCATCCAAACATCACATGTTCGCGTATATTAATTAATTGTTTAGTGATATTAATATATTATTATTATTGTGTATATTTTTGTTTTTCTTTATTACGTTTTGAATTATTTTTTTTTGTATTTTTGAGGTGTATTGGACTTATTACGTGTAAATGCAGACTATAATATGAATATATTTTTTGTACTTTAAAATGGGATGATAAATAAAAAAGTTATTCTGTATTTTTTTTGTTGATTTATTTTAATGTTTTAATAAAATTTTTGAGGAAATAAAAAATAAAATTGAATTTTTATAATTAAATTATTTTTCTTTAAGTTGATTATTAATATTATATATAGTTGATTATAAACATTTTGAGAAAACTAAAACGCTAAAATTAAAAAATAATTAAAAAAATAATTTTAGTTATGTTTATGATAAATCGAAAGATCTTTCAACAATCTGTATCAGTGATAGCGACGTTGACGATGATGAAATCTCTTCCACAAAACAAAAAGTATCACCTAAAAAATTTTCCATTTTTCTTACTTAAATAAAATCAAGATGTTAGGAAGTACCATATAGAGATCATAAATACCAAGCTGCGTAAACAAATTAGTTCTTTCTTGTAGTAAACGTATTGATAACGAAAAGACTGAAATACCAATAACGCGTCAAAATATTGACGTTTCGTCAATCGCATGCAGAGTAAATATACCTCGTAACCAACCAGAGAGGTTACCCAGTAGTACACCTCCCAAAACGGATTTTAATGCTTGCTGATAGCCATAGAAGAGGTCTTATTGAGATTGTGTGCAGATATGCAACATCAGGTTTTATGCCAAATGCTAGATTTAACGCCGTTATGGAGAACATTTGTGAACTTACAAACGATTTCACTTACAATGATTATGTTATTGTACTGTCTGAGGCAAGGTTTCGAGTCGACAGTTTTGACGTTCTGCATGTAGTATACAAACGTTATTTCGATTTCCATACCATTTTGGGGAGATCGTTTAGTATTAAATAAGTTGATTTCTGAATTTAATGATCTCATTTCTTTGAATGTTGTTAAAAATTCATTGATCCAACGAATGGACATAAATTCCATACTGCAGCGTCGCTATTTTACTCGGCATGGGTTGCATATGAATGGATCTGGCAGATATTTATTACAGGTCAACCCTATTGGTGCTGCAAATGACCATGTAAATATGGAAAATCTTGTCCATTTGGTGACTCGGCCGGAGTTGAGTTGAAATGTCGGTCGAATTTGGCTAATGCCGAGGTTGAGCGAGTGGGCTTCTGATAGTGTCCAGTCTGGGGCTGTGAATGATCTGATTTTCGCTGCGGATCGGGATGTGTGCCGTCATGACGCGATTTCGGGAATGGCATTTCGTCTTTTCGCGGTGGCGGAGTTCTCGATGCTCGCAACTAGCAAAAATTAACATTCTACATGCCAATGTTCAGTCGATCTTTAATAACATTAACAAGATAGAATTATTAACTATTGAACATTCTCCACATATCTTATGTATTAGCGAGCATTGGGCGACTTCTGCTGCTCAGAATGCCATTAATATATCAGGTTACAGGCTTGTAATTATTTATTCTCGTTCTGCTAGAGCGCATGGTGGTACTCCTATACTCGCGAGATCTGACTTTCATGTAAACTCAATTGAGTTGGATAGATTCACTAAGGATATGTTTGAGTGCTGTGCGATCCGGTTTAAACACTCAAATCAGAGTTATGGTTACGCTTCCGTCGAGTTGCTTTGACGCTTTTATAGATGTTTTTACTTCAATGCTGGAATTTTTGTATTATAATAATGATTTTGTCGTGCTTTGCGGGGATTTGAATATTGATATAAACAAAGATACTATGGAATCTCAGATTCTCGGGGATTTGTTTCATTCTTATAAGCTGCGCGGAGATACGACGGAATATACTAGAATTTGTTGTAACTTAAATGGAGCAGTAAGTAGGTCAACACTTGACTATAGTGTAACAAATTTATCGCCGTTCTTTTGATGTTTTTGACGGAAATATAGCAAGCCATGTTGTCTGCTCCTTGGTCTATACTGCTCAAAGTTTGCAAATTGAGGATTCCAACCGAACGGCTTCCATTTCTAAGCGGAGATTTTCCTACAATAATTTATCTTTTTTTAATCATAAACTAATTTTGTTCGAATGGGATTCTCTCCTTGCTATGAATTTGAATGATGTAAATTCCTTGTACGCCAGTTTTTTTGAGACATTTCAGTATTATTATAACTTATATTGACCGACTGCTTGAAGGGAGAAAAAATTGCCATTGATTACTAACAAAGAGATTTCATTAACCAGGCAAAGAGACATTTTTTAATAAGTAAAATTAATAATTCTTCAAACAAATGTAGAATGCTGTAGCGTTGCATCAACGAGCAGTTGGTACGTCTTCCGCAGAGTAGTTCTGTGATGTTGTCTGTTGATAGATGATGTATCAGAGTGTTGCAATCATTTTGGGGAGTGCTTTTCATTTGTAGTTCAGGACACATTGGTGGCCACTTACGGGTCATCTTTGTCACAATCTTGTACACTGGGTGACTGTGTAGGCTCTTCTTTGTATTTTGTTCTCGTTACGGATACAGCAGTCTTCGATACTATTAAAGGCTTGAAAAATGTTAAAGCTGTTGGATAGGATGATGTTACTGTTGAATGCGTCAAATTTCGTGCCTTTGGCCAAGATTTTGAATCAGTCAATTGAGTTAGGAGTTTTTCCTGAAGGTGGCTAGAATAATGCCTGTTTTCAAGAAGGGCGATGCGCATAGTATTGAGAACTACAGACCTATTTCCGTTTGTAGCGTGTTTTCAAAAATATTCGAAAACGTTGTTAAGCAGAGATTGTTGAGTTTTTTTTTGATGCATTTGAGATGATGCACTGAGACCTCTACTGTCGATTTCTTTTCATATGTCTATGAACACTTTGACAAGGGTAATTATGTGGTTGGTCTTTTTTTGACCTTTCCCGAACTTTCGATTCGTTGCCTCCACACTTCATTAAGGAAAAGTTATACAATGTGAGTATTCGTGGAAGTCTGCTTAAATAGTTAACTTCTTAATAACGTATGTAAAAGATTAAATTCGTCGTATTTTGCGTTGCACAAACTCAAACATTCGTTGGACAGGAAATCACTCCTGGACGTATATTACGCGCTTTGCTACTCACACATTTCATACAATATTCTTTTGTGGGGCAGAAGTTCTCAGTGGTGGCGTGTATTTGTGATTCAGAAACGAATAATTAGATTAATTTTTCAGTTACAACGTGGCGAGTCCTATAAGGAAGTTTGTAAAAATAATAGTATTCTTAGCTTCCCTTGTATCTATATTCTCAAAGCTGAGGTGTTTGTCAACGGAAATCGTGAAAGTTTTTTGGGCTCTGTTAGCCAGTGTTGATTTGCCGTTGCTGCGACAGAAAACAGCATTTTTCGAAAAAAGTCCGCAATACGATTTCGTAAAACTACACAATAAGTTACCTGTCTCAATAAAAAGCATCACCGCTCCTCATGCATTAAAAAAATTAAGGCATACTTGAGCGAGAATGAATATTTTTTATAGTTTACGGAAGTATCTCTATGGAGTTTCTTTTCTTTTTTGTGTATTTTGTTGTGTAATAATGTATTGTATGACTTATCTTGTATCTTATATTGTATGTGGCACTGATACTAATAAATTATTATCATTATTAATTTAAATAATAATTAATACTTTTTTTTTATAAGCGTAGCTAAATAGAGGGGCCTTGACTTTTTGTACGGATATTAGATTTTTAATATTAGTTCATTACTCAATTTGAACCGATTATTTTTGATGTAGTGGCGCTATCTTTTTTTGGCATATTATCACTAAAAGTACGCTACAACATAACAGATGTCAGTGTACGAAATTTAATTATTATTTGGATCATTTAATTTTTGCTTCATTGATTTCTTTTTTGTATATGGTTGATCCAAATACTCGATATCACAATTTTTATATTTGATGAGCCAAAACATGTAATTAATTAATATTAATAAACTTTTCAAGGATAATGTTTACATTTGAATAAAAATAAGGATAATTTTTTATTTTTAAAATAATTTAGAGTATTTTTTATTTTTCATTGAGATGTTTATGGGGTTAATAATGAGTTTTCCGAGTGTGTACGAAAACGCTCGAGTAACAAAGGGGTTGTGAAATGAAAGGGTAAGGGGATGCTGTACGAGGACCGAGCGAGGACAGTAGACGCCGGGACGGCGCCGGTTTCGTCCCTATCAAGCGTCGGCAGCGCCGTGAGCGAGCCTCAAGCAATAAACCCCGCCGAACATGCTCAAATACTAAACAGAAATCATATCAAGCCGGATATCGCGTCGACGTCCAGTTGACGGTAAACGGATCTATCATGGATTACATCGTCAGCCTTTATGGGTGCATGTTCCTCGTCGGAGTCCTCGCCAACGGCACCTTGGGTCTGGCACTCTGCACCGGTCCCGGTGCCAAAAGTCGGAGCCCTCTTCTTTTGGGGTTGGTTGCCGCGGATTTTTGCGTTTGTTGTCTTAGTGGGCCTATCACAGCTGCTCTTTACACCATCACTACGTGGACGCAATCTTGGTCTAATATTGCAATCTTTTTGCAGGTAAAAATTATTTATTCCTATTTTCTTTTTTTGCTCACTCATTTATTTTTGATTATCCAGGCTTGGCCAATATCATCGTGCACTCTCTCAATGATGTCGTTATCCATCGATAGATACTTGACCGTAAAAAATTATAAACCAGCTGGACAAGTGGTTAGGAGAAGACCTCTTCTGTTAACCGTTGTTTTGGTAACTTGGCTTTCCGCGGCGATCTTTTCCGGCCTCCAATTTGCAGAGCGTAATCCGTGGCGGAGGAGCTTCTTAATGGTTCGCGTTACTTTCGTCCACATAGTTCCCGCGTGTACCGTTTTGGCATGTCATCTCGGTGTCCACGCGAAGCTAACGGCACTTTCGTTGACCGCCAGGGCGAAACATGGAGAACTACCACTTCCTATGCCATTATTGAGAAGACCAACTCACGTTATTATTGTTGCAGGAATTTCAAATCGCTTAGAATCAGAGGTAATTTTATTTTTTTAGAACCAATTTGTAATGAAAACAAAGAACGTTTTTAATACGTTTTTATTATCGTTCCATTGTGTTTATGGGCTGTTTAGGTTCCTGATCGGTTATTGTTTATTGTTTGACGAAGTGTCGAGTTGCCCTTATTTTTATTCCGCCGGCGGTGCTATTAAAATTATCGGAAAACTGTCGATCTGCACTGCAAGCGACCAATAGTATAGGATAATTGAATAAAAAAAGTCCTCTCTTTTTATGATGATATAATAGACGAGTTTTATCCCGTTTTTTGTAATCAGCTTTTAAAACATCATCAAAATTTTTTTAATATCTTTTAGCCTAGAAATGGGACGTCAAAAACAGACAACGAACCTGAAGAAATAACTCAACCGCCGACGAGTACCTTGAGAAGTCGGCGGCGATTAGCCAACGCAATGTTATGGGTATCAATAGTATTCGCATTAAGCTGGTTGCCGCATGTGATTTGTTTGATATTGGAGGATGTTCACGGATCGCCACCGATGGTAATAAAGCGTTATTGTCTGTTCCTGGGTCATGTCCATTCAGCCTTAAGTCCGATAATGTATTGGACGCTCAACCATCAGTGGTTACAACGGCCGTGCAAATTTCGATTGCCCAGTTTGTATAGAAGCGCGTCATCGACCAACGAAGCGGCCCTAGGACCATTCCACCCTCGATTGGTGCGTCCACCTCCAATCAGGAGAAGAAGCTCGCACTATTTATATTGACTGTGATCAGTTATTATACTTTTATTCGGTTATTAATATCAAAATTATTTCAAAAAAACTAATACAAACAAATTCTGATTGTTAAGTGTTTGTAAAAGAATCGTAAATGTCACACATCGTTTTCTTTTTATATTTGACAATCAAATTGCATGGTTAGATGTGCCTACGAGTGCTGTATGCAGAGTGTTTGTTTTCCGCGCGGAAATAAACAACCTGTATATATAAAAGAAACTGAAATAAAAATTCTGTTCCTAAGATGTTATTTATTATATTCTTCTACTTCTCTATGTAGGGTGAAAAAATAGGGTATTTAAATTTGTCGTGAAAACTTCGAAAAAAATAAAGATTATATTAAGTGTCAGCAAATTCTCGTTTCATTTTTATTTTAACCAAATTAATTATTTAATACATCCAATTTATCATCAATCCCATCCTTTTTATTATAATAATTAAAAGTGGGCGTAGTGGGGTACCAATTTAACCCCGCATTTTGACACATACAAGTAGTCGATCCAATCCTCGTCTGAAATTGTTGAGGATATTGAACTCTGTGTAGCGTGGGAGGTCTTTCGAATCGTTTAAATTCAACGGGGTTGTGCACTATGCCACCTTTTGGGTACCAGACGAAATGCTGGGGGGGTTGCTCCCCGTAATTTTGACGGTTATGAGTCGGCAAAGATGGAATGAATAAATTTGATTTTTCAAAATTATCCGGATAAATATTTCCAGATTCCGAAACCCCCGTTATAATCGGGACATCAGATGTATTTTCTATCGTTTCGTTCGATTTGATTCTTTTTTGACTCGTTTTAACTCTCACCAAAATATCGGTGAGGATATCATCATCTTTTGGGGTTTCAGTTTTATTACAACCATCATTCCCACAAATAATCGCAGTTGATGAAGATGATTCATCAAAATCGGCTTCAACTAAAATTAATTCAAAAAAAATTAATCAAAAAAAAATTATTAAAAAAAAATAGATCTCAAAATATTACCATTATTAAAAAAAAATAACAAAAATGAGACGACTCCCATAAAGATATAACTAAAGTTCCACATGATTTCACTCGAACGTCTAAATAGATATTGGCGTGACAAATGAAGATTGGCGAAAAAAGTTGAGCAATAAAGGAAACTAGTCAAGGTTATTGAAAACAAGACAACATATCCCGAGGGCATCGGAATAATTACGTTATTCACGTTAAAAGGATTTCCTGAGATTGGATAAAAAGGAATAAAAAAAAACAAAGTCGTTGCAATTCGAGTCAATTTTATATATACAAAATTCAGTCAATCTATAAGAAAAATATCGCAAAATAAATAAAGCAAAACAGTCTTAAAAAAAGAGACCTAATTTTGGCACAAAGGAACATAACATATCAAAAAAATCTAAACATATCGAATTAATTGAGCGTAAAATTCTTTCAGGCAAACTTGTAATTGAGTAAAAGTTGGTCTTTCCGACGGAGACATCGCCCAACAATACGCCATGACGGCAAATCTAAAACAAAATTTTTCAATTTTAATTTAATCAAATATATATACTCACAATTCATCGGGGCAATTAACCGGTTGCGCTAACCTATATCCATCTTTTAAATACGCGGCGACTTCGAACGGATCGATTTCAACGTAAGGTTGTTGAGCCAACGTCGTCAATTCCCAAAGCAACACTCCGAACGACCAAACATCGCTACTCGATGAGAATTCTTTTTGCAAAAGAGACTCAATTGCCATCCACTTGATCGGGCGATTCTCATTATCGCCCAAGCAATGATAATCCGATGGGAATAAATCCCGCGAAAGGGCGTTATCCGTTACTTTAATACGCAATTTATCATCCACCCTTAAATCAAAAAAAATTAAATTTAAACAAAAAATTTAAATTAACAACTTACACACAATTCCTAGCTGCTAAATCTTTATGCCACAAATGTTTTTTATGCAAATATTGCATCCCTTGAATAACCTGTAACGCCATATCAACAACTTCTTGTGTAGTCAAAGTGTGGGCGACCCCTTCAGAGTTTAATTTGCATTTTTGTAAGAAGACTTTTAAATTTTTATACGAATGATATGGATATAGCAAAAACGGCGCGGTTTGATCTTCGATTGAAACTCCCAAAATGGTTAAAATATTTTTATGGTTCAACGAATACATAAACATTCCTTCTTGAAGAAGCAACGAAATTTGGATTTGCGACGCATGATCGGTTACTGTCTTAACTAAAACTTCTTCTTGGCGCCCGTTTTCGTCGGTGTAACTTCCTAAGTAAACCCTGCCAAACGTTCCTTCTAAAATGACAGAGTTTAATCCCACCCTGCACCGTTGTATCGTTAATTCCGAGATTCTTTCTTGAAGATCTTTCGATCGTTCATCGATTAATGAATAACTAGGCATTCTTCGAAAACTCCCGTAGGAACAAGTTGATGTTGGATTTCTTGTTGCCGATGTTAAGTACGTCATGTGAGGCTGCATTGAACCCCCCCTCGAAGATTTCTTCTTTTTCTCTTTCAAGTAATATCGTAAAACACAAATTGTTAAAAATCCTATTAAAATAACCGCCGATCCTACTGCAGTATAAAAAATATTAACTGAATTTGTAACAGGCTTTGAGTCAATAGATATATTATTAGCAATTGGGGTCTCATTGCGTTTACAATTTTTTTTTCGTCGAATTTTAATCGAAGTTACATTATTCGGTTGCAAAGTGATATTCATTGATATATCTATGTTGACTTGATCTGCAACCGTTCCTGTGCAAGGTACGGATAAACTGAAAGTTTGTGGAGTTGTCGGAATTATTCCTGATGGTGTTATATTCAGTTTAGGGGTTATTGAGTGTAGGTTGGATGTGGTTATGCCGATGTTGTATGGGAGCTAAATAAAAATAAATTTTTATAATTTTAAAATTTTGTTGATATATCCAGCAGATATACGCTAATAGATATAAATTCATTATTGATTAAAATAATGAATTTAAAAATTTTTGGTCACTCATTCTTCTTTTATGTGAGTTAATAAAAAAAATAATATGTATAAAACCAAATTTTTCTTTGATTAGAGTTTATGAAAAAAGTATTCGAAGACGTCTGTCGTTTTAACCATTGTTCCTGTTATCTGGGGCGGTCGATATCTACGAAGTCGCCCGAGGTACTTTTAAAAATTGGGATTGTTTACGTCTTTAAAAACTATTTTTTGTGATATAAAAGTTAATCACCGCCTCAAGTATCGCTTTTGATATAAGAATTCATCTCGGCCGACTTTGAAGACGTCGGCCGCCTCAAGGATAACGAATAATAATTGGGGGTCTATGTCTTCGAAGTTAGCTAAGACTGTTCTTTACATCAAGAACAATATTTTGGGAGTTTGACGTCTTGGAAGTCGGCTCAGATTATTTCTGATTCCACGAAAAATAATCTTCGAAGACGTAAGCCATCCCAATTATTCTTCGTAATATAAAAAGTAATCACGGCCGTCGTCGAAGATGGCGGCCGATCAAAAAGTTGTTCTTAATGTAAGAATTAATCTCGGTCGATTTCGAAGACTTCGAAGTCTTCGAGATTAGCTGAGACTATTGCTTACATTAAGAATAATAGTTTGGGTGGCCGATATCTTCAAAGTCGGCCGAGATTAACTCTTACATTAAGAAAAATATTTTAGGCGGCCGCCGTTTTCGACGACGGCCGCCGGTGATTGTTTTTTATATTACGAAGAATAATTGCTACGGCTTACGTCTTCGAAGATTATTCTTCGTGGAATCAGAAATAATCTCAATTATTATTCGTTATCCTTGGGGCGGCCGACGTCTTCGAAGTCGGCCGAGATTAATTCTTACATTAAGAATATCATTTTGGTGATTACTTTTTATATTACGAAGAATAATTAAGACGGCTTACATCTTCGAAGATTATTCTTCGTAGTATAAGAAATAATCTCGGTCGACTTCCAAGATGTCGGCCGCCCAAAATATTGTTCTTGATGTAAGCAACAGTTTCAACTAACTTCGAAGACATACACCCCAATTATTGACGAAAAATATCTGAGAGAATGATGAAAAAGTTTTTTTATTTAGTGTAAATTCGGTGCTATTGACAATTTCGAACGCTTAACGTTCCTCATCAGGCACGACTACGAGAAACAACAAAAAGGTACAAATTACTATTTTAATTTGTAATGTGAATTTAGAAATTAAAATGAACAATATTATTCGTTATCCTTGGGGCGATCGACATCTTTGATGTCGCTCGAGATTAATTGTTACATTAAGAAAAACTGTTGGGCGGCCGCCGTCTTCGTGATTATAGAAGTAATTACGGCCGTCGAAGACGTCGACCACCCCAAATATAATTTTGAGGTAAGACTTGATCACGGCCGACTTCGAAGACGTCGGCCGCCCTAAGAATAACGAATAATAATTGGGCGGTCGATGTCTTCAAAGTCGGCCGAGAGTAACTCTTACATCAAAAATAGTCTTTGGGCGGCCGTCGTCGAAATTAGTTCTCTTATATCGAGAAGAATAATCTTCGAAAACATAGATCAACCCAATTATTCTTCGTAATATAAAATCAATTGCCCCAAATATTATTTTTGAAGTAAGAGTTCATCACGGCCGACTTCGAAGACGTCGGCCGCCCCAAAGATAACGAATAATAATTACGTCTTCGAAAATTATTCTTCGTAATATAAAAATTAACATAGCAATTTCAATTTGATTCCCCCAATTTGATTAATTCCACTACAACATATGATGATTGTTTTAGAACAGGTTCAAACGTGTTTGTTGTGTGTAATATTTTACCGAGCCAACTTTGAAAGACTATACGTTTGTAACTTCACCCAAGCGAAGTAGATATGATCTGATAATAATGATTAATTGGTATCAAAAAAGAAAAGGGTCCAAAAATTCGATGCAATAATTTAAATTTGCGAATTGGTAAAGAGGTTTAACCTATCGAAGCTAACAATCAAAAAATGTATCAAAAATGAATGTAAAATGTTAAAAATAATCAACATAATTCGTAAACGCCATGGTATTATCGAGTAAAAGTGAAAAATTGTTCATCAGAACACGGTGTGATTTAAAGCTAAGTTAATTTTTGAAAAATTAAATTAAATTATGGGTTAGTTAGACGTTAGCATCGCAGAAAGTAAGTGATAGAGAAATTGAGTCTCTGTATTCAGAGATACTTAAGGCAATGATAGAAGAAGGTAAACCGTATTCAACGTAAATAACTGATCTATTCTAGAAAAATTGCTTAAAAAATTAAAGCCGTTAAAAATCGACTATTAGTGACGGTTGGCGCAACCAATACTTTAACGTTGTAATGTAACGTCCTTAAAAATTTTAATTCGTAATTTTAATATGTTAAATTTATATTAATTTTATTTTTAATTCATACCAAATACTGTGATTGTCGTAAAAAACCTTTACATTGTGAGTAAATATAACATAATTTGTGATGGAAAATTTTGAACAACTTTCTTAATTGAACGACGACGCCTCTGAAGATGACTAATAGTCGAAACATGTAAGGCAGGTTATTGTGAAATAAACCAGTAAAAAAGTAGATTTTTACCAATTTTTAATTTAAATTTCAATCTAAAACATTTTCTAGTTAATCGTGCACAATATCCAAGAGTTTTAAAAAATCTAAAAAGCTAAAGCTGGGATGCAGCTTCTCTTTTTGAGTACTGGTTTGATTTATCACTTCATACCTGAGATGTAACATTATTGCTAATTAAAGAAAATACCATTTAAAGCGATGCTATTAATCAACAACGCATCATGCCATCCTCCCACAATTCTAGTTAATTTTCATCAACGTGTGAAGGTTATATTTTTGCCACCAAATACGATCTGTTTGTTTCAAACAATAAACTAGGGAGTTAATAAAATATTTAAAGCTTACTATATGAGACGGTTATAAAATTTTAATACGTTATAAAACTCGTTTATCTTTAAAACGTCTTTATTGCATTCCACAAAAAGAAGCTTCAGAATAATAAGGTGTGCCATTTGAGAAAAATTCAACCCCTTTTAAATATTAAAACTTCGGCGCCGCTGATTTCTTCACTATACACTATAAATTTTATGAAATTCCAAAAAAAATCTATCTTATTTAATTCTGGGTTTCTTGCAGACCAATTTATAGGATCGTGATATCCAATCGAGCAGTGGGGAATTGTTGCATGTAATTAAATACACACATTTCTACTCAAAATTTCATAAATGTTTGTAGAAAATCGCACAACATATTGTACTCTTATCTATCATTGTTAGTATGCAATATTATAAAAAGTTTATATTTGAAAAAATTCAATAAAATTTCAAATTGACGTTTTTGTGTCAAATTAAAGCAATACATAAGCAAAGCTTGCTTTGAATATTTTTTATTGCCAAAACTTGTGAACCCTAAATCAATTTTATCATGTTCAATCAAACTTATGTTTTAAAAAGGCTGAAGAATGGAACATTGTGTTATAAGAATTTTTTATTCAAAAAGAGATCTAAAACCACTCAAATTTTTATATACACCCTGTAAATGACAATCTCAAAAATTGGGTGTAAAAATCAATTTTAATTTTAAAAACTAAAAATTTCTGAAGTAACAATTAACAAAAATTATGAAAATAATGACAAAAATGAATATGCCTCACATTCCAGAACATATTAGGCTATCATTTGTGAAATACCAAATTTTTTTGCTTTATAGTGTTTGATAAAAAAATTTATAAAGTGACTCAATGTATAACAATCTCAAAAATTGAATATTTGAGAAACCAAAATTTATCAAATACAATATTCATCCCCAAAATTCTTATTTAAAATTTATTATTATGTTATATATATTTGCTGGGTATTTAATTGCGGTTTTAAAATAATAAAATTATTTATTTTATGCGTCAGTAATAGAGATGTGCGCGTGAGTGACTTTTTATACCCGCTCACGCCTGTTTACGTTCACGTATATTATTTAGGAATCACGTGAGTCAGCCTTGATCAAGACAGCCTTGAGACGCATGGCTGAACCTGAATGATTCTAGTTCTAAGATTGATCTAGAGCTAGAATCATTCAGGTTTATCTATGCGTGTCTCAAAACAGAGTTGGGACGCACGTCTAAACCTGAATGTTTCTAGTTCTAGATTCAGTTTTAGAACTAGAAATATTCGGGTTTAGCCGTACGTCTTTTAAGATGACTAAACCCAGATGTTTCTAGTTCTATATTCAGTTTTTAGAACTAGAAACATTCGGATTTAGCCGTTCGTCTCTTAAGATGGCCAAAACCCAAATGTTTCTAGTTCTAAGATTGAACCTAGAACTAGAAACATTCAGGTTTAGACGTGCGTCTCTCAAACCGGAGTTGAGACGCACGTCTAAACCTGAATGTTTCTAGTTCTAGATTCAGTTTTAGATCTAGAAACATTCTGGTTTAGCCGTACATCTCTAAAGATGGCCAAAATTTTAAATACAGATTTATTTCAAACAAATCAGTGCAGAACTTAATGAAAGCATTTTTTGAAGTAACAACCCACAAAAATTGGTGGAACTATACTAAATATGAAAAAAATTAATATGCCTCACATTCCAGAACATATTAGGCTATCATTTGTGAAATACCAATTTTTTTTGCTTTATAGCGTTTGATAAAAAAAATTCAAAAAGTGACTCAATGTATAACAATCTCAAAAATTGAATATTTGAGAAACCAAAAATTATCAAATACAATATTCACCCCCAAAATTCTTATTTAAAAATTATTATTATGATAAATTTATTATTATATATTTGCTGGATATTTAATTGGGGTTTTAAAATAATAAAATTATTTACTGCTTTTCCATTTAGACTTTCCCAAGAAATAAGTAAATTATCAACATTTAAAGGAACATCCATAACATAAGCCAGAGCATTATTATTTATCTGCCCATCTCTAATGTAGTACAACTCCACATCTAATCCTACAAAAAAAGCTTTAATAAAAGGAGTTAATTTATGTAAAAAAAATTACCCAAAGCTTTTTGTACCTCTTGGGATGTTAAAAACAAATTTAAATACCCCAAACACTCGTGAATGATGAACGCGCACAACAAATACAGGTATTTATGGACCATCGTGGCATTTTTCGGTGTTCACTCAACATCAGGTCGTTTCGGGCTTAGTTTTTCTAATAATAATCATTTTTGGTATGCACTATGCGGACACAATGCCAACATATTCAACAAACAATCACAAACACAGTGAGTACAGTCTACAAAGTAGGCTCTACACCCGAGTATAACAGAGTACAACGAGTGTGTATAAAAAGCTCGGTAAATAAAAAGGTTTTCTAGACTCTAGAGGAGGACAGGGTAATATTAGTGAGAGCTACTAGAAATAGATGGAGCTTTTCTTGGAAAAATCAATTTTATTTAAATAAAAAAACAATAAATATGGTATTTACAATAAATTAATTATTATTTTTTGCCAGGACAATTTTTTTGGTCTGTTCGTATAAAATAAGCTCGACTTATTGAGTTTCTGTCCAAAACAGAATAAGCTTTTTCCATGGATGATAACGATGGTTTCTTAGATCTGGTTAAAATCCAAGCGTTTCCTTAAAATAATTTTTTATTAATAACAATAATATTTTGAGTTTGAATTTTTTACTTAAACTAAATATCCCAAGTTTATTGCAGGTCCAAATAACGGAATACGTCTCATAATCGGTATCTAAAATCCAATACGGCGATTTTAAATTAAGCGGAAGTTGTGGAAAGGTGATCGTTAACTTTGGGTCATCCGATCTCCCGTTCATATTCGCTTTTCCTTCGATCGTGGAGCGTATACCCGTTAATGCGCTGGTTTGCTGATTTATTATATTTATAGACCCATCTTTACCAGGGATATAATCGGCTGTAACGCATCTTCCACCGAATTCAAACAACGCAAAATATCTTTCAGCCTCATACCATTTCCCCATATACTAATAATTAATTTATTAGTAATAACATTTTTAAGTTTAATTCATTTAAGTTCTTACCCTATTCACATCTAATCTGTCCATTGTTTCTATTTCTGGACAAGGACCTAAGAAAGGCACTTGACCCGCTACGCCAACCAACAAGAATATTAAACTTATCATAATGTTCGTTTAGGTCGAGACCACGCAAGCGATTGCTTGCAAAACCCGATGATGCTACTCAACCGTCTATAGTGGGTCATAACATAACGGTTTTTGGATTATAGCGATGATATTTACTTACTTTTTCAATTTAAAGATGGAACGGTATTTAAAAACTGTTATATATATAAGACTAGTACGTAAATGTATTTATTGAACTACATTTTTAGTTTTTTTTTTATATACAAGCGTTAAATAATAATTTGAATTTTTTTAAAAATATTTCGATGAAAAGAAAAAATGTTTGGTGACTTAAATTAATATTTAAACAAACCGATTTTTTATGAGCGACTATTTCGAAATTTCAATAATACGTTTGTCGTACAAATTATGTAAGTAATCCATTCTTAGTTTTTTTAACTTTTGGCTGTCATAAAAATTGTAAGTATATTGGTAGTTTGTAAATCAGTTATTTAACAGATAGGTATGGGGCATGTGCTGAAGTTTTTGTAGAGTATTAAATTGGTGTTGTAAATTAAAATGCGTCTGTAGTAGAGATGTGCGCATGAGTGACTTTTTATACTCGCTCACGCCTGTTCACGAATCATTTATGAATCACGTGAGTCAGCCTTGATTAAGACAGCCTTGAGCCGCATGGTTGAACCCGAATGATTTTGTGACTAAATGAGTAAAAAAACCCAAATGTTTCTAGTTCTAAGATTGAACCTAGAACTAGAAACATTCAGGTTTAGACGTGCGTCTCTCAAAACGGAGTTGAGACGCACGTCTAAACCTGAATGCCTCTAGTTCTAGATTCAGTTTTAGAACTAGAAACATTCGGGTTTAGCCGTACGAGTCTTAAGACGGCTAACCCAAATATTTCTAGTTCTAAGATTGAACCTAGAACTAGAAATATTCAGGTTTAGACGCACGTCTCTCAAAACGGAGTTGAGACGCAAGTCTAAACCTGAATATTTCTAGTTCTAGATTCAGTTTTAGAACTAAAAATATTCGGGTTTAGCCGTACGTCTCTTAAGACGACCATACCCAAATGTTTCTAGTTCTAAGATTGAACCTAGAACTAAAAGCATTCAGGTTTAGATATGCATCTCTCAAAACGAAGTTGAGACGCACTCTTAAGACGGCCAAACCCAAATGTTTCTAGTTCTAAGATTGAATATAGGACTAGAAATATTCAGGTTTAGACGTGCGCCTCTCAAAACGGAGTTGAGACGCACGTCTAAACCTGAATGTTTCTAGTCCTATATTCAATCTTAGAACTAGAACCATTTGGGTTTAGCCGTACGTCTCTTAAGACGACCATACCCAAATGTTTCTAGTTTTAAGATTGAACCTAGAACTAGAAGCATTTAAGTTTAGACGTGCGTCTCTCAAAAGGGAGTTGAGACGCACGTCTAAACCTGAATGTTTCTAGTTCTAGATTCAGTTTTAGAACTAGAAACATTCAAGTTTAGCCATACGGCCAAACATCGTTTGACTGTTGTAAATTCTGTTAGAACTTAAAGTATAACTAATACTAGACTTAGGAACTTTTGAATACCCTTATAAATATTTGATTTATAAATATTATTTACCTGTCGTCCATCACTCATTGTATACATTCGAGAAACAGAAGTTTTAAATAAACTGTTGTAAATATTGTATTGTTTGTTAATGCGAACCTTATCAAATTCAATATTGTGATTAAATAAATGTTCAAGTCATGCCGGGTCCCGTTAAAATCAAATATGCTCACGATCACGCACGTTCACGTGAGTAGTACAGCAATTGATGCCCGCTCAAGGTGGGTCACGCATGACGCATCGTGATCCAGCGGGACTCTAGCAATTTTGCACATCTCAAGTCTGTAGTGTTATTATTTGTTTTGTATTTATTTTTTATCACATTGCCATTGTAATTTTATGATATCGATTGTTATTAAAATCGTGGTTTTATATCATATTATTGGTGGTGATTGAAGCGTTTTAGAAAAAAAATTTTCAGTTGTAGAAACTTTCATTCTAAGCACAGTAAGAAATTTCGATTTAAATGATAGTTTTATTGCTAAAGAATATTAAGGGGCGCATTTTTTATTAACTTGCGAAAAATTATACAGAAATGAGGATAATTTAGAGGATAATTATGACATCAAGTGTGCGAATTGCTTTAATAATTTCCTTGTTTTGTTAGCTTTCTAAAAAGATATGAATGTTCGAAAAAAACCTATTGAATGTCAATCAGTAACTGATTTTCAAATAGTCTTGGAAAAATGGCATGATTTGGGAGCTGTCCTTTTTTACTTGCTTTGACTTTTTGTGATTGGTTGCTATCCAACTTATTTACTTAGTTACAACTTTAAGTCACTTAATCAAAAATGTTGTCATCTGACTGCTATTTTTTGCATTATTTCGGTGTTGTTCACTGCTGTTTTTCTTGGCATTGATATCATGGCTACGTACTCCAATTCTGAATCAATAATCGTTACTGTTAGGGGTAGTTTTTGATATGAACCGTTTTCTAGAAATCCGCCTTAAAATTATCCTCATTTCTTACATTTTTTTTTATATTTCGCAAGTTTTAACAAAGGTGTACAATTTTTGAAAAATGCACCCCCTCATTTTGTATCCGCCATTTCGAATTCTCGAAAACGGACATTAGATTCGTCATCAGCGACCCCCCCCCCCCGTGATGTGATTTCTCAAGAATCATAAAAATAATTCGTAAAATAATCGAGCATATCTCTAACTCTAACTGTATTTGTATGCCAAGTTTCAAGAAAATCGACGTATTCGCACTTCCCTAGTATTACTTGAAAGTAAGATTACTCAAAAACTAAAAGTTATCAAACACAACACATTTTTGTATGTATATTTATTGCAGTAAGTAATTATGGAACACCTATACATTTAAAAAAATATTTTCCTTTTATAGTGCGACAAATTTCTTATAACTTTTGTCTAAGAATCGAAATAACTGCGTATCTCGGCTCTTTAACGCCATTCATGAATTTTGTCGGCTTCGTGGAACACTGCATAACATTCTGACTTACGTTATAATTGATTTATTTCTTGAGAAGTCGAAATGGAAAATCAATAAATAAATCTGACACCATCGGAAACAATTCTAACAACTCGGTGTATCCGCACCTTTCATTATATAGAATGATATAACATATATAGGTGTTCCTTGATAAATGCGATTTATAATTATCGCGCGAAAATAAATTTTGAAAATACCTCAATATGCGTCATATAAGATTTTATTATTTTAGGCATTACTTTATTTAAATTTGATTTTCGCAATTTTGATTTTTGCAGTGACATCGATTGACTAATTATTCGCGTTAATTAAGGGATATTAAGATTTATTCCCCTTGAATTATTATTACGTAGAATAATATAATATGTATATAGGTGTCCCTTGATAAAACGCGATTTATAATTATCGCGCGAAAATAAATTTTGACCATCCCTCAATATGCGCGATATAAGATTTAATTATTTTAGGCTTTACTTTATTTAAATTTGATTTTCGCGGTGACATCGATTGACTAATTATTCGCGCTAATTAAGAGATATTAAGATTTATTCCCATCGAATTATCATCCCCAAATACCTCGCAATATTAAATGCTCTTCAACTAACTCTATCCTAATAGTGATCTTAATCCTTTTAGTTGGATGGATCTTATCATCATTATTAGTTTTAGTCGCTCTAATCCTATCGCATTTAACTCAATTAATTTGAATAACTCTCAATAGGTCAAGTACATTTCAAAATAATCTCGAAGATACTTACTTATAACAAGGAAGGAAATACATAGGATAATTTTTTTTATTTCAATATTTTTTTTTATTTTATAGGTAGCACTGAAACAACAGTGCAAATTTAAACTCAATAAGACTCTTATTTTTTATTAATTAAATATACTTAAATACAACTATATACAATCGTATGTACATTATCTACCATTTTGCTAACGTTACCATGTTTGTACCACATTTTTTAATTGAAAAAAAAAATAGAGAAAGAAACAATTTTTGCGTCGAAAAAAATACACACACGTAATTTTTGTTCGAAACTGGTGCGTTCTTTTTTTTAATATCTTCTCGTTTCGAGAGGTGAAGGAAAGATAATTCGGAGGGGGTGAGAAACGAGAAATGTCGGGTGGATGGTTGAAGGCGGAAACGAAAAAGAAGTGAAGAAAGAGTGAAAGAAGTAAAGAGAAAAAAATAAAAATTGAAATGGCCCTATTTTTTAATAAATAAAAAATAGCTCTTTGGTGTGTATATTAAAAAAAATATACGTTAATATATTCCAGTTTTGTAGTAAAAACTATATAAGTATCAGAGAAAAATATACAAAAAACTCGACATAAACGAGGGGAAATCGGAGTTGTTCGTAGTGGTTTCTTCGTTTATGAAGGGGGCTTCCAACCCAGGGCAGGTGGGCTGGGGCATTAGAATACTTAGGTATGGGATTTGAACACAACATTGGTTGAATACTAAAGCACTATATGAGTACACGTCGTAGAAGGAAAGGCACGTATGGGCTCGTAAATATCACAAAACTTTTTGGGTTTAACGACCGTTCCAAAAACTTAAATTATACGATCATTACCCAAAAAGTAATTATACATCCCTTTTAAAAAAATTTTTCTTAAAATAATTTCCATAAAACGGATTTTATAAAAGGGTTTTTTTTGATTTTTTATTATTGTTATTATTATTATTTTAATTTTTATTCGGAATGATAATAGTTTGTTTATTTTAACTCATGCATGTTTTTGCTGAGTAATAAATTGTTATGGGGTCCCGAGAGGTGCCTTATAAGTTCGGGAAGCGCCTCGAACGACAACGGACAAAAACAACAATTAAATCTCCCGACGTTGCCCTCGTTTGAAGATATCACGTTCCTGTGCACAGAGCACAAGTGCTTCAATAGGTGCGCCTTTTGTTTGAACATGGCCACGCATAGTCGACACGCGAACGGCTTCTCCCCCGTATGAACTCGAAGATGGGTCTTTAAATTCCAAGACATCCCGAATTGTTTACCGCAATAATCGCACCGATATTCGCGAATTTGTCCGGTCGGACCGCTTTGTTTCCCACTTCCGGTCGCATGCGATTCCTGCTCGTCTTGACCACTATTCGTAAACGAAGCCGAAACTTCCCTATCTTCATTCGGGGACGGATTTACAACTTGAGGTTGACACAAAGACCACGCGCCCCACGACGCATCAAACGAAGGATACGATTCCGGCGTTATACTTTGATCCGCACTCGGAGGACGATACTTAATAATCACGTTATCCGGCGGTCCGGAGTCTGCGTGTTGTCCTGGAGTTGGAGTATGAGTCCTATCAACTAGATAAGGTGGTGCTGAAAGCGATAAAGCGTTTCTTGATAATAACGGTAACGAGAGGTTTTTGAATCGATGATGATCGTCGATGTAGGACGGCGAAAACGGCACAAAGGGCGGATTTTGAGAGGGGCTATTATGAAATCCAGGTCTTCGTTTTCGATGAGGCGTAACCACGTAATTATCCGGACTTTGTACTAACGAAATTAATTTTTGATCTCCAATAGGCACTTTTAATTGGGATTCTTCTTGGTGTTTTAAATCGACCGGTTCGATATACATGGGTTTTCTTTTTACTTTGTGACAAAGTTCTTGAACTTTTTGAGCTATTTTTACCGTTGATTGACCTATTTTTAATTCCGTGCTTAATTCATTTTTCTATAAAAAATAATAATAAAAAAATTGTTTGATTTAATTTTTTGAGTCTTACTTGAAAATTATCTTCTTCTTTTCCATCCAAGGATTTAGTGTTTAACGATAAATTAACGGGGTTCGGTGAATTGCTTTGACTATGATTTGAGTTGTCGTCGTCGTCGTCGTCGTCGTCGTCATCTTTAATCTCGCCTTCTTCTTTATCGTCGTCCTCGGCCGAATCGTTCTCCTTTTTCACCAAAATCTGATTGATATCCGATTCGGATTGAGACCAGCAATCCTCGTTTTTCTTGTGTTCTTCGGAAGACTCCCAAACTCCGGATTGAATCTGGAGAAGATCGAATAACTCTCGTATGCTTTGTAATTCACTCGACTGCAACCAAAAATTATTTAATTAATTATTTTTATTATTTATTTAGTGCTAACTTACTTGAACGCAAGCTTGTCCGTGATATAGAAAATCTAAAAGATGTCTCAAATGACAACTTTTAATCCCCGGAATCAAGACGACGCTTGGTCCATGAGCGTGGACGGATTCGCCCAAAATCTGGCGAACCAAAGGACTCGCTGAAGCCATGACGAGCTTGTGCGCGCTGATGACCGTTTTATCGTCACAAATAAAAGTCATATCGGCGAAATTTTCGGAACTAAAACAAGTCCTAATCTCGTCGACTATCGTCGCGTGGTGTTTCCCATAATGCAGCGTTAATAAACCCTGTGTTTCTTGCTCTTCCGAGTACATGGCTGGTCGCGTTAATAATGGTTTGGCCGGAAATCACCTGCAATCATTTATAGCGTCTTCGTTTCGAATCGTGCTCACCTATTTTATTATTGAAGTTTTTTGAATGCTAACGAATAGATTCATCGCGTTATCGACGAGTTTACGACAATAATTTTTTAACGTTGGAATTTCGAACATTTTTATTTTAGATTACTTATTTTGATTCATATGAAATAATGAGTAAGACGACATTTTATTTAAGCCATCGGATAGGCATTTAAAAAATTTTAAAAATGCTTCATTAAGAATTATTATTAATTAATATTAGATTTTTAAACAAGTTTTTGACGTTTCGGGCGCCATATTGAAATGTTTTTATTTAATATTAGTCTTAATAAGAGTTATTGTTGTTTTAATTTTTGTTTATCACCGTGTGTGTTATTATGGGATTGTTATTAAAATAATAACGAAGATATTATTTTATACTTCGACGATGAAATTTTATATTTTTATTTTTATTTTTATTTTTTTCTTGATAATTTAGAAATTATAAGAAAATTTCGCGTCATAATATAATAATATTAAACAATAACAATACATCATAAATTAAACATATTACAAGTTTTTACAAATAATAAATACAAATTTAAGGAATATGTTTAAAAATCATTTAAAAGATGATGTGGTTTCCTGAGGATGGCCAGAGAGGCCGAAACCGGTAGAAAATAAAAAATAAAAATATAAAATTTCATCGTCAAAGTACAAAATAACATCTTCGTTATTATTTTAATAACAATTAATAAAAGTTAGTTAAAACCGATCGTGAAAGCTTTCGTATTTAAATTATTTCTTTTTTTAATTTTAAGTAGGCAACACGTTTAACGCGGGTTATACATCACGGGTTGAGTAAGAAGAAATAATTTGATTTGAAGTTACCAACTTTCAAGAAATTTTAATGTAACATCTTTAATCGAATAAAAATGAATTAAAATGAATAATAATAATGATTTTGCGAAAGAATGTTAATTTTTTTTTTCAAAAGAGTCTTTTTTAATACATGTCATTGCCAAATTACTTATAAATATGCAAGGTTTGTGACGTTTGGTAACATTTTATTCGTTACATAACTAAAAGAGAATTGAGGAGCATAAAGATTTGAAAAAGGGATTTTTTTTTGGATTTTTTTGGTAGTTAATGGGAAGAGTCAAGGCCGTTATTTTAACGCGAATTACAAGGCGAAAGAAAAAAAGGAACGAGAAACGGGTCGACAGAGCGTAGACGTAGCGTTGAAATCGCGCGGAGGTGCGATAGTAAAAAGAGAAAGGTGTCCCTAAGTGGTGACATAATAAGTTTATTTTCGAAGTAAGATGTCGGGAGTTGTAATTGGGTCCGATTGACAGGAAGAAGCCGTTCGATTACTTAATAGTAAAAAGTAGGTCAAAATTCGAAGCGAAAAGCTCCGCGGAGCGTAGTTGCGAAACGGGCCGCGGCGGCGCTGTAATTTTTTTGAAAATTTGAGCGCGCTCGATCCCGCTCGATGGGATTCTGATTATATCACGAGGTGGTGCGAGGTGGTGCGAGGTGGTGCGAGGTGGTTTCAAGAGAGTACTTACAGGTGTTTGTCATTTGAATTGATAATCCGATGGGATTCATGAAAATAAAGGGTGTAAAGATATAAAAAAAGGGTTGTCCTTCCGTTGTCGGTGGTCAGATGGTGCGTCGGTCGGTTCCGGTCAGTTTAAGGGCCGTTTCGCGAGCGAACGGTGCCATAACTCACTGGTAAACACTTTCGCGCGGCCGCAGTGGTGTCTTCTCGTCGTCAGCCGAACGGTAGAGTGGATTGTATTTTTGGGCCACGCGACTATCGGACCGCGGTTACGACACAAATGAAAGTAAAAGTGAGCCTGAGCCCCGAGCCTTCGCAGTCCCGCGGTGCTGCGCTAAACTTTTGAGCCGAACCGTTTGTTGGCGACTCTTTCGCCTTCCTACGACGGCGGCGCGCTGCTACGAAAACGACAACCGTGTATCGGTATTAATTGGCATGGATTTTAGAGCCGCTTTGTCCTCCGAATCGCACATAATACTACTAGTTCTTAATTTCTCCCTTTCTTTTCCCCCCATTTCTCTTCAGCCCAGCCCCACCATGTACTCGGCGTGCACCTCTCCTCGCGCGCTGCCACAACGCTCCCGTGGCGCAGGACCGAACTACGACGAACAGACCGCACCCGAAATTTTCAATCTTCAACCTCTTCCCCAACATTCTCCAAACTCCTTACTTTACTTTCCAACCATATTCTTTATCATCCACACAAACACCGTTATGTTCCAATCGAGATCTTCGTCTTAACAGCCAATAGGAGACCACCAAGTGAGATCTTGGACCACACTGAAACCCTGATTAACCACAACATATATATAACACCTTATATATTAGAGTTAGTGATATCAATGAGTTGCTAAGCGAAAAAAACAATTAATGAAAATTAAGTTCCTATTCATAAAGAAATTGTTTGAAAGAACTGCAATAACAAGCACGATATGTTGGTATATTTTGAAGGTCAACATCGAGCGACAATGAAAACAGCAAAGATTGTTCAGGTCACGATATTGGGCCAGGTTATGAAAATGCCTCGATTTTCTTTTCTTCGTAATGTCGAGCGGAATGTTGGACGAACTGTTGGAATCAGATCGTTTCAGGAAATTGAGACGGAAGAAAGATGCGCGGAATAGGCGCGTGGGCCAAGAGTTTAAGAGTTAAGAGGACGACAAGGCCTTGTGGCAATAAATACGGACCTGGTGAGACGCGTCTGTGTGCGTTCGTCCGTATGTATGTGTGTGTGTGTGTTTTTTTTTTCCTAGTCCCGGCTCACTCACGGCACCGTCTTTCTCTATTCAAGGTCGCGGGGTAGCGACTGCGCTTTGAAACGGCGTTTGGCGCATTTCGCGCGATCGTAATATGGTCGGACGTTCCACCACGTTCCTCCTTATTTCGAAGATATCGCTCATATATTAGAGCGCCCCAAGAGGGCGACGCCGACGACGACGCTTGCGACGGCGGCCGACGGCGGCCGTCGGCCGTCGGCCACTTGGCATTCCTCGATCAGTTCGGTTTGCTTTCACCGAGGCTGCCAAGGCAACTCGTCCCGAGTATCCGAGGCCCATTCTGGGGCCATGCGAAACCGTACTTTCACAATACCGCGGGCTGGCACCATGGAGGGGCGGCCGGTTGTATAATGGTGCTGCAATACCATTTCAACGGCCAACCGACGATATCGAATAAAAACAATCGTTGACTATGCCAAATAGCAGCGCTGCTCTCGAAATATCTCTCCGAAAAACATCCGGAAAAGGTTGCGGGGATGCACCTTTCAGTTTCAACTTTGCAAACTTCGAGTCCGATTGGCATGACGCCACGAACGCCCTTTGTTATTTGAAACCTTGAAGAATGTCCTTTCTTTAACCTTCGGATCGTTATTAATTAAACGTTACGTCACACCTATTATGCATTCTACTCCCGTTTCGGATCTAAACATAACTATTACCTTCCACCTCTACAACCGCGGATTGTTGGTTAATTTGCACGACGGTATTCCGAAGCACGGTCGTGCGCGACTCTCCAAAGAAATAATCGGGCATAAATTTAGGGAGATCTCTAACTCTTTCAGCCGTGCCGACAATAATACCAATTTGACACATTTCGTAACTACAACACTTTCAATAATAGCAACCCAACATCACCTCATACAGATACGAAATACAAAAATTCGCAAAAATTAAAAAAAATCGGTGTAATAATTAATGTACAGGGTGACACAGAAAAAAATTACATTGCATATGCCCCGTTTCTCGTACGTTATAGTATTGAGTAGATATCGGAGCGAGAGTTATTGGCTCGACATCTTTTATAGAGTCGATATCGCCTATAAATGAATTAATCGACAGATATTGCACACAATTTTTGACAGTTTTGTCAAAAAATCGATTGCTTTGTTATTCCCGTCAATAGGTGGAGATAAAAATTTTGAATAACAATTCGTAAAATAATTTATTTATTACATTTGAGATGAAAACTGGACAAGCCCAGCGAAGCATCCAGTAATAAAACAATAAATAACATAAACAAATAATTTCTTAACAACAATAAAAAATTGCTCAACAAGAAATTAATAATAACGAAAATTACCAAAAGAAAATCAAATAATAACGAAAATGATTAGTAAAAGAACATAATTAATAAATAACTTAAAAATAAAGTTAATAATTATATTTATTATTAGTTTCAAAAAATCATAAAAATTAGGTTAACTTCAATTATCTTTATCTCAAAAACGAATACCGATTTTCTAATTTGATTCTCACCATAACAAAATAGATACTTCCCTCTATAAATTTTGAATGTACCATTAAATTATCTCAAGAATTCGATTTTTGGTCATTTTTAATTAACTTGAGATAGCCATAAATGTTCACGTTCAATTTAATGATTTATATCTCAAAAACGAATAAATATTTTCAAGATCCGGTTTCATCGCGAGAAAATAGACATTTCCCTCTATAAATCCTGAATAGTTCATTAAGATATCTTAAAAATTCGATTTTTCGTGATTTTTTAAAACAAGATTAATAATTTCAAGAAATCATAAAAAAAAGGTTAACGTCAATAATTTTTATCTCAAAAACGAATAAAGATTTTCTAATTTGGTTCTCACCATGACAAAATAGACACTTAACTCTATAAATTTTGAATGTATCATTAAAATATCTCAAGAATTCGATTTTTGTTGATTTTTAATTAACTTGAGGTAGCCATAAATGTTCACGTTGATGATTCATATCTCAAAAACGAATAAATATTTTCATGATCCGGTTACATCACGAGAAAGTAGACATTTTGCTCTATAAATCATGAATAATTTATTAAGATATCTTAAGAATTCGATTTTTCGTAATTTTTTAAAACAAGATTATTAATTTCAAAAAAATTAGGTTAACTTAAATAATCTTTATCTCAAAAACGAATAAAGATTTTCTAATTTGGTTCTCACCATGACAAAGTAGACACTTACCTCTATATATTGTGAATGTATCATTAAAATATCTCAAGAATTCGATTTTTGGTGATTTTAATAATCGGTGAAGTTAATAACCTTGTTTCAAAAATCACGAAAATTCGAATTTTTAAGATATCTTAATGAATTGTTTATGATTTATAGCGAAAAGTGTTTATTTTCTCGTGATGAAAGCGGATATTGAAAATATTTGTTCGCTTTTGAGATGTAAATCATTAAATTCAACATGAACATTTATGGCTATCTCAAGTTAATTAAAAACCACCAAAAATCAATTTCTTGAGATATTTCAATGATACATTCAAAATTTATAGAGGTAAGTGCCTATTTTATCATGGTGAGAAATAAATTAGAAAATCTGTATTCGTTTTTGAGATAAAGATTATTTAAGTTAACCAAATTCTGAATGATTTTTTGAAATTAATAATCTTGTTTTAAAAAATCCCGAAAAATCTAATTCTTAAGATATCTTAATAAATTATTCATGATTTATAGAGGAAAGTGTCTACTTTCTCGTGATGAAAGCGGATCTTGAAAATATTTATTCGTTTTTGAGATATAAATCATTAAATTCAACTTGAACATTTATGGCTATCTCAAATTAATTAAAAATCACCGAAAATCGAATTCTTGAGATAATTTAATGGTACATTCAAAATTTATAGAGGGAAGTATCTATTTTGTTATGGTGAGAATCAAATTAGAAAATCGGTATTCGTTTTTGAGATAAAGATTTGTGATTTCCTTCGAAATCACAGTCCGATTCTCACGTGTTTGGTTCTGGTTTCAAGCAGCAAACGTAAATCAATTAAAGTTCCACTTTTTAATTTTCAACTACGACATTCTAATACCACTTACCTCCGCGAGTGTAGCAACAAATAATTAGAAGACATGAGCACAAAGGGCTCGGAAGCTTCGGCCTCCGAATCCGACCAAGACGGTGAGTTTCACTTTCCCAACAAAAAACGCGGTCGCCCAAGGAAATCTACACATCAAGCAGATCGACGCAACAAGAAACCCAACACAAGCGGTAGCGGTTCCAGAAATTCCCAGAAATACGAATTCACCACGTAATACATCAACAAGTAGTAACTCACAACGTGCGCCGCCCGCTAACCAGTTTCCTCGTACGCATCAACAACAAACAAAAACTTACGATTGCATTTTCTTCGTAAAACCAGCTTTAACACTGAGTAGAATTAAACTGTCTGAAATTTGGTCTAACAATTCTTTTGACTCCCGCGATTTAATCATTAAAGCTAGACAAGGTTTTATAATTAAATCTGTAATCCCCAAAACACAGCAAATTGTAAATTTAACCAAATTAAAACACCTTCAGCGTCATACTCGGCAGTAATCACCTCAGTTGATTTGGAAATAAGCGACCAAGAAATAAGCGACTACATAATCTTAGAAAATATAACACACCGATTCGGTAAACGAATTATTTCAAAGGTCACCAACAACCCCACCTACAAAATTCGAACAATTACAGGGTGCGTTGATTCATATCAGAGACAGAGATACGAGAGATCAGAGTTTACGAGAGCCGGCCCCCTCCGCCACTTCCAATACCATGCAAAAAATGTAATGAGTTCTCTCATTCTTCCGATAAATGTACAGCAAAAGTTCAATGCACAAAATGTTTGGGTCCTCACAACACCTCTAAATGCACATCACAGCTAGCCGAAAAGTGCAAATCATGTGAACTAGAAGGCTACAGCGCATGGTCTTTTAAATGCAAAAACAGACCTATAGCGCCTATCAAAGGGGCGCCTAATGTTCGCATCAAGTCAGCTAATAAGAGATTAGACCAGCTCAATAATAACATAAAGAAAGACTCACGCATATACAAACCTATTACTATCCACGATTACATCATAGATACCTATGTGACCAAGATCAACTCTCCCAAATGCTTAGATCGTCAAGAACTGATTAACGGCTTAAAACGCAGATTTATTGAACAACACCAAATCGACACAATTGTCGCTTTCTTGGGTAGCTTTATATATATAATCATGATCGATCTTACAGATGTCTTCAAGCCATCTCCCACAGAGCCGAGCCACTGTTCTCGCTCCACAATCTCATAGATGTAGCAATGACTACCATCCAAAATCCCATCTAATTGGAAACTTCATAAATCACAACCGCATTAACTGCGCAATGTTTGTCGAGACAAAATCAAAGGATGCAATCAAGTTCAAGAACTGGAAAGTAATTGAAAAAGTGGGCAACGTTATTAATAGAGGCGTGAGAGATGGAGCCTACGTTCATCCTCATAGCAGAATCGAAGAGTCAATATTCAAAATGGCTCCATTACATAATAACTGTTTGATTATTGGTGACTTTACTCCAAATCCGGCTAAAACCAAGTAGATCAACCGATTTGTATCTTCGACTGATTTTGAACGCATTAAAACCTCTCCAACGTTTATCATGGTAAACAATCAGAGTTCCACTCCGGACATGCTGTTCTGCTTGCGAAATATAAGATCCCTGATAACCCATGTTGCAGTCACTCCCGATCTGTGCTCCGACCACTTAGGCATTCTAATTCACCTGCAGTTGACCATTTTTAGACCTGTTCCAAAAACCATAAAGAATTTTAGTCTCTGTAACACTGAAGCGGTGAATATTTCAATTTAACGAACACGAAGCCAGTCCAAATAAACTCGAAAAATTCTACAATTTCCCACTTCTTTTCCACTTTTCTTCTTCATATTCATCGTGAGGTTAATCAAGGAAAAGACACGCCTATACCGCGACAGAATGTCGGAGATTCCTGATTTAAAAAAGAAATTCAATTAACTCAACAAGCATATCCAAGCCCTAATCAAACAATTCAACAGCGAAAAATACATGGAAGCCTGTGACAATATTAACAAGTCCAAAGGTAAAAGATACTGGCAAGAAATTCGGAAATTATCCACATACCAAAAGTCCCCTGAATCCAAGAACTTATTGACCCCTCAGATGGCACCTCACACACTGACCCTGAAGAAATTGTCAACATCCACAGTGCTTACCTTCAAAGCATGTTTTCATTGTCAGAGGATGCCTCCTTCTGCTCCGTCAACAAAGCGAGAATAGACGACTGGTATGAATCTGTTTTCCCCACCCAGGCTGTCACTCCCGAAGATGCTCTGATCGATGAGGACGAATACTTCTTAATCCTTAGCAATGGAATAAGCAATGAGAAACTAAACCCTCTCTCTCATGCCTATATTGTAAAAATACTAAACTATGCCTCATCAATCAACATTTCCCTGAAGATTGGATTGAAGTCGTCTGTAGTAATTTGAGTTCCCAAGAAAGATTCATCGCTATCCGACCTATCCAACTATCGGCCTATCTCCCTTCTTCCCGTCATCGGCAAGATTTTAGAAACCCACATGAAGAACAAATTAATGGAAACCGTCTCCAAAAGAATACCGAATTACCAATTCGGTTTTCAATCTGGTAGGTCGACGTCCCACGCTCTAGCAGTGCTCATATCCAATTTCCAAGTGACACGTTTTCAAAAGCATCATTTTGCGGCAGTGTTCTTGAATATCCGTAAAGCGTTCGATTCGGTGTCTCTTATACAAGCTCCATAAATGGAATATCCCATCTTACCTCCTTAACCTACTTAATCAATTTCTTTCGAACCACTCTTCAGTAGTAAGGTTAAAAAACTACTTCTCCTGCAAAATCTCAAACCCGCTTTATAATCTCAAACGCTCTCAACCTTTATCATATCAACCCAGATATCTTTGACTTAGATTCTTACGCTCTGCTGTATGCTGACGACACAGCTTTAGTTGCATACGGCGCAAATATCACATCAGCAGTTTAAAAGCTACAGACGCTAATCCAATCCACGGAGAGTTGGCTGCGAAAATGGAGAAAATGGAATTTTTCATTCCATTTTTTTTCCATGACCGCTCCTTCTCCCCCCGTAACCATCCAATCCACGGTCATATCTCCCTCTATAAACTGCAAATATCTGGGAATCTCGATAGAAGATCAAAATTTTCCGAACATGCTATCAAGGTTAAAATGAAAGCGACATTTCGCGCATAGCACTTCAGATCGTTAGCATACCAGGGACGCGGCATATCAATCAAATGGCGCATTTTGCTCACATCTATAAAACCATCTGCAGACTATCTGCTGATTCTGGCCGACGCATCTAGAGGAGCCCTACACCATATGGAAGTAGCCGAAAGATCTGCCCTTAGATGCATTACCCAAAGCCGACACCCCCAAAACCCACTCTTCAACCCTAGCAACGAGCTGCTGTACCATCTTACCGAGATCCCACCAATTAAATTCCGCCTTAAATCTCTGTGCCATAATGGTACCATCAACTTCCCTTTTGACTTGTTGAAAAACTTATTCATCACTAGTCAATCATCGCACGACTCCCTTTATCTTTATAAATTAAAACGGAACTAACTTCAAAAACAAGATTCCACCGAAGACTTCCCGGGCAGAAATATTACCGTCGATAGCCCTTTTAGGCCAACATTTTTTTTATATATTTATTCATTTATTATTTTTTGTACATTATTTATTATGTTTACTGTTGGCATAAATAAATTTTGTTTCTCTCTCTCGAATTCTTGAGATATTTCAATGATACATTAATAGAAAACCCATATTGGTGACTTTTCATCACATTTTCATCACTCCAATAGTGCATGTTATGCAGGTTCAGAATACCATCACGACTAAAACCAGCTTCGTCAGTAAACAAAAATTATGAAATAATGTTTTGTCTTCTTTACAACCATTCGCAAAATTGTACACGGGAAAAAAGTCATGTTCAAATAATGAATGAATTTTTTGGAAATGATATTGGCGAAGAAGTTGTTCATTGAATATTTGCCTAACTGATTCACGGTTAAGGTTTCGCACCGCTGAACTTGTTTTTCTAGTGTTTGTTCTCGAATTATTTTCTACCATTCGTAAAACAGTTACTTCATTTCGTACAGAAACCCCACTATTCAATGTTGGTTTTTTAAAACCACCATCTCCTCCCAAACGCCTATCCACATCAATAAATGTTCGAACATTAAGAACTTGTCTTAAAGGATATCTTTCTCAATAGATACGTTGAGCATTTTTTACGTCTCTTGCTAAAGATATTCAAAGAAAGACATAAAATAACACCTCGTATCTTTTAACCGAAGGCCTTGCGGACCCATGTTCATATACAATGTCTTTTTTCTATGTCACCCTGTATATTAAATGTCAAATCCGCTAAAAGCGATTGATGAGAGTTATTAGTTAATTAGAAAATACTATAAATGAAAGGTAAAAAAAAGTGAGTATAGAATTTTGCACAACCCAAGCCACAAATTAATGCCGTGTGTGACGATTTAACGTCCTATTATAGCATTACGTAAATGTCGAGATGATGAACGAATCGGAAGCTATAATAAATAAATCTCTAAGTAATCTAATGTAATCATATCGAACCGATATTATATCAAGTCGATAAATGTGATTAACGACAAAAATTTTCGAATTTATATTTACATAAATATTTACGTAATTAAACATTGTGCATTATTTTGAAATTTTAAAAAGGAGATTTCCTTGCCTATTGATGAGAATGCGATTAAAACGTAGGACGGTATTACTTTCAATTTCTGCATGTGTAGTTTTATACAATATTTACATTGGAAATGTTGCTATATTTGAAGAAAGAATTGGGGAAAATATTAATGAATCCCTTTATTTAAATTGAGAGAATTTGTTTACTGGACGTTTCCGGGTATTACTCGAAAACAAGAACTATCTGTGGGAGGAAATGTTACTTAATAAATTAATGTTCATTTTCCGACTTATGCGTTTTGATTGCTTTATAACACGGGAAGAAACAAAAAATCCAAACAAGATTATTAATTTCAAAAAATTTGGTTAACTTAAATAATTAAATTAAAAAGTTTTTTTTTATCTGTACTTGTATTGGTAATTTATTACGAATGGCAGCTTCACATGTTTCGACCTATTATGGTCATCTTTAGAAGCTTTGTTAAAAAATTAAAATAATGAACATTCCAAATATCAAATAAAGTTACAAGTACACATAAAAAAATATTGTTGAATTTCTTCCTTTTTTCCATCTTTTTAATTAAATAGAAACACGTTTGTTGGTTTTCTACTTTATTAAAGATTGGTAAAAAATATTCTTGTTCTATCGGTTTTGATCTCGATCAGACCATCTTCAGGAACCTTTGAGAACACGCCAAATGTTGATTTCAGAGTATTTCGTAAATATCCCTTCTATTCTATCAAAAAACTATTTTTTGTTGTTATTTATTTATATATCTTCGAAAAATTCTTCTTACGGTTCAACATGTGTTTAAATATAAATAAGGTTATAATTTTTTTAAATTATTGACGTGTTCTCAAAGGTTCCTGAAGATGGTCTGATCGAGATCGAAACCGGTAGAACAAGAATATTTTATACCAATCTTTAATAAAGTACAAAACCAATAAAAGTTTTTCTGTAAAAAAAATCCTTTTTAAGTTAATTATTGATTATTGGTCAACATGGATTATAGTTTAAACTTAAATAATCTTTATCTCAAAAATGAATAAAGATTTTCTAAAATAGGCACTTACCTCTATAAATTTTGAATGTATCATTAAAATATCTAAAGAATTCGATTTTTGGTGATTTTTAATTAACTTGAGATAACCATAAATGTTCACGTTGAATTTAATGATTTATATTTCAAAAACGAATAAATATTTTCAAGATACGGTTTCATCCGAAGAAAGTAGATACATTTCTCTATAAATCATGAATAATTCATTAAAATATCTTAAAAATTCAATTTTTCGTGGTTTTTTAAAACAAGATTATTAATTTTACCAATTATTAAAATCGCCAAAAATCGAAATCTTGACATATTTCAATGATACATTCAAAAGATATAGAGGCAAGTGTCTATTTTGTCATAGTGAGAATCACATTAGAAAATCTGTATTCGCGTTTGAGATAAAGATTATTTAAGTTAACCTAATTTTTTATGATTTTTTGAAATTAATAATCTTGTTTTAAAAAATTACGAAAAATCGAATTCTTAAGATATCTTAATAAATTATTCATGATTTATAGAGCAAAGTGTCTACTTTCTCGTGATGTAACCGGATCTTGAAAATATTTATTCGTTTTTGAGATATAAATCATTAAATTCAACGTGAACATTTATGGCTATATCAAGTTAATTAAAAATCCCCAAGAATCGAATTCTTGAGATATATTAATGAGACATTCAAAATTTATAAAGGTAAGTGTCCATTTTGTCATGGTGAGAAATAAATTAGAAAATCTTTATTGGTTCTTGAGATAAACATTATTTAAGTTAACCAAATCATTAATGATTTTTTGAAATTAATAATCTTGTTTTAAAAAATCCCGAAAAATCGAATTCTTAAGATATCTTAATGAATTATTCATGATTTATAGAGGAAAGTGTCTACTTTCTCGTGATGTAACCGGATCTTGAAAGTATTTATTCGTTTTTGAGATATAAATCATTAAATTCAACGTGAACATTTATGGCTATCTCAAGTTAATTAAAAATCCCCAAAAATCGAATTCTTGAGATATATTTATCAGACATTCAAAATTTATAAAGGTAAGTGTTTATTTTGTTAAGGTGAGAACCAAATTAAAACATCTTTATTCGTTTTTGAGATAAAGATTGTTTAAGTTAACCAAATTTTTTATGATTTTTTGAAATTAATAATCTTGTTTAAAAAATCACAAAAAATCGAATTTTTAAGATATCTTAATGAATTATCCATGATTTATATAGAAAAGTGTCTACTTTCTCGTGATGAAACCGGATCTTGAAAATATTTATTCGTTTTTGAGATATAAATCATTAAATTCAACGTGAATATTTATGGCTATCTCAAATTAATTAAGAATCACCAAAAATCGAAATCTTGAGATAATTTAATGATACATTCAAAATTTATAAAAGTAAGTGTCTATTTTGTCATGGTGAGAACCAAATTAAAAAATCTTTATTCGTTTTTAAGATAAAGAATATATAAGTTAACCAAATTTTTCATGATTTTTTGAAATTAATAATCTTGTTTTAAAAAACCACGAAAAATCGAATTCTTAAGATATCTCAATGAATTATTCATGATTTATAGAGGAAAGTGTCTATTTTCACGTGATGAAACCGAATCTTGAAAATATTTATTCGTTTTTGAGATATAAATCATTAAATTCAATGTAATCATTTATGGCTCTCTCAAGTTAATTAAAAAATCACCAAAAATCGAATTCTTGAGATATTTTAATGAAACGTTCAAAATTTATATAGGTAAGTGTCTATTTTGTTGCGGTGAGAACCAAATTAGAAAACCTTTATTTGTTTTTGAGATAAAGATTATTTAAGTTAACTTAATTTTTTATGATTTTTTGAAATTAATAATAAATATTAATTATAATTATTAACTTTATTTTTAATTTATTTGTTAGTTATGTTCTTTTACTAGTCATTTTCGTTATTATTTGATTTTCTTTTGTTAATTTTCGTTATTATTAATTTCTTGTTGAGCAATTTTTAATTTTTGTTAAGAAATTATTTGTTTATGCTATTTATTTTGTTTTATTAGTGGCTGCTTCGCTGGGCTTGTCCAGTTTTCATCTCAGATATAATAAATAAATTATTTTACGAATTGTTATTCAAAATTTTTACCGCCACCTTTCGACGGGAATAAACAAGTAATCGATTTTTTGCCAAAAGTATCAAAAATCGTTCGATAACTATTGTGTGCAATAAGAACACCAATAGTCGTGTAGTAATAATTGTCGCTCCGATATACTACTCAATACTATGGGCCATATGAAAGTTGTAAAGAAGAATAGTTTTTTAAAGGAAAAAACATGCAAAATAACATAAAGTGACGAGCATCCCACGATCAATATCAGTCCTATTCTGGGCACCAGACACCGTTAGCCTCAATTTGTCCAATTATGCCTAATTTACAATTACAATATCATGGCTCCTATTAACTAACCCAGTTGTGGATGCGCACGGGCAACACACGAGAATTTTTGAAACGGTGCTCAGCGTCACTAACCTAATCTCTATTTCTATTTCTATTTCTATCAATAGCAGCGGCCGCCCGGTTGCATGTGCAAGTACAATTGCATTCTTGGACGAGCGAAACCAGACTAACCCCTTTCGAAAAATGGGTTAGTAGGCGAACTCCGGCTCGGATTTATATTTGCGCAAAGCCACTAGTAAACGTTCTTTCCGAACGCGTCTATTATTAGAATCGGTTTGCGAAACAGTTGTACTCGAAAACTCAAAAACCTGCACAACAGGAAGAACTAAAAAATAAGATATAGGAACATTTTTTTAGTCGTCTCGAGTTAGTATAGAACAGGTGGTAGAAATGAAATATAGAAGAGTAACGTAAGAGTAAAAGATTGTTGCAAAATGCGAATAAATAACCCAGAACTGATAAACAACAAATTTCAAGGATGAATCTCGGTGCGAGAACGTACTTAAACAATTGCCGTGCAACTTCAACGACCCATATCGCGTTACGTAACGGCTCCCTCCACCGCGACACTTTCCTTGGGCCTTTTTTCGCAGCGCGAAGCCGCTTTTTTGCGGAGAGCAACGTGGAAAAAGACAGAAAGAAAAGAGAAGACGCTAAACGCGCCGGAGCCTCCTCGGACACTGCCGACTACTATTCTACGGTTCGCCCGCTGTTAGTCAAGCAGACTTTCACTTCGCTACAAAGTAGAGACCTTGGATGGTTTAAACAGGTAAAATAAGTTTCGAGGACAACCGCGCCGACACAAAACTATCAATTACTTAATGCCGCGTTCGCCTGCATTACGCCAGAGCTCTCGTTCATTCGTTACTAAGTTCTTCATTCGCCTCCTCCAACCTCACATCAACGCGGAGAGTTACTTTCCATTTCATTTCTTGTTTACTTACTTTCGCCTCCTCGATAGGTTAACATTAACCACCACGACATGCATCGAAAGAAAGTCATTTCAATTTTTTTTATCAAATTCGATTCAAACTTTTGGGCATTGTGGTTCGGTTTAAAATAGAAAGCAATTTCTGAGCGATCTGGTGAAAGACGCGTATTACGAACGAACCCGAAGCGGGCGTTATGGGAACACTTTCGATTTCGTTGGACTCTTTAATTCTTATTATATTACTATTTCTATATATATATTTGTATTAAAAGAGATAAGAGTAATGAAATGAAAAAAATTGAAAAAATCGATTTGTTTTTATGATGAAGATTAAGATTGATATAAAGAGGTTACAATAATTAATAATTTTTTAATTTGAAACGATTATTACATAGGATTAATTTTTGTAAAACTTTTGAAAGCGACTAGAAATGTATATAGATTATGGTTATCCTCGGTCATGTAACGTAGTACCATTGTTGTGTTCGCATTACGTTGAGAGGGGAAAGTGTCCATATTGTATCACTTTCACCGGTTCGCGTAATACAGTTATCCCGTAACCCTAATAAGATTTCAGGGCCACCGAGGCGAGATTGCGCAACGTTCGAAAACAAAGAGTGAAAAGACGATGGTGGCGGCGTCGCCGCCGCCGCCACCACCGACGTCGGTGGCGCCTTACGTAACTTTTTCGAAAGTGAAAATAAAAAACGCCGCTCCACATTTTCGTAACTATAAGTCGAGAAGCTTTTCCTATCTCCGTTTTTCGGCCCACCACTGTCTCTCTTGACTTTCTTCTCTCCGCGCGCACAAAGGTAAACGTAGAAAGTAAATTCCCTTACGTAATTGTAGCGGGGCCCCTCGTTCCCCTCGCGACGTTTGCATTGGTCGCAAAACCGTGCGTAATAGCGAATTATTAAGAGAGCCAAATAGAAAAAGGGATAGCTGTTTTAGGTTATTAAATAAATCACGTATGGCCGCCAGTGTGCGCGCGTTTTGCGTAATTGTTACATAAGTGTTTTTAAAATAAAAACAAGCCTGTATTCGTAATGGATTTCTATATCAAACGCTACCAAGAAGGTGGTACGTTTAACCTTCGATTCACTTCGTTCATTATTATGTAACAATGAAGCTTAAATAAAATTTAAATAAAAAAGAATAAGGCTAAAGCAACCACCCCGTATATAATAAACATTTTTGTTAATATTAATACAAGTATTAAGTGGAAACGAGAAATCGATTGCGTTTCGTTGTAATTATTACCTAATAATGACCAAGGTTAATATGGCCAGTTTTTTCGTGTCATACAGTATTAACCTAAGCAGTAACATTCTCCTCGCGGATAGAACCTTTTATAAGTAGCGCATCTACATGTCTTCGCGAAGGTTACGCGGTTATTACAAAAGATTATTCAATCGCGACTACGCTTTTTTACCGAGTTCAATTAATAGAGATTTAAAACCTTGAAACGGCAACAACTCACGTCCGTAGAAAGTCCGTAACTTCTTTTATAAACGTTGTTTTTGTAGATACGCTAAAACTTGAATCATCGTGATTCAGATGTAATATCAAAAACTGTGGGAGAATTAAATATTTGCGTAGATAGAACGAAACGTTGGAAAATTGCGAAACGTTCAGTTGAAAAAATAGGTAAAGATGCCGATTTGGGACTGACCTTTTCCTGACTGAACTGAACGTATCCGAGACGGTAAACGACAATAACGTGATCACTACGAACACTAAAAACTCCGGACCGAGAGAGAGAGGACACGTCGTCGTAGGTACACAGTCCACAATACACTGAAGAAAGGAAGAAATCTTACTTTTACCTTACCCCTGAACCTGAAGGGTGTCCATAATACCCTTTCTTTTCTCCCATTGTCCCCGCGGTGCCGATGGTCAGCTCGCTCTGGCCACAGATGAAACAACTCTACGCCCGCTACGTTTTACTTATTTATGATTTATTCTCACTCTTAGCCCCCCATTACATTTATACAAAAATTCTTATAAATATAGACATCTATTTATATTAATATCATTCAATATAATATATTTCGATTAATCAACATTTTCATTTTTCTTGTAATTGCTTACAAAAAAAATAGTACACAAATAATTATTATTGCCCATTACATATTACAACATATAACATCAAACCATCAATAATCGTACACGCAACATTAAGTTACAGCCATTTTTATTTAAATTTTTTTTTATTTTTTATCACGTCACATATAGAATAATCCCAAACAATCATTTAATTATTTAGAATCACCCTATATAAAAATATTAGATCATAATCATATCTGTTATATATTGATCCCATTATCTCACCCTGTATTCCGAACATCAAAACACACATGTATATAAAATAGATATTAAATATACTTATCTAAAGATTGACGAAAATCCCGTAGGTATGCCAATAATTGTCCGAAACTCGGTCTTTCTACGACATTTTGAAGCCAACAACATTTCATGACGACGTAAAGCTCATCGGGACAATTTAGCGGTTGATGCAGGCGGTGTCCGTTTTGAAGATGATCGATCATTTGAAAAAAATCGACTTCGTTGTATGGTTGTTGAGCTAACGTGATTAATTCCCACAAAACGATACCAAAAGACCACTAAAATTAATATTTTTTAATAATAAATTAAATTTAATGAAATATATTTTAATTACCACATCGGAAGCCGCGGTAAATTGTTTATGGGTTAAAGTTTCGATCGATAACCATTTAATTGGACGATTTTCGTTGTCGTATAAGCAACAATAATCGTCGGGAAATAAATCCTTGGATAATCCGCTGTCGGTTATTTTTAATTCGAGTCTATCGTCAATTCTGTAAAGAGGAAAATTGGAAATATGTGGTGTTAGGTTTATTAATTTTTTTTATTAATTGATGGATAGAATTTATCCATCAATTAATAAATAATTAATTAAATCCTAATTAATTAAAGCCTAATTAATTAAATCCAGTAATTTTCTACTCGATAGGCAACAAACTATAATACAAGAAATGAAACGTGATTGGTCAAATTTGAATAATTGATATTAGAAAATTAATAATTAATTATGTTTTAGAAGTTATCATTATTTTATTGCATTAATAGTGCCGTTTTAAGATATGAGGCTAAACCTGAATGATTCTAATTCTAAGGCTGATCTAGAACTATAATCATTCAGGTTTGGCCATGCGTCTCAAGGCAGTCTTGAGAGACGCATGGCTAAGCCTGAATGATTCTAGTTATAGATCAATTTTAGAACTAGAATCATTCAGATCTAGTCATGCATCTCTCAAGAAAGGTTTGAAACGCATGGTTAAGCCTGCATGATTCTGGTTCAAGATCAATCTTAGAATTAGAATCATTCAGGTTCAGTCATGCCTCTCCAAGGCTTTCTTGAGAGTAGTATGGCTAAACCTGAATGATTCTAGTTATGGATCAATTTTAGAACTAGAATCATTCAGGTCTAGCCTTGCATCTCTCAAGACAGGTTTGAAACGCATAGCTAAACCTGAATGATTCTAGCTCTAAGACTGATCTAACACTAGAATCATTCAGGTTTAGCCATGCATCTCAAGGCTGTCTTGAGAGACGCATGGCTTAACCTGAATTATTCTAGTTCTAAGGCTGATCTGGAACTAGAATCATTCAGATTTAGCCATGCGTCTCTCAAGACTACCTTGAGACGCATGGCTAAACCTGAATGATTCTAGTTCTAAGGCAGATCTAGAACTAGAATCATTCAGATTTAGCCATGCGTCTCTCAAGACAGCCTTGAGACGCATGATTAAACCTGAATGATTCTACTTATAGATCAATTTTAGGACTAGAATCATTCAGGTCTAGTCATGCATCTCTCAAGACAGGTTTGAAACGCATGGTTATACCTGCATGATTCTGGTTTAAGATCAATCTTAGAACTAGAACAATTCAGGTTTAGCCATGCGTCTCAAGGCTATCTTGAGAGACGCATGGCTGAACCTGAATGATTCTAATTCTAAGATTGATCTTGAACCAGAATCATACAGGTTTAACCATGCGTTTCAAACCTATCTTGCGAGATGCATGGCTAAATCTGAATGATTCTAGTTCTATATCAGTCTTAGAATTAGAATCATTCAGGTTTAGCCATACGTCTCAAGGTAGTCTTGAGAGACGCATGGCTAAACCCGAATGATTCTATTTCTAAGGCTGATCTATAACTAGAATCATTCAGATTTAGCCATGCGTCTCTCAAGACTGTCTAGAGACGGATGGCTAAACCTGAATAATTCTAGTGTCAGATCAATTTTAGAACTAGAATCATTTAGGTTTAGCCATGCGTCTCACACGACTGGCTTGAGACGCATGGCTAAACCTGAATAATTCTAATTCTGTATCAGTCTTAGAAGTAGAATTATTCAGGTTCTAGAATCATTTATTTGTGTCAATGCAGATTAGACGATCTATTATTTGTTCTAAATCCGCTTAATCATAACTCCCTCGATTATTATTATTAGGTTTTGATGAAAAATTTGATTTATGCGACAAAAGTTCAAACGGGGCGTCCAAACGTAGAATTCAACATTCTACGCAATCTGTCATTAAATAAGCTTATCTATCAAAGTTGATGGTGAAATTTTTGAAAATAATTATTAAATTTTTGTTAATTGTTCGTTAGTTGAAAAATAAAATTTAAATTAATTATTTACATCAATTATTTCGTTTATTAGTTCATTTGAATTATTTTAAAATTTTTTACTTTGCACTTTCATAAAAAGGATCGAAATTTTAAAATCGTGTTATATCAAAATCTTTTTTAAATTTTTTAAAAATTTCCGACACTATCTAATATGTAAACTTTTAATTAGTATATCAAAATAATAGGTATCTAAATGTCATTTTGACCAATAATTTAACCCTAAATTATGTGTGGATAAACGATTTGTCGAATTTCAACTGAAAGATAAATCGTCTTAACTAGATAATGATAACCCGGCCCTAAATATTTATAGATTTCGTAATAGGAAAGTATGAACGGATGTGGAAGTAAGATTTTTTTGCTACGAAATGAAAGAATCCATAGACGTATTGATAAGCAGTATAAGTTCAACAAACATTTGTCGAACGCAAACGAAAATTGCATCGAGCGTTTGATAGGCTTATTGTTCGAATACAATCGAATATTAACCTATATATGTATATATATCGATAAGGTTGTTTTTTTGACTTACACGCAGTTTCTGGTTGCTAAATCTTTATGACAAAGACATTGGTTGTGCAAGTACATAACTCCCAAAATAATTTGGATACCAAAATCAACCAAAATCCTAGTCGACAACGGGCACTGGTCTTTGGTTCGCTGTCGGCACTGTATGAGGAACCTGAAAAAAAAGGTTTAGGAACCATAAAGTTTACAACCTCGCTTTCCCTTTCGAAAAAGGGAATCTTAAAGCGGCCACAAAAAATTGCGTCCTAACCAATCATAAATCTTCATCTTTAACAAAGTACTATAGACGCTATTTGGAAGGTTCAACTTTTTATGACTTCCAAATTGCGTAAAAAGGGAAACCGATCTTTCTACGAATTCACATCTCGTTCGCACCTTTTTAAATTCCCTTTTCCCGCGTAAGGGTACACCAGCAAGGGACCCCTTTCGTCATCCACGTTCGCCCCAATCACCGGAAGAATGTGTTTGTGCTTCAAACCAAACATCATAGTTCCTTCAGTTAAGAACATCGATGTTTGCAATTTTAAAGCCGATTCAGTTACGGTCTTTATAATTACATCTTGATTTGATTCCAACTTTCCTTTGTAAATCCTGCTAAAGTTTCCTTCTTGAACGATGGATTCAAATGTAATTGACGATTTTGGTAATGATAACGAACGCAATCTATCGCTTGGATCTCGTAGGTGTGGATCTTGTAAAGGTGTCTATAAAGAAAGGTTTTACTATTTAAGTACAGATGTCGCGAATTAGTTATTGTGTAATATTTGAATTTATTTATTTATTAATTAAATTGAATTGAATTGAATTGAATTAAATGAGGTTCAAACCTGGGCGAGAAATATAATTTGAGATGAGGCGTAATAAGATATCCTTTGGTTGTCGGTGCTTGCGTAAGGAGATGGAGATGGTGGAGTTTTGTGGATGCTGGCGATGGTCGCATAGCTTCCACTCTCATCGCTGGAGGGTCGTCCACCCATCGCAGAACCCAAGTGGACAAACACGTGTCGACTCCGATCGTAGACGACGCCTACGTAATCGGCGTCGTCTTCGGACCTCGTCTTCTTTGTCCGTATGCAAACGGCCGATGTCGTGATGATAACGAGGGCAATCATTGCGATTGCCGAAGCCACCCCTACGTAGAGGGACCTGTTTGAACTCGCCAATCCCTCCGGATCTAATATAATCGACCCCACAGGTGGGACTACTCCTAAGAAATTAAATCGTTACATCCAACTTAAAACGTTTTAGGATGATACCTTTTTTGCAAATCTTATTTCTGCGAAAATTGATTGAAGTTTCGTTTTGGAGGTGGGTAACATTTAGTTGGAGAAGAATCTGGACCTCCGCGCTTTTCGCCCCGGTGCATATCAGCTGTATCCTGGAAAATGTGGTTTTGGAGTGCACGAGTTCGGATGTATCACTTACGCTCGGAATACCTAAAGGTCTGCACAGCTGCAGGAATTATTCCGGAGGATGAAATATTCATTTGGGGAGGCAGCATTGCGCCCTGATTGTCGTAGTGTATCGACAAAACGTATGGCAGCTGAAATTTTAATTTCACCATTTAAATTTGCATGAAGCCTGTTCTGGTTTCGCGGCGACGCACTTCAATGAAGCGTTTCCAAGGGTAACCGATACATTGCGTAATTCGGTCCCCTAACGGCTTAATTGATACGTTGACACGCTTCGTTTCATCAGATTCGATCAAATTTTATTTCATCAAAATAAATAATTTAATAAAAAATAAATTAATAAAAAATAAATTAATAAAAAATTCAAATCATCGGGATATAGTACGATTAAGGAATCAGATATTGATCTGATAGGCAACCCGAAAGATGCTGTGGAATGTTAGGCATTCAATTAAAGTTGTACGTTGTCATTCGAGTGCCAACGATTTGTCCGAAAGCGAAACGGGTCCCCCCTGAAAATGGATGTGATTTACCACTCGAATTTCGTCTCTCTCCCTCTTTCGTAAAGTGTAGGTTCGAGATCAAAGTAATCGTATTTATAAGGGCAAAGTAAGGGTTTATAATTCGCAGAGCACGCGCCTGTGATTTCAAAAGATACAACGTTATTTATCTTGAATCTAATACCTTATTTCCCATATATTATATAGTATATATTGTTTTATTGGTAGGCTATGAAATAAAAAAAATGCGTAATTAAGTATTAATAATAATAATAAGAAAATTTATTGCCGAAAAAAAAACAAGAGATACGAAGTTACAATCCAAATACAAATGAAGAATTGAAGCTAATAAGCTAATAATAATAAGCTAATAATCTTGCTACTGAGGTAATCGACGATGGTCAAATTTAGAGAAGAAGCAATAAATTTGAGCCTTTCAGATCGAATGCTATCCCTAAGCAAACACGTGTTAAAACCCTTCATAGTTGACAACATACCCTTCAAACACGTTCTCAAAAGCATCAAAGTAGTTCATCTGAGGAGGATAGTAGCAGACACCAACAAGTAATTTTGTACGATAATTTCAATTAATTTTGTATTCCATTTCGCGTTGGGAGGCATCCGATGCCTGGAGAACGCTAATTTGTAAATGATTTTTGAAATACATATACCTCGAGAATATTCACGATCATTTCGTAATAGTTGATAACCAGGAAGCCAGGTTTCACTTATCAACACCAGATTGAAGACATTGGATTGGAACGTATAAGGAAAGTCGTCAAAGTGAGCACTTAGACTCTGGGAGTTAATGTGACATACTGAAATAAAATTGTCTACCCCCACAAATAAGCAATCAGAAGGCAAATCCATGGCAGGAGCGACATCAAGAGGCTCAGATTCATGCCCTTGAAATATTAGTGTCCACTTGGATTTCGATCAATCCCGAAAAAATAAATTTCAAAATCACTTACAAAATTTGGTTCAGAATTATTTATTATTTTCCTTTTTTAAATTATTATTAATGCTTAATCAAGCATTTTGGTAATCTTATTTCCTTCCCTACTAATAAAAAAATGAAGAATATCTGCTATTAATTACATGATCTTGATTTATTTAACAGATATAAAGTCCATTTAAAGTCTTCAATGTTTTTGCAATTAAATATGGTAAAACATCAAATGAACAATTTTATCCAACATTGCCGAGGTCGCGAAGCGGGCGAGGCGCTAGGTTTGATAGCACATAGGCATAAAATTATGTGAACTCAGGTTTATATTCGTAATATATTAGTACCTGGACCTCGCCCATTGCGCGACCTCGGCGCAGTGTAAATAAACGTTTCCTAATACAAGTATTGCATATTTAGATTACTTTTTAAGACATCCAACGAACGATTTTCTCCAACATACCCGAAGTCGCTTGCGGCCGAGGCCGTAGATTTGATAGCACATTGTCATAACATTTTTTAAACTCACATTTAGATTTATAAAGTATTAATTAGTACCTGGGCCTCGCCCGCTTCGCGACCTCGGCGAAGTGTAAATAAATGTTTTCTCATGCAAGGAGGAATATTCACGATCATTTCGTAATAGTTGATAACCAAGGAGCCAGGTTTCACTTATCAACACCAGATTCAAAAGTGAGCACTTAGACTCTGGGAGTTAATGTGACATACCGAAATAAAATTGACTAGCCCCACAAATAAGCTATCAGAAGGCAAATCCATGGCTGGGGAAGGACGACCTAGTGGAAGGAGAAGAAGGAGAGGAATAATAGCAAAAAAATAATAATAGCAAACGAACGCAAGGGAAAAAAAAAATATGTGAATTAGTCTTTTAGATTCCGAAGTTATCTCTAAAATAACGGAGGGTAAGATCTGCTATTAATTGCATGATGTTGATTTATTTAACAGACATAAGATCCATTTAAAATTTTTGATTTCTTTGTAATTAAGTATAGTAAAACAGCAGCAATATTTTGAACACCTGTATAAGATAAACCGATGCAAACGTTACAAATTTTAACTTCTAGCGCGATCATTCTCCAAGAACTTGCAATTTATAGAATATGAATTTTTTTTTAATAAAATTATTAAAAATTATTAAGTTGATATAGGATTTCAAATTTTATGAAGCTTGTAAAGCTTGTTGTTGAAGTACTTTCTATGGTGTGGTTCGAAAAAGTTCGGGAACGACATCAAACGGCATATTTAAAGAGGGGCGGGGGTGAGTGCGCTTTCCCGACAGTTTAAAAGCCTTGTCTGAGGATGTTAAATTTTTAATTTTTTTACTCTATTCTTGCCTTCTGGGCGTATTTAAACGGGGGGGTAATTGCCGACTCCCTTTATACGAGAACAGGCAACAGGCCGCTTTTAAGACAAGGGAAAAAAGCTCGTATAACACACTTCGTTTGTTCTCGCATTTTTCATTAAAGCGTCGTCGTAAAGCCGCTTTATTGCGACACCTATCGATTAACCGGCTCCGGAAAGTCGTTCCGAAATTATTCTTTTTTTTGCTACACTGTGTATCTATCTATAAACGCGATAAACAATTCCTTAATAAAAAAATCTATTTTCAGCACACTAAGAGCCGGTTAAACCTTAAACGAATTAAGCAACCCCTCCGTGAAATTACCTATTAGATGAAATCTTATTTCCCCTAGGGTAATCCCTTTATATTAACCCTTTAACCCACGATTTTTTATTGATACTTTATACATGTACAGGGTGTCGTAATTCGTTGTATTCAATCACTTTTAATTCTTACGTTATAATTGATTTTATCACACAAAACTAAAGTCTGTGCAAAATGTCGAGGCCCCTCAATTTATAGATCGATATCTTCGTAATCGCTCAATGAAAAAATTATGATTAACTTTGTTAGAATCAAATAAATGAACATCAAATGAACGATTTTATCCAACATCGCCGAGGTCGCGAAGCGGGCGAGGTGCTAGATTTGATAGCACATTATCATAACATTCTTTTAGGACACATTTATATTTATACAGTATTAATACTTAGGCTTCGCTCCTAAACGACCTCGGCGAGGTCATTTATTTACACATAAATGTTTTCTCGTGCAAGTATTGCATGTTTAGATTACTTTTAAAGATACCAAATGAACGATTTTATCCAACATCGCCGAGGTCGCAAAGCGGGCGAGGCACTAGACTTGATAGCACATTATCATAATATTATTTTAGCTCACATTTATATTTATAAAGTATTAATTAGCACCTGAGCCTCGCCCGCTTCGCGACCTCGGCGAAGTGTAAAGAAATGTTTTTTCATGCAAGTATTGCATATTTAGATTAGTTTTTAAGACGTCAAATGAACGATTTTATCCAACATCGCCGAGGTCGCGAAGCGGGCGAGGCGCTAGGTTTGATAGCACGTTATCATAATATGATTTTAGCTCACATTTATATTCATACAGAATTAATACCTAGGCCTCGCCCGTAAACGACCTTGGCAAGGTGTAAATAAATGTTTTCTCGTGTAAGTATTGCATGTTTAGATTACTAAAGATATCAAATGAACGATTCTTTCAACATCGCCGAGGTCGCGAAGCGGGCGAGGCGTTAGATTTGATAGCACATTATCATAATATTATTTTAGCTCACATTTATATTTATAAAGTATTAATTAGCACCTGGGCCTCGCCCGCTTCGCGATCTCGGCGAAGTGTAAATAAATGTTTTCTCATGCAAGTATTGCATGTTTAGATTACTTTTTAAGACGTCAAATGAATGATTTTATCCAACATTGCCGAGGTCATGAAGCAGGCGAGGCGCTAAATTTGATAGCACATTGTCATAATTAATGTCCGTGCAAAAAGTCAAGGCCCCTCAGTTTATAGATCGATATCTTCGTAACCGCTCAATGAAAAAAAATTAACTTTGTTATAATCAGTGAATATATCTTCATATCATATATTAATTTTGAAATTGTCGGAAAAACGATTTTTGAGACTACCGGCCATTTAGTCTATTTTGCGATTTTTTTCTCAAAAAGTATTTTCCGAAAATTTTTCAAATTTGATTTAGTGGCAAATCGATGTGTTTTTAATATGGATCATGTTTTATTTTATCGATTTTCGGTCGTTTGTCGGATTTTGTATGTCTCAAGTAACTGGTCATACATAAATACGATAAAATTTTGGAAAGTCGGAACACCCTGTACAGAAATTCAAATAATAATTCAAACCACCTTTAGAATTGAAACAACAAATCCACATAATAACCTTATTAATTAACATCCTTGGCAGATGATGATAAATTAATGCAGGGGATCAACGAAAGCTTTCGAGACATCGAAACCGTTGTTTGAGAAAGAAGTTGGATTAAAAATCAAAAAAGATAAAAACAAACTCATGATGAATAATAAAAAATATAAAAAAATCCTGTGTAGGGAATTTCCTATTAGAGTGGAAACGTAGTGTATAGCTGTGGAGTAGGTTCTTTATGGTTGTTTTCAGCTTTCGGAGTAATACGAGGGTGGTTTTGAGAGGACGCGAACGGTTGTTAACGGGGGGTATATTTTTCGTTCGGTCGCTAACAAGTACAAACAGTTTAGATGACACTTAATTGAAGCGACGAACGCAACGGAGCTTTTCTACTAAGGGGGCGACGAACCAAATAAAAGGGCGACCAACGAAATTTTAATTGAAAAGTTGTTTGCGTCGCGCTGCCGGCACCGAACCCGTCGAAGTTGCTCCGAGGTGATGATCAAAATATTTGCGCTTCGACTCCGAAATACATAAGACGGCTTCGTTGTATTAATTTTAATATCGATCAGGAGAACAAATAATTCTATTCTCGGCGTTATGTGGAGGTAATACGTTTTAGATAGCATTTATAATAAATGCAGGCGGCATAAGCCATAACCTACTGATTATATAATCGATAGAGTTGGTCGAGGTAAAGGGTCGTCTCACCGGGTATTTCGTAAGTCTCTGCCATGAAAATTGAAGGTCCGATATGTTCGCCGGCACTTGCATTACGAAGTTAAGTGCGTACGTGTTTACCACTCCCTCTTTTACATACACCACATCAGTGTTAATTCCTGAAAATAAAAAGAATTATTCAAACTCTATATAAATCAAAATTATTTGATCAAGCGCTTCGAATATATCGGAAGCGGCCAGCGCATACATTGGGGGTAGATGTTTGTTTTTCCAGCCGGATAACTTCCGAATGATAGTACGCTTTTAAAATGGAAAGCAAACAAGTTTAGGCGTATGGAAACAATATGAGGGGACGAGCAAATATTTCCTTTGAGTCTGCAATTCTAATGTGGTGCACGAAAATAGAGTTCGAATTTAATTAAAAAGTTAACCGTTTCCTTTTTCCTTTTTGTTCGAACGCCTGAATTTGACAGTTTTAATTTGAACAAACCCCCGTCGGCGTTAATTAACACAAACGCTGAAAAAACTGATCGGTGCCTCCAGATTATTCGATTATCAATTTCATTATTATTTTATACTTTAAACCGAAAAATAAAAATTTACTTTTACCCGCTCTATATAACAATAGCTTTTGTTTTCTCACCTAAAAGTTTCATAAACTCCGCCGGCTCTATGAAAACGTTAAAGTGACCTTCAGCGACGCACCAAAGCTGAAAGAGCACCACCGCTAGCATCGTGCTGCCACCGTGCGGGCTTCAGCCGCAACTGAAAACTGAACGGATGGACGGAAACCCCGATGCACGTCTACCCGCCTTCGGGGTGCGCAATCTCCCTACTTTTCTGCACTTTAATTGCAATTCTGATTGGATTATAAGTAATACCCGGAGATTTGATGCGACAAAAAACCCCTTTTAATATTTCACCTTTATCGTCTTATCTTCCGTATATACATATATTTTTTATGAAAGCATTAAAATAATTTAATTGTATTTCGTGATTTTCTAAGGTTCTAAAGTTTTATATGAAAACGGTGTGACTATCGTAGAATGGACAGGATTATCCAATACATAAACCTAATCTTATAGAAACAGGTTGTGTTACAATTACTTATTTGCCTCGGCACGTAAATGGAGGTGTTTTCAGGATTTACGTAACGTTTTCTAAGGGGGAATCATCATGACGACCCATCAACGGTATCATATTCTAATGACTTAGGCCGACCCAGGCATCTCGCCGGTTGCCATAACGACGTCGGGCGTCAAGTCGAGGCAGTGTCCTTGTTTCCAAAACAACTTCGCCGTCAGAGGATCGAGAATCCTATAATTATTATCAAAAAAACTACGCGCATTACGTGATTGAATTTATTATCGTCAACTAATTACGTGTTCATTCATTATTGGTATATGACGCGATCTCAAAATTGAGTTTGCACAATGTCGACTGATGATAAAGTTTCAATTTAGTTAACTGCCCGATGGGGTTAATGGGGAAATTGTAGGATGATTGGTTTGTGCTGGCGCAATCTTGTACCCGGAAATTATAAACTTAATATTTCCGTAATCAATATTTCATGACTAAATAAAATGATATTCAAATTATAAGATGCAGTAACCCGCAGTCGCGAAATATCAAAAATCAATCGTCGCCTGGAAAAAATCACCCCTCTAGCTCCATGAAATCGCTTCATTACATCCAATTATAAATTGTTCGCTCTAGCGGACTTTTCTAACTTATTGAACAGGAAAATAAATTATTATATATTTCTTTTTTTAATTTCAATTCATTTAAGTCGGATTATATGATATACATATATTGATAGTTGTCGTCAATATTAAGAGATATAAACATGGATACATCATTAGCTTTTGATTGAAATGATTGGATATTGCTTGAAAGAGATAATTTGGACGAAATAATAATTGACATGAAAAAAGTGGGAAAGCTAATAATTGTGTATTTAATTATGAATACATCGAATGAACAATTTTATTTTATATCGCCGAGATCGCGAAGCGGGTGAGACGCTAGATTTAATAGCACATTGCCATAAAAATGTTTTCGCACAGGTTCGTTTTCTTTTTCAAGTACTGTATGTTTAGATTACTTTTTAAGACATCAAATGAACGATTTTATCTAACATCGCCGAGATCGCGAAGCGGGTGAGGCCCTAGATTTGATAGCACATTGTCATAATATTTTTTAAGCTCACACTTATATTCATAAAGTATTAGTACCGGGGCCTCGCCCGCTTCGCGACCTCGGCGAAGTGTAGATAAGTGTTTTTTCATGCAAGTATTGCATGTTTAGATTACATTTTAAGACATCAAATGAACGATTTTTTCCAACATCACCGAGATCGCGAAGCGGGCGAGGCGCAAGATTTGATAACACATTATTATAACATTTTTTTAGTTCACATTTATATTCATAGAGTATTAATACCTGAGCCTCACCCGTAAACGACCTCGGTGAAGTGTAAATAAATATTTTCTTATGCAAGTACAACATGTTTAATTAACTTTTTAAGACATTAAATGAACGATTTTACCAAACATCGCCGAGGTCGCGAAGCGGGCGAGGCGCTAGGTTTGATAGCACATTGCCATAAAATTATGTGAGCTCAAATTTGTATTAGTACCTGGGACTCGCCCGCTTCGCGACCTCGGCGAAGTGTAAATAAACGTTTTCTAGCACAAATATTGCATGTATAATTTACTTTTTAAGATATCCAATGAACGATTTTATCCAACATAGCCGAGGTCGCGAAGCGAGCGAGGCCCTAGATTTGATAGCACATTGTCATAACATTTTTTAAGCTCACATTTATATTCAAAAAGTATTAGTACCGGGGCCTCGCCCGCTTCGCGACCTCGGCAAAGTGTAAATAAATGTTCTTTCATGTAAGTATTGCATGTTTGGATTACTTTTTAAAATATCAAATGACCGATTTTATCAAACATCGCCGAGGTCGCGAAGCGGGCGAGGCGCTAGATTTGATAGCACATTGTCATAACATATTTTAAGCTCACATTTATATTCATAAAGTATTTACACCTGAGCCTCGCCCGTAAACGATCTCGGCGAAGTATAGATAAATATTTTCTCGTGTAAGTATTGCATGTTTAATTTACTTAAGACATTAATTGAACGATTTCACGAACATCGCCGAGGTCGCGAAGCGAGCGAGGCGCTAGGTTTGATAGCACATTACCATAAAATTATGTGAGCTCAAATTTGTATTCGTAATGTATTAGTACCTGGGCTTTGCCCGCAAACGACCTCGGCGAAGTGTAAATAAACGTTTTCTAATATAAGGATTGGAACGTTTTTATCTCACATTTATATTCATAAAGTATTAGTACTTGGGCCTCGTCTGCTTCGTGACCTCGGCAAAATTTAATAAATGTTTTCTCATGCAAGTATTGCATGTTAGATTACTTTTTAAGACATCAAATGAACGATTTTAGATTTGATCATACAGTGTCATAACATTTTTTTAGGCTCACATTTATATTCATAAAGTATTAATACCTGGGCCTCGCCCGCTTCGCGACCTCGGCAAAGTATAAAAAAAGTGTTTTCTCGTACAAGTATTGCATGTTTAGATTACTTTTTAAGACATCAAATGAATGATTTTATCCAACATTTCAGATTTAATAGCACACTGCCATAAAATTGTGTAGGCTCAGGTTTGTATTCATAATATATTACTACTGGGCTTCGACCGCAAGCGACCTCGGCGAAGTGTAAATAAACGTTTTCTCATACAAGTATTTCATGTAATTATTAATAAATTTACTTATTAAGACATCCAATGAACAATTTTATCCAACATAGCCGAAGTCGCTTGCGGGCGAGGCGCTAAATTTGATAACACATAGTTATAAGATTAGCGAATTGTTTAAATAATCAATAATCATTCAAATATTGTATGTTTACACTACTTTTCAAGACATCAAATGAACGACTTCACCAAATATCGCCGAGGTCGATTGCGCACGAGGCACTAGATTTGTTAGCACATTGCCATCACATTTTTTGAGCTGAAGTTTATGCGAACTCAGCGATGTTTAGTAAACTGGTAAAGTGACCACATGGACTACAGCGTAGTAAATTCAATTTACTGGCTCCATTATAAATTATTCTTATATTATTGGTTGTCTCTAAGAGAAGAACCGCAATATTATTTTAGCCAATAGCTGTATATGAACATGAAATTATTTTGTTTGTTTTAAAATCATAAGCTTTTTATATAACTCTTAGTTGTGAAAAAAAGGTGTTCTACTAGAGCAGAATTGGAATACCAGTGTAATATTTAATATATATTTTTTAATTGATGGCTATTTTTTGAAATAATTCAAATTATCATCACTCAGGGAAGATCCTCAATCTGAAGTAGGTCAGAAAGGGGCAATCACGTAAGATATGTCTAGCAGTTTTATCGTCCTATTCACAGAAAGGAAAGTTAGCAAGCTTCAAATTATAAAAGTGCTGATGACATTCTTGATGAAGGACATTCTTGCCAGTCCTTAGCAAGATTGCAGCTTAATCATATTGATATGAGTGACTAAAGAAGACCTTATAGGATGTTTCCCATTCAAAGCTTTATTAATAAATATTAAAATTTCTTGAGTAATATATCCTCATCCTATATTTCGATATATCTAGAATTATATACAATTTATATACCATTCTATATATTTTGATGAGAAATAGGAGCTACCCGCCATCTATGTGCCAATATTAAAACTGAAACAACGCAACTACATAAATTGTGAAATGTACCCTGCTCATCTCATTCACTTCGAGTCTCTTTCTACTTTCTATCTGGATCTAATCTCGGGAATCAGTTGTCAATACAATTTGAACTAAAATAGACGCTTTCTGTTATCATTTCAGCAAAAAAAATGAAGAAAAAATGGTAAGATAATCACGAAACAACTCAAAGCGAAACGAAAAGGGTACCATAAACTGATTAAAATGAGATTTAACGGCCGGGAAATAACCAAAGTGTGCAACGAATTAACAACACCAAGCATAGAAGGCGTTTTGTTTTATATGAAACCCCAGGGAAATGACTGGTCGGATTGGTATCAACAACCCTCGTTTAAAGAGCGCACATTTAAATTGGTATTTAATATGCTTTTCTATTATCGAGTGAATGAAACTGAACCCCAAGGGGTTTTTGTTTTGGAAAATGTGCAAGTCGCCTACGAACAGCCGAGGAAAGGTATTTTTTATGCGTTTTCCATCACATTTAGTGATGGGAAGCATGTATTTGCGTGTCGGTGTGAGGAAGATGTAAATAAATGGGTTTCTGCATTGAAATCGTCTCCGTACGAACATTGGCGCTCGCAGTTAATTATTTTAAAAACTAAGTTGAGTATGAAAACCGGTATAGACCCTGTGTTGGAATACATGAGAAGTAAGCAGCCTCCAAGTCCACCAAAAAGAAGAAAAAATCGATCCATGTTTTATACCGAAACTAAGGATGAAGTTGAGGAGAAAAGTTTTAATAATCATAGGAGTTTCGATAACGTACCAGTGAATAAATTGATCGATTTTTAAGGTGTATAAGAAAATTGATACTAGTCCTTTTAATTTAGCAAAAAGTTTCGCCCCTATATTTTTTTAAATCTTATTTATTGTAATTAATAGACTAGAATATAATTGTACCAAAAATTTATTTTTGATAAAAACCGCTCAATACTTTTATTTTTAATATAATTTCTTTTACTCCTACTTCTTTACAGGACTAATGATAATAATAATAACAATAAAAAAACACGTTTTATATAAATCATCTTTTATTCATTCCTATTTTAAAACCTTTTATTATATTTGGCTCCTTTCCAAAGTTAATTTCGCCAAAAACAATGAAATTTATTGTGCCCAAAAATACACAATATGATACAAATCTAAATAAAATAAATATATCACATTCTTATCACTTATTTGTTACTTGTATCACCTTCGTTTTGGAATGTTGGGGTTTCAACTGCAACAAAAATTAACTAAATTTATTTTTATTAAATATAATGAATGTAGTACTAACCATGAAACAGTAACATTAAAAATGATTCTTATGGCACTTCACTCGAGGGGAGCGCTGAGAACAAAAATACAACAAAATTATTATCGATTTTTAATAAAATTGGGGATTAATTTGGTTTTGAATATAAAATGTTTAGATATAAGATAAATAAGTTTTTTTTAAATATTTTTTTTTGCTATGGTGTAGTTATAGTGTAAAGATAATTTTATTAGATAGGGTGTTAATGAATGACGTGATTTAATTCAATTATTTTTAATTTAACGCTTTTTTCAACTAATGTTTTAAATATACAGTAGTAGGAATATAATTAAGAAGAGCATTTTTTAGCTTAAAACTTTGCGGTTTTTTTGTTAAAACTTAAATTTATTTTTTTTTATATAAAAAAATAAATATTTATTATTTAAGTTAAAAATAATATAAATAAATATTCATTATTTTAGCCCTTTAGCCCTTTTATGCCCTTCAAATTTGCATTTTATACTTAAAATTTTTAATTTTCCTCGCTTGTAACATCACGCCAAGTTATTTTCATGATGTTACTCGCCATGAAATTCGGTTTACTATTATTATAAATAATAATAATAATAATTGGATTAATTAAATACGAATTCGAAAAAATAAGTTGTTTTTTTAAATACGATTAATGTTATAATAGTATTGATACGAGTAAAGTGCCTAAATTACACGAAAATTCGCGTTTTTTTATAATCATTAATTCATTTTATTTAATACTATTAGTATTTATAACTATCAATTAAATTTAAGAGAAAGTGAGCCATAAATATTCAAATGTAATAACATCTTTAAATATGGTTCGCAAAAAAAATTGTTCTCCGGAATTACGAAAAATTATAATTTACAAATACGTCAAGGAAAAAAATCGATTCGAGAAATTGCTACAGTTCACAATGCTATAATAATGAACTGTTTACGATGGAAATAGGAGGGCTGATAATAAAAAAAGGAAATCCAGGCCCAAGAAAACTACCAAGCAAAGAATTTCAGGATATTATTTTTGATTATATAGACTGTCCCAAAAAAGTGTGACGCCACGATGATATATTTTTTAAATTGCACGATATATCTTTTTTCACATTTTTGAGGGCCTACACCCCTCTAAAATTTTATTAAAATCGCCTGAATGACAGCAACACAAAAAAATAAAAACGAAAAAAAATCGTATTTGCATGGCTGGTTTTAAAAAGTAATTAAAATTACAAACAGTGTCTCATGAACAAAATTTCATAACAAACTTATTAAGTAAGCTCTAGTGATTTTGTTAACAAAGTTCTATGGGTTCAAATTTATAGAGGATGGCCAAAATCTAGAGTCATATCTTTATGTCAATCCATGCAGAATTAAAAAACAAAAATATTTTCTAATTCCATCACAATTCTTAACATTTAAAAAGTTATTTGCCGAAAACTCGGTATTTCATTTAGTCCAACAGCAAATTTAATAAAAATCCAGCATGGCTATGATAAACAATTGACTAAGAAAAACATATTTTGACATTAGTAATGTAAATATTTTAAACATTGTGAATTGTGTTGATTTCATGTAAAATCAGTGCCTAATTTATTTCAAAATTTACCCATAGCTGTAAGGGCAGAAATGTGGCAGCAACATGATGGAGATCCAGTACATTATTAAATTATTGTTTATTTATGTTGTATTTTTTTATAAAATAAATTATTTTCAGACAAAATTGCCGTTAGAATAGATGAGATACGAATTTTTGGCGAATAACATTTTAAATATCAGGAATTATGATAGGGTTATTACTACAAAATATTTTTATTTTTTAATTCTGCATTAATCGATGCAGATTAATATAATAATATGTAGGGGGTCTTAAATTGGGCCCCGTACATATTTACATATTCTGCTTTAATTTTTTTAAATTTTGACTCTAGATTTTGGCCATCCTGCATAAATTTGAACCAATAGAACTTGGTTAACAAAATCACTAGACCTTACTTAATAAGTTTGTTATGAAATTTTGTTCATAAGACACAGTTTGTAATTTTAATTAATTTTTAAAATCAGCGATACAAATACGATTTTTTCTCGTTTTTATTTTTTTGTACTGCTGTCATTCAGCCGATTACAATAAAATTTCAGAGGAGTGTAGACATCCAAAAATGTGAGAAAAGATATATCGTGCAATTTAAAAAAATATTTTATGGCGTCACACTTTTTTGGAAGAGTCCGTATAATCAAAAATAATTTCCTGAAATGCGGTTTGAAATACTGTATAAGCCTGCAAAATATTAAACTCTTAACTTAATTAGTAACTGAGTTATAGAAGACGGGAGCTGAGCTGAAGGACCATATATATGATTGCAGATTTTTTTAATGCTATTTGATTGTGAAGAAACAGCAGGGGTTGTCAATATTTCTATTGCTTCTTAGCTATCATGGGTTGTGCTATTTTCCACGACAAAACAATTTTCATTTCAAACAAACAGTTTTTTGTCGTATATTTATGAACAAAACCGTTAAATAACGAATTCAAACACAACTAATAAATAAAATATTCTAAAAAATAAAGTACACACTTATTATGTCCACAGTAAGTATTCAAACTAATGTCCGTTTATTCCAGCGCATCTATATGAACGATAAATAAAAGATGCTTGTGCGTGTCGAAATATTTCTGGGTGTAATTGTTTGCACACCTCCCATATCCTTTACTTCATAATTTTCGGCATTGTTGGTACTTCTTGGTACACTATGTCTTTTACCCACAAAAAATATCCATTTATTAAATTATCCGTATCCTATGCATTTATTTGAATAATACATCCCTCATACTGAAACTACATAGATTGTCGTCGTAATAAATTTATATCTTCTAATAATACTTTCACTCAATGAAAAAAAGGGGTCAATTCATAGAGACCAAAATAAAGGGGTCGTTAATAATTCACTCAAAAAATTCATTTCGCATAACCAATGGCGAATTTCTACCACCCAATAATGTATATTGTGGTGATTTACCTGACCATTATTGGTGAAATTACTTTCATCAGAAAATAGTACGATAAAGAAAAAGCTATTATTAAATCGGAGTTAATGTTGCGCCCAATTATAAAATAAGATTCGTTTTTGGAAATCATTCTCACAAAAGTCTGGGTACAAATATATGTAAGGATGAAATTTATGTCTATGTAAAATTCTGAATACACTGCGTTGGGAAATACCAGATCCACGAGAAAATATGTATATATATGAATTATTACCAGCAACTAAAACATTGATTTATTATTATCATCAGTTATCGTTTTCTAAGGTGAAGGTGAAGATATGATAGATGCACAAGGTCATCATACTGTATAAAAAAATCATTTCAATCTTTTCGACAATGATGAATCTTTTTTTCATACTTAATTAATAAAGTGCAACTAATTAAAAAAATAATAACAACAAAAAGCTAATTTATTCAGACTTGAGCGAAAACAAAAAAAAATGAAGAAAAAGGTTTATCAATTGATATCACCAATCAATCAACGGACAATTAGTTAAAACTTTAAAAGATTTCTTAAACGAAATCACCGATAATCCCAAGTACAAGATTAAGGTAATTTAAAATTAAATCATATCATTTATGTAAATAAAATAATTATAAAATATACTATTAAGATTAAATTCTACAGTACTAGTCAACCAGATGATGATTCAAAAATCATCAAAAATATCAAACAATCGTTCACAACAATCCGCCAGAAAAGTGTTCAGTGCAAAATTTCAAACAATTTTGAGTACAAACGCAGGTAAAGGTACTCATATTTAATTTGTGAAATAAAAATTATACGACTAAAATTAGAACAATTCCGAATAACTATTTTATTTAAAAAATTGTTGAAAATGTCACAATGTGAGGCGAAGCGCTGTTTTGCTGGCCAAAAATTAATTAATAATAATATGATTTTTCAAAAATTATTTTAAAAAAATATTTAATAAAATCATCAAAAACGAATTGATATTGGTTTTGTCCAGAAAATCTCCATTTACACATTAATATGAGTTCAGTTATATCCGAATAAGATATTTTAACACTTATATAAAAAATTTGGTGGGAAAATTTTGGTGTTATTATAGGGTATCTCGGAAACTATAAGACATACTAAAAAAGTAGGTGCCATATCCTGGTCCCTTTTTTCGAGAAATATTCAATCCCGCAAAGACAAAATCTCTATCTTCTTTTGTTTTTAAGTTATAGCCAAAGATATATAAAAAATGTGTTCTTTCTAGTAACACCATAATCGACTATTGCTTGTATTTAAAGAAACACAACTTTGGTGTGTAATAAGTTGTATAATATAAAATGCGGAATTTAAAATTTCCGCATTTCTTCAATTTCAAAAATAAACGAAATAGGGGAATTTTTACAAATGGCGAAAATATGACTTTTTGGCTATAACTTAAAAACAAAAGAAGATTAAGACTTTCAGATCGAGAGACTTCTGGAAGTAGTTCAAGTATTCTCGGAGAATTTCAAGTCTATGAAAGCAGTATCAATTCTCCTAAAAGCAGTATCAAGTCTCTTAAATCGCAAGTAAGTATTAATTCTTGGATGTAGACCAAGTTTTCTAAAATCAAAACAAAACTTCCAGAAATAGTATCAAGTACTCTTCAAAGCTCCTAGTATCTTCTGGAAGTAGATTAAGTCTTCAAGAAGTAGATCAAGTCTTGTGATACCATATCAAGACTTCTGGTAGCAGTATTAAGTCTTCTGATTAAGTCTTTTTTTTTTAATTGCTAAGAGAAATATTGCCACATTTATGCACAAAAATAAGCATCATTTGTTGTGACCGATTTAATATTCAGTCTCCTTGATATTAACAATCGAGCTCTTGCTTTGTATTTGAAATCTATTTTGAATTTTTATTATAAATAATTCTTTTTTTAAAAAAAATTATTTGTTTTGCCATGGAAAATGGCATAGTGATGAGGAAAATATATGTATATAAAAACAAAGTTGGCAAGTGAAAGACATAGATTGCGCTTCTACAACGCAATGAAAACCATACAGAATAGTTTCCCCTTTCATATAATGAAAGTTTTATTTGAAATTTGGCTTTTGAGTTATAAGGTCGTACCTCAAAAGTGGCTCACCCCCATATTTTTTTTTTTATTAGTGATATAAGAAAACCATTTGGAATGGATAATTAGGCCAGGAAAACGGATTATTAAGACACAAAATAAACTATTTTGTACTTCTGGTTATACCGGATGTGAGTACTAATTTTTTTATAAATTTGAATTTTTTTTCTTCAGATTTCGAAAAATCTGAAAAAAATCAATCTTCGAAAAAGGCATTAGAACTTTTGACACATAGTAGCTAGGTTAAGAGTATAAAGTTCTTTTTAAACTTCTTTTCTTTCCAAATAATTGTGTAAATTAAAAGTGGTATCTAATTCATTCTAAAAGAAAAACGCGAATAATTAAATTTAATTCAATTATTTTTGATTTTTTTGTTATCCTAATTAAGTTACGCTATTCGAGTCTAACGTTGTCAAATTGAAAGCAATTCCATAACCACCTGGATAGGTTTTAATTAAGATAAAGTAGATAATCCAAATCATAACGTATGATGAACATAGTACATTGTAAGTTACTATCAGCTGCAAAACATTTAGCGTAAGAGCACAAAAAATAAAGAAAAAGAATAAAATATCAAAAATTATTAAATTAAATTTAATTATTTGTTCGCATTTTTCTTTTAAAGCTAATTTAATACAACTGTTTATTTACACCACTATTAAAAACGAACCACTGAATAAAGCACAACAGTAATCACTGCATAAGAAACAGCAAATCATAGGGAACATAACGTAGTTTATACTATTATCCTAACTACTATGTGTTAAAAGTTATAACACATTTTCCGAAAGTAATAAAACGTGAAAAAAATAACGAAGCTATTTTTTTATCGAAAATTAAAAATTTTTCAAATAAAAGTTATGTAAAATTATGTCGTTTACCCATCTGAAGAAAAAAATTTAGATTTTTAAAAATAGCGAAATTAATACTCACTTCCGGTATAACCGAAAGTCCAAAGACGAAATTTCATGTTAGAATAATCCGCTTTAATAGCCTAATTATGCATTCCAAATGGTTTTCTGATATCATTAATAATAAAAAAACACCATCATATACAGGTATCCCTCATAAGCGGTAAAGTAAAATATTTTCCATTTATAGTATGGTAAACTTCCTACAACTTTTGCCTAAAGATCTCGGCCTTAATGCCGTTTATGTACTTTGCCGCTTACATAAGACATTCTGTATATTCAACATTCTTAATACAACTATAAAAATGTAGAAAATAACAAGATAGAAATAACTCAATTTAAAATAAATAATACTTTACCAATATTAACAAATAGGTATTCCAGCAAAAAAAATATCGTAATTAAATAACATTCTGAAGGAAGCAAAAAATAGCAATTATTTTGTATTTTTGCCATCTCTAATCTGCATAAATTTGGTCTGCTGCATTAAATAACTAAGAACATTGTAGGTGGCGAAGAAAGATAATTTAAAACAATTTTTTTCTTTGTTTCGGTTTCAGTCAAAATACAGCCGAAACCGAAATTTAGGTCGAAAGCTAATAAATATTGTACCCTTCCATGACTTTTGCCAAGATGCACGCATTTACTATTCACCTTCTTCTTGCACAAGTGAACTCTCTCAAAGTTTCCAGGAATGTTTCGAATGCGCCATCTATTCTATTTTGTAACTCTTCCATTTCCGTGTCGATTCGAGTCTTGTAAATAAACGGGTTTAAATGTCCTCAAAAAAAAAAATCTAGACTGTTTAAATCTGGGGATCTAACGACAACGATTATTGAAACTTCGATTAAAAAAATCTGATTTCCAAACCAAAATGGGCTGGCGCACCATCGGACATGAACCACATTTGATTTCTTACAGGTAATAACACGTCTTGTAATAGCACTGAAATTTAATTTTCAAGAAAATGACGATAATAATGTTCATTTAGTCTTGTTGCTAAAAATCACGTAATCCCAAAAATGCTGGCCTACACATTTATTGAAAATTTAAGATGATGATTAGTTTCATTTGCTTTGTAAGGATTCTCATCGGCTCAAAAATCGGTATTATGACAATTCCTGATGAGATTTTTTGTAAAACATCACTAAATAAAATTCTACTCCAAAATGCCGAATTTTCAGTTAACATGTTGCAAACAACCAAAAAAAAATTTCAAAAAGTTCTTTACAAAAATTTTCCAGACTATTATACGAAAGAAATAAAAATATTAAATAAAAAAATATTAAATATTAGAAACAAAAACTTGCGAATAAGAATAAGTATCACAAAATAGATGACGATTTTTCATTTTATTGTAGACACTCATAAACTTATTTTTATTATACTTTTAACGAAAAACCTTCACATCGTTCATCAACACCCTTTATAAACGTAATAATATTAATTGATTTATTATAAAGAGATTATAACTACACTATAGATATATTAATGAATCTAATGAATCGTTTCATACCTTATAAAGACAGAAATTTTTAACGTGAACGCTTAAAAATATTTTTTTTTTTCGTTTTAAGACGTTCGTTCTAAAAATTCTTTTCGGTCTTCTAAAGTTTCGCCGAAGATTTCCGCGAATTTATCTGAAAAAGATGTGCATTAACCGAAACCGAACGGATTATTCCGAAAATTCTAAAGACTTTAAATATCAATTATTGTTTCATTACGAAAAGCACGATTTATTTTTTTATTCCGTTTCGATCTCGGTATCTTTAAGGCTGTAGTTTCACGGTCACAAAAAAAATTTTTTTTTGTTATTTTCGAGTACTTTACTTTTACTAAGAAATTGTGTGAGTCAGAATAATACTTAATTGCGCAAATAAAATTTTTGACCGCGAAACTACACTCTTAATCATTTCAAATGTGTTGTAATTTCGCGTAGGTAACTATTTTTTGATAAAAATAGTTTGATTTAAGAGGAATGTATAGAATATAGAATAAAACAAAATCGTATGGGTTACAGAATATTTATATAAAATAATAGGATTAATACTAAGTAATGTCGAAAGAATAATAATATAGGAGAGTTCGATAACTTCAGATTTATTACTATTTCCTCTATGTAATTAAATTGTGATCCATTCGCATTCGTTATGGTCAAATAAATGAGTCGTCTATAATAAAAAAAGTGTACTCTTTTTAATAGAAGACCTTTTCAATATGTTAGTACCTAATTAAACTAAAAAAATCCACTTCCAAGTATTACAAGAAGTACTATTTAAAAAAAATTCACAATATAAATTTTTTTAAATTTTTAAATTTTGTCGGGATACGAAAAAAAAATAAAACGCGAAATTTGAAGCTTATTTAAAAGCACATTTTAAAGATTTTCGTCTATTTCCCGATTATTGCTTTTTTAGCATTTCGTGTCTAATAGCGCCGACGTTTGTTGGAATAGTCTCGATTATCGTTGCCACCCCAATGGCCCTTGTTGCCGCCCATACGGCCGCCACCGCCGCCGCCGCGTCCACCGTGTCCACCTCCGCCGCCGCCCTGATGGCCGCCCCCGCTCTCGAAGCGGTTCGGTAATTCGAAAGAATTCATGAACGGTTTTGACTCCTGAACGGAAACAAATCATCACTATATATAATGCCAACAAAAAAATAGACCCGACCGATTTTTTTATAAGAATATCACGAATTTCTATATAAATAATTGCATTTGTTTTTGTATCAAGTCTGTATGTTTTCGATAAAGTGGGGGATGAGGTAAGGGATTTATCATAAATTAGGCTATAGTTCTTATTCTTATATATAATTCACCCGATTTTAATTCGATTGTCCGATACGTTTCGATTAAATGTTAGATATTTCTGCCAATAGTTTAATCACGGATATATAGAAAGAATAATTGATGCATATCATCAATAATACGTCATATAGAAAAAAGATGTGTTAGCACCGACTACTTAATTTGATTTTAGAATACATAATAAAACAGTTATTGCTAAATGAGGTTTACCTTCTAATGGACAACATGAGTCAGGAAGAAGTTAAAGAAAAAGAGATAGAGTCTAATACAAGAAATGGCTCAAAACTTCAACTCCATAAATAATTGGAAGAAAATTAAGTATATGTTCAAATAATTGAATGACACGTGAGAACAAAATAATGATACAATTTCGCCATTGAAGAATAGAGTACATAAAAAAGTGATGATATAATTGAAGCGCATATTGAGATCAGAAAAAAAAAACGAGATATGTAGGCTAGCCTTAAACTTTAAATGGTTAATTACAGCCTTCTGAATTCAGGCGAAAAAATTGTTTTTATTTAATAAATCCGCTATAGAATAACTTAGAAGAACGGAATTTTGCAGAAAATTATTATTAATAAATAAGGCCAATCCCGAATCTTTCCACTTCTATTATCCGTGCCAAAAGTCAAAACCCTAACATTAGAGATCGATATCTTCGAAATCGATCGACGAAAAAATTGCGATAAAGTTTATTGTAGCCAATGAACATTTCTGTGTATTATAAAATTATAATAAAAAATTTTAATTGAAAAAAGTACACGATTTTTGAGAGTGGCGATAACTTTGTCTACTTTGCAATTTTTTTTCTCAAAAACTGTTTGACGAAAAACTTTCAAATTTGAATTGGTGGTAACCCAATGTGTTCTCAATGTGGGGCATTTTTTATTTTAACGATATTCCATACCGTTTCGTGGGAAATCGCGGTTTAGTAAGATGCGGTTATTTCAAAAACGACTGGATGGATTTTAATGCGATTTTTACCAAAATATGTTAAAACATGTATTTTATGGGATTCCGTAATTAATTTTTCAAAATGTTCCTCTTTAACCTGTATTCTCATTAAATCACTCTTAAAAAATTAGAGAGCCCTTATTTAGAAAAACTGATAACGGAATCCGATATACAACATTATTAAACACATTTTGGTAAAAATCGCGTTAAAATTCGACTTTTCGTTTTCAAAGTAACCACATCTTACTAAATTGCGATTTTTCCTCGAATCTATAAGGAATATCGATAAAATAAAACATGCTCCGCATTAAGAACACATTGAGTTACCATCAGTTCCAATTTGAAAAAATTTCGTCAAATAGTTTTTGAGAAAAAAAATCGCAAAGTAGACAAATTTGTCGGCACTCTCAAAAATCGGGTACTTTTCCAGCACCTATGGTTTCCTATGGCAAATCTGGCGGTGTGATTAAGCTAGAATGATACTAGAGGATCTAGTGCAATAATATAGACAAGTCTCAGGGTGCTGCAGTCTCTACTTATTGAGAAAATAATTTCTAAGTATGCCATTGAAAACGAGGAATATTAAAAAATTCCTCCTCGGTCCTTACGGCAAATATGGGGGTGTAGTTAGGCTAGAATGATACAAGAGGAACTAGTGCAATAATATAGTCTAGTCCCAGGGTGCTGCAGTCTCTAGTTATTGAGAAAATAATTTCTAAGTATACCATTGGAAACGTGGAATATTCAAAAATTCATCCCTCGACCCCTACGGCAAATCTGGCGATGTGGTTCGACTAGAATGATACAAGCGGACCTAGTGCAATATATAGACTAGTCCCAGGGTGCTGCAGTCTCTAGTTACTGAGGAAATAATTTCTAAGTATGCCATTGAAAACGAGGAATATTTAAAAATTCATCCATCGGTCCCTATGGGAAATCTGGCGGTGTGGTTCCCCTAGAATGATACAAGACGACCTAGTGCAATAATATAGACCATTCCCAGGGTGCTGCAGTCTGTAGTTATTGAGAAAATAATTTCTAAGTATGCCATTGAAAACTTGCAATATTCAAAAATTCACCCCTCGGCCCCTACTGCAAATCTGGGGGTGTGGTTCGACCAGAATGACACAAGAGGACCTAGTGCCATATATAGACCAATCCCAAGGTGCTGTAGTCTCTAGTTATTGAGAAAATAACTTCTAAGTATGTCACTGAAAACGAGGAATATTCAAAAATTCACCCCTCGGCCCCTATGGCAAATCTGGGGGTGTAGTTACGCTAGAATGATACAAGAGGACCTAGTGCAATAATATAGACTAGTCCCAGGTTGCTGCAGTCTCTAGTTATTGAGAAAATAATTTCTAAGTATGTCACTGAAAACGAGGAATATTCAAAAATTCACCTCTCGGCCCCTACGGCAAATCTGGGGGTGTGGTTAGGCTAGAATGATACTAGAGGACCTAATGCAATAATCTAGACTAGTCCCAGGGTGCTGCATTCTCTAGTTATTGAGAAAATAATTTCTACATGTGCCATTAATAAATCTGAGGGACAGGGAACATAGCAGAAGGTCTATCCGAGTTATCCAGAGCAGTCGCAGCTTCCTATAACGTCTGTAGGTTTAGAAAACAATTTTACAATTGATAAGTTCAAGACTTATTTTGTCAACTATAATTTTGTGAATCTGAATCTGGTACAGATTCGAATATGAATTCAACTTCAGCCACATCAACTTATCGGCACTTTAAAAAATCAGGTACTTTTTCAATTAACTCGATGAAAAAAAAACCGCCGCTCCGAACATTTCCAAATTAAACTGTGATACACAAAAATGTTCATTGATTATAATGAACTTTATCGCAATTTTTTTGCGCGATTTCAAAGATATCGATTTCTTAAGTTAGGGGCCTTGACTTTTGGCACGGATAATAGATCTACGGTTAGTTCTAGTTTTACTTCAATTCAAGAATACAGAGTTGCAAATTCAGTTTGTAAAGTACTTTATCTCAGAAATTATTCATTGCAGAGGCCTGCGTTGAAAAAATGTATATTCCTTGTATCCTAGGTCTTGTATATTCGAACCTAATCCGTTTTAAGATATTACGCCCCTCAGGAGGGCTGGGTTCGATGAACGAAATGAGTTCAAATGCAATGCCCAAAAAAAAGAGAGGACACTAGGTACATGTATCCATGCATTTCATTACATTAACTACAAAAACTGGCGCCTACAGAAATTGGCGCCCCAAAATTGTAGTCTTATTAGCTTTTAGGTTTTTAGAACGGCGCTAATAACGCCTTCAAAATACAAATCAAATCGCGTAATTTTTTTATATAAACTCATTAAGTTATATTTTCTATAAAACGATCTGTAAACCGAAACAACACAACAATATGATGTTGTAACTCTATCCTTAAGGACATATTACCAATTAAGAATAAAACCGATTAAGAATAAGAATTTATATCGCTATTGTTGAACTAATTTGTTGCATTTTTAATTCAAATTATAGATAACAAGTACCCGTTGTTGCATTACAGCCAATATTACGGTGTAAAAGGACGCGTTAGGAAAGGTTACAATATAGGTTCAGATGTGACTTGAGCGTTCATGCTACAAAAGCAAATCAATCCGTATAAATATGTTGAATAACGCGAAAATACTTTTGTTGGCACAATCAAAGAAAACCGATTTTTAATCCAGATTATGCCGCTGTTTTAATTTCCCTTTTCTATAACAGCTGTATTTTTAAAATTTGGAACGATGATGTATTGATAAATTCATTTACCTAAAATTGTGTTAATCATTTGAGTTTAAATAATTATTTTATTTTGCTTAAGACTCAAATAATTAAATAAAGAACTATACTTCATTCATTATTAATACGGTTTATAAAATCGGCATAATCTGGGTTAATAAAAAATTCGTCCAGTCGTAAAATTTTCTGTTAGGAAGAAATAATTATGTAAAAAGGGAATGAGAAAAGGATTAAATTTCGAGTTATTACAACGAAAATTTTTAAGAATGATTTGTCTCCTTTACGAGACATGATTTAAATATGTTTGTAAAGTAAATGGGGCAAGCCCAGCGAATCATCGAAGATGTTATAGTTTAAAGTTTCATAGATAGCCGCGATTATTATTCAAGATTGGTAAGTATATACATGTAGATATATATTTATATATAATATTGTGGTTGTAATATAATAATAATTATAATAACTAATAGATAATAATAAATTGTAATAACTCTTTTAATTGAATAAATATATAAAATAATATATAAATATTGAACAAGAATGAATCCTTTTCTCATAACCCCTCAATATATTTTTTTTCTAATATATTTAATAGCGGTGATTACGCACAACTTACCAGTTTATTTGGCGTTGCGGCTACACGATCGGAAACAAAAAGCAAAGAGTTAACACAAACACGCAAAATTACCTGGTTAAGCATACATCCTCCCTCCTCAAATCCGCCTTGATCCTTGAGCATGTTATCTAATTGTTGAGCCTGAAGGAACAAATTATTTTCTTGTTGGCGACGGCGCATTTCGTCTTCTTGATGCATCATCCTCGACTCAATCTCTTCTTGTTGACGCCTCATCACCTCTTCGCTCCTTCTCCTAGCCTCCTCAACTTGTTGCTCCTTCATCTCCCATTCTCTTTTTTGCCTACCCATATCCATCTCCCTAGCACGAAGTTGCTCGCGTAACATAGCCGTATCGTGTTCGTAACGCGCAAACTCCATTTGGGCTAACAACTTTTCCTGTTCGATCTCTTGTTCTTTTTTGAGACCCTCCAATTTTTGCTTGTACAATTGGTTAAGCTGCTTCCAACGCATCCCGTATTCGTGCTCAAACGAGTTGGTTTCGGCAAAACGGGGACCGACTTTGCGTTGTTGAATAAAATCTGGGTTACGTTTCGGTACGAATTTCTCGGAATAACCGTCCATTTCATCTTGGGCTAAGTAAGGCTCAACATAAACCGGACGAATGCTTGATGTTAAAAAGAAGCATTCGTCTTGGCATTTTCGCAAAGCGAATTGAGCGCTACTTTTACGCGTAAATTCAACGATCCCTTCCCCAATCGATTTCCCATGATCATCAACGATAACTACGCTTCTATCGATCTCTCCGAAAATGGAGAATGCCACGTGTAAAAGTTCGTTGGTGACGAATTCGTCTAAATTCTTTACTTTGATGGTTAAGCTATTCGGGGCGAATCTTATTTTTAAAGTGCGCCCTTTAATGACTTTCCCGTTTAACTCGTTCTTTGCCCTTTCAGCATTGAAATGATAGTCGATTCTAATGAACCCGAAACATTTTTCTCGGTTAACGAATAACTCGCTTGTTTCACCGTAAGGTTTGAAAAGCTCTAAGATGTCGTTATCCTCACATTCAGCGGGGATATTACCAATGTATAACCTACTACGACCGGAAAACTTTTTCTCCTCGTTTTGAATGGGAGGGAGATCGTAGGTAGGGCCGGATATCTCCATTAACTTATCATAAAAAATGCGTTCGTTTTGACGACCAGGCGGGCCAGCGTTAAAATCGTCGCCTTGGTGTTGATCTTTTCTTTGAAAGCGACCACGATTTTCATTATTCTTTTAAAATGAATTTAAGAAAATTAAATTATGTTTAATACATGAATGATTTAAAATTATTACCCCTCCGCCTCTGCGTTTACCAAATCGGCCATGACCACCCCGTCTTGAACCTCTTTCCCCAAAGTGTTGTTGCTGCTGTTGGGGGCCATCATTGTCGCCATTGGTGTTATGCGAGGAAGATTCTTCCGGATGGTTATCGTTCGAACTTTCTACTTTAACAGAATCGTTTTCTGCCATCACTATTATTTTAGTCGCCTGGTTTTTATGTCTAGAAACTAATCGAAGCAAATCGGAGCTGATGAGCTAGGACAAGCTATGATATGCGGCGTGAAGAGTATAGAAATGGCGATGATCAGTGCTACCAACTACCAGAAAAAAAAAGTTACTGGAAAAATTGATTATTTTTATAACCCTTGTTTTTAAATATTTCTAATTTTATCTTTGTTTATAGTTATTTATAGATAAATTACAATTATAGCTATATTCTAATGAGTAGCCTAACTCCTCGTTTACTTTATGTGAGTGATTACAAATGATGAGTGCACGACGAGTCAGATTGCTTGTTAGAAAAACATTTTTTCCGTTATTTTTTAGGGCATTATTTGAAACCGTTAATTTCAACAAAGAATCTTTTGTATATAATAAAAATTGTAGCAAATTTTATTTTTGTTCTTACAATAAAATTTTATGCTTTACAAAATTTTAATAATATGTAACACTTGGGATTGAAAGCATCTTTTTAACAAATTTTATTTTTAACATTATTGCTCAATTGAATTTTTGTTTTTAAATACATAGATCGAGGTTACGAAAGAAAATACGAAAATATGTTATCAATTTCGTTGTTTTACAAAATCTTAATGGGATAATTAACACTTAGGATTCGAAGATGTTACAAACTTTTTGACTAAAGTTATAGCAAATTTTATTTTCAACAATATTGCTCTGTAGCACTTTGTTCTTAAATGCATAAATATTGAGAACAACATGAAAATTTTTCAAATCAAAGTTGTAGTAAATTTTTAACAATATTACTCTCTTGCGTTTTGGTCTTAAATGCATAGATATTAAGAAAAATCTATGAATCGATAAAGACGTCGGCTTCCTCAAATATTGTTGTTCATGCAAGAATTACTCTTCGAAAACAAGACTTCGAAAACAACGGTCGTCCTAATTATTCTTCGTGGCATAAGAATTAATCTTATCAGAAGACTTGAAATACTGCCAAAGGATTTGAAGTGCTTCCAGGAGACTTTTAATACGTCTAGGAGAGTTGATATTGCTGCCAGAAGACTTGATACTATTCCCAGAGGAAACTTGAAATTATTCCAGAACCCCAATATGCTTCCAGAAGGCTTGAATTGCTGCCATAAAACTTGAAATGCTTCTAGGAGATTTAATACCTCTTCTAAAAGACTTTGCTTTCAAAAGATAGGAAATCCTTCCAGATAAGACTTGAAATGCTTCAGGAGAGTATGATATTGTTTCCAAAAGATTTGATACTGCATCTAGATGATTGGATACTACTTCCAGAAAACTTGAATTGCTTCCATAAGGATTAAAATGCTTCTAGGAGATTGGAAACTGCTTCCAGAAGACTTAAAATGCTTCCATAAGATTTAAAATACTTCTAAGAGACTTGATATTTCTTCCAGAAGATTTGAAATGCTTCCAAGAGACTTTTAATGCTTCTAGGGTAGTTGATATTGCTGCCAGAAGACTTGATACTCTTTCCATAGGAAACTTGAAATTCTTCCAGAACTCCAATATGTTTCCAGAATTGGAAGAACAGGTTTGAATTGCTTCCATAAAACTTGAAATGCTTCTAGGAGATTTGATACCGCTTCTAGAAGACTTTATTTTCAAAAGATTGGAAATCCTTCCAGACAAAACTTGAAATGCTTCAGGAGAGTATGAAATTGTTTCCAAAAAACTTGATACTGCTTCTAGATGATTGGATACTACTTCCAGAAGACTTGATATGCTTCCATAAGGATTAAAATGCTTCCGGAAGATTTGTAATGCTGCCAGAATACTTGAAATGCTTCCATAAGATTTGAAATACTTTTAGGAGATTGGATACTGCTTCCAGAAGACTTGAAATGCTTCCAGAAGACTTGAAATGCTTCCAAAACACTTGAAATGCTTCCAGAAGACTAAAAATGCTTCCGGAAGACTTATAATGCTGCCAGAATACTTGAAATGCTTTCGCAAGACTTGAAATGTTTTCTCAAGACTTGATATTGCTTCTAGAAGAGTTGATATTTCTATCAGAAGACTTGATACTGCTTCTAGATGATTGGATACTGCTTCCAGAAGACTTGAATTGCTTTCATAGGGATTGAAATACTTCCAGGAAATTAGATACTGCTTCCAGAAGACTCGAATTGCTTCCATAAGGATTAAAATACTTCTAGGAAGTTGGATACTGCTTCCAGAAGACTTGAATTGATTCCATAAGGATTAAAATACTTCCAGGAGATTAGATACTGCTTCCAGAAGACTCGAATTGCTTCCATAAGGATTAAAACACTTCTAGGAGGTTGGATACTGCTTCCAGAAGACTTGTATTGCTTCCATAAAGATTGAAATACTTCTAGGAGATTGGATACTGCTTCTAAAAGACTTGAAATGTTTCCAAAACACTTGAAATGCTTCCAGAAGACTAAAAATGCTTCCGGAAGACTTGCAATGCTGCCAAAATACTTGAAATGCTTTCGCAAGACTTGAAATGCTGTCTCAAGACTTGATACTGCTTCTAGAAGAGTTGATATTTCTATTAGAAGACTTGATACTGCTTCTAGATGATTGGATACTGCTTCCAGAAGACTCGAATTGCTTCCATAAGGATTGAAATACCTCTAGGAGATTTGATGCTGCTTCCAGAAGACTTGAAATGCTTCCAAAACACTTGAAATGCTTCCAGAAGACTTGAAATGCTTCCAAAACACTTGAAATGCTTCCAAAACACTTGAAATGCTTCCAAAACACTTGAAATGCTTCCAAAACACTTGAAATGCTTTCAGAAGACTTGCAATGCTGCCAGAATACTTGAAATGCTTTCGCAAGTCTTGAAATGCTTTCGTAAGTCTTGAAATGCTTTCTCAAGACTTGATATTGCTTCTAGAAGAGTAGATATTTCTATCAGAAGACTTGCAACTGCTTCTAGATGATTGGATACTGCTTCCAGAAGACTCGACTTGCTTCCAAAAGGATTGAAATATTTCCAGGAGATTTGATGCTGCTTCCAGAAGACTTGAAATGCTTCCAAAACACTTGAAATGCTTCCAGAAGACTTGAAATGCTTCCAAAACACTTGAAATGCTTCCAAAACACTTGAAATGCTTCCAAAACACTTGAAATGCTTTCGGAAGACTTGCAATGCTGCCAGAATACTTGAAATGCTTTCGCAAGTCTTGAAATGCTTTCGCAAGTCTTGAAATGCTTTCTCAAGACTTGATATTGCTTCTAGAAGAGTAGATATTTCTATCAGAAGACTTGCAACTGCTTCTAGATGATTGGATACTGCTTCCAGAAGACTCGACTTGCTTCCAAAAGGATTGAAATATTTCCAGGAGATTGGACACTGCTTCCAGAAGATTTGAAATGGTTCCAAAACACTTGAAATGCTTCTAAGAGATTGGACACAGCTTCCAGAAGACTAAAAATGCTTCCTCAAGTCTTGTAATGCTGTCAGAATACTTGAAATGCTTTCTTAAGACTTGATATTGCTTCTAGAATCGATATTTCTATCAGAAGACTTGATACTGTTTTTAGAGGACTTGACACTACTTCTAGGTGATTGGATACTGCTTCTAGAAGACTTGACTTGCTTCCATAAGGATTGAAATACTTCTAGGAGATTGGATACAGCTTCTAAAGAACTTGAAATGCTTCCAAGAAATTTGAAATGCTTCCAGAAGACTAAAAATGCTTCCGGAAGACTTGTAATGCTGCCAGAATACTTGAAATGCTTTTGCAAGATTTGATACTGTTTCCAGAATACTTGATACTGTTCTAGATGATTGGATACTGTTTCCAGAAGATTCGAATTGTTTCCATAAGGATTAAAACTCTTCTAGGAGATTGGATACTCCAGAAGACTTGAAATGCTTAAAGAATACAGAAATGGCGATGATCAGTGCTACCAACTAACAAAAAACTTAATATTTCTTCTAAAAGACTAAAAATGCTTTCAAAAGATTGAGCTAAAATTAGAACTAACACTAAAACATCAATATGACTAATACTAGATTACATATATCTTTTGAAAAAAAAGTTTGACATTTCGAATGCCATGTTGCAGCTTTCTTCAGAAACTGGTGACAAAATTGGGAGTTGTAAAGCAATATATTGGTCGAAAACTAATTAAGAATTAATTTATACTAATCACAAGCTAATTACTAACTAATTACTGTGACGCGTCTGGTTTGGGAGTCGTATTCGTGTGCACCACTATCTTCCATGTTCTGCTGTGATCCCAGCTATCATCTCTGTTGACGTTGTTTTTATATCGGTGGATTTCTATGGCTTCCCTTGTCAGCCTTTGGCGGTATTTATTAATCCTAGTAAATACTTTTGCTTTGTCGAAATCTATTCGGTGTTCCTCCGACTGGCAATGTTTTGCTACCGCCGGTTCTTGGATTTTCTTCAGCCGCATAGACTTTCGCTCCTTTTAATAGAGGTAGCTTGTCCTTAGCCATCGGAATATGTATTACAAATTTTGGTAAAGTAAGTCATTTTCCTTGAGGTGCCTTACAATAGCTGCTTCTGTACTTGCTGCATCTTCCCTCTGCTTTCCCTGTTGGATGGCTCGGTTGCTTGATGGCTCAGCAATACATCCCATAGAAACCATTCATCCTTCTTTAGGTTGTCTTCTTCACAAATTCTTTCTGCTCTCTGGAATAAAATGCGGATCATGGACCTTTTCTATTGGGGATGACGGTGTGATGTTGCTTCTAAATACGCGTTTATGTGGGTCTTTTTCCGACACATTGCGATTTCCATGTCACCATTTGTCTATCTAGTGATCAATAAATCTAGGAAGGGTAACTGCTTTGCAGATTCCGTTTCAATGGTAAACTTAATCATGGGATGCGTTTAAATGATATAAGAATTCTTGGAGGCATTCTCTGCCATGTTGTCCAGTTCTATGTTTGTTTTTCCTCTTCTGTACTCACATTTTATAATTTTATTTTAAAATTATTAATTTTCTCACATCCGTTACTAATAATCCCTTTGTTTTTATTTGTAGTGATTAGTGTCTTCAAGTTCTTGGCGGTTCGGATCCTTTTGATAAAGTTAGCCTTTCTAATATTTTTGTTTTGACTCCTTAAAATTGTTTCTCTTTCCGCTACCAGAGCATAACTTCTTCTCCCTCTGTCTTCCTTAATCCATACGTTTGTTGCTGATTGATGGAATATAAGTTGCACTAACAACCCAACCCAACCAAAAGTCAATTTAAGGCAAGAAATAATAATTATTCGTTGTACATAAGCTGCATAATATCCGAAGAAAACTACAGAAATGTATAAAAATAACGATAGAGCTCAATAATCGCAAACTCATTGTAGTGCAAGATGGTACAACCATCCTACCATACACACATTGCCAAATTGCTATCAATTAACTAAAGTGGTCAGAGAAATAATAGCAGTGTTTATAATGACCAATCAATGTGATAAATTATCCCAGATTATTGTACACAAATACGAACTTGCGTGACCTTACTCGTTTTTCAAAAATTTTCACATCTTTAGCGAAGATAAACTGCAAGCCAAAAATCGTAAAACTAATACGATTTATAGCAGCATAGTGGCTTAAGACATGCTGAAACATCTCCTCATCCTCTGTATATAGGCGGAATTTAACATTGTGGACTATACCCAATAAGTTAATGTGTGTCTTTAATCGGTTGTGCTCAGTAGAGATAGCCATTAGAATTCTAATACTACTGTATTTAATAAAATATTCCCGGGTGTGACAGTAGTGAAAACTGGTCCAAGCGCATTAGCAACTCCAGAGTACTTGGGACTTTTTTCTAAAAGGATTTTAGTTCCCATGTCAATAGCAAATACTTCCGCCTATCTGGCGTATACTTCTTTATACGCGTATAATGACTCCTTCCTGCGTTTTGATCCATCTGTGAACCTGCAAATATCTGCCTCTCACTGCTCAGCTCAGGCAGTTTATTCTGATATCAAGCATTAAGCATAATATATATATATATATTAAGCATAATATCTCAGGGGAAAATAAAATATATACATAAATCATAGACTCTAATGGAATGAAAGTGAAGTATTAACATCGAGACTGGAGAAGAAAAGAATTAATAATTCCATTTTTTTTTTAATATTGATTTTTAAATTGACGCAAATTGAGTTTTAAAATTATATCGATATTAAAAAAAACAAATATATTTAATTAAAATTTTAATTGTATTAGATTTATAACTCTTAATAACATTAAAATACGGCTTAGGTAAAATCTCACTGTGTTAAATTGTCTGAACTATTACAATATTAAAATAAAAGCGCATTAAATATCACAAATTACAAAATCCTTAATACGTTTAATTAATAATATCTGCTTATTACACTTATTGACTATCATGAAATCTTAAGATAGCTCTCCCTTGTATTTCGGATTGTGAAAGTTTTTTAACAACGATAGAAGCCGCGTCTACCGGAAATTCTGTATGAGATGGTGGAATTATCTAAAAAAAAATTTTTTTAATAAAATAAAAAAAATAAAATATAATAATTACTTCATGTCTTGCAACGGTTTGTATTAAATCTTTTAGTTGAGACACCGTTCCATCATCGATGGGGCACACGAAAAGTTGATCCTCTTTTAAAATTTTCCAGAATTTCGGTAATAAACTTTCGGCGACTTCGTGTGTTACATAAACCACCCCTCTTCTGTTTAAACATTGCAACGATCTAAGTAAAGATCGCGATGTTGTGCCAAAATCGATTACTACGTCTACTAATCCGTTGCACGCGTTTAAAGTTCGTTCGTGTAGTACTTCTTCAAAAATTTCTTCGTTCCATTGAACTAAATTAACGCTAAAATAAAAATTTTTAATAAAAAAATATCATAATAAAGAAATTGAGAAATTTACCTTTTAAGTTCATTAAGATAGAAGCCATCATCGTTTAAGCAAGCAACCGTTATTTGGATTTTATCTTTATATTCTGGACTTTTAAAATAATATTCCGCAATTTTTACCGCCCATAAAGCTAATCCGCCTGTTCCAACGATTAAAACTTTAAATTCTCGTCCTGATTTGCTTCTTTCGTGTTCATCGTAGTGTTCTTTAACTTTGAGGATGGCATTTTTTGCTAAAAGAGCTCCCGTAGGGAGCATTGCAGCGACGCTTAATGGCATTGAATTAGGGATGGGGATTAAATATTTTAAATCGGGGACGACCATAAATTCGGGATAGCCGTTAGGAACGTCTTCGTAGGGGTATACAACAACTCTTGACCCAATTTGGATTTCTGGGTTTGAAGATTCTGAGCCTAAAGCTTCGACGATTCCTGATACTTCATAACCAGGGAATAAAGCCCCATCGCGGAATCCGCAACAATTTATTGGGCATTCTGGGGCGTTAATTAACGAGGGGGTTTTTTGCATGCGGTAACAAGCACCTGCACAAACCACTTTTATCAAGGCCCCATTTGGAGGAATTTCCGGTACTTGGACTGTTGTGTTAAAAACGCATTCCTGTGTAACAATACCAGGCGATTCGATCGAGAGTTGTTTGCATAATTTATTCATTTTCTTAAAAAAAAGTTTTTTATTAAATTAAATTAAATTAGAACAAAAAAGAAACTTACGTTATATCACTGACTCTATCACTAAGTGAAACCTTAGATATTTTGCAGTATCTTTATAGATTGGAACCGATTTAAAAAGCACCACGAGATGAACTGACAATCAGCCGTTGTAGAGCTGATCGTCACAAAAAACCGATTTATTATTCAGCCTTCTCTAAATAGCGAAAGATAACGATCCCATTGTTGTAAAACGTAAACAACAACGAACTGTGACCTCTCATTACACTTCCGGAGTATAACGGAGTACGCGCGATGAAACTTAAACAACAAATTATTTATTTCTTACAGAAAAACATCGCCCCGTGTATAGATAAAATTATCTATAAGTGTATTTATAAACACAACATACAAAGCATACAAAGCATGTGGAATATGTCAACGTCATGATCCCACAAGAAAAATAAAATAAATTAAAAAATAAAAATGTGAGAGGAGTTGAAAAAGAATAATTAAAGTTGATGACCACATTGTTTGTTTAAATAAAATATGACTCATCTAATTAGTGGAGATTAACCTTGGGTTATTTAAAGAAAATCTTTTTGATAAATTAATAAGAAATTCAATTTTATATTGAAAAATAATTTATTTATTTGCTACCAACTTTAATGCAATAACAGATAAGATATGGAGCAATAAATCGGATTATAGCAATTAAAAAAATATATTGAGTCAACAATCAAGTTCACTCACTTCAAATATTGCGAAACAAATTAAGCATCTGGACCAAATTTTGGAAGCCAAAAATTTATTATTATAGATATTATCTATAATAATAATATTATCCCCCCTCTCGAGCCAACACTCTAGATATGTGACGTCTCAAAGGCTTCATTAATTCTTTTGGGACATATCTTATTATGTCTTAATTATATTTTGGTTATCTTGGTCCATATTTATGTGTGATAAATGTTTGGATTAAAATATTTTTAAAATGGGATATATTTTGTGGTATTTCAAAGCTTGAATTTGAATGGGAGTCCGATGACGTCATTTCTTTCTCCTCCCGCTGCCTAAAATCGATTCAACGAGCTGTTAGGAAAACAAACGAGAAGACACGTACCTAAACTACCTAACTTCTCCCTAAAAAATTGACTGTAATTTTGTCATGCACTATCTACCAGAGTTCCTCTTTAATCCTCTATAAACAAGCATCTAATTATATTGAAATGGTTAAGATTTGAAATAACGAGAAGTGAAATAGTTGGAATAAAAACATGGTTGGTTGTTAATTAATTTGTTTTTATGCCTAAAAGGGGTATCTTGCGTCTTCCGCCTTGGATGTTACGATGTGAATGTTTTGTTGCGACCAAAGGAATTGATGTGAAATTGAAATATCTCGGGAATTGAAGTGAAATTTAAGAATGGTGATTACATCTACGCCCCAAATGGAAAAAGGTGTTATATAGGAACCTTGATATTAAAAGTAAGTATCAAATAAATTTCTTATAATCCCAATTATTATTTCACTCAATATTAGGTTATTTCGAACATGAGGTTAAAATCAAAGAAAGGGGAATCATATTATTTTTTGAAGTACATTTTTTGTCCCACATAAACTGGTACGTCCAAATATGTTTCTAAATTGTTTGATTAATAAGACATTTTAATTTAGTTATGGGGTTGCCATGGCTCTCGCAAGTGCGTTCATTGCACTTAGCCATAATAGCACTAACAGGTACGCTAATATTATATTTCCTCCACGTAATAACTTACCAATCGCCTATAACGTTGATGTCGCTGGAACTCTCAAAGTCCGTGAACGTCTCAACATCCTCAGAAATCGGACCAACCCAAAACAAAAACGAAACAAACCCCATCAAAAACATCGCAAATAACCGATCAACGATCGCCGCGATAGAAGGGGCCCAATCCCAACCCGACCTAACAAAAGGGATCCCAGCGAAAGTTATCTACGAAAGCGGGTACCTCCAAATCCCGCTAAAATTATGTCCAGATCAAGGAGAAAGCATACAATTATTAGTGATGGTAACTTCAGCCCCGAGTCACGAAAGCGCGCGAATGGCAATCAGACAAACTTGGGGGCACTACGCGACTCGAAGAGATGTGGCAGTCGCTTTTATGTTGGGTTCCACGTCGAATGAGACCTTAAGAACGCAAATTGAAAGTGAACAGTATTTGTATCAAGATATAATTCGTGGAAAATTCGTCGATACCTACGATAATTTAACGCTAAAAACGATATCTATGCTCGAATGGGTCGATTCAAATTGCCCCAAAGCGGCCTTTGTACTTAAAACGGACGACGATATGTTTATTAATATCCCGAAACTTTTAACATTCGTGGGGAAGCATAACCCCCAAGATAGGGCGATTTATGGGCGACTCGCAAAAAAGTGGAAACCGATCCGAAACAAAAAATCCAAGTATTATATATCTCCACGTCAATACAAGCCTTCCGTGTTTCCCGATTTTACCACAGGTCCAGCGTATTTAATGCCAGCGAGATTGGCGAAAGAACTATACAACGCCGCTTTAACGCAGCCCTATTTTAAACTAGAAGATGTATTCGTAACGGGAATTGTCGCCGATAGCCTAAAAATAAAACGAGTGCTCGTTCCGGAATTTCTCAACAAACGGGTTTCGTTTACACCTTGCAACGTGCAAAAAGGAATCAGCGTCCACATGGTGAAAGGCGCCGAACAATACGAACTTTGGAAGAAATTATTGGATGGATTAACAAAGTGCAAGTAACCGTCATCATTATCTTATCCCGGCCATATTATCTTAATTGGTGCTACGCATGAATGTATGTTTAACTCGTAGCATGTTAGAGTTTCCGTTTGTGCCTTTCAAAATAATGGAAAAAAATCTCAATCTAATAAGAGAATGAATTTATTTTCATTCTCTTGTTGATTTTTCTATATAGACCAATTTCATTTTTGTTTTTTCAGATAGTTAACTCGAATTTTACTCGTTTATTTCAAAGTAATTAGTAGCGTAAGCATTTTTACAATGTCATTATTACTACACCTTTTTTTTCACTTATATATATAATGTAAATATATATATATATATATAATATAATATAATATAGTATCTATAAAGGCGTTGTTTTATTTATTTGTTTTTCTTGGTGTTTATGGTATAACCTCTTCAGGTCGGGGAGGGACGAACGATCTCACTTCTTCCAAAACAAGGTCTGAAAAATTTATTAATTTATAATCAGCTTTGATATAAAATTATTTTTACCTCTCCACCGTTCCACAGGGAGCTCCATATCTTCAATACTATGATCGTAAGGTTGGGAAGTTGGTTCATCAGTCGGATCCGCGTATTGCGCTAAATAAGGGTGAGCCAACGCTTGCTCGGCCGTTATACGAACATCACTATCCAGCTCCAACATCAACCTGAGTAGGTCTATTGCTAAATGATTAGCACCAGTAAAAACTTGCTTTAAATCTTTTTTATGCACCGGCGGTAACGACTCTATGTAACTTCTAGCACTTTGTGAAGTAATTTTTTTCATAAACTCATCGGTTGGGGTCCCCAAAATTTCCATAATCAAATTAAGTTGATGTATATCTAATTATTTTAATAAGAAAAAAATTAAATAACTCATTATTAATCGATTTAATAAAGGATACGATCCGTGCCAGGAAATAAAGTTCTACCAGTAAGTAACTCCGCCATAATACACCCAACCGACCAAATATCAACGGTCTGATTATAGTGCATCCAATTGAGCATGATTTCGGGGGCGCGGTACCACCGCGTCGCGACGTAACCCGTCATTTCAGTCTCCGTGGGCCGGGCTAGCCCGAAATCGAGGATCTTCAATTCGCAGTCTTCGTTGACGGCGATATTTGACGGTTTTAAATCCCGGTGGATAACGCCCGCGGAATGAATGTATTTGAGCCCTCTCAAAATTTGATAGACCAAAAATTGGACGTGTTCATCCGAGAGTCGTTGTGTGCGAATTATGTTATTTAAATCAGCTCCCATCAAATGAGTGACAAGGTAAATCTATAAAAATTTAATTTTATTAATTAAATAATTACAAATACTACATTTTTATTATGTATGGAATTGGTTTTTATAAAAAAAATTAATCAAAAATTACTTGTATTTGACATAATAAGATTTTATTATATTCTTCACTATCTTGAAGCTATCTTAATATGATATATATCTTTTTTTGGTGGTATTTAATTTATATCTTCATTACTTGATCATTTACTTATTGCTACGTGTTGAGTTTTATAACCTTTTCCAGATGATCTTCTTTAAAGATGAATTTCCTCGTTTTTTCCTACATCCTCATCATCCTGAAGCTATTTTAATATGATATATACCTTCTCTCTTGTTGTATTCAATTTATATCTTCATTATCTCATTATTTAAGCATTGCTAGGTGTTGAGCTTTACTTTATTTGGTGGCTTTACTATCTCTATTAGTTATCATTATTTTGAAGATATTCTGTGAAGTTCATTTTTTGCATAAACCGGCTTATTTATCTTATTAAGTTTTCATCAAAAAGAAAATTTCTGTATCTTCTGGTGAATCAACACAGCAATCTCAACATGATATATATCTTCATCAGTTGATGTTATGTATACAAGAAAATCTTCACAAAATGATACTTCAAGTGTTGTTGGACTTTAGTTTGTTGTTTCACAAATTCCATTAATCATAAAAGTTGCTTCAAGATGACAAAATCTTTTCCAATATCTTCACGTTGATCTTAAGCTTCTGATGATTTAGCTACCTTCACCATGCTTTGCAAAAAAACTTCTTTTACAACATTTCTCTTCATCAAAAAGTATTTTTTGTGGACTTTTTTTGGATCTTTATCAATCAACACAACAACACTCAATATGATATATATTTTTCTTCAATTTAATTGATGTTATATATGCAAGAAAAACTTCACAAAATGATATTTTAGGTATTGCTAGACTGTTCAGTTGGTAGTTTTACAAGTTCTATTAATCATGAAAGCTGCTTCAAGATTCATCTTCATCTTGACTTGCTGACGATTGAGCTTTCTTCAACATGTTATGCAAAAAAATTCTTGTACAACATTTCTCTTCATCAAAAAACATTTTCTTTTTGTTTTTTTTTTTCTGGATTATTTCAACATTCAGCAATTTCAACATGATATATATTTTTCATAAAAGTTGCTTCAAAATGACAAGATCTTTTGTAATATCTTCACCTTGATCTTGAGGTATTGGTGATTGAACTTCCCGCACCTCGTTTTGCAATTTTCTCCTTTTTTTGGATTATCATCATCTTTATTAATCAACAAAACAACCTCAACATGATATACACTTTTCTTCAATTCAGTTGATTAGGCTTCTTTTCAGTTGCTAGACTTCAGTTTGTAGTTTTACAAGTTCTATTAATCATAAAAGTTGATTCAAAATGACAAAAACTTATCAAGTATCTTCACCTTGATTTTGAGCTGCTGATGATTCAGCTTCCTTCACCATGTTTTGCAAATAAACTTCTTTTACAACATTTCTCTTCATCAAAAAGCAATTTTCTTGGATTTTCTGGCTTCTCATCATATTCATCAACCCACAGCAACCTCAATATGATATATATTTTTCTTCAATTCAGTTGATGTTACATATTCAAGAAAATCTTCACAAAATGTTATTTTAGGTTCTGTTAGACTTCAGTTTGCAGTTTTACAAGTTCTATTAATCATAAAAATTGCTTCAAAATGACAAAATCTTATTCAATTTTCCTTATTAATCCTTGATCTTAAGCTGCTGATGATTGAGCTTTCTTCACCACTTTTTACAAAAAAAAAACTTCTTTTACAACATTTCTCTTCCGTCCAACCTCAATATAAACTCAATATAAGATATAAATTTTTACAATTCTATTGATAACAAGAAAATCTTCACAAGTTGATATTTAAATATTAGCTAGACTTTAGATTATAATTTTACAAGCTCAATTAATCATTAAAATTGTTTCAATTTGCTTTCCATTTTCTTCACTTTGATGACTTAAGCTGTAGCAGATTATGCTTCACAATTTTTTACAAAAAAATCTTCATTTAGATCATTTCTTTTTTAACGTCTTCATGTTTGCAGTTAAAGATAATTATAGATTAAAGATAAGATATATATTGATAATTACAAAAACCTTAGTAACAAAGAATCCAAGATTTTTTAAACATTGCTAAAACAAAATTTGTATAACATTTCAATCAAATTACGAAACAAATATATTTCCTTGCACTTTACATGATCGTTTTAAATAAATTAATTATTCTTAATAAGATTAAAACAATCAACCCTTATCGTAATATTTTTTAAAAACGTTTTCATCTACGTGTTTTATCCCTAAATTCAAAGTTGTTTTCTTTTTTTTCAAAACTTAAAAGAGCAAAGATTTTTTTACCCTTACATTAGAAAAATAAAAAAATGTAAAATTACGTTAATTGCACCAACATACAAATAATCTTATTTTTCTTAACTAAGATATGAACAATATTCCATACATAATAAGTATCATATTAAATTTTGTAGGGTGTCAAGCTGTAACTTTGTTATTTATGTAACTGTTTACTTTAAAAAATGACATCTCAAAAATTTAACCCAACCCAAATTACAGCTTGGGGCGTTTTTTGTATGATTTTTTTTATTACCTGACTAGTGTCATTGTGGGGATAGAAAACATCTAATAAACCAATAACGTTTTCATGTTTCATATGTTTGAGCAGTTTTAATTCACGATAGGTGCGTTTGGCGTGAACGGCTGATTGAAACGGACGGGCCAACTTCTTGATAGCTACCTTTGTATTTGTGCTTGTATCTAATGCTGAACTGTTTAAAAATAAATAAAAATTAATCAATAATCATTAATTTCTTTAATATACAGGTGTATCTAAAAATGATGTTCCCAAATTTTTATTTCAATGTTTCAAATTTTGATTAGATTTTCTAAAACGATTATTTTTTCATTTAGATAAATAAAATATTCTAACATTTTGTTTTCCAAGAACTTAATTTGTGAGAAAAAAATTAATCAACACGTTGAGTGCCAAGCACTGAAATACAGCCTATGTAGAAATAACAGTGTCATTACATTATAATTTAATATTAGTACCAGGTTAATAAAAAGTCGATTTATTGTCAGAGGCGATGTTTTCAAAACGACTCAAACAGCAATGTATATAAAAAAATAAATTTATATGTCAAATAATAGAAAAAAAATACGAGAGAACAAGAAGGAAAGATTTAGAATAGAAAATAAGAAATCTCTATTATACTTCAATGATGAAAATTTTATTTTTTAGTTTCGACCGGTTTCGGCTACACAGCCTTCATAAGAAAACCATGTTAAAAAATTTTAAAATTATTCCTTAATAACATCGAGGTTCAGTTATTTTATTTTTTAGAAAATCAGTTACTTGTTTAATTTTAATATGGTTAAATATTATAAAATTGGACATTCACATAAGATAAAATTATGTTGTCGCGAATAACTTAAAAAGTGTTAACAATCACCTAAGAACCTCGATGTTATTAAGGAATAATTTTAAAATTTTTTAACTTGGTTTTCTTATGATGCCTTTTTAAAATAAAATTTATAAAGACTAAAAATAAGAGTGGACCCAAAACACTGTCCTGAAACACACCACAGTGGCTTGTAATTACAGATTAAGAAGATGAGGAGTCACGCACATACAAAGAACGATTAAAAAGATTCGATTGAAACCAAGTGACACAGCTCGATGAAAAACCCACAGAAGATAGAATTGCCACCAACAAACTTTGATCAACAGAATCAAATGCAAAATAAATTGCAATTAAATATTTGAATATAGTTTGTCCTAGAAAGATAAAATTTGGCAAACAGTGCAATGTTATCATGAAAAATCATTTAAGACCACTTTTGAAAACATACAACCACGGGATCAAGCTATACAGGATGTCCATAAAGGAAATTTCATTAAAACTTTTTTATTATGTCATAAACCCTTAAATTTTCTAACTGATTCTAAAAGCCTATTTCATTTTAAAACTATTTTCACTCTTAGACAATTTTGATTAGATGCATCCTTTTCGAGTTATTCGCAAAAAGATTCAAGCTTATTTTTTAGGATTTCCATTAATCGTAGGCGCCTATGAAAACAAATTGTAAGTAAAGTAGTTAAGCAATCTGCCAAATTATTACCCAACATACGTTAGTCGTTAATTATTGTTTAAAATGGCCAATAATTTCAGTTTTAGTGAGCAAACTGACATGTTTTTAATTTTGGGAGAGTGTTTAGGCAATGCTAACGCAGCAGCAAGACGATATTACGAAACATTTCCCAATCGCAGACAACCTGACAGAAAAACATTTCTTAATATCGAAAGACTATCTTATCGCCATACAAAACATCCTGAACAATATCAGTAAACTACAATTTACAACCGAAATAGAATCGAATCGTAGTATTATCTTTTTAGATTTGAAAATTTCTAGAAATATTGATAACCAATCGCTTAATTTTAAAATATATAGAAAAAAATACAACCACAGATATCATACCTAAACATTCCTACAATGCGAAACAACATAAAGACGCTACGTTCCATTTTCTCTTTAATCAGCTAAATAATATTCCAATGAATAATGATGATTACATGGAAGAATTACATAAAATATTGAACATCAGATTAAATAATGGATACGATATCTCTAATCTACAATGTATATATAACAAAATACATAAAAACAACATCAACAATATGATATATCCTCATTTCTACTCCAAATCTAAATGTATTACTGTTCCATACAACCCTAGATTTCAAAACCAACCTAAAAGAAATATAGCTAAATATGATACTAAAAAAGCTTTTTCCTCCACAAATAACATTGGAAACATTTTGATAAATAACAACCATAAGTTTAATTATCTAGAATTAAAGTGGTATATATAAAATTTGCTGCTAAAACTGTGATAGCTACTATATTGGCCAAACCGGTAGAAGCCTTAATACACGGTTTAAAGAACACATAACTCAATCTAAATCAAATTTTTATCGACATCTAACAGAACACAATCATAAGACTACTACAAATAATATATCCCTTTTAAAAAAATTAAAGAAATCTAAAGAAATGGATCTTTATGAAGAATTATTTAACATAAAAATAAAAACAACCCTAATTTATTAAATGACATCACGGAATTTAACGTTACCCGAACTTTTATGAGATTCATATAAATTATGTTGTCGCTTTCCGGAGCAAGTTATAACAACTTTTTACGCTTTGAATATGTAGGTTCCATTAAAAAACACAGTTCGTTCTTGTCATCCAGTTTGTTCAGATGTTAAATGTTCGTAATATTGTCTTTTACAATTTATGTGATTTAATATGTAATGTTCAAGACGTTTATTGTTTTCAAATATTTATTCTTTTAAACACGGTTGATGTGCAAAAAAGTATTTAATTTTACTCTTATTGGCGGTAATTATATTTTATATATTTTAACTTATTTTAACCTTTTGTTGTCTCTCTCATAGTCGTGCCTGATGACCAATGCTAAGCATTCGAAATAATTATAGCACTTATATTAAGAAATAAAAATCACTGTTGAAAAAACTATACCTATAGTATTTTAATTTAAATACAATATGATATATCCTCGTTTCTACCCCAAATCTAAATATATTACTGTTCCATACAACCCTAGATTTCAAAACCAACCTAAAAGAAATATAGCTAAATATGATACTAAAATAGCTTTTTCCTCCACAAATAACATCAGAAACATTTTGATAAATAACAACCATAAGTTTAATTATCTAGAATTAAAGTGGTATATATAAAATTTGCTGCGAAAACTGTGATAGCTACTATATTGGCCAAACCGGTAGAAGCCTTAATACACGGTTTAAAGAACACAACTCGATCTAAATCAAATTTTTATCGACTTCTAACAGTACACAATCATAAAACTACTACAAATAATATTTATATCCCTTTTAAAAAAATTAAAGAAATCTAAAGAAATGGATCTTTATGAAGAATTATTTATACATAAAAATAAAAACAACCCTAATTTATTAAATGACATCACGGAATTTAACGTTACCCGAACTTTTATGAGATTCATATAAATTATGTTGTCGTTTTCCGGAGCAAGTTATAACAACTTTTTACGCTTTGAATATGTAGGTTCCATTAAAATACACAGTTCGTTCTTGTCATCCAGTTTGTTCAGATGTTAAATGTTCGTAATATTGTCTTTTACAATTCATGTGATTTAATATGTAATGTTCAAGACGTTTATTGTTTTCCAATATTCATTCTTTTAAACACGGTTGATGTGCAAAAAAGTGTTTAATTTTACTCTTATTGAGGGAAATTATATTTTATATATTTTAACTTATTTTAACCTTTTGTTGTCTCTCTCGTAGTCGTGCCTGATGACCAATGCTAAGCATTTGAAATAATTATAGCACTTATATTAAGAAATAAAAATCACTGTTGAAAAAACTATACCTATGGTATTTTAATTTAAATACAATATGATATATCCTCGTTTCTACCCCAAATCTAAATATATTACTGTTCCATACAATCGTAGATTTCAAAACCAACCTAAAAGAAATATAGCTAAATATGATACTAAAATAGCTTTTTCCTCCACAAATAACATCAGAAACATTTTGATAAATAACAACCATAAGTTTAATTATCTAGAATTAAAGTGGTATATATAAAATTTGCTGCGAAAACTGTGATAGCTACTATATTGGCCAAACCGGTAGAAGCCTTAATACACGGTTTAAAGAACACAACTCGATCTAAATCAAATTTTTATCGACTTCTAACAGTACACAATCATAAAACTACTACAAATAATATTTATATCCCTTTTAAAAAAATTAAAGAAATCTAAAGAAATGGATCTTTATGAAGAATTATTTATACATAAAAATAAAAACAACCCTAATTTATTAAATGACATCACAGAATTTAACATTACCCAAACTTTTATGAGATTCATATAAATTATGTTGTCGTTTTCCAGAGCAAGTTATAACAACTTTTTACACTTTGAATATGTACGTTCCATTAAAAAACACAGTTCGTTCTTGTCATCCAGTTTGTTCAGATGTTAAATGTTCGTAATATTGTCTTTTACAATTCATGTGATTTAATATGTAATGTTTAAGACGTTTATTGTTTTCCAATATTTATTCTTTTAAACACGGTTGATGTGCAAAAAAGTGTTTAATTTTACTCTTATTAACGGTAATTATATTTTAACTTATTTTAACCGTTTGTTGTCTCTCTCGTAGTCGTGCCTGATGACCAATGCTAAGCATTCGAAATAATTATAGCAATTATATTAAGGAATAAAAATCATTGTTGAAAAAGAAAATATGTTAATGTTTTATTGAACATATTAATGTTGTTGAAGAATACCTAAAACCAAATTATTGTAAAAAAATTGGTTTAAAAGATATGAAGCAAAAACTGGTGTCTGGGGTATCTAACCACCCCAGAATAATAGTTAAGGGTTAAGAACCACCCTATAAACTTTGTGAACATCATTCAAATTCACCCTGTATATTTTAATGATAAATCTTGATAATCATGGGTAGATTTTTGGAAAAATGATTGAATTCGTACCATACTTGGCCGTAGGCCCCAGATCCAACCGCGTTCAGCTGTTGGTACCTGTCAGGCACTTCCCAAACGGTTCTGTTCACCTCGACCCTGTGAAAATTGGACATAGCGGGGACGGGACACCTTATCGTAGTGGATATGCAATTTCAACTAAAACATATTTTGCGTTAATCAGCGAATAATTTTTTTGCAAATTTATAAGCACCTTATAGAAAAACAGGATAGTACGTGCTGTCATTTGACCTAATCGACGACCAATGTTACCAACAAAATTACCTCCAACTCCTCGTTCACTCATCCAATACAATCCCCCATATAACTAATCCAATTATATTTAATTAATCTACATTTTTGTTTGATATTCTTAATAAAATAAATAAATAATAAATCAATATCGAAATAATAGTTATAAAACAATAATTTATATGTTGTCTAATTTAAATGTTAAATATAATCGTATTATTTGATATGGCCGATTGCATTTAACGAGTTCACGATGAATCGACCCACTTTTTGTTAATAATCTTATAAATCACTTAAAAACAATTATTATTATATTGATTAACACAAATTAATTTAAAAAATACAAAGCAAGAAAATTAATTAAAAAGATTAATTCGAATGATTAATTAAATTAATTTAAAAAATATTAAATAAATAAAACTAATCGAAAATAAATGATTTAGGGGATTTTAATTAAATTGGTAACACATCGAAACCAGCTTGAAAGAAGAGTTCTACATTACCGATAAATATAACAACAATTTGGCAGATGGTGAACATATGATCGGGACATAATTAATATGGCGTATAACTGAAAAAAAAAGAAAATATAATTAATTAATTAAAAAAAGGAATGGGTTTATAATTAGAGCAGCTTCTAATAACGTGAGTAAAAATGGAGGCAGATCGGCAAGATACAGAATCAGACATGGACTGCTCAGACAATGAAAACGAGTGTTATGACGATTATGATTACTACAATATCCCAGAAGACAATGATATGGAGCAAATTGACCCCAGTGAAACAGATCCGGAGTATTTCTTGTACGAATGCCTTACGGAAGTGCAAGTGGAGCAATTATTAAATGAAACAGTCGCTTTGTTGAGTAATACCTTACAAATAACACCTTCTCTCGCAAAGGTAAAGTAAATAAAACATTTTAAAATCATTCATTATAATCTTATTATCTTTTACAGGTCTTATTACATGCACATAATTGGTCGGTATCAGATATCGTGTCAAAATATCGCGAGAATCCCAGTGCTTTGCTAGTTTCATCAAAAATAAAACCAGCTGCTATTCCAACAACATTCACATACACAAGATATGCAACATGTCCCGTTTGCGTCAGCCCCCAAATCAGTCAAAGTTTTTGTCATTTATCATGCGCCCATTTGTTTTGCAAGGACTGCTGGACTATGCACTTCGAGGTGCAGATTAATCAGGGAATTTCCACTGCCATCAGTTGTATGGCGCGCGACTGTGAAGTCCTCGCGCCTGAGGATTTCGTTCTCAAACATCTTTCCAAGCCGAATTTGCGCGAAAAGTATCAGCAATTCACTTTTCAAGATTATGTTAAATCTCATCCCCAGCTACGCTTTTGTCCAGGACCTAATTGCCAAGTTGTTATTAGGAGTAGAGAATTAAAGGCCAAACGATCCGTTTGTACTCATTGCAAAACTATTTTTTGTTTCAAGTAAGTATGTTTAGATTATTAAATCACGATTTGTGTAGTAATCAACATTTGAGATATTTATTCGAGGAAGGAATGTATGAATAAGAAAGTGAATGAATAGAAATTTGATATGGATTGATAAGAAATAATAATTTAACTCAACTTTATACAGGGTGTTAATGAATGTCTGTGTGTGCAAATATTTTGTCAAAAATTTTACATTAATGTATTTTTATTAAAAGGTCAAATTAAAAAGTTGAAAATGCATAGGGAGTATAAATACAAAAGTAATATTTATGCAGGATTAGGTGTATACCAAATTTTGAAATACGTATTTTAAGAAACAGCAAATTTTATCTCTTTGTAATCACTTATACAAATTTAAAGTGAGCACATGATTTGATCAACATTATAATTAAATGTTATAAATTGCAATTTGGCATATTTTAAAATCTCCGTTAATTATTAAACCCAACACTTTGAGTTTATCAACGATTGGTACAAGATTGTTTTAAACCCCGAAAAAGGAGAATATGCGAATAATATAAGGAGTACATAACGCCCTTGTTTATAGATATACATATCATGCTATATAATCTCGTGCGTGAATGAACTTGTAGTATAAGCTATATTGTTATATTGGATTTTTTAGCCAAAAAAACTGTTCATAAATAATATGGAGTTGTTTTAGAATGAGTAATTACAAATATATATTTTTTAAATAATATTGTAATTAGATAATATTCGTGTTTTTGTAGACGTAATAGGCGCAGAGGGTTCCTTTGAGTAAGCGGTCGACAAACGAATCGAAATGAGTAGGTAAATAAAGTTTTTTGCAACTATTTGAGTTTAGATAAACGACTTTACGTCTACAAATTCGTTTGTCATTATTTCATCGTTGAGAATTCTTTAAATAAAATACAAACATTAAGAAATATTAATTCGAATCAATTAAATAAATAAAAACAAAGTATTCCAATTTTATTATACATACATATATTACAAACAAACTTTATTACTTCTACTACGACTTTTAATTAAACAAGCATAATCTTTGCACTCAGAAAAACATTGAGGTAATTAAAACCTTATTTCAAGATATCAACAAATACAACAAATATACGCTACTCTTTAAAATTATCGCACCACCTAAAATATGCATTAAGTTTAACGATATTTTTTTTTGAATCAACGGATGGATTTTGATGATTCTTTCGTTATGGTATAGGTTGATTTTTAAGGAAGAAATGTGTTGATGGTTTCCGACAATTGTCAACGTTTTACTCATATACGAGGTATAAAAAAGAATTTATATTTTTTCTTCTAATTTTGCAACACCCTGTGGAATTTATCATAAACAAACGCTATATTCTATTTACATTACGTTAGAATGGCAACACTTCTCTACAGTTTTGTTCAAGAATCATCTCGATATCACGGCATCAAAAGCAAGGAAACATTAAGAGGTGATTCATAAAAGAGGCGGAAATACACGTTATTAGGTGATTTTGAGAGAACTGATTAAGGATTATGTAGTGTTTTTTAGTTTTCACCTAATTGTTTAAAAATGTTAATAAAAATGCATTACATTTAAACTTATGTATCTTCCTTGATAAAAGAGATATCGGGAATAGATGAAGGAAACAGAACTGACGATTTTTGCGATCATTTTTTTTAACTGATGTAAAATGGCCTAAATAACAGGTTAAAAAAATAAAATCAACCCGGTCGAGTCTCAAACCTACCAAAAAATCACTTTGAAATTTGATAAAAAGATTCGATGACGTCACGTATCGTCCGTTGAATTGAAATTTCCGCATTTACACGACATTTACGTTTAAATTTTAGCAAATTCTCCAAATTCCGGGTAGAATATGGAGCAGGGGGTGTGTTTCAATTTTCGGGATGGGTCCTTTGAAAAAAGTACGTTATATGCGGATCCCCCTGATATACTGATTCTTTTTATTAGGGACATTAACGTTTAAATTTTAGCAAATCCTCCAAATTACGAGTAGAATATGGAGCAGAGGGTGTGTTTCAATTTCCGGGATGGGTCCTTTGAAAAAAGTACGTTATATGCGGATCCACCTAATATATTGATTCATTTCAAAAATTTCTATTTATTTTTATTTATAATATTAGTGTTTGTGTGTGTAAATGCGGAAATTTCAATTATCTTTTTCATTATCTTTTTATCAAATTTCAAAGTGATTGGCCGGGTTGATTTTATTTTTTTAACGTGTTATTTAGGCCATTTTACATCAGTTAAAAAAATATCGTCGCAAAAATCGTCAGTTCTGTTTCCTTCATCTATTCCCGATATCTCTTTTATCAAGGAAGATACATAAGTTTAAATGTAATGCATTTTTATTAACATTTTTAAACAATTAGGTGAAAACTAAAAAACACTACATAATCCTTAATCAGTTCTCTCAAAATCACCTAATAACGTGTATTTCCGCCTCTTTTACGAATCACCTCTTAATAGCGACGAAGCATACTTGACTACTACTCTTGCCGTCCAACAACGTCGTCCAAAACGATAGGTGGTGGATGTCGGCCCCTTAAGTGACATTAATATTATTCCATAAATCCTCTATTGGATTGAGATCAGGGCTACAGGGTGGCCGTGCATGATTTATATCATCCAAATAATCACGGATCGTATGGCAACATGAGGTCTTACATTATCATGCATTAATAAAAAAATATTTCCTATGTAAGGAACAAAGGGTACCACGTGTTCCGATAAAATGTCTGTAATATGCCTTTTACCTGTTAATGAATCTCTTCGCAAAGAAACAAGGTCTGTTCGTGCTGTAAGCGACATTCCACCCCAAACCATTACAGATCCTGCATTAAATAAAGTTGTCGGTCGTATGTTGCACTGTGCATAGAGTTTATTGGGTCGTCGAATTAATCTTAAACGTCTATCTGAGCTGTATAAATAAAACCTTGATTCATCTGTGAACAGTACTTGTTCCCAGTCATCAGCGTTTCTGTCAAGATGTTCTCTAGCAAATTGCAATCACCTTCTACGATGATTTGCGTTGCAATTTGGTGCTCTGGCAGGAATCCTTGCATGCAAATCACCTTCGGCGAGACGACTTTGTACAGTGTTAGTACTATTTTGAATATTATGAACATCTGCTACTTGTGTCTGTAAGTTTCTCATTGATATAAATCTTGAAATTCGATCCATGTCAAATAAACACTTAATAACTCAAAGCAGCCATTTGCTAAATGCGTAAATAAAATTGATAAGCACTTCTGTGAAACTGTTTGATATTTCATAGCCTACTTGTTTCATTACTACATTTCAACAAAATTAACTCAAACTTAAGAAATGTGTATTTTCCTTGATAAAAGAAATATCGAGATGATTGTTGAACGAAAATGTAGAGAAGGGTTGCTATTTTAACGTAATGTAAATGGAATGTAGCAGTTCTTTCTGATAAATTCCACAGGGTGTTGCAAAATTAGAAGAAAAAACATAAATTTCTTTTTATACTCCGTATATGGATAAAACGTTGACAATTGTTGAAAACCATCAACACATTTCTTCCTTAAAAATAAACCTATACCGTGAAAAAAGAATCATCAAAATCCATCCGTTAATTTAAAAAAAAAATACCTTTAAACTTAATGCATAATTTAGGTGGTGCGATAATTTTGGAGAGAAGTCACTTGAGTCACTTGTATCAATATATCTTATACAGGCTGGTCAAAAATTGAGTTACCGTTTGTCTGTATTCAATTGCGTGAAAGTCGAAAATTTTAAATGGAACGCCCCATATTTTCATACCTTATCAGAAAGGGAATTTAATTCTCTACAAATTATCTATAAACATTCCTATACCTTTATTATAGTTTTTTTTCTATTGAGGAATTTATCAAAATCGTACGTAAAATGCTAGAAACCGTTTGTGATTTTGTTAGAAGGCCATGATATTTTGACAGCATTTTGTTTAATTTATTTAAATTAATATTAGTATTATTTCTGGAATGAACTGCGATTGAATAAACTTTAGATTGTTACTGTTTTCACATCCTCCTCCACACTGATATGCTTTCGTCTGAATCTCTGAATTTTTGTTTCTTTTGGCTATACAGTTCGGTGTTTCTTTTGGTATTATTATTATGATTTATCATAATTAACAGCCTTTTCGGTAAAAATTTAATATTTAATAAAATACGTCTCCACTTGAATGCCTTGCCCAGAATTTTTAATAAGCTCTTTGAAACAAATTTCTTAAAAAGATTTAACGCAGTTGGTTTCTTCTAATAAAATCTGGTCATGCACCTACGCAAAAAAATTTGCCGTCTACAGAGACCAACGGAAAGTCTCCAACAATTCGGTACAATTCTTGAAGGACACATTATTGTTTTTTTTTTGTGTACAAGAGATATTGAAATATATGCTTTAATAAACTTTTTTACAATTTCGTAGTAACATAGTACAAGACGCGAGTAGTAAAATTAAAATTTTATGAACTAAATTCTTTGGATAACTATGTATATCTATAAACAAGGATAACGCGTTCTGTGCAATATCTGATAACTTTGTATTTGTTGATCAAAGACAGGGATTAACTATGTTCAATATGATGTTATTTGTATTTAAATTAGTACATACATACAACATTATTTTTTTATATCTAATATTTGAAATGAATGAATTTAGGTGTGGAATGGATTATCATGCACCCACTGATTGTGGAATAATAAAACAGTGGTTAACAAAATGTGCGGACGATAGCGAAACGGCAAACTACATAAGTGCACATACCAAAGATTGCCCAAAATGTCATATTTGCATAGAAAAAAATGGAGGTTGCAATCACATGCAGTGCTATAATTGTAAGCACGATTTTTGTTGGATGTGTTTAGGCGATTGGAAATCTCACGGTTCCGAATATTACGAGTGTTCGCGTTACAAGGAGAATCCGAATATCGCGCACGAATCGGTTCACGCTCAAGCCAGGGAGGCGCTTAAGAAATATTTGCATTATTACGAACGGTGGGAGAATCACTCGAAGTCTTTAAAATTGGAGGCGGAGACTTTGGAGAAATTGAAAGCGAGGATAAATCAGAAGGTGATGTCGAACTTGGGGACGTGGATCGATTGGCAGTATTTATTTGTAGCGGCGAATTTGTTGGCTAAATGCCGATACACGTTGCAGTATACTTATCCGTACGCGTACTTTATGGAAACGGGGCCGCGGAAGGAGCTGTTCGAGTACCAGCAAGCGCAACTCGAGGCGGAGATTGAAAACTTGTCGTGGAAGATCGAACGAGCCGAAACGACGGACCGCGGGGATTTAGAGAACCAAATGGATATCGCTGAGAAGCGAAGGACTACTTTATTAAAAGACTTTCTAGACGTGTGATATTTTAGAAAATGTAGCCTTTTTCTCAAATTCTAAACTTTTCATCTTAATCGTATCGTCTCTGATAATAGGGATTAGTTCAGTTTCTGGCGTCTTGTCGTTAAGCGTGGATGATAATTAATTACTATTTAGTGTTTATTAATTTATTATGTCCCGTCACTTTCCTTTTTTCCAAAATCGTATCATTTTTCGTTATCGAATTTATTCATAATCTCTCGTAGGTGGTCGACGTACTTTTAGGAGACTTTTATTCATTTCCGTTGAATTTTACTCGTACTCTCTGTACAGAAATGTAAGTGCAAATATATTTTTAAGTCTTATATATATATATAAAAATATATATGGAGATATATATACCGAGGAGTTTACTACACACGTGTCTTTGGCAGTTTTAAAAAATATGCGGAAATCTATTTTCCCATTCGTTTTTGTAAAGTTATCTGTAATCAATATAATTAATTAGAATTTTTAAATAATAAATTCGCAAAATTTTAATGACTCTATTTTATTTTCAATTCGGAGTTGGAACGCGCGTGAGTGAACGAAAAAGCTGTTGCTGCACTATGGTAAGAGTATATTAAGAGCTGTATACGAAATTAGGTCTAATAATCAAAAATAAATTTATTTATTTATTTCCATTAAACCTCTACAGGGCAAGCCCCAATTACAAAGGTTTTATAAAATAAAACTACTACTACTAGCACCGTAACTTAACATTAACCCGAAAAACTTAATTGAAAAGCATCCAACACCAAAGAAAAATAAACAGTTGTAATCGGAAAACAAATTCTCAAATTAATACCTAAAAGCACTAGAATTACTAGAGTTTATAAAATTTTTTGCATAATTTTTGAAAGATTTTGACTCCGAAAACGAAAAAAGTCAACATTCTCAAGATTATTAACCAAACAAGAGGATCTGTAAATAGGTGCGTGAAACAAAACGTCTGTACGGCGCTTGTCTACATAAAAACTGGTGTGCGACCGTGAAGCAAATCTCGGTACATTTAAGGCAATGTTCTCAACAATTTGGTTACCAATTTGAAGTTTGTTGAACCAAATTTTATGCAATGTATAAGCATCTAAGATAGCACGCCTTCTCTCAAGAGAAGTGAACTCATTGGTACTCAAAAGTTGCAAATACGGTTCAAAGGATATGATCCTGTTATTTTAAAGGTAAGATACCTAATAAATTTCTTTTGAACTCTCTCAATTATGGATTTATAGATCACATATTCAGTATTCCAAATGAATGAGGCGTACTCCAACTTACTTCTTACAAATGTATTAAAGAGTACTTTAAAGGTATTCTTATTTTGAAATTCAAAGCAATTTCTAACAATAAATCCCAATTGCCTATATGCATCTACCGCTAATCCATTAATATGCTTTGAAAATGAAAACTTTAAATCAAACGTAACACCCAAATCACAAATATATTCATTTCTTTTTAAAATCATCTTGTTCATTTCATAGTTATGAATTTGCAACCTTTTCTTCCTACTAAAATTCATTACACAGCATTTCGACGTATTAAAATTTAGCTTATTAGAGATGCTCCATTGCCATATATTTACGATATCAGCTTGAATTAATGTGCAGTCGTATTGATTCTTTATCACACGCCACATTTTAAAGTCGTCTGCATACAGAGCGCATTTACAGTGCTTTATGACATCAGGGAGATCATTTAAAAATAATAAAAAGAGCAATGGTCCGATATTAGAACCTTGTGGCACTCCAGAATGAGCGAGGGACAACTCCGACCTTTCACCATTAAATACTACATACTGCACACGATTCGTAAAATAAAATGCAAATAATTTTAATAAATTGGTCGGAAAACCGTACTTATACAATTTACACAGCAGAATGTCAAAATTAACTCGGTCAAAGGCTTTTGCAAAGTCGGTATATACCACGTCTTCCACAAAGTGGAAGAAAGTAAATTCATTGGTTTAGTTTGCGGATAGTAAATTCAACATCATCAGAGAGCATTCCATCAGTAAGAAATACTTCCATATTTTCACGTGATTTTTTATGTTTCTAAAAGATTTTATCACTCCAGGTAAATGTGTTATAATGTTTTCAGCTCTTGTTTTTACAACTAAATTCCCATGCCTGTTGGGCCATTTTGTTATATCATCTTTTCCAAAATATTCACTGCCTTCATCACTTAATTCAATGTGATTATTAATTACATATTCATTATCTATTTCCTGCTCAGTATCCGAATCGTGTGATCTTTCGCTAATAACTACTAGTATTATCTTAACTAATATTATCTTCGGCTTCTGAACCAGACCTATTTCCACAATTAACACATTATTTAATTCTTCTCACAACTTCAATAACCTTGCTTGTTCTTTCTCGTAGTACGACATATCGTTTATTTTCATGACATTTGGAGTAACTTACCTCTTGTACAATAGCAATACATACAATAAACACTGTGTACCCAAAATACCCAAGAGCACGGTGGGCTATGCTTGAAATTATGAAACTTGCAAATATAGTATGGTGGATTGAAAATACGCTAGGTATGAAAACGTTAAAAGTACTCAAAATCACTAGAAGTACCTACTACTAAAATACCTAATGGTAAATTGGAAGATACAAAAAGTATCAGGAAGGTGCTGTTCATAATAGCTCTATAATCTTTTCGCAAAGTGTGATGGGGTATAATATTTATTTATTTCCATTAAACCTCTACAGGGCAAGCCCTGAAAATTAAGTCGGTCAAAGGCTTTTGCAAAGTCGGTATATACCACGTCCATCTGTTGTTTGCTATCTAAGGCTAGTCCTACATTCTCAGAAAAAACCGCTAAATTGGATACAGTTGATCTCCCTGGAAAGAAACCATGCTGAACATCAGATGTATAATTTTTTGTATGTTAAAAAATTTTAATATATATAATATTTTCAAATACTTTCGAGATACATTGAATGAGAGCAATAGGTCTATAATTAGTAATTTGTTTCTTATCGCCACCTTTGTAAACAGGAAAAAGCTTAACTTTCTTCCACAAAGTGGGATATTCAGAAGTTTGTATTATTTTGTTAAAAATTATTTTGAGAGGTTTCATTAAATATTCAATACAACCTTTGTAAATATATATAGGAATTTGATCTGAACCCTCAGATGTTTTAGTTTTTGTTTTCTTCAAGGCTGTGAGTATGTCTGCATCAGTTATCTCATCAATAAGAAGCAATTCAGAACCCACCCGCTCCCCAGTAAAATTGATAGTAAAGGAGCTCCGCTCATCACTGAACACTGACGAAAAACATCTTCCAAACGCCATAGCAATCTCCCTGGATGATTCACATTGATCATCGAGATAAGTCATACAGCCACATTTAAGAACCTTCTTATTATTCTTTCGACTTTTAATGAAGGACCAGAAGTTAGAGCCGTTTTCCTGTATACTTTGTTCAAAATTGGCTATATATGTGGTATATGTATTTTGAATTTCATTTTTGATCTCCTTTCGGAGTTCTTTAAATTTATTATGATAAAACTGAAGATTATGTCTTTTATATAACAGCAAATACCTTTGCTTAGCCTTAATTTTTGTTATTATTTCAGATGTAAACCACTTAGGATACTCTCTAACAGACCCATCAACAGAGCCCTTTCCTCTAGGTGTACATCTATGTAGTAAACTGTAAAAAATTTCATAAAATTTAGATACAACCTCATCCACCGTACTAAAGTTCTCTAAACATAACCAGTCAGTATCTTTAATTAAAGCAATTAATAATGGAAAATCAGCCTTACGATAATTGTATATGTTTGAATGAAACTGTGACTTGGTAGCTCTCTTTGGAAATATTGCATTAACACATAAAGGTGGGTGGAAAGAATCCACTTTAACTAACGCTCCATTACTTAATGTTACATTGACCTCAAAATTACAAAATATTAGATCTAAAAATCTGTTTAAATTATTAGGAATAAAGTTGCATTGTTTCAAATTATAAAAATTGCTAAATTCACATAATTCTCTTTCACATTGGGAGTTAACCACTGTTAAATTAGGTATAATATAAGGCAAATTAAAATCTCCTAGTATCATAACATTGGCTTGAAACATATATTGGTTGTATTCGCACATATTAAAAAAACTCCTGTAGGTTTCAAGAACCTGGAGGAAAATAGATCACACACACACATAAAAACATTTACCTCCAACCTTTATCTTAACCCACAACTCACCCAATTGTGAATTGGGCCACCATACCGTCGCTGGGTTAAGAAGTTTTTTTGGGATTCGTGCTATAACAAGAAATTCGTGTAAAAGAATTTATTGGTGAACCGTGTTATTTCAAAATCGTGTTAGAAAAGACCGTTTAAAAAATAGTTGGGTGTACATATTCACCTCTGCTTCATTGTGAATTCAGTCATACCTATCATAGTACCATATGGCAAAATAAAATATGGTAATGTTCTATTATACTACTAATAATAAATATATAAATACGTGGATGCTAAGGGAATGGAAACGAAGAATTAACATCGAGACTGGAGAAGAAGAGCTAATGCTAAGACTTAATTAATATTTTATTTTAAACAAAATAAGTTAGGCTACCCAAATAACTGACCTCAATTTCTTAATAGAAGCAATTTTATTACCATTAATAAAAAGATGTAAATAATTATGTTAAATATTACATATTTACAATTCGAGATAATGATATTGCGTATAAATTAAACGCTTATCTAACAAATACAATTAGTGAAGTCGTAATGCAAATTCATTTAATCAGTCAGCACATTGATAAAGCGCGATATTTATTGTTTTATAAGTTAAGTAAGTTTATAAGTAGTTTATTGTTTTTTAAGTTGAAAAGCTGAAATACGTTACACCTGTTGAGCATAGATACATGTAAAGAAGAAAGAAGAGACCTTGTAGGTAATTCAATAGCAATCTCGGTTTAGAAAAGACGAAGGCCTCCGGGGCGTTACGATCCTTAATCCGGAATCCGCAACGTTCAATTCAGAGGTTTTGAATTGTATGGGTTGTATAGCAGCTGCCGTCGCGCGTCCCCACGTTGTCGAACGACCCACAACACAACGAACGAAGAAAGGAAAGAACGTTCGCATTCCATTGCCGTCGTCGCCGCCGTCGGCGTCGTCGTCGTCGGTTTAGATCATGTTCTTAAAGTGGCATCCCACCACGCGGCCACAACCATAGTAGCCGGTACTGGGAAGATCGTAGTGACCGCGGTGTCAAATCGGGCAGGTATACAAATATAAAGGCGTTTTCGTTAAGAACGTTTTGATTTTGTGAAAGAAGTGCGATCGCGAGGAGTTGAGTTGACGAAGAACTGCTGTGAAGGTCGACGCCTCGATATCTCTATATTCCGTGTCGCTATAAAAATAACGCTTAGACAAATGACCGGCAGCTGTTGACGAAATGTTGTTACGCCACGGCCTGACATTGAAGTTGATTTGTCGAATTTAATTAAAAACTTTTTGTGTTACTTTTTTAGTTTGCAAAACTTTTTTATCAGCGCTTAATGAGATTAGATAAGAGATATTTTTGTTCGCGCTTTGCTGCCTCAGGGCTACATCATGTCCTACTCTGACTCCATAAAGAAAAGTTTCGGTAAGTTATTTTTATTTTTCTTTCCTTTGAAATTCTTATTACTCCTTTAGAATACGAGTGGTGCCAATGTTCTTGTTGCCCCTATGGCTACCACATCGACCTCGACTTCGTACGCTACTGCGAGTCAATTTGCCAGTCCGAAAGGACATCCTCCATTTCCAGGCGGAAGGACCGCAGGAGGCAACGGCAATCGATGGACGTTCTTCTAGGACTCGCTCCTTCGACGCCCACGCCGGTCCCCGAGAAACCTCCTTCCGCTCCAAGTTTCGTCCAATCCCCCACCGTTAGCAGCACGTTATCCGACGTCGTATTCGACTTCGAAAAAACCCTTCAAAGAACCACCAACAAAAATGTTTTATCTAGTAACCTCCCCGATGTTACCGCCGTTACAGGTAAAACCCCCTTAATTAATATCAACAATCATTAACACATCTTTAACAGCTATTCATAGATCCCCTTCAGTTTCGTCCCTCTCAACTTCAACGACTTCCGCGTCCAGTTTAACCATACAAAAAGATTTTGACGCGATAAGTTTAGAATCGAACGGATTAAGCCCGGCAGCTCTTCAAAACATAAGAGAACAAATGGCACTAAGCCTAAAAAGAATGAAACAATTAGAAGAACAAGTCAAAACAATTCCCGCATTAAAATCCGAAATAGAGCGCTTAAGAAACGAGAAAAAAGAGTTAACAAACCAACAAATCAACGGGAACCACCTCCAAGAAGAAACCACGACCCCAAAAAGAGATTTTGGAGTAAATTGCGTCGTTTTAACCCGCAGCGTAGGCGTCGGGCGCCAAATCCCCAACACCCGCTCAGTATCAACGGCAACCATTCAAGACTCAATTTCAATCAAATCTTTCACCAAACACACTCAAACCGCCCAAAAAGAAAGCGTAAACGCAAAAATCGGCCCGGATACAATTATCACCACAGCTCAAGTGGCAATTCAAGCGGAGCCCACAAAATTCTTAGTCAACAAAGAGTGCATTGCAACCCCCGATGTGGCATCAAAAGCCTCTCAAGCCGTCGTCGAAACGAAAGTTGTTGCCACTTCAAACGACGAATTCGAATTTAAAGACTCCCATTATCTTTCATTGGCCGATTTATCATCCACTTTACCAGAAACGAAAGTGGAAAGTAAAATAAGTAAAAGCACCGTTGGGGTTCAATGCCAAAGAAACGGTACGAATAAATCGACGCAACACGAAGTTAAAGTTCAATCTAAAGGTTGCCAAAATTCGGTTAGATTGCTCCATAAATTTACTCAACCCGAAATCTTTTTGGGGGCGTCAAAAAATACCGACACAACCGATTTAATTCGTTCATCTGAAATTGGAGTTAACACCAATTTAACCGAACAAGTTAAAGAATGTTTTAATTGCAAAAAAGAGGAGCACGTTGAGACGCAGCCTTCGAGAATCCCCCGATTAAATGAACGAAGGAAATTCGAACGACAAATCACTTATACTAAAATCCCCGCCTCTACATCGAATTCATCGTCTATTATCAGGTATGTAATTATAATCATAGATTTCGTAGATTCCGCAGAGGGCGCCACTCTAAAACCCCGAAAAAATCAATACCCCCCAAGTTGAGTAAACAAAGGTTTATTTCAGTTTTGTTGTGCTTCTTTAAATGTTACTTGCTACGCGCTTTCCGCACTTCAGTGCCTAGTAATATTCGAATGCTAAGTCCAAAAAGTATTTCCGCCAAACATGCCCACTGCTCTTACATGCATCAAAGCATTATTTTAACGCGGTACTCCGGTATTTGAAAAACAATTTGCTTCGTCCCGGTAACGAGGAATTTTTTTAGGTTGTCAGGATTAGATTTGTCCCAAAAAGCCAGAGAGGAACAACTGGACGAAAAATTTTTAACGCGCGATGATGAGACGCGTTTCGCACCTCACGATGAAGACCTACCCAAAATGGATAAAACTTTTGATCAAACTCAAAGAAAAAAGTGAGTTAATTTTTTGTCTTAATTTTAATTATCTTAATTTTCATTTAGAGCATATCCAAGCAAAGAAATGCAAGCCGCCATGAAAGTATTAAACGATTCGCTTCAAAAAGGCCATTCAAAAAATATTGAAAATCAAGTAAAAAGTGCTGTTCACATAATCTTGCAAGAATGGTTTAAAATTTCGAGTTTAGTTACCGCGGAGCCGCGCGATGTCGAAGATTATTTAGACAGTTTCGAAGAAGTTTCATCGTCCCTCCTAGAATACATAGTTAACATGGTAGACGCAAGCGGAAACACCGCAATGCATTACGCGGTATCCCACGGGAATTTCGATGTTGTATCCATACTTTTAGACTCGAAAGTTTGCGATATCAACAAACAAAACAAAGCGGGTTACACCAGCGTGATGCTCGTTTCTTTAGCAGAAGTTCGCTCGCAAACTCACAGCAACGTTGTGAAACGTTTATTTTCATTAGCCGACGTAAACGTCCGTGCCAAACAACACGGCCAAACGGCCCTAATGCTTGCCGTAAGTCATGGTCGTCTTGATATGGTTACTATGCTCATAGATGCCGGGGCCGATATTAATATTCAAGATGAAGATGGTTCAACAGCATTAATGTGCGCCGCGGAGCACGGGCATGTTGAAATTGTAAAGTACTTTTTAAGTCAATCTGAATGCGACTCAAGTATTTCAGATGTGGTTAGTTGCAAATTAAACTAAATCGATTTATAAATTTAAAAAAATATATTTCTAGGACGGAAGTACAGCGTTGAAAATAGCGATGGAAGCGGGACATCGTCATATTGGGGTTTTGTTGTACGCTCACCAAAGAAATTTGTCCGGTCCACCCAAACCCAGGAAATGCAAATCAGCCTCCGCGAGTCCAAGAGCGCCTTCGTCGCCGATTGTAACGAGAAAATACGTTCGAACGAGTAATAAATAAATAAATAAACATTAACGTAATTAAATAATATAAATTAAATTTAATACGAAACTTACTTAACATTCCATTTTAGACAATAAATGTATATATGTTAGGTTTTTTTTTGAGATAATAAATTACACTAAAACGAAACAAGTAATGTATAAGATACAATAAAATTTTATTTGAAACAATTCTTTATTTTTTTGTATACTTCATTTTAACAGGTTTTTTCGATTTTTTGGGAAGCGTAAAATCATCGATATCCGCGTGGTCGGCGCAAACCCTCGAGGTTGATTGAGATAACTCCTTTAATTGTTTACTATATTTAACGGTAACGGCCAATAAAGCGTCTCCGAATTTTTCGTAATTCGCTTTTGTGACGTGTTGGATTTTCATAAAATCGTCTTTATTGTCGGGGAGTTGTTCGGACATAATTCGAAGAGCTTGCAAATTTATTATTGAAGATAACGTAACGCGTCGTTCCAACGCGAATTTGTTGCATACCTCTAAAAGTTCTTCGTGACATTTTAATTTTATCGAAGATACTTTGTAATTTTGGCCGTCTGATGGGGAGGAGGTTTCGATTGGGAGTGTTGGGGCGTATGATGTTGATGGTTTTGGCTCGTTTGATGGAGTGGATGTTTCGTTGATTGATATTTTGATTTTATCTACGTTGTTAATTAAGTCTTTATATTTAGGACCTGGTTTGATGTATTGGACGGGGAATCCGGCCCCGCTGTTTGTGGTGCTTTTTTGTAAGTAATTTTTCGAAACCATTTCGATTAAATATCTTTGAATATCCCCTTTATTTTGGTCGGCCCCTTTCCCGTAAAGAGCATGTTGATTTAATCTACAGCTTATAATTTTTTTTAGTTTCGATCCTTTATAAATATCAGCCACTAAAGCCATGGTGAGTTTTTGCGTTTTACTAAGATCGTTGATTAATATTGCTAATTCTTGGCACTCTTTGGTTACATCTCTCTCGACGTATTTGCAAGTGTTCAATTTTAAGCAATTATCGCAAGTCGATGATTTATTGCTTATGCAAATATTTCTGTCGAATTTCTCTCCGAGATGCGAGAGTTGCAAAACGCGTCTACAATCGACTCGATTTTCGCAATACGCCACCATTTGGTTCAAATTTTCGCTGTGACCCGCTGCGTTTTGCCGATTTCGGGATCCTGTTAATTTCATGAGTTTTTCTAATCTGATAATATCGCTGTATGAATAAAATAAATATGAATAAGAAAGTTCTCCGTCTCTCCCTGCTCTCCCCGATTCTTGATAAAAAGCCTCCACCGATTTTGGGACGGAATGGTGAATTACAAAGCGGACGTCCGGTTTATCAATGCCCATCCCAAACGCTATTGTTGCGACAATTACGTGATACTCATCGTTCATCCATTGCTGTTGGATCGTTCCTCGTTGATTATCGGACATTCCGGCGTGGTACGATCGAGATTTAATACCTTTTTTGCGCAATTCGTTTGCTAACATATCGCATTCTTTTCTGCATAAACAGTAGATAATCCCGGATTTTCGCGAAAATCTTGATTTTATTAAGTTTGCTATATCCGTTAATAAGTCAGCAGCTTTCGGTTTTTTTAACACCTCATATTTGATGTTTTGCCTGTTGAAACTTGTTATAAAAACTTTAGTATTGCGCAATTTTAACACGTTCGTTACATCTTCTTGAATTAAATTCGTTGCGGTCGCCGTTAAACATAATATAGGCACTTTAGGGTATTGTTTACGCAATTTTGATAATTCTTTGTAATCCGGCCGAAAATCGTGCCCCCACTGAGACAAACAATGAGCTTCGTCTATTACAAATCTGGCTAATTTGTCGCGATTGTATAAGTTGGATATCGTTTGTTGAGTGGATGCGCTACAACTGATTTTTTCGGGTGTCAAATAAAGCAGCTTTATTAATGGTTCTTTACAATTTAATTTTGCTAAAATTGCATCGGTATCTTGTCGATTTACATCTCCACATAAATGAGCCGCATTTATCTAAATTAATACAAATTAATTGTTTTATTGAATTATTTGGGATTATTAAAAATTTTTGCCTCTCACTTTGAACGCGAATAATAAAAACAAATACACTTAAATATTTTACTCTCTTTCTTACTCTCTTTCAATATGCTTAGTACCACCCACCAAAATTCGAATTACAATTTTGAAACTTTGGAAAAATTAATGCTTTGTTAATGCCCACAAAATGTCGGGTGATTTATTTTTTTATTCAATCTCGGGCGATTTCGAAAACGTTAGACGCCCCCAAAATTGCTAATGATACAAGAAATAATCTCGGTCGACTTCGAAGACGTCGGCCGCCCCAGATAACAGGAACAAATGAATTTAAAATCGGCTGAGATACTTATTCCATAAACTTTAAGCAAGGTGTACTTGGGTTCATCCTCTAAATTTCTAGCGTTGTCTACGACTTCTGAAAATTTTCGATAACTCATCACTCAACCCAAAAGTTGTTTGTGATACAAGGCATAATCTCGGCCGACTTCGAAGACGTTGGTCGCCTCAAAAATTGTTCATGATATAAGAAACAATCTCGGCCGATTTCAAAAACGGCGACTACTCCAGCTAGCAGGAATAATAAAATTCTAACAAGAGTAAAGTAAGGTAAAGTTACTTTTAGTTTAGTGCGGCTGCCTTCGAAGACATCGGCCGTTTTAAAAATTGTTCATCAAATTGTTCTTTTAGGTTGTCAAAATTTTGCAGTACCCAACCCAACTTTACCTTATGCATAATGTTTATGGAAAAAGTATCTTGGCCCACTTCGAAGTAGAGATGTTTGCGTGAGTGACTTTTTATGCTCGCTCACGATCTAGACTCACGCGGGCCACGCACGCCACTCACGGGAATATTGTAAATGAATCACGTGACTCACACGTGGGTCACGTATAAAATAAATAATAAAAGCTGGCATATTCTTATTAGTGATGTTACGGATGTGGGTTTAGCGAATGCGGATGCGAAACCGGATTATTTAATTCTAATTTCGCGGATGAGGATGCGTAAGCGATTACTGATTTTTGGATTCGGATTTAACGGATGCAAAGTTATAAAAAAAAGTTATATATTGTATTTTATACTTTACCTAGATATTCTATAAAATATCGAATCCCAAGTAGATAGTGAGCAAAAATTTCCAAAAAATCATGAATTCATGTGTTTAAATTGAGTTGACTATTTTAATTATTATTAAATTGAATGAAATTAAGCAATTTGGGAAAAAATTCAAAGAAATCTGCCTGATATCGTGGCATCAAGTTGGATTGGGTTGGGTTGGGTATAAAGTTCAACCCAAATGCTTCATATTGAAGTGAACTTAGAAGTTTTGTTATTTTGGATATGATTTTTTCTTATATGAAGGATGGCATGAAGTTGAAGCTTAACTCAATCCAACTATAGAAAAAAATCAAACAGAAAATATGGAAAATTAATCACGGAATATTTTCAAAAATTAAAAATTTTTTAGTATGGGCTCATATTTAATGGTATGAAGTTGGAGTTTACCCCAACTCAATTATAGAAGGAAAAATCAAAAGATTTCGTGATTTTTTCTTTTATTTTGGGATTAGATTGAGTTTCAACTTCATACTTAATAATTTGAAGTTGGAGCTCAAGCTAATTAAACTATAGAAGAAAAAGTCGCGGAATATTTCCAAAAAACTTCAAATTTGTTCGATTAGGTTAATCTTCAGCTTCATATCATTCAATATAACGAATGTTATGGGTTGAGTTAGGTTGCTTGCGTTCGCCTTGCTTAAATTGGGTGGGATTTGGTTAGGTTATATACATTAGCAATATGAAGGGTAGTATAAAGTTGGAGCTCAACCCAACCCAACCCAGTTCGTAACATTTTTCAAAAATCATGGACTAATACAACTTTTGGAAATAAACTCTTTAAGTGTAATGTCCATATTTTCATTTTTATTAACGATATATTGCTCAGGCATTCACTCGAAAACACGAAAGTTCGTTATATCACCTCAACAGTTAAGGTAATTAATATTCGTAATTTTGAGATTTTTGAAAAAGCTTCTAACATGTTAATGTCTTATGTTTTCTAACATAAAATTATAGCAATTGATTCTATACATCTTCAGGTTGCTTAATCAAAGTAAATCAATTAAACAATATTAAAGAGATATTTTCCAGAAAATACAAAAAATTTTTGTTCTCAAGTATATTGATTGGTCTTGACCAAAATGGTTCTACTGCGCTAAGTGAACCTCTGAGATACTTAATCAATGTTGAAAAACTTAAAACTATTGATTTTGAGATTTTTTTTAAAACTTTTGTTTAAGAGTGTGTAATTGTGCAAAATTAAAAAACTAAATGAGATGTTTTTCAGAAAATGCAAAAAAATGATTATGGGATATACTGATTGGCAGTGACCAAACTGGTTCTAAAGCATTAAAAATATCTATGGGATACTTAATCAAAGTTGAAAAATTGAAACTAATAAATTTTGGTATTTTTGAGAGTGTTAAAGATGTCAAAAGCTAGAAAAAGATGGCTAGAATAGGTCAAAATAATTAATGTACGCAAAATAATTATAAATACTAAATAGGACGCTTTGCAGAAAATATAAAAATTTTGGATTATGGATTACATTAATCAAAACGGTTTTGATGCACCAATAACACTTTTCCAATGCACAGCTAAATCCGGATGTTTCTAGTTCTATGTCTACTATTAGTTTTAGTGATAATGGTTCTCAAACGATTTGAAAAAAATACTGATGACTCACGTAGTTTGCACATCTCTACTTCGAAGACATCACATTACACTTAGAGCTCGACGAATTGTGGGGAGAAGCAATAGAAGATTGCAGATTCAGAGGAACGAGATTCATTTTGGGTTGGGTTGGGTTGGAAGGGATTGGGGTCTAAAACCACGAATGGTTCATTGGACCTACGTAGCAAGAATCAGACACGGTCTTCTATGGTTTGGTGACCAAGAACGAATCATAAGACAGCACAACATCAGCTGGCACAAATACGAAAGGGGTAAAAAAGGGGAAAAAACGAAAAAAAAGGAGTGCCTTATCACTGAGATGGTCTTCACTCAAGTTGTTGTAGGGACACCTTGAAATCCTCAAGTACTCAAATTCCAATAGAATATAACATCAATACCGCTGATAAGATCATATTTGTCATCAGCATCAACTAAAAAGAGAAGTCTTTGCCTTGTGTACCGATGCTTCAAAGATAGCGGAATTGTCATGGGCATTAATGGACCAAACAGCCGGATTAAACTGCCACTCAGCTCGGACACAACCATTTTTTAAGCAGAAATTCTTGCTATAAATGTTGCACCGCTTTAAACTTCCAAAAAGGATAAAAATGTGCATCCACAAACATTCTCACAAATAGTTTGGCTACTTTGAAAGTAATCCAATCTGTCATGTGTAACTTAGTACTGATCAGAGAATGTACCAGCAACTTGAGTGAATTGGCTAGGAGCAATGATGTTACTATATCATTGCTCCTAGCGAAAACGCCAATGACTGATGATTATAGACTGCAAAATTGCTACATAAAAGAAGTAATTAATAGTTGGGAGGCTTTAAAGGTGGATAAATATGATAATTCCTTTGTAAAACAAAAGCAAAAAGGTTTTATTTCCTTAGCAAAGGGTATCTAAGGACGTTCTCAGGCTACATAGCCGAGCATGCACCCCTTAAATACTCCCTTTTCAATATTGAGCAGAGAATCAAACTTGTCGACTTTACAACGACTATATATATATATATATAAGCTGAATTTATTTGGTTTAATCTCTGATCTTTTTCCTTACACTATTGAAGGGCTAAAGTTACAATAGATCTTATAGGTCGCAGTGATAAGAGGGGGTTCTCTCCTCAACCCGGCAATAATAATAATTGTTTATGTTGTTTTGCGCTTTGAGAAAAATAATTTAAAATATTTCTTGCTAAATTCTCCACTCCATTCGGCAAAACGGCAGAAGCTTTAGAAGCACAAGATGTAAATCAAATTAAGATTTCAAATTTTATACAGAATTTAATACTTTTATAGGAATGTAGTATAATTTGAAAAATATGTACTGAATCAATACAATTGTACTGAAACAGCAACACTGATTCAGACCAAAGATGAATCACGCTGGGATTTGTGAATCACACAACTATTATTTTACTAAAGTATCAAAATTGTACTCTATTTCTTAATGGGTGGTGTATTTTGTGTGAAATTGAGTGTATAATTATAAAATTTAATTGGATTAATAAATTAATTATTAATCCATATAATGCATTAATTTGAGATATCACTTATTTCTCATAAAATATTTTTAAATAAATAATAAAAAGTATTTTTTTGTTATTTACATTCAAAATAAGGGAAAAATCCAATCCTTAATAATATACTTACATCTAAAGCATTTAATTTATCCACTTGATCAATAATAAGAGCTCTTAAAGGCGAAATAACGATAGTAACTCCAGGTGTTAACACAGCCGGTAATTGATAACATAAACTTTTTCCACCTCCCGTGGGCATTAACACAAAACAATCATTTTGTTCCAAACAAGCATTAATAACTTCTTCTTGATTTGGGCGAAAAGTTTTTAATCCAAATCTTGAGTGAAGTATTTCTTTCATAATAGGAGTATGTGGGTACACTTTTTGAAAGTCTTTCGTGTGGCTAACACGGTTTGTATTTATTGTTGATACGGTTTTAGTTTCTTCAGCAAAATGTTCATCCCAATCAACATCTAAAAGCCTTGCTAAATCTTCATCATCTTGAATTGAACTTTCATTACCAAACGACGCCATTGCAGCATCCACCGCCGATTGATTAGTAAAGCTTTCTTCTTTTTCTTGTAATTGTCTCGCAAGGCGTTCATCATCTTCCACGGAACATTGAGAAGAGAAAATTTCGCGCTCCTCCGCGTCTAATAATCGCGCTAATTCCTCATCTTCTTCTAATTGCTGTTTTTGGTCCACGATAACTTGGTTATTAGTCTCTTTAATATCTTCATTTTGACTCGCATTTGAATCGCTTGAAAAAAGGATGTGGTTTATAAATCGTACGCTTTCGTTATCGTCTAATTTTGCTACTTTATAACCACTTGATTGGAATGTTATTAATTTATCTAAATTTGTGTTTGATGTTGATTTTGATTTAAACTTAAATTCTCCAAATGTTTTCATTTTTGGTTCTTTAATGTTAGGTGATTGATTCGAAGTGCTGCTTAAACTTTGTGTTTTGCTTAACCATGATTTGGGTTGTTTAACGGGGGATTCCTTGGATTTTGTGGTTTTTATAGGCACTAATTTTGTTTGTAACATTTTAAATTTTTCGTCTAAGTTCGTTTTGGTTTGACGTCTCCTTTCGGTTGATTTTTGTGGTGATTTTTTTGTGGTTCTTTGTTTCTTTTTTGGAGGTGAATTAGCGTCCCCCATTATTAAATATTTTAAATAATATACTAAAAATTTCTAATTATTCTTTGTATATGTTAAGTTTGTTTTAACGTTGGAATTTTAAACATTTTTAGGTTATGTTTATCATGGTTGTGTAATAATGTTCTCAATAGATGGCGCTTAACAGTTCTGATTTTTCTTCTTCTTCCTTGTATTTAATGTTTAATAACATTTAAATCAAGAATATAACAAAATGTTTTAATATTAATTATTGCATTTATTTTAAACACTCAAAATTGCTATTATATTAATTATGTAATTTATATTTTAAGTCTTCTAGAAGCAATATCAGGTCTTCCAAAGAGAATATTAGTATTAAGTCTTATGGAAGCATTTTAAGGCTTCCAGAGGCAATACCGAGTCTTCAGAAGCATTTCAAAGCTTGTTTAACTAGCATCTGAATCTTCTGAATGTATTGAAAGTTTTCTGAAAACCTTTTAAGTCTCCTAGAAGCAGTGTCAAGTCTTCCAAAGGGAGTGTTAAGTGCTCTGGAATCATTTTAAGTCTTCTAGAAGTAGTTCAAGTCTTCCAGAGGCAGTACCAAGTGATTTATGAATTACGATATATTCATGAAAATACGGAAGATATGATTTTTTTGAAAATTTAATATCATTTTTGATTCATAAATTTAACAATTTCTTCCTTAATACTGATTTTCTCGAAATCATCATCATATAATCTTTATCATCATAAACTACAAACTTTAATCTTCAACTTAACATCCATATCATATCATAATTCACGAAAATACGGATGATATGATTTTTTGAAAATTTAGTATCATTTTTGATACATAAATTTAACAATTTCTTCCTTAATACTGATTTTTTCGAAATTTCAATAATATCATCATATAATTTTTATATCGCATCATAAACTACAAACTTTAGTCTTCAACGTAACATCCATATCATATCATAATTCATGAAAATACGGAAGATATGATTTTTTGAAAGTTTAGCATCACTCAAAATTGCTATTATATTAATAATGTAATTTATAATAAAAAGTCATTCATAGTATAAAAATATAATATAATAAAATATAATAAAAAATATAATTATCAGATTGATGAACTTCCTGTTTTTTAGCTAAACATTGTCTGCAGTACCAATTTTCATTATCATCAGGAGGTACTTGTATACCAACGCACACCTTTAATAAAAAAATAACTATTAATAAGAAAAATAACAGATAATAAGAATAAGAATCATTCATCAATCAATCATTTCTGAATAATTCTAGTTCCAGATCGATCTAAGAACAAGAATCATTCAGGTTTAGTCATGCGCCTCAAGGCAGTCTTGAGAGACGCATGGCTAAAACTGAATGATTCTGGTTCTAGATCGATCTTAGAACAAGAATCATTCAGGTTTAGCCATGCGTCTCAAGGTAGTTTTGAGAGACACATGGCTACATTTGAATGATTCTAGTTCTAAATCAGTCTTAGAACTAGAATCATTCAGGTTTAGCAATACGTCTCAAGGTAGTCTTGAGAGACGCATAGCTAAACCTGAATGATTCTTGTACTTAGATCGATCTAGAAGAAGAATCACTCAGGTTTAGCCATGCGTCTATCAAGACTGCCTTGAGACGCATGGCTAAACCTGAGTGATTCTTCTTTTAGATCGATCTAAGTACAAGAATCATTCAGGTTTAGCTATGCGTCCCTTAAGACTGCCTTGAGACGCATGTCTAATCCTGAATGATTCTAGTTCTAAGACTGATTTAGAACTAGAATCATTCAGGTTTAGGCTTGCGTCTCTCACGACTGCCTTGAGACGCAAGGCTAAACCTGAATAATTCTAGTTCTAGATGGATCTTAGAACAAGAATCATTCAGTTTAGTCATGCGTCTCTCAAGATTGCTTTGAGACGCATAGCTAAACCTGAATGATTCTTCTTCTAGATCGATCTAAGAAGAAGAATCATTCAGGTTTAGCCATGCATCTATCAAGACTGCCTTGAGACGCATGGCTAAACCTGAGTGATTCTTCTTCTAGATCGATCTAAGTACAAGAATCATTCAGGTTTAGCTATACGTCCCTCAAGACTGCCTTGAGATGCATGTCTAAACCTAAATGATTCTAGTTCTAAGACTGATTTAAAACTAGAATCATTCAGGTTTAGCCATGCGTCTCTCAAGACTGCCTTGAGACGCATGGCTAAACCTGTAATAATTCTAGTTCTAGATCGATCAAAGAACAAGAATCATTCAGGTTTAGCTATACGTCCCTCAAGACTGCCTTGAGATGCATGTCTAAACCTAAATGATTCTAGTTCTAAGACTGATTTAGAACTAGAATCATTCAGGTTTAGCCATGCGTCTCTCAAGACTGCCTTGAGACGCATGGCTAAACCTGTAATAATTCTAGTTCTAGATCGATCAAAGAACAAGAATCATTCAGGTTTAGCTATGCGTCTATCAAGACTGCCTTGACGCATGGCTAAACCTGATTGATTCTTCTTCTAGATCGATCTAAGAACAAGAATCATTCAGGTTTAGCTATACGTCCCTCAAGACTGCCTTGAGATACATGTCTAAACCTAAATGATTCTAGTTCTAAGACTGATTTAGAACTAGAATCATTCAGGTTTAGCCATGCGTCTCTCAAGACTGCCTTGAGACGCATGGCTAAACCTGTAATAATTCTAGTTCTAGATCGATCAAAGAACAAGAATCATTCAGGTTTAGCTATGCGTCTATCAAGACTGCCTTGACGCATGGCTAAACCTGATTGATTCTTCTTCTAGATCGATCTAAGAACAAGAATCATTCAGGTTTAGCTATACGTCCCTCAAGACTGCCTTGAGATGCATGTCTAAACCTAAATGATTCTAGTTCTAAGACTGATTTAGAACTAGAATCATTCAGGTTTAGCCATGCGTCTCTCAAGACTGCCTTGAGACGCATGGCTAAACCTGTAATAATTCTAGTTCTAGATCGATCAAAGAACAAGAATCATTCAGGTTTAGCTATGCGTCTATCAAGACTGCCTTGACGCATGGCTAAACCTGATTGATTCTTCTTCTAGATCGATCAAAGAACAAGAATCATTCAGGTTTAGCTATACGTCCCTCAAGACTGCCTTGAGATGCATGTCTAAACCTAAATGATTCTAGTTCTAAGACTGATTTAGAACTAGAATCATTCAGGTTTAGCCATGCGTCTCTCAAGACTGCCTTGAGACGCATGGCTAAACCTGTAATAATTCTAGTTCTAGATCGATCAAAGAACAAGAATCATTCAGGTTTAGCTATGCGTCTATCAAGACTGCCTTGACGCATGGCTAAACCTGATTGATTCTTCTTCTAGATCGATCTAAGAACAAGAATCATTCAGGTTTAGCTATGCGTCTATCAAGACTGCCTTGAGACACATGGCTAAACCTGAATGATTCTTCTTCTAGATCGATCTAAGTACAAGAATCATTCAGGTTTAGCAATGCGTCTTAAGGCTCCCTTAAGAGACGCATGTCTAAACCTGAATGATTCTAGTTCTAAGACTGATTTAGAACTAGAATCATTCAGGTTTAGGCTTGCGTCTCTCAAGACTGCCTTGAGACGCAAGGCTAAACCTGAATAATTCTAGTTCTAGATGGATTTTAGAACAAGAATCATTCAGGTTTAATCATGCGTCTCTCAAGATTGCATTGAGACGCATGGCTAAACCTGAATTATTCTTCTTCTAGATCGATCTAAGAACAAGAATCATTCAGATTTAGCCATGCGTCTATCAAGACTGCCTTGAGACGCATGGCTAAACCTGAATGATTCTTCTTCTAGATCGATCTAAGTACAAGAATCATTCAGGTTTAGCTATGCGTCCCTCAAGACTGCCTTGAGACGCATGTCTAAACCTGAATGATTCTAATTCTAAGACTGATTTAGAAGACTGATTTAGCCGTGTACTCAAGGTAGTCTTGGGAGACGCATAGCTAAACTTGAATGATTCTAGTTCTAGATCGATTTTAGAACAAGAATCATTCAATTTGGTAAAATCCATGTTGCAAGATAATAGTAGTTTAGCAAGTTAATACTAGTATTTGTTAAACAGTTTTTGTTAGTTTTTAGTTAGTTTTGGTACTACACAATTAAATGATCTTGTGTTCAAATTTCAACAAGTTTTAGAGGTTTTATTGACCGTAAGTTTAATTGTTCTATTTTAGCTTTTATTTTATTTTAGTTTATTTTGTTTTAAACTTATTGATTTAAAATATGATTTTCACAAGAGATTTTCGAAAGCCTTCAATATCTTACATCATCGCACATTGCTTGCACTGTTGTACTATGTTGGTTTTTCCGATGCTGCCGTACGTCTGTTTAAATCCTATTGGGCAGATCGCACGCAAGTGGTAAAATTTAATAATCTTGTATCTGACGAACTACAAATTGTGTCTGGTGTTCTGTACGCTGTACATGTATGCTGATGACACACAACTACTACTTAGCTTTCAGCTAAACTCTATTAATGCTGCACAAGATCATTTGAATTCAGATGTGGCAGCACTTATCGGAGAAGCTAACTAATTGTGTTTCCAAATCAATCTTAAAAAATCTGTTGTGTTATTGTTTGGGAGAGATAGTATTATGGAATCAATTTGGGAACATTTTAATATAGTTATTGATGGGAACAGGCTTAGCGTTGTTAGAGAGGGGAGAAGTTTGGGTATTGTCTTGGATAACAATGTGAGGTTTAGAAAACACATCAGTCTTTTGTTGCAGCGAGCCTACAATACTCTTCGGTTATTATATAGCAACAGACATATATTTAGAAAACAGATTAAAGTTCGTCTTTGCGAGACCCTTGTGTTATCATCTGTTTAATTTTGGAGATGCACTGTATCATCCTTGTTTGGACAGTGTAGATACTTTTAAAATTCAAAGGGTGCAAAATGCATGTCTACGGTTCATTTATGGTCTTCGTAGGCGTGACAGAGAATCACATTTTCTGGACAGGGTTGGTTGGCTCAGTATGTTGCAAATGCCCATTTTATTTATATGAGAAAATACGGTTCCGCACAGATATGCTTAACATTGGTATTAGACATCGTCATTGGCTGGATATACCACGTCATAAAAGTCAACTTTTTAAGAGGTCATTTTCTTATTGCATAGCAAATGTAGTAAATAAATATCACGCAGACATAATGACTGATGCAGCTGGGATGAGCACCTTCACTTTCAAAAAGATTAGAAACGTTTATTGTTTATGCAGCCGAGGGAGCGGCTTGTGTGATCCGATTAAGGCTTCATGGGATTGGTTTTAAATATGAATTATTCTCTTAATTGTTTATTTGTATTTATTTTGTTTAGTTATTATCTCTCACATTTATTATTTTTCTTTCTTGGTTTTCAAAGGGTCGATGAAAAACAATAATATCCTATATGAATACATTGACTCGGCTCTTTTTGACAAATAAGTTAAGTTTTTCGTTTTGTTAGTTGTATTGCATATATTTTCTAATTTTTCAATAAATGTATTACTATTATTATTATTAATTCTAGTTATAGATGGATCTTAGAACAAGAATCATTCAGGTTTAGTCATGCGTCTCAACTTCGTTGAGAGACGCATGGCAAAACTTGAATGATTCTAGTTCTAGATCAATCTTAGACCAAGAATCATTCTGGTTTAGCCATGCGTCTCAACTTCGTTTTGAGAGACGCATGGCTAAACCTGAATGATTCTGGTTCTAAATCAGTCTTAGAACTAGAACCATTTAGGTTTATCCATGCCTCTCAAGCCAGTCCTGAGAGACGCATAGCTAAACCTGAATGATTCTAGATCTAAATTAGTCTTAGAATTAGAAGCATTCAAGTTTAGACATGCGTCTCAATTCAGTCTTGAGAGACGCATAGCTAAATCTGAATGATTCTAGATCTAAATTAGTCTTAGAACTAGAATCATTCAGGTTTAGCCACGCGTCTCAAGGCAGTCTTGAGAGACGCATGGCTAAACCTGAATAATTCTAGTTCTAGATTAGAATTAGAATCTTTCAGATTTAGCCATGCGTCTCAAGGCAGTCTTGAGAGACGCATGGCTAAACCTGAATAATTCTAGTTCTAGATTAGAATTAGAATCTTTCAGATTTAGCCATGCGTCTCAAGGCAGTCTTGAGAGACGCTTGGCTAAACCTGAATAATTCTAGTTCTAGATTAGAATTAGAATCATTCAGATTTAGCCATGCGTCTCAAGGCAGTCTTGAGAGACACATGGCTACACCTGAATGAGCCTTGAGACGCATGGATAAACCTAAATGGTTTTAGTTCTAAGACTGATTTAGAACTAGAATCATTCAGGATTAGCCATGCGTCTCTCAAGACAGCCTTGAGACGCATGACTAAACCTGAATGATTCTAGTTCTAAATCAGTCTTAAAACTAGAATTAGCGTCCCCAATTATTAAAAATTTTAAATAATATACTAAAAATTTCTATTTTTTTTATATGCTAAGTTTGTTTTAACGTTAGAATGTTAAACATTCTTAGGTTATGTTTATTATAGTTGTGTTATGTTTTTAATAGATGGCGTTTAACACTTTTGATTTTTTTTGAAATGTTAAAACAGTATTTTTTATTAATGATAATAAAATTAATTTAATGTAAAATTTGGAAACATTTAGATCAAGAATAAAACAAAATGTTTTAATATTAACTATTGCATTTATTTGAAACACTCGAAATTCCTATTAAATTAATAATATAATTTATAATAAAAAGTAATTAATAGTATAAAAATATAATAGAAACAGCGAGACAATAAAATTAATGTTCTTTCTTTTCTTTCCTCTTCCTTTTCTTCTTTTTATCAGATTGATGAACTTCCTGTTTTTTAGCCAAACATTGTCTACAGTACCAATTTTCATGATCATCAGGAGGAACTTGTATACCAACGCATACCCTTAATAAAAAAAATAAATATTAATAAAAAATAATAGATAAATTAATTATGTACCAATGGTACCAAGCGTCGCAATCGTCACAACCAATCATCGGGCTACCATCGTCTTGTTTAAGACAAGCGGGGCATATCCAAACTTCATTCCCCTCCTTATCCTAAATGATAAAAAAAATAAAAAATTAGAAACGAAACTGCGTTGCGGTTAGTCTCAAACCTGACCAAACCAAAAATGCGTATTAAACAAAAGAGAATGATGTGAAGGATGTCTAAGATGTTAAAAAAATGTCTCACCAGTCGGGTCTCCTCAGTACTCACTTTAATTGGTACTTGTTGTGGCGGTTGTTGCGCTACTTGTTTTTGCGCTTTTATTGGTTTCTGTTTAACAGGGTGTATTCTGGGCCTACCTGGACCTTGGTGTTTCGATGGCGAAGTTACCACCACTGGTTCTTCGATTACTTCATCCTCTACTTACAAACTTATGTTTTAGATAATGTATGAAAACAAATTATAATAAAAATACATTTTTTAATGATTTAAATGAATAGAATTGCTATAAAAAATATAAATTAAGAATTGGTACCGATCCATGCATACCGATTAAATTTATCCACCACCTTAACTATCTTTAAAAAATTTTTTATTTTTAAGCATGCGAAAAAAGAAGAAATATTTATCTACAAAGATTTTAAAAATAAATAGAAAGCATACGAAGCTGTAAAGAAGCTGATTTAATTAACATCTATGAATTATACAGGCATCCTTTGCAAGGTTCTGGCCAATCGAAACTCCTTGCTTGGGAAAAGCTGTATAGATAATCGATAAATGGGGCGGGCGGGAATAATGGTTATTGAGATGATGACATAAATCAATGAAAATGAAAACTATTTGGTCAGATTTGAATGAACACTGATCTCGTTCGGCGAACTTCTTTCAATTACTTACGATATAACGAGACGGTGGCGGCTGAAAAATCGCGGGTATTGGTTCTGGTTCTTTTTTTGGTATCGGTTTAAACATAGATTTTTTCATTTGAGAGTGGTACGTGTCGCCGCTAGGCGGATAGAGGTCGTTTTGAACTGTATAACCAAAGAAAATATTAAGTACTTCTTTTTACCTCGAACTAAAACCGAATTATTTAACTAATATATAAAATTCAAGTTTGTTGTTACGCAAACTAAACAAACAACGGAGAGAATCATCGCATTCAAGGCCAAAACATAAAACGGAACAAATTGGTTAGTAGTTAAAGTGTGGAAACACAACAAATAAAAATTAAATCAGAATAATTGTGATGCTCAAAAATAATAATCGTTATTGTTATAGTATATCAATAAATTAAAATAAATTAAATTCAAATCATGCCATCTACTATTTACTTCCAGTAGATAATCAACTCTTTTTAATATTTTAAACTAACACTTACTTATTGGGGTTGTCACCTTTGGTTTGGGTTGCCCAGTCACCAATGCGCTAATTTTTGCTAATTCTGGCGAAACTTCTCTTGTTGATTCCGCGTGAGTTATTTTAGGTTCTTCTTCTTCTTTTTTTAATATAGGCTTTATATTCCTAATACAATAAATAGTATTACTATATACATAGTATTACAGCGAAAATGATGATTCAAGTAAAAAAATTGTAACTTTGAGATTAAACGAATCAAAATAACCATCTTTGGGGATCTAAATAATGAATAAATTTGCTTCAAATTGCTTTTTATTTCATTGCGATATCTCAATTAGATCTTGAGATACGATTTTTTCAAATCGATTATTTTTTTAATCAAATATATGATAAGTTTTAATCAAAAAATCGTAACTTTGAGATTTAACGAATCGAAATAACCATCTTTGGGGATCTAAATAATGAATAAATTTGCTTCAAATTACTTTTTATTTCATTGCGGTATCTCAATTAGATCTTGAGATACGATTTTTTTAAATCGATTATTTTTTTTAATAAAATATATGATTAACTTTTAATTAAAAAATCGTAACTTTGAGATTTAAGGATTCGAAATAACCATCTTTGGGGATCTAAATAATGAATAAATTTGCTTCAAATTTCTTTTCATTTCATTGCGATATCTCAATTAGATCTTGAGATACGATTTTTTTAAATCGATTATTTTTTTTAATAAAATATATGATTAAGTTTTAATCAAAAAATCGTAACCTTAAGATTTAAGAATCGAAATAACCATCTTTGGGGATCTAAATAATGAATAAATTTGCTTCAAATTTCTTTTCATTTCATTGCGATATCTCAATTAGATCTTGAGAAACGATTTTCTTAAATCGATTTTTTTTTAATGAAATATATGATTAAGTTTTAATCAAAAAATCGTAACTTTGAGATTTAATAATTTGAAATAACCATCTTTGAGGATCTAAATAATGAAAAAAATTGCTTCAAATTGCTTTTTATTTCATTGCGATATCTCAATTAGATCTTGAGATACGATTTTTTTAAATCGATTATTCTTTTTAATAAAATATATGATTAAGTTTTAATCAAAAAATCGTAACTTCGAGATTAAAAAATTCGAAATAACCGTCTTTAGGGATCTAAATAATGAATAAATTTGCTTCAAATTGCTTTTTATTTCGTTGCGATATCTCAATTAGATCTTGAGATACGATTTTTTTAAATCGATTATTCTTTTTAATAAAATATATGATTAAGTTTTAATCAAAAAATCGTAACTTCGAGATTAAAAAATTCGAAATAACCGTCTTTAGGGATCTAAATAATGAATAAATTTGCTTCAAATTGCTTTTTATTTCATTGCGATATCTCAATTAGATCTTAAGGTACGATTTTTTTTCAATCGATTAAATTTTTTAATAAAATATATAATTAAGTTTTAATCAAGAAATGGTAACTTTAAGATATAACGAACCGAAATAACCATCTTTGGGGATCTAAATAATGAATAAATTTACTTCAAATTGCTTTTTATTTCATTGCGATATCTCAATTAGATCTTGAGATACGATTTTTTTAAATCGATTTCGAAGATATTAATATTATTTAAGAGTGATAAGTTTTTCGATCGAATAAAAAATGTATAGGAAATTTTAAAATTAGGAAAATTATTTTGACATAATACCGGTTTATTCTGGAATTACTGGATATTAAAAGTGCGATTAATCTTTGTAACTTAATTCTATATACGTGGTATATCTAACGCGATATAAAAAGTGAATCGAATAACAATTCTTTGTTATCTCTAATTACTCACAATTTCCTATCAGTTTCCGCGGAAGTAACCGTAGAAGCTGGAGATCCTAATTTTAATGTAAGCTTTGGAACAAGGACATCAGAATCACGTTGCTGTATAAATTTAAATCAAATAATTTAAATCAAAAATAAAAATAACAAAGAAATCAAAAATTAAAAAAAATAAATAAAAATAAATTACCTCCTTTTCCTTCTTCTTATCCTTTTTCTCCTTTTTAATTTTTTCTTTCTTCTCCTCCTTTAATTTCTTTTTTTCCGCCTTATCCTTGACTTTATCCTTCTTATTCTTTTTCTTAATCTTATCTTTTTTCTCTTTTTTATGCTCCTTGGTTTTCTTCTCTGGTTTAGGGGGTTGTTCTTCTTCCTCGTCTTCGTCGTCGTCGATGAGAATTGGCGGCGCTATCGGTGGTATTGCAAGATCCATGATCATAGAGTTAGTTCCGATGAGTGGTGAAGGAAACGGTGGTCTTGGAACCCCAAGCGGAAGTGGCATGGTATGAAATAATGATTGGGGGATTAAACCGGGTCCTAAAGACGGAGAAAAAACGGGGAATGGAATTGGTTGGAACATATTGGCTACTTCCGGGGTTTTTGGGCGAGGGTAAAGTTCGAAATCTCCAGTATCCACGTTTGATTGTTTTGGGATTCGTTTCACTTTTTGAGGTTTTTCACGTCGTTTCTTCTCTTTAGTTAGCGGCGGACTGTGTGAGACCATTTCGGGAGTTTTCGGTGTTAATGGTGTCCCGGGCGGCGAGTCATCTGAGAAGTAACGTTCTTGATTGATAGTTGGGGGGTTTTGAGGTGGGGGTTTTGGAACGATTTCTACTGTAACATCAGACATTAAATTAAACTTATTGGTGGGGTTTGTATCTATGAAGGGTTCGTCTATAACAAGGAGGGGCGATGTTTCTCTAGAATCAAGTTTTTCGTCTTTCGGTTTGACTTTATTTTCTGATTTATCCGCTTTCGCGGAAATTTTGCGGAAAATGTTTGCTTTTTTCCGATCGGGTTCTGAGAATAATTTTATATTTTCTAATGGCACAATAGGGGTGATTGTTACCCCGGATTTATCGGGTTTTACTCGACTTCCCATTGAGTTTTTATTAACTCGGTTGTTAGATTGATTTTGAGCTTTAGCCCCTCGGGATTCATTCCCAGCAATTTGTTTGTCGTTCGCTTTAACTCTTGGTTCTCTCGGAGTCGTGACTTTTTTAACTTTATCTTCTTGCGTTTTAAACCCATCTTTTGCAACTTTCTCTTTTTTCTTTTCAACGCGTTTCGGTCCTTTTGGTTTGCTGATTGGCGGCGGATTCGGAGGGGTGGTAGGATTTAATGGGGGTGGTGTTTCTAATGTTGCTAAAGGTGTTCTTGATTCTGGTAGTTTCCCTTCGCGCGCTGGAGATATAAAACCGGATGTGGTCATCATAACGCTGCTTATTTCTCGAGTTGGGCGACCTTCTTCTTCTAGCACCAATCTAAATATAATTAAAAAAAAGTATAAAGTGATTATTAAAAGGGCCATCTTACTTAGGTCTTTTAAAATTATCACCCGGCGATATTTCTGATGGACGCTTAAATATCGTGTTTGAATTTTCTTGTTTTTCATCTTGAACTTGATCCTCAACTACTGGCTCTGGCTCATTTTCATTAACAACTAATCACAATTAAATTACATCATTATTATTTCACCTAATCTACATTAAAATATACAAATTACCTTCATTCATATTATACATAGGTGGTAAATGTTCATGAATATGTACAGGTCTCGTTACACATTCCTTACTCCCTGGTTTTAAAAAATTAAGATGATTCTCTTTGGGTATTGGAAAATTTGGAGCTAATACAGGGGGCCCTCCCATATCAACATTACTTATATATTCTTCAAGCTCAGGTAAATTTATGTGATAATGATGAAAAGTCAAGCCAAGATGATCCAAATTAGGCTCTGAAAAATTATCTACAAAACAATATACATAAAAATTTATTTCGCTAAAATACTGATATAATAACTTACACAAATTAGCATATTCGTTCGTTAATCTGCCCAAAGACTTAATATATTGGGCTGCAATATCAGTAAGGATCTCCAAAGGGCTTGTATTGGATGTATGATACCCAATTGTATGCACAATTTTAGCGACTGAAAGTCTCGTTAATTCGCGGGCGTATTCCGTGCTGCTCATTTTCGCAGAAATTAATAATTATTTACTAAAAGAAGGCTAAAAATTGCGCTTCCGTTCATGTAAACACGAACGGAAATTCCGATAACAAACTGACGTACTCAGCTTTATTTTAACTCAACAGATGGCGCTAAAATTTTTGCTAAACAAAATAACAAATTTAACATTAACAAATATTTTATTTACTTTAATTTTCGTTATTTAAATAATACTATAATTAAATATTTTTTATTTAAAGATTACATTGTTTATAAAAAGTTAAATAGTGAATCATGACGTTGGTGCATGACGCCACATCTATATATTATGGTATACATATATATTATGGTTATATATAACGTGACCGTTTTTATTTCGACTGAAAACGGGACAAATCTAGGTACTTTTGTCGATAATCAGGTGCAGTCTAAAATTATTAAAATTTAGTTTTAAGTTAGACTTGATACAGCTTCTACAAAATTTGATACAGTTCCTAAAGACTTGCAATGCTTCTAGAAGACTTGTTATTGCTGCTAGAAGTCTTGATATTGCTTTCAGAAGAATTGAAATGATCTCAGACGACTTGAAATACTTTTAGAAGACTTAGAATATTTTTAGAAAGCTTGACACTACTTCCAGAGGACTTAATATTGCTTATAGAAAACTTAATACTGCTTCAAGGAGACTTGAAAAGCTTCCAGAAGACTTGAGATGCTTTTAGAAAATTTGATACTGCTTTCATAGGATTTGAAATGCTTCTAGAAAACTTGATATTGCTTTCAGAAGATTTGAACAACTAGATGCCTTGTTATTACTTTCAAAAGACTTGAAATGCTCCCAGAAGACTTGAAATGATTTTAGAAGACTTGGAATGCTTCTAGAAGACCTGATACTACTTCCAGAAATTTTGATATTGCTTTTCGAAGACTTAAAATGCTTCAGAAGACATGATATTGCTGCCAGAAGATTTGAACTGCTTCTAGATGGCTTGTTATTGCTTCCAAAAGACTTGAAATGCTTTTAGAAAACTTGATACTACTTCCGGAACTCTTGATATTGCTTTTAGAAGACTTAATACTAATTCGAGAAAATTGGATACTGCCCTTGGAAGACTTGAAATACTTACAAAGGACTTGATACTACTTGTAAAACTGTTTGTAAAAACTGGATACTGTTGATAAACCAATTGACTATGCTTTGAAAATATTAAATGCTATTGAATAAAATACACAACCTTTACGTAAGAAGTCCATAAACTGTTAATTGAAGGTTAAATACTGCTGGCAGAAGACACTTTTATGGTAAAAAGCGAAGGACTGTTAATAAAATTTAATTTTTATTCCAAAATATCAAAAACTGTTGGCAAAATACAACATCATCATATCTGCTAAAAGCTAAATACTGATAAAAAAACTGAAAAACGTTTAAAAACTGCCAATTAGAGACTAGATACTGCTTGTAAAACTTTGCTTGTTTTATCAGACTTTCTTTGGAGAGTGCAAGCTAATCCCCTTTAGGCATTACAACTGCATCTTATTATGTAGTTACACAAGTACGGTAAAGCGTTGCTAATTCGTACAACCCCAAATCCGAATTCCCTGATAATCTGAACAAAATTGAAAAACGTAAAATTTGCATTATGTCCCTTGTAATCCGAATTGGTAAGAGATTCGCTAATCGGAAAAGACTATTCGTTCTATCTGCAGAGAAAGACGATTAATTCCAAAACACTAAAGAGCATTTCTATCAAAAATGCTGAGTCTATACTTTCTAAGGATTACAAATCCTTGTAATTTATTAGCAAAATGGTAGAGATGAGTATTTCAAAAATCAGCTGAGGAAGAAGGTGACATTCCACTTCAATCCATTCAATAATTTATGTAGCAAATAAGGCAATTTCTCCATGAAGATGTTGGGATAACCGAATTAAAAGTGAGGAAGTTAGTAAAAGTTTTAGTGTATCATGTATTGCAAGATAAACAGCAGATAATGTTATTATCTAATACAATTTGACTATAATCCGCATGATTCCATCATTTAAATTCAACTGATTTTAATTGATTCGGATTAGCGAAGCTTTACTGTAATTAGATACTTAACTACTAATTGTAGTAGCTGTAATTATTCTATGCTTCTATTTTCGTGAAAATAGTTAGTAATTATACTCGACTACTTTTTCCAAACAGTTAGCCAAGCTCTGATTTTGATCAACTTTGCTAATAAATTTCGTGTAACGTGTGGGATAAAATCTGTCAGGTTTAGCCATGCATCTCAAGGCAGTCTTGAAAGATGCATGGCTAAAACTGAATGACTCTAGTTCTAGATCGACCTTAGAACAAAAATCATTCAGGTTTAGCCATGCGTCTCAAGGCAGTCTTGAGAGACGCATGGCTACGCCTAAATAATTCTAGTTCTAGATCGAACTTAGAACAAAAATCATTCAGGTTTAGCCATGCGTCTCAAGGCAGTCTTGAGAGACGCATGGCTACGCCTAAATAATTCTAGTTCTAGATCGAACTTAGAACAAAAATCATTCAGGTTTAACCATACGTCTCAAGGCAATCTTGAGAGACACATGGCTAAACCTCATTAATTCTAGTTTCGAAATCAGTCTTAGAACTAGAACCATTCAGGTTTAGCCATGCGTCTCAAGGTAGTCTTGAGAAACGCTTGGCTAAACCTGAATAATTCTAGTTTTAGATCGATCTTAAAACAAGAATCATTCAGGTTTAGCCATGCGTCTCAAGGCAGTCTTGAGAGACACATAGCTAAACCTCAATGATTCTAGTTCGAAATCAGTCTTAGAACTAGAATCATTCACGTTTAGATATGCGTTTCAAGGCAGTCTTGATAGACGTATGGCTAAACCTAAATGATTCTTGTTCTAGATCGATCTTAGAACAAGAATCGTTCAGGCTTAGCGATGCGTCTCAAGACAGTCTTGAGAGATTGTCCTGAATGATTCTTGTTCTAAGATCGATCTAGAACTAGAATCATTCAGCTTTAGCCATGCGTCTCAAGGCAGTCTTGAGAGACGCATTTGATAGTGATTCTAGTTCTAGATCGATTTTAGAACAAGAATCATTCAGATTTAACCATGCGTCTCAAGGCAGTCTTGAGAGACGCATGGCTAAAGCTGAATGATTCTAGTTCTAGAACGATCTCAGAACAAGAATCATTCAGGTTTAACAATGCGTCTCAAGGCAGTCTTGAGAGACTGTCCTGAATGATTCTTGTTCTAAGAATTTTAGAACTAGAATCATTCAAATTTAGCCATACTTCTCTCAAGACTGTCTTGAGACGCATGGCTAAATCTGAATGTTTGTAGTTCTAGATTAATTTGAGATCTAGAAACATGCGAGTTTAGCTTAACGTCTCAAGCTTGGACTCCTTCTGTTATGGATGAAAGCCTGTACTACACCCGTTATTACGATACTTACCACAGGCAACTTTATGAAATAACAACCCCGATTTCATAATATTTGGGTTGGGTTGATATTGATCGTCCCAAATTATGTTCGGATATAAGATTATATTACTTGCTTTAGAAATTGGCTGTCTGCTTTCTTTTGAATCATCCTGTATATATATTTATATGTTATTGTTTACAAATACATTTCATAAATGTACGAAATCATAAAAAAAAATTGATTCAGCTTAAATTTATTAATGATAAAATTGTTAAATGATTTAACAAAGTACTAGAAGCGAAATTCTAACAATAAGTAGAGACCAAAACGACATCTTTCTTATGTATTTCTTATCTTATTTATCAGTATTATTCTGATTAAATCAGCACAAATTGATTATGTTGATTTGCATTTAAGGATAGGAAGTGACGTGGATTACAACATATATCATAAATTCCAAGAGAAACTAAAACTGCATAGAAATCAAAACCCAAACTTTCCATTAAAGAGATTAAAAGCGAATCAGGTGTTTCTAAAGTATGTGTACTATTAAGTGGACGAAGATCAAAGAGATCCCATAAAGATTAAGGAAAAAGAATCAAATCCTAAATCTAGTATTAAAAAAGATTGAAAGTGTACCATTAAATGGCCAAAAAATCAAAAAATTAAAAAAAAACTCTTCAATTAATAAAAATTTACCCCATTTTATTAGTATATTTTATAATTGTACACATTTTTATTGCTTTAATACTAATTAATAATCAAACGTGTCATTATCGAGTTTTTAAATATCCCGCAATTTGAGGTCAACGAAATGAAGTTGCGAATCGGTATAATTAAATCAGTTTTTGTTTTCTTTTTTAATATTTATCGTGACTTTTAAACTCATTATCAATCCGTAAATAGCGCTGAGTAAAGAGATTTAATAAAGTAACGAGTTAAATATTTAGAAATTTAGGTTTTGATGGGAAACAGTTAGCGGCTAACTTCACGGTTCGTGCATCAGTTTCTCACGAATCGCTGTTGCTTTGCGGTCAGTTGTGCTTCGTATCAATCTTAATTTGTGTATCGAAGCGATTGTAGCTGTGTAGCCGAGTATTTAACATTTTAGGTAATATCTATCGTTATTATGTGCGTTTATGTGAGTTTATTTAACATCGTGGCAGTGTTTTGTTGAAATAGATGTATTTTGTTTGGCATGACTACTCAATATGGCCGCCAGGCGTTCTTAAGTATAACAAGTATTGGCATACCGAGTGGTGTAAAAAAATTATTTTTCTTGATATTGGCCTTTTAAAGTTCATTCCTTTATTGCTTAAATTAATAATTAAGGCTGGTTTGTAAACATCCCCAAAGAATGGCAATGACTAAGCATATTTATCTTTGGTTCTCCTCCATATCATCAATAACAATGAACTGCTGTGACATGTTTCAAATATCATTTCAAGAAATCATTTTCTTTCTTTTATCTTTGAGATATCGAGTTCGCAGAAACGGTTCTTTTTATTGTTTTATTGTTGGCTTGTATCATATTACCATTGTTTTTTTTTCTTTGCAGATACAGTTTGGTATGTTGAAACGTTTATGGTCCGGTGTTATAAAATATTAATGACATAATGGTGCGTAGTCATGGCGGAAAGTGTGTATTACAATCAAAGTAAGTAATTAATGTAAATATGTTTTAATCCCTTTTACTTACTCATTGCGCAGTTAATGATCAAAGCGATGAGGGGTCCGTAGGGGAGGACACAAGAGCCATGAAAATCGATCATAACCGTATCCGTAAGAGCACCACGGAGCCTCCGTCGGAGTGCAAGGTGCTCATCGACCGCCTTAAGAAATGTAATAGACTACAACTCTTAGAGGAGCTGTCCAAAATTAATACATGGACCTTTGGAAAGTGCGAATTGGGCCATTGGAAGGAAGTGTTACATCTTTTTGATGCAATCCTCGATGAAGCCACAGAGAGCCATCCCGAAAACAAATGGGCTTTAAATTGCGATTGGAAATATAACATTTCAGTAAGATTTATTTAAATCAAAAATCTTTTTTTAACTAATTAATCTCATTACAGGACAAAAAGCTTTTGTTATGGATCCTCCATTTCACCACCCTCCTAATCGAGCACTCATTCTCTCGACACACCTACAAAAGCATGGACACACTCCTGGTTCTTTTAGGTTCCAGCGACATGTGCGTCGTTTTGGGTGTCTTAAACTTATTATACATCTTTTCGAAAAGAAGTAATTTCATCACCCGAATGCACCCCGAACAGCGTTCTGTCCTAATCTCCCGATTGCATCATTTAGCTGAGGTAATATTATAATATTAATAATTTTAATCAACATGTCGAAATTTAATTAATCACCTTACTTGTAATATTGCGAAATAAAAAATTTCATGCCGTCTTTTTTTGCGCAATTTAGAGCTGGGGAGGAAAAGAAAACGGTTTTGGATTGGCCGATTGCTGTAGTTCCACGAAACCGATGCCCCCTTCTGCGACCACGTTGCATTTCGAGTTCCACATTGAACACGCAGAATCCAAAGATACAAGGTCAAAGCAGAACATGTCTTATATCCACATTCCCCACGTGGATCAAATTAGAAAAATGCCCGCTGAAATTATGAAGTCGCTTCTTTCTATGTACAATGTTCCGGCCGATAAAGAGGTTTGTTATTTATTTTTTATAACTCTTTATAAGTCGCGCTGATATCCAAATTAATATACAACGATTATTTAATGAAAAAAAATTGTTATAATCACTGATTAGTTTTGCTATATTAACGTAAATTTGAACTCATTTTTTTTTTTTTGTAACGAGTTAATCTGACAAAAGAAATTGATATCTTTTTCATGTAGGTAACCTAATATGTTTTGAATGCAAGATATAATTTATTTTTTTATATTTTATATAATTCCCACAATTTTATCAATAACTTTTAGGTTGAACTGTGTGGATTAAATTCCTATCTCGGATTCTGGTTTTGAAAGTTAAAATTGTTTGATGAAATATATCAATTAAATAAGTAATTAAAAAAATAATTAAATATCAAATATTGATGAGATACCTCAAAAACGGATTGAGATATTGAAATACGATTTTATTCATAAAAAAGTACATACTTTCCTTTATTTTAATTACAAAAAATTTCATTAAAATATCTCAAGAATACGATTTTTTCAAAATAATTAAGAAAATCGTTGATTTTTTAAGACGCAACAATCTTAGGTTGAGTTTAAAACAAGATATCTCAAAAACGAATTGAGATATCAAAATGCTGTTTTGTTCTTAAAAAAGTACATACTTTCCTTTATTAATTATAACAAATTTTATTAAGATAACTCAGGAATACGATTTTTTTTTAAATAATTAAGAAAATCGTTGATTTTTTAAAACGCAACAATCTTAGGTTGAGTTTAAAACAAGATATCTCAAAAACGAATTGAGCTATCAAAACAATGTTTTGTTCTTAAAAAAGTACATACTTTCCTTTATTAATTATAACAAATTTTATTAAGATAACTCAGGAATACGATTTTTTCAAAATGATTAAGAAAATCGTTGATTTTTTAAAACGCAACAATCTTAGGTTGAGTTTAAAATAAGATATCTCAAAAACGAATTGAGATATCAAAATAATGTTTTGTTCTTAAAAAAAAGTACATACTTTCCTTTATTAATTATAACAAATTTTATTAAGATAACTCAGGAATACGATTTTTTCAAAATGATTAAGAAAATCGTTGATTTTCTAAAACGCAACAATCTTAGGTTGAGTTTAAAACAAGATATCTCAAAAACGAATTGAGATATCAAAATAATGTTTTGTTCTTAAAAAAGTACATACTTTTCTTTGTTAATTATAACAAATTTCATTAAGATAACTCAGGAATACGATTTTTTCAAAATAATTAAGAAAATCGTTGATTTTTTAAAACGCAACAATCTTAGGTTGAGTTTAAAACAAGATATCTCAAAAACGAATTGAGCTATCAAAACAATGTTTTGTTCTTAAAAAAGTACATACTTTTCTTTGTTAATTATAACAAATTTCATTAAGATATCTCAAGAATACGATTTTTTCAAAATGATTAAGAAAATCGTTGATTTTTTAAAGCGCAACAATCTTAGGTTGAGTTTAAAACAAGATATCTCAAAAGCGAATTGAGATATCAAAATAATGTTTTGTTCTTAAAAAAGTACATACTTTTCTTTGTTAATTATAACAAATTTCATTAAGATATCTCAAGAATACGATTTTTTCAAAATGATTAAGAAAATCGTTGATTTTTTAAAACGCAACAATCTTAGGTTGAGTTTAAAATAAGATATCTCAAAAACGAATTGAGATATCAAAATAATGTTTTGTTCTTAAAAAAAAGTACATACTTTCCTTTATTAATTATAACAAATTTTATTAAGATAACTCAGGAATACGATTTTTTCAAAATGATTAAGAAAATCGTTGATTTTCTAAAACGCAACAATCTTAGGTTGAGTTTAAAACAAGATATCTCAAAAACGAATTGAGATATCAAAATAATGTTTTGTTCTTAAAAAAGTACATACTTTTCTTTGTTAATTATAACAAATTTCATTAAGATAACTCAGGAATACGATTTTTTCAAAATAATTAAGAAAATCGTTGATTTTTTAAAACGCAACAATCTTAGGTTGAGTTTAAAACAAGATATCTCAAAAACGAATTGAGCTATCAAAACAATGTTTTGTTCTTAAAAAAGTACATACTTTTCTTTGTTAATTATAACAAATTTCATTAAGATATCTCAAGAATACGATTTTTTCAAAATGATTAAGAAAATCGTAGATTTTTTAAAACGCAACAATCTTAGGTTGAGTTTAAAACAAGATATCTCAAAAACGAATTGAGATATCAAAATGCTGTTGTGTTCTTAAAAAAGTACATACTTTCCTTTATTAATTATAACAAATTTTATTAACATAACTCAAGAATACGATTTTTTCAAAATGATTAAGAAAATCGTTGATTTTTTAAAACGCAACAATCTTTGGTTCAGTTTGAAACAAGATATCTCAAAAACGAATTAAGATATCAAAATGCTGTTTTGTTCTTAAAAAAGTATATACTTTCCTTTACAAACGGTTGAAAATTTCATCAAGATATCTTAATAATTCGATTTATTACGATTTTTCAAAAATTTTTGATTTTATGAAAAGGTACAAATTTATCTCAAAAGGTATTTCAAAAATGAATTGAGATATTCATGCAATGTTATGTTCTCCGAAAAGTACATACTTTTTTTTATACATTACAATTAATTTCATTAAGATATCTTAAGAATTCGATTTTTTACGATTTTTCAAAAATATATTAAAAAATATTATTTTTAAGAAATGTTATAAATTTAGGTTGAGTTCAGAATTTGATATCTCAAAAACGAATTGAGATATTCAAGTATCGTTTTGTTCTGAGGAAAATACGTACTTTTTTTTATCAACCATAAAAAATTTCGTTACGATATCTTAAGAATTCGATTTTTTACGATTTTTCAAAAATTATTAAAAAAATTATTATTTTTAAGAAACGCTATAAATTTAGGTTGAGTTCAGAACTTGATATCTCAAAAACAAATTGAGATATTCAAGTAACGTTTTGTTTTAAGGAATATACATACTTTGCTTTATAAATCATAAAAAATTTCATTAAGATATCTTAAGAATTCGATTTATTACGATTTTTCAAAAATTTTAGATTTTATGAAATGGTACCAATTTAGATAAATTTCAAGGTATTTTCACAAGGTATTTCAAAAACGAATTGCGATATTCATGCAGTGTTATGTTCTCCGAAAAGTACATATTTTCTTTTATAAATTGCAATCAATTTCATTAAGATATCTTAAAATTCGATTTTTTACGATTTTTTAAAGCTGATTAAGAAAATTTTTAAATTTATGAATTGCCACAAAGTTTATCTCAAAAGAAACCTCAAAAACAAAATGAGATATTAACGCATCGTTTTGTTCGCTGAAAAGCACATACTTTCTTTTATAAATTGCAATTAATTTCATTAAGATATCTTAAGAATTCGATTTTTTAAAACTGATTAAGAAAATTTTTAATCTTATAAATTGCCACAAATTTTATCTCAAAAGATATCTCAAAAATAAAATGAGATATTCATGCATGGTTTTATTCGCTGAAAAGTGCATACTTTCTTTTATAAATTACAACCAATTTCATCAAGATATCTTAAGAATTCGATTTTTTTCAATAAATAATAAAATTCATAGGCCGATTTCGAAGACATCGGCCGCTCCAAATTTTTCAAATCTTTTTGAAATTGATAATACTGCTTATAACTGTGTTCTATTACATAGTACAAGATGAAGTACTTTAAAATAGGGCGAAAACACCCTTTCTTCGAGGGTGGGGTTGAAATTCCTTTTTAAATGAGGGTTGTAAACTATTCTAGAAGTCGAGAGTGTCCCATATATGAAATTTGGTGACCGAAATCCTATTAATTACAGAGCTATGTATATTTTAATGGTGGTAGTGTGATGGTTTGGGGGTGTATCCACACTAAATGAGTAGGCAAACTGGTATTTATAGCATTCATAATAAATCATAAGTTGTATAATAATATTTTAAAAGAAAATTTGATGCCAAACTCCATCGATTTAATAGATATATAGTTCAATAAGATACGACCCCAAAACATTGTGCTCAAAATACAAAACTTTGGCTATTATACAACACACAAACATTGAACATTTGTGGGACCACAGAGTTCGTCAACATAACATCAAAGAAAATGTTAAAAAAATGTTATGATTGAGGTATGGATTAAAATCACTGCGGAAAATATAAAAAAGTTAGTTCAATCCATGTCAAAACGTTTATCCAACACTATTTGAAATATTTTTAGCTTTATATATTGTTTACATACAGAATAAGTATAAATTGAAGTTTATCACATTAGATATCACTATTTTTTTCAAAAAATAGAAGATTACAAAATTTTTTGTGTAAATTTAAACATTTTTAGCTTTTCAGTTCTTTTTATAGCGAGTTAATTATAGATCGAAAATCGCATTTCTTATACATTTTTTATTATAAATTTTTTTTATGAACATTTTTAGCTTCTTAGTTCTTTTTTTGATAGCGAGTTAATCATAGAAAAACGCCTGCTTAAAATACGACTTTAGGAATTTTTTATCAAATAATATATCAGACAAAAAATTATTAATGTACATTTAAATATTTTTAATTCCTCAATTCTATTTTTGGCGGCTTAATCATAGAAAAGCACTTGGTCTTGAAGTTTTCCATACTTACTTTAATCATTTTATATTTTTTTATCAATACACAGATCAAACTGAAAAAATGAGTATTAGGTGTCAAGCTGAAGAGATTTTTAAAAATTAATATGCAATTTTTTTAAATAAGTTAACGTTCACTTTTGAGAATCACTAATTTTCAGTAAAGAACAATTAAAATACTTGTCTTTGACATCCTAATTTTTGATTAATCTGCAAAATTAGACAATATGATTGTGTCGTTTATTTTAGATAATACGCAATTTGTTAAAAGAAATAAAAAATGTTAATTTACGAAACGTCTAATAATAATGTTTTGAATGCAAAATTACAAAATTTCTAAAACAAAACATTATGACTAAAATGTACATTCACATTTTCCGCATTCACTCCAAGTCCGTTTATTCTACCACCACCAAAACCTTTCTTAAATTGCAAATTTTTTGTTTCTCTTCTCCGTTGAACTAACTGAAGAAATGCGTTTTTCGATTTGAAAATCGTTCCAAATACAAAATTCTTACGTATATAATAAGCATATTATTGCCATTATAATTTTTGATTTGTAATAATTCTAATAAGTTTTAATTTGACCAATTTGACTTTTAAATGACACGTTTGATCATTGTTAGGCAGCTAAATCCAATGGTAGAAATAAAATCAGCGATTCTCAATAAATAAATAACAGTTTTTGATCGTTTTAACAACTTTTTAATTAACCATATCACCATATTACAAAGATTTTATTATTTTTGTTAATTATACATTGTTTAACTTCGAAATATTTGCAGTTTAATTTTAAACTTTAATATATCAAGAAAATATCTTCGTCTTATTATTATTATTCTTATTATTTCTTACTCATCTTAAAAAAAAATTAAGGAGCCAAAATTTTTAAACTCTCGTTAATATATTAAAAATAAACAGTGATTAAACATCAAAAGAATCCATTTTGTGTACGATAATAGCTACTTAATAATTTGACAACCATGGTATTTATTCTTTTATTAATTTTTAGATGTTATTGTTCACACATCTCCGATTAGCTTATCATTTTTCCAACTACAGAAACCGATTGCTTTGTGTTCAAGCCCGATTGCAAGCCTTATCGGTGTTAGTTTATGCGAACGCTTTGCAAGGTTCCGCGCACACTTTACTATACAATGGACTTTTGGAAGAATTAGTGGAACTCATCGAGTTAAAGTTCCCGTATTTGGTTGAAATACGTTCCGCTGCATTAAGAACGTTGACTTCTATAATTCATTTAGACAGAAATCCTGAATTTCCAAAGTAATCAATAATTCCATTTAAATTAATTAATTATTGATAAATTAATTTAATTTTTAGAAAACCCGGTTCGAGACTTAACAACATAATAGACGTAACTGGAGCGAATCAATATCACGGATTCCTCCCAGTGTTGGTAAGACATTGCATTACGTGTTTAACGACGAATCAAAACGAAACAACAAAAGATAAGGCGCTCGTGGAAAGTGCTGAAGTTGAAGAACTCGAAGAAGAACTTCAAATATCCGAAGATGACGCTTTTCCCTATCTTAGCACGCATTCAGATTATAAAGGGAAATTCCCTCAGCCATTAGCCACAGCTCTATTTTCATTTTTATACCATTTAGCAAGTTATGAAGCTGGGGGCGATGCTTTGGTGTCTTGTGGCATGATGGAATCTCTGCTTCAAGTCATTAATTGGCACGGTGTTGAGTTAGAACATATTACGTTTGTAACCAGAGCAGTTCGTGTTATTGATTTGATAACTAATATTGACATGCAGGCGTTTTATACTCATGCTGGACTCCAGAGTTTTATAAATCGCCTGGACGTCGAAGTGAATCTCTGCGTTAAAGAACATTTGTACGAATTTAAACATATTACGTCCGATTATTTAGAACGGGCAGAGACGTCGGAAAGTAGCGAAATGGAAGGGGGGCCGTCCAATTTTGAGTTTCAATACAATCCGGAAAATTCGGGAAAAACGTGTCTTCCTCAAAGAGCAGCTTTATTAAAAAGTATGTTGAATTTCTTAAAAAAAGCTTTACAAGATTCCACATTTTCGGAACATATTCGACACATTATGGAGGGCACCTTACCGAATTCTTTAAAACACATAATTTCCAACGCGGAATATTACGGTCCCTCTTTATTTTTGCTCGCAACCGATGTAGTTACAGTCTACGTATTTCAAGAACCCAGTCTCTTATCGACCATTCAAGATAACGGTTTAACAGACGTCGTTCTACAAGCTTTATTAATCAAAGATGTTCCTGCAACCCGCGAGGTTCTTGCGTCCCTTCCAAACGTATTTAGCGCGCTTTGCCTTAACGCAAGGGGGTTGGCGTCCTTCGTTAAATGTAAACCATTCGAACGACTTTTCAAGGTGTTACTTTCACCAACATATTTATCGGCTATGCGTAAAAGGCGAAGTTCCGACCCAATGGGAGATGCCGCTTCGAATCTTGGCAACGCGATGGATGAATTAATGCGTCATCAACCAAGCTTGAAGGTCGACGCGACGGCCGCGATTATAAAATTACTTAACGAACTATGCCAATTGGGTACCGATCCAAAATACATTTGTTGGAGGCCTCACAGTAAAACTGAAACATCTCCCACGCCCGCGGCGCAAAGATCTACCAGCAACACGGAAGGGTCTTCGGACGATGAAGAGGAGGATGACGAAGAGGAAGCATCAACTTCGTCGCAAAATGCGCAAACGGATACCCAAGAAACACATGAATCACCAAATTGTAGCGAAAAAACTCCGATAGCTTTAACAGAATACATATTAAATGTTACCAAATTTATCGACGCTATTTTAAGTAACAATTCAACGGACGATCATTGTAAAGAATTTGTTAATCAAGGTGGTCTTGTGCCGTTGTTGAGAATTTTGGGGCTACCTAATCTCCCCGTCGATTGTCCCGTTACAAATTCCGCACAGGCTGTTGCTTCAGTTTGTAAAAGTATTTTAAACTTAGCTCACGAACCTAAAGTTTTAGAGGAAGGGTTGAGCCAACTCGAAGATGTCCTCCTCATCCTGGAACCTTTGTATCTAGACTTGGATTTATGCAGCGGTTCGAAACTTTTAAATGAACTCGCGGACGCTCCCCATTTAGAAACTGCGTTTAGTACCGAATCTGCTACGCCAATTTTACATGCTATGGGTGCCGCTCACGGGTATATTCTCATGTTCGTACACGTTTGTCGTACCGGACAGAACGACATAAGAACTTTGTCTCTTCAACATTGGGGTTCAGAAAAAGGATTGGAGATGCTAAACTGTTTAGAGCAGCTTTATATGGCTCTTGTATGGGAAAGTACGTTATTGTTAGCGTTATGTAGCGACGATGTTATCCCGTCTGATTGCGATTTTGGGAGGGAAGACATGGAAAGATTGAATATACCGGTTGCGGATAGAGCGGAGTCTAGCGGAGATAGCACTGGGAATGTTGCATCAGCTATGGAAGCTCTTACTACGAATCCCCCGACGGTAATGGACGTTGACACCGAATCCCATTCATCAAACAAACCTACAACCGAACAATTACGGTATATTAAACCACTTCTTGGAGCATCTTCTCGCCTTGGAAGAGCTTTAGCCGAGCTATTTGGACTTTTGGTGAAATTATGCGTTGGATCTCCAATGCGTCAGCGCCGCGGACAAAATATGGTATCCACCCCATCATTTCCCATTCCAAACGCGGGATCTGTAGCCACCGCTTTAAATTCGCTCTTGGCAAATAGCTTAAGTTCTGATAGATTACCTCCAAGTCCGGTTCCTAAGTTCCAATTAACTTTCCTTATATGCAGCGTAGGATTTACAAGCCCTATGCTATTCGACGAAAAAAGATATCCCTACCATCTTATGTTACAAAGATTTGTTAGATTTGGCGGCCAAGACGCGTTCTTTAACACTTTCCGCTGGGCTTTATCCGCGGGCGAAAGCATTCCTTTAACAGAAGGCATCGAACATCCAAACTTACCAGAAGGTACGGGAGAATTTTTAGATGCGTGGTTAACACTTTTGGAAAAGATGGTTAATCCAAAAGCAATTCTCGATTCCCCCCACGTTATAACAACGAAATCGCAAGGTACTTATAAATCCGTAGCTTTCGATCCATTGAAGTACCTAATACAAATTCACAAATTGGCTTTTGACGCCGTTATGTTGCTGTGGGGAAAGAAACCTCTCCCGAATTACGGTATACGCATGAGCGAATCTATCTTAACCATTTTGCGTCATATTTTGCGGGGCGAAAAAATTATAAAGGATCGATTAAACAAACAAGATGATAAATCCGTAGAGACTTCATCAACCGCGGCCCCATCAACGGTTGCCACTAACAACAGATTGGAAAACGACGTCAATCAAGAAAGTCTTCGTCAACTCATCGATATGGGTTTTACAAGAGAACACGCCGCCGAGGCTCTAATGCACACAATGAACGTTGAACAAGCAACCGATTACCTCTTGACACATCCATTAAGTGGGCAAAGAACCGTCGGCATGGATTTGGACATGTCCGAAGATGATCAAGTCATCCAAGCAATTGCAATCTCATTAGGAGAAGCCGGCCCATCCGACGCAAAGAAAAAAGAGGATGATGTAACTCCATTATCCGAAGAACAAATCGATAATTTCACAGAAGGTGCCCTTCAGATTTGTTTAAATTTGGTAGAAGAAATACCGGAATCGGTCTTCAAAGTATGCGATTTACTGGTAACGATAATGAAACGTAAAGGTTCCGAATTTCGCGATCAACTCCTCAAAGATTTTTGCGAAATGTTACGCGTCATTTATGCCAAGTACGAAACGGCCATTGACGAAGCGGAACGTCTCGAAAGTCCAGATCTGTTTGTCGAATCTTTCAACAGTCTCCGTTTGGCGCATTATACTCACTTGCTTACATTGTTCTTCGAAGTACCCCCATACTTCGACATGAAAGGCGCCTGCGGATTGGCCATCTTCGAATCTGGTTTAATACCCCACTTCGTTAAACTTATGGGAGTGGCCGAACGGGCATTCAGATCTAATCAAAACGTTACTGTGCCTAAATGGCTAACACCCGTCATTTTATTGTTGGATTGTTTAGGAAAAGTTGCGGTAAGCACTCGCCGCAAAAATAGGATGCATTGCGTTACAAAACGGTTATGGAAATGGTACGACGTTCTCTCGGGGAAATGGCAAACTTATTCTCCTGCGAATAATAAAATAATTAATGAGGCGTATTGGAACGGAGAACAATCAACTAGAATTACATGTGGCCGAAGGAGGTACACGATAAGTTTCACGAATATGCAGCAAATCAACGAGGAAAGCAGCAATAATCGGCCCATTTGTATGACCCCAATAAATTTAACTTTAGATCGGTGTTCCGATGGCAACCCGGAATTTTACGAAACCAAAGAGCATGCCGAAGTAACTCTAACCGAAAAAGAAGCAAAACGATGTGTTCCGATTACTGGATTTTGCCGAGTCCATTCTTTTGAAATCGTTAGATGTTGCGTTAAATTAATAAATGCAAACATTGATAAAGATACTTTGCACGCAATCATGCGTTTGTGCTTGCGTTTAACTCAAGAATTCGACCTCGCCAAAGAGTTCGTCATCGAAGGCGGCATCACCAGATTATTGCAACTAAAAGAAAACATGGCTTTCGTCGGCTTCCGCACTTTAGCCACATTATTAATTCGACACACTCTTGAGGGCCCCTCCACTCTTGCCTATGCCATGGAAAAAGTGATGAGGGGACGCACTTTACCATCCACTCCACCGCCATACAAAGAATTAATGTTTATGCTTCGTTCTTTGGGAAGCGCCGTATCTAGAGATCCCGAGCGTTTCCTTGAGGTGGCTAAAAATACTCTCCGAATCGATATTAGCAGTTTTAGACGATCAGAAGAAGCTGATAGTCGTATGCCAATGAAAACCGAGCCTTCAAATCGGACTCAAGCTCCGCAAATAAAAGAAACTGAATCGATGGAGGTGATTTACGAACTTCTAAACGCGTTAATTCTACCCATCGATAGCTCAACATCTTCAACGGAAGACGAAAGTTTTGATAGCCGCCAACCACCGAACGCACAAAATAAATCGAGCACTCGAGAATCCATGTCTCAACGTGCAACTTTATTGTTAAACAGCAACGCAGGAAATAGCGACGTCTTAAATATTGACGGACCGGAAGAATTTCCGCGCGTTCGATTATTCCACGCGGCGAGCGAAATGAACTTGGACTCAAAAAATACTGAATCTCTTCGAAGTCGTCAAATTCTGGCAAAGCACAACATATTAAAAATATTGGCCGATGCGGTCGTGTCTTACGCCGGGGTAGCCAAGATAATAACCGAATACTCTTACAAAGCTAAAAGTGGGGAACACGTTCCTGAGGAATGTACTTGCTTGGCATTCTTGTTCGATAAAATATTGCCTATAGTTGAAGAAGTCTCCGATCGCGACTGTTCCATTATGTGCAAAAACTTAATCTCCGGAATCGCTTCTTGTAACCATTCGCCCGACGCTCAGTCCGCTTTGGTTACCGAAGTAAAAGCAGCTCTAATCCGAGCATTGCTTCTCACCGAATCTACAGAAAAACATAAACGCATCCAACATATCACCACGATGATACTCAACATGATAGAACAATGTCCCCCGGTTCAACAAGTTCGAATATTTAAGGCCCAAACGTTTAACGCTAACGTGAATAACATCGCCCGTTTAATGTTACGCAAAGGGATATTTAACGATTTGGCTCGAGTTCCGTATTGTTTGGATATGTCAAGTCCAAATTTCCCAAACACCATTAACTCCGCTTTAAAACCGATGGAGTGTTTGTCAAAAATCGTAAATCAACCAATTACTGGAAATGTTACTGGTAATATTAAGAAACGACCCAGAATTAACATCGATGATAATGGTACTACGCATAGTGGAACCACTTCTACTGAAGCAACAAATGCACAGGTAATAATTAAATAAAATATGTTTTTAAATAATATATTTCTAAATAAAATATTTTTTTAAATAAAATATTTTTTTAAATAAAATATTTTTAAATAAAATTTATTTTTAAACAAAATATTTTCTAAAACACATTATTTATTATTAGGGTGAAGAAACGGTCGAAGATACTGAAAACACAGAACATGATGCGGCTTCTAGTTTAGAAGGGAACCCCATTTCATCAAACGCAATGGATGCTAATGTTCTTGATGATATAATGGAACGTCTTTTAGAACGTGGTCCTAACGTAGCTCTTGACACAACGATGGATCTTGATGATGATACCAATATGGGATTTGAGCATGAAAGAGATGCAACGGTATGTTAACCTTAAAATATAAATAAAATCGCTTGCCTTCTGTTTAAAGATGCAACCGTTCAATGAAATAATGTGTAGTAAACTTTGTTATTATAAGTGATCATTCTTGCTATACTGACATGAATTTGAGAATTTTTGGCTCCTCAGTTCTGTTTTATGGCGAATTAAACATAAAGAAACACCCGATTTTTGAGATTTCCGCACATGTCGTCGCTTTATGAATTTTTTTATCAAGAACTATAAGACGAAAAAATTTTGCATTTGAACAAATGATAGTGTAATATATTCTGAATGTGAGGTATATTTTATTTTTTTTCATATTTTGTAGAGTTTCGCGAATTTTCGCGGTTTAAAAAGATGCAGTTTTTTCGAAAACGGGACGGTTTCGACGAATTTTGCACTGAATTATGTGGAATAATTCTGTATATCGAATGACGGTAATAGTTTTTCAAAATTAAAATTTTCTGATTTTTTTAACGTAAGTAAAGTGTTTGCAAGGAAACTGAGTCTGCCTCACTGCCGAAGATACATACGAAGGTGTAGGGTTCGTGCTCCTAATCTAGGGGTTATGTTATTATTTAAGCACCAAAACACTGAAATCGTTATTTAGGTTTTATTTAAATCTTTAACAAAATAAGAACTTTTTTCGACTACTGACATCCTTTCGAGGAAGTAAACTCGTCCGTCTCCCAACAGCCTTCAAGGACAAATCCTACATCCCAGATGTCTTGTAAAACATTCGTCTTGAATGAATTATCCAGACACCAAGGCTTCATGAAGTCAACGCTGCTGAACGTTTTCTGTGAACCCCCATGATTACGACCTTTTTCCACTTCGTAGCGATCAAGACCAGTTTCTCTAACTACTCTATATGGACCTAGAAATTTTGATAACAATTTAGATTCATTCTGAAATTGAAGCGTGCGCTTTATGGCCACAAAATCACCTATACAATAATTTCTGGCTGGTTTTCGTTTTTTATTATAATTTCGTCGATATTCTCTCTTCTTATATTCTTTCGTTCCTCATTGAATTCCTGAACATATTCCTCCTCAATTATCTTTCTTAACCGGAATTCCTCAGGTCGTTTCATTGGTACACCAAACATCAACTGAAAAGGTATACCATTCACAATCCTTTGAAATGTGCTGTTTATAGCTTCTTGTACTTTCCTAACGTACTTGTACCAATCCCCTGGTTTTTCAATTGTTAATTTGGAGAGTACGGGAATGATTATTCCATTTATTCGCTCAACTTGTCCGTTTCCACACGGAACACCCGTTGTAATTATTAAGTGTCTAATATGTTCTTGTGTGCAATAATTGTTAAATTCTCGTGATGTAAAAGCAGTTTCCTCGATCCGAAATTTTTACTGCTGGATTTCCAAAGGTTGTTTTTTGACGGTTGTGAAGTTAGCCATAGATTTCAGCCACAGATTTTAAAATTGAAAACGACAAATTTCTACAACTTGAAACAAAAATTAAAATTCATGTTTGAGTTTAACATTCATAGAACAACTCCTACTCGAAAATTTGCGAGGGGGGTATTTTTATTTAAGGGAGAAAATATTCCCAAAGTTATGAATATCACGTGTGCTATATACTGTTCCGTTAAAACCGAAAAATGACCAATTTCTGCAACTCGACAACAAAATTAAAATTCAGATTCGCGTTTAGCACTCTTAGAAGAACTCCTACACAAAAATTTGCGAGGGAGTGTTTTCATTTAAGGGAGAAAAAAACTCCCAAAGTTATGAATATCACGTGTGCCATATACTGTTCCGCTAAAATCGAAAAATGACCAATTTCTGCAACATGAAACCAAAATTAAAATTCAAATTCGCCTTTAGCACTCTTAGAAGAACCTCTGCACAATAATTTGCGAGAGGGTGTTTTCAATTAAGGGAGAAAAAAATTCCCAAAATTATGAATATCACGTAATATGGTGCACGTGATTATTCCATAACTTTGGGAATTTTTTTCTCCCTTAAATGAAAACACCCCCTCGCACATTTTTGTGTAGGGGTTCCTCTAAGAGTGCTAAACGCGAATTTGAGTTTTAATTTTGGTTTCGAGTTGCAGAAATTGACCATTTTTCGATTTTTGACGGAACAGTATATGGCACACATGATATTCATAACTTTGACAATTTTTTTCTCCCCTAAATGAAAACACCCCCTCGTAAATTTTTGTGTAGGGGTTGTTCTAAGAGTGCTAAACTCAAACATGAATTTTAATTTTTTTCGAGTTGCAGAAATTGATCATTTTTCAATTTTAAAATCTATGGGTAACTTCACAAGCGTCAGAAAAACTGAGGAGCCAAAAATTTTCAAATTCATGTCAGTATGCTAGAAATGATCACTGATTTTGTATCTGCTGGATACATGCGCGCCTAACGGAGGATTAATTATATATAATTTTTTCTATTCATTTTATCTAATCTTAAAAAAAGTCTAATTTTCGCGATTTCAAACATTCTCGTATTTGATTTATTTTTGAATTAATTTTGAATTTCGTGATTAATTTCTATAATTTTGTCAATATTAGGAAGAATTGATGAGTACCGATTCGGGTGAATCAGAAGACGAAGTGGACGACGACGAAAACGATGAAGATAATGAAGTGGAGGACGGCGATGGGGACGGCGACGATAACGACGACGATGATGACGAGGATGAAGACATCGACGAAGGGGATGAAGACGACGAAGACAATAATTACGACGACTTCGAAAATAGTAAATATTAATTTTTATGACTCGGTTTTTTCCTATTTTATTAAAATGTATAGTCCCTAATGTAGATCGAGATGGAAACTTGGTGATGGTTCGTTGTCCGGATGATAGAGACGAATCAATCGGGTTAATTCGCTACGATGATAATGGATTCGCGATTCCGCTGTTTGAAGAGGCTACTAATACAAGCGACCAATCCGGTATTTGTTAAATCTAATTTTTTTAAAACTTTTTAATATTTTTATTTTATTATTATTTCAGCTCCAACAACTCATCCTTTATTAGTTTCGCGTCACAACGCCGACGCTAACGCGCCGACCGCATCTCGTACTCAACGAGCAAATAGAACAAGACGCTATCAATATTTGCAATTAGGAACGCGCGGGGCTCAACCTCCGGTTATTTTGCAAAGACTGCTCGGGCCAGCCGCCCAAAACATCCATTTGAGCTCAAATCAGATGCTTAATTCACCCGGGTTACGCGACTCCGCAAGAGTTGTCGTAATGGATAACTTTGGAATATTCCCGTCGGTTGAGGAACAAATCGATTTTGTTGATCAAGGATATTTGTTCGGGCCGAGTATGATGGCGACGATTAATCATATTCCCGTAGCGCTACATTGGTGGAAGGAGGAGTCCCGATTTATCGACGGCGAATCTATGCACGACATAGTTACTTATATATGTAACAGATTAGTTCCAACATTGCTAAAACATAAATGTTTGGAGATGCAAGAAAGAAAGCGTAAATCCGAACTGGAAGAAAAAACCAAACAAAAGTTTAAACCCGTCGAAAGTCGGCGACAAGTCGAGGACGACGCCCAAGAACCAAGCAGCGGAAATACAACCACCGTAGGAACGGGAAACACTGAAAATCGCACAGACAACATGGAAAATACAATTTACGGTAATTTTCTTAAAATTATTTTTTTGCAATAAAAATCAATACGTTAATTAAATAGATTCAGATGAAGAAATTGATGGTGTGGTGCCAATCGACGATCCCAGATTTAACATTGCAAATACGTCAACGCCAATGGCATCCATTTCTTCAGAGAATCAATTGGAACAACAATTAATTCGAGTTGTTAATTCTTTAGGTGGGTGACTCATTTAATATTTTCATGCATAAAATTAATTTTTTTATTTCTTTTATCAAGATGGAACATCCCAATCAGACTCATCATCTCTAAGTTTACCAAATTTACCGCCTCTACCTTCGCCTCTCGATGTGGACCCATCCCGTGCTGAGGAAGCTCAAGAACAACGCGATGAGCCCGCCGAAGAACATCAAGAGGAGGATGCAGAAGACGAAAGTGTCGACACTCAAAGTGGCGCTTCAAATTTATTCTCAAACGTATATCAAAGAACTTACCAGTTTAATGCACCCAGCCTTCTGAGACCTTTGTTCCATTATCATTTACCATTGAGTGTTGGATCGACGGAATCATCGGCCGATCTTTTGAGGCAAATGGATAGTCAAATTCCTCAACAGCAATCGGCGGCACCTCAAAATAACGAGGAAGGTTCATCATCGCAATCAAGCAGCGGTGATCAAGCTTCGACCAGTCAAGAACAAACCGGAGCGAGCGATAACGCAAGAAATTCGGAGGTGAATGAAGATATTCCCGAGGGGGTTGACCCGTCTTTCTTGGATGCGCTTCCCCCGGAAATGAGACGTGAAGTTTTAGAACAACACAGATTGTTGAGATTGCAACAAAGAATGTCGTCAACGACAACCGCTTCAACGTCGGATCAAGCCACAGCGAGCGGCTCAAACGAAGTGAGCCCCGAATTTTTGGCCGCCCTACCCCCGTCGTTACAAGAAGAAGTTTTAACACAACAAAGATTAGAGCAGCAAAGACAAGCGGCGGCTCACGCTAATCCTGATGAGCCAGTCGATGCGGGCGCATTCTTTGAAACTTTACAACCATCGTTGCGCACTATGATTTTATCAGATATGGAAGAGTCCCAAATGTCGGTTTTACCCCCCGATTTAGCTGCAGAAGCGCAAACTTTACGCCGAGATTGGGAGGCTCGAAACCGACAAATCGTCCAAGAAAGATTTTTCCACAGCAATTTAACCACTATAATACGACATTCAGCCCGCGGGGGAAGAACACGATTCACATCTTTACTACCTCATAGGCAACATTGGAATTGGGCCTCTCGAGGCGATACGCTCCCGCAAAGCAGCACGGCCGGAAATATAAAGATTCGAGGTAGACAGCTTCTCGATCACGAATCCCTTTCTTGTTTGTTAGTTTTACTTTTCGTCGACGACCCAAAGCTAAATACGGGGCGATTACATCGAGTGATAAGAAATTTGTGTTATCATATCCCAACGAGAGATTGGGTTGTGAAAGCTCTTTTGTCGATCATCGATAGAAGCGTCCACGTCAAACCCGACGAAAGCTTAAACAAACCAAAACGACTCCCAAGACCCGGCCCACTCACTTCAAAATTATTAACCGATTCGAGAAATATGGGAAACGGCGCCAATTGGTTGAATATTAGAATGGAGGCCGCCTTGGGATGCCACGCGAACGTTTTCATTGTAAATAGAGCAACTGGAAAACGAAACAATGTTACCATATCGATTCACCCACAAGCGGCCCCAATCGTTTGTAAACACGCATTGGATCTCTTCACTTCGCTCTCTAGGAGTTTCCCGACGTTCTTATTACCATTAAAAGCAAAAGACAAAACTAAAACCCCCGCGCCGATTAAATCGAAGAACGAATCGACCGATTTCTGGGATATGCTCTTAAAATTAGACGCAGCTAGTACAAAGAAAGGAAAGAGTTTAGCAAAAACTCATAGCAATTTAAATTTGAATTCCGAAACCGAAAACACTGCCCTTAGTTTCGAACAGTCCGCCTTCGGGCAATTATTAATTATGTTATCCTCACCCGTCATTCAAGCTAGCATCCCTCTCACAGATAAACTATTAAGATTACTCTCCGTCATTTCAACCGGAATGCCCGAATTAGCCAAAAGCTCCGATTCTCCAAGATCAAATCGAATTAGCTGGCAAAATTTCGAAAGCGTTTCGGCTCCCGAAGTCGCTCTCAACTTAGCCGTAAACGTACTAACATATAAAAGCTGTTCAGAAGAAGGATTAGAAGAAGTAACAACCCTCCTCTTAAACCTATCAAATTGCTCCGTAGATATGAGCTTCACCATTTTAAATTTATTATTAAAAGGAGCTTTGCGAATCGGCGAAATCGTTCGAACCCAAATCCAAGCGATGCTCGTCGACTTAAAAAACGTTCATTTAAACGAGCATAAAAAGTCTCAAGAAGACGTTAATCCAACCACCTCAAAAGGCGTGGTAAACAACCGATTCACAAAAGAAACCGTCGTTATAACTGCCTCAACCAAAGTAAAAACTTCTTGTGATTTACAACTCCCCTCGATGATACCCTTAACTTCGAAATCTTCAAGCCAAATATTCTTTTTACGCGTGCTTAGAGTAATCGTTCAAATCCGCGATGCCATCAAAAAATCGTTAGAGAAAGAAGAAAAACCGTCGCAACCGCCGCTACATCATCTAAGCGACCAATTAGAAGAATTAGAAAATTTATGGAACACTCTAAGCCAATGTCTTCTTGAATTGGAGCACACCCCGGATCATCATGCCGTGTTAGTGCTACAACCCGCCGTGGAAGCCTTCTTTTTGGTTCACTCCCCAATACAAGAGGCTCTCGTCACGTCGGAACAATCGAGATTATCATCTGCACCGGTCGTCGATCCTGTACAAGACTCCCCTGAAACATCAACACAAGGCAGTAGCCAAGAAGTGAACTCCCAAGACAACAACGGTCAAGCTAACAGAGCCGTTAGCGTTCCAGCGGACCAACAAAAATTCTTAAACTTCGCCGAAAAACATCGCACAGTTCTTAATCAAATCTTGCGTCAAACCACCGCTCATTTGGCCGACGGACCATTTTCCGTTTTAGTCGATCATACTAGAGTTTTAGACTTTGATATTAAAAGGAGATATTTTAGAACTGAGTTGGAGAGGCTTGATCAAAATTTAAGAAGGGAAGAAACTGCCGTGCATGTTAGACGAGAGCACGTTTTTGAAGATTCGTTTAGAGAGTTGTATAGGAGGACGCCAGAGGAATGGAAAAATAGATTTTATATTGTTTTTGAAGGTAAGTTTTTTTTGTTACACTCTTCATTTGAATTTTCCATAAATCGTAATTGTCCTCCGTTAATTTTTCTATATTCGCGAATCCGGTTGTTGACGCCATTTCTTTATTTTTTCATTAAAGATAATTATTTTTTTATTTAACAACTAATTCACAATACAGCTAGAAAATACACTAAGGTGTGTCTTGGGCTTCCTGATTGCCCTTAACTTTAACGTATATATTTGATAAATAATAAATCTACATTTGACTAACTTAAGTCTGAACGTGATTTAGTCAAGTAGTAGGCGTGGTTAAATAGTGCGAATTTAAGAGATGAGAACGCCCATATAATAAAAAACCAAAAAACTGGTAGTTTTATCAAACACCTAAAGATTTTGTTCATTTCATTGGGACCATAGATACAAGTTCAAACTTATCAAAAAGAAGACTTATATAAATAAGGCACGATTGTAAGGAATTACGCGAAATTCATATAATTATATCAATACTTCATATAATTAGGTACATTTAAAAATCTAAAATCCAAAGAATTAAATAACCTAATGACGTGATAAATTAATTTAAATATCATTTTTAGGCAAATAATTTCACTTTATTAAGGTAGGTAATTATTTAAAATCGTAAAAAACAATAATTTTAATAATATCAATAGATACACAGTATTAACAAATATCAAATTAATTTTGTTGAGTAAGTCAATATTTCGGAAGAAAGAAAAACTTGCTTCTGTTATTTTTTATTTAATTTACATCTACAATTTTCTGCGTATGTCAATTTTTTTCAAATTTTCGGTACATGTTTCTTTATGTCATTGAATAGACATTTTTTTCTGAATTCATTAATGTACTGAAGATCAAAAAAGAATCTCTATCCCATGAGACAAAAAAGCGTATATCTAAGCTTTTTGAAAATCATGAGTTAACAAACATTTGAAATTGAAGATGGCATTGGATAAAAATTATTTGTAGCATTAATTAGTATTCATTAAATAATTTTATTTGCTACAATATTTTAAGTCTCTCAAGACTGCCTTGAGAGACGCATGGCTGAACGTGAATCATTCTAGTTCTAGATCGATCTAAGAACAAGAATCATTCAGGTTTAGCCATGCGTCTCAAGGCAGTCTTGAGAGACGCATGGCTAAATCTGAATGATTTTACATCGATCTAAGAACAAGAATCATTCAGGTTTAGGCATGCGTCTCTCAAGACTACATTGAAAAGCATGGCTAAACCCGAATGATTCTAGTTCTAAATTAGTCTTAGAGGTAGAATCATTCAGGTTTAGCCATGCGTCTCAAGGCAGTCTTGAGAGACGCATGGCTAAATCTGAATGATTCAAGTTCTAGGTCGATCAAAGAACAAGAATCATTCAGGTTTAGCCATCCGTCTCAATGCAGTCTTGAGAGACGCATAAAATAATTCATGTTGAAAAATAATAGAAATAAATTTCATAGAATGTAATTGATTCTAAATTCTAACTCAGCAAAAAGAATGATGCACACCCCATGTAGGATTACTACATATCGTTTATTTGCTACAATACAGGCATAACTCAAAATTTGACAATGTTGATATTTTTGCATCAACATACGCGAAAAGGTATATTCTGGTATATTCGCTGATTACCAGCAAAATAGCCATAAAAAAGTGTAAGTGTAACATTCAATTATTTCAATTTAACATTTTTTTGACTTATGTCTGTTTTTTCGCAAATGAGCGATTTAATTTAGTTCTATTGCATTTACTTAATTTTTTTATGTTTATTAGATTTTTATATCTTAATTATATTATTAAAACGAAACATAAAATTTAGATCGATATACTTTAAAAAATGATAATATGTTAAGTTATATTTCATTTCATATTATTATTTTGTGCTTTTTTGGATAATACCTAAAGAATGAATTTATATTTTTTTACGATCTTGCTAAAACTTTCTAAACTTTGAAGGCGGGGTTAATATAAAAATTAGGAAATTATTATAATATTTCGACGTGAGAATTTCAAATTTTCCTTCTTTACTGTATGAAATATCAAAAAATTTTATTAAGAAAAAGGGTTCATTTAAATATTATCTATGCTTCTTCTAAACCCTTTTCAAAATGCTTCTTAATAATCTCAGTAATTAACAATAATGAATCAAATATCTCGTAGAAAAAGCATTTTTAAATAACTTTCATTTGAAACTATTTTTAATATTTATGTTATTTGAAATTCATTTATCGTAGCGTTATGTTTATACATAATACTTCCAACAGAGAGTATTAAATAAAGATTAATTTATTTTTTGTGTAGATGAGGAAGGCCAAGACGCGGGCGGGCTGCTTAGAGAGTGGTATATGATAATATCACGAGACATTTTCAATCCAATGTATGCTCTATTCACCGTTTCTCCTGGAGATCGCGTTACTTACATGATAAACTCCGCTAGTCATTACAACCCAAATCACTTATGTTACTACAAATTCGTTGGACGCGTAATTGGTAAGGAAATTAATTAATTAATCAAATAAATCGTTTTAATTATTTTCATTATTAGCGAAAGCAATTTACGACAATAAATTATTGGAATGTTACTTCACCCGTTCATTTTACAAACACATTCTTGGAATTCCCGTGAAATACACCGACATGGAGAGCGAGGATTATAGCTTTTATAGGGGTCTCGTTTACTTGATGGAGAATAATATAAACGATTTAGGTTGCGATCTTACATTCAGCACGGAAATTAACGAGTTTGGGGTAACCGAAACTAGAGATCTCATTCCCAACGGGCGAAACGTCTCGGTTAATGAAGAAAATAAAATGGAATATGTAAGAAGATCTTGTCAAATGAAGATGACTGGAGCGATAAGGCAACAGTAAGATTTAAAAAAAATTAAATGTGATATATTTATTTATTTTTTATCGTTTAAGGTTAACTGCTTTCTTAGAGGGATTTTACGATATAATACCTAAACGATTAATTTCGATATTTAATGAACAAGAATTGGAGTTATTAATTTCCGGTTTACCTAACGTTGATATTGAAGATCTTAAAACGAATACAGAGTATCATAAGTATCAAGCTAGTTCGTTACAGGTAAAAATTAATTTTAAATCTATCATTTTTTTTTTGATTTAATTAATTAGGTTGATCCATAACACGATTTCCTCCTTAAATTGTTTTATTGATTAAAACATCGTCTTCTGTGCATTTCGGGAATTTTTCCAGAATATAAAAACTTATTATTTTACGTATTATTTTCTACATCAACAACTCAAAACGTAAAAATTTTTTGTTGCCATTTTTAACACAGTCCCTTCATCTTCTCTGAGTTTACACGATACCAACTCTGTTCCGATTGTACTAACAGTTTCGATCGACATTCTTGAAAACCTGGAATTTGACTTCTGGTTGATTACGGAACCACCACTCACCACGCGGTATATCTAATATCATTCTTGCTGAAGAAAGGAAATTTACTACCCCCAAAAGCATTCTGTTGTTTTTCAAATTCGGTAACACGATAAATTTGTGACGTACCGCGTGACCTTCAACGTCGATATCAACTTCGGTTTCCAAAAATTTCTTCATTTGTTGTTTTTACGTCGGCTAATGTAAGATTGGTTTTCCTTGTTATGAATTCGTAATTCATTCTTTTTAGTAATTCGTAAAATTTTCTTCCAGCCACATTCACTTGTGCTTCAGAATCGACAAAACCAAAACCTTTTTCGTTACCCACTGAAATCAGCATTGCGTAAACTAATTGTTTACCGAACTTTTTATACCTTGCCACCATATCGCTGCTTCTCCTGTCAACAATAGGGGTAAACCACATAAAGCATGGTCGACAAATACTTCTGTGAATTCGTTAAACACTTACACGGTATCTATAAAAGCTTCAACCGCATCACTATCACGAGAACTACCGTCGAAACGCGCGGAACACTTCGCGAAACTTCCCGACGATGAAAACGCAGGAGATTGAGCAGTTCGCGCCGAAAATTGTTCCAGCTTCTATCGATTTAATTCGATTTATGATTGCTTCTAGCAAAGCTATAAATTCTGCAGACATCATTGTCGTTAAATTATCTACGTCGTTTTCGGAATTTACTTCGGTTTTGTTCTTCTACTTTTATTGTTAAAAAAACTTTATTAACAAAGTTACGTTTTACAAAGTAATATAATAGCGGGGTTCGTCCGTAAAAACGGGCGAGATTTTGAAAAAACCTCAAAAACCCTTTTTGACAAAAATATTTATATTAATGATGACGATGTTTTAATCAATAAACGAATTTAAGGAGGAAAATCGTGTTATCGATCAACCTAATTACTATCTGACTCAAAATATTTTACCCCTCACTTTGAACACAAATAATAGAAAACCTACTTCATAGAAAAAATCTAAACCGGTTTCGTTGGAGGCAAAATTTAATTCTTTTTTCATTATTTCACCGCGGAAATAATTTCGCGTGGATTGATTTAACTCTGATTTTAAAATCGCATTGAACACTTGCTGTACAATGCAGATTAGGTTCTTATTCAGTTTCATCAAACGGTTTAGAATGATGTTTGTGACAATCCCATACGATAACGCGTATCACTACTTCACATAATGTACTTTTATTTGAAAATGGGTAGCAAAAATCAAAAAATAACTATATTGTCAGGTTTAACACACTTTGGGCAATGTGTGGTCGAAATTTAGAATTTTTTCGACGAACCGTTACCGAGTAAAAAAATCGTAAAGTCAATTTTTCATTACACGTGTGATAATTACTCCACTTTATAAAGAATTAAATTTCGCCTCAAATGAAACCGGTCTCGATTTTTTCTATGGGGGTGATTTTTCTGTTATTCGCGTTCAAAGTCAAAATAAGAAACCTCTAAAAAATGTTCTTATAATTTTTTAATATAATTTATTTATTTATAATTAGATTCAGTGGTTCTGGAGAGCTTTAAGGTCGTTTGATCAAGCAGATCGCGCGAAATTCCTACAATTTGTTACCGGTACTTCAAAAGTACCTCTACAAGGATTTGGAGCTTTAGAAGGAATGAATGGCGTGCAAAAGTTTCAAATACATAGGGACGATCGATCTACAGATAGATTACCTTCCGCTCACACTTGGTAAATTCAATTAAATTTATTAATAATTAAAATTAAATTATTTTTATTTTAGTTTTAATCAACTGGATTTGCCTGTATACGAGACATACGATAAGCTACGCTCTTACCTACTAAAAGCTATCCACGAATGTTCAGAGGGCTTTGGCTTTGCTTAAAAAAAAACTCCTAGAAATTCAAAATCGGATACGTACTAAACGATCGATGATAGTTAATGATTATATTTATAACTATTTAAGACTGAGCAAGAGTTAGGATTCCATAATTTGGAGACCATAAAATATTATAAATTGCAGCAAAAGAAAAAAATCAACTATGTTGGGAGAAAAAAAAACACTCAGTTAAAATTACTTTTCTTGTTAAATACAATAGATAGTTTGATTTTTCTATGTACATATTATAAAGTATCTAGATGTACAGAAGTAATATTTTACAAATGTAATATAAGATGTTGGTTAGCCTTATTTGATTTGCAATTTAATTTATCGGTTGCACGTGCTAGATTTTTTTCCGATTATTCACACTGACTGTAAAAAGCGTTACTACTCGATGCAAAGGTGTCACATGTATTTTTGTAAAGGGCCGTCTGGCATTTTCAAGTGATATAGTTATCTCCGTTTCGACTTGTTACACACCTAATTTTCCTACTTCGTTTGACTATTTCAATTAATTTTCTCTTTATTTTGCGTAGTTTTAATTTTCGTTACTGTGGTGCTTTGTTCGTGTAATCCAGACAAAAAAAAATGATAAAGTGTCATAGAGACGCCACTTCTCTCCCCTCCCCTACCCCCTGTAACACGTGTACATTTTTGCGATGCGAAAAGAAAACGCGAATCGTTCGTGCGTACCACTTGTTTGCAATCCCTATTATAAATGTTATTATCAACTTCGTCAGTATTTGCGTCTAAATAAAAATTTTCTTTGCCAAATTTGTTTTTTATTTTATTATTAAATTTTAAATTAAAACTTTTATAGAGAGAATTTTAATTTTATTCGAGTTAGTTGGGGTATTCACTAACAGATGCTGCTTTTATATCTATTTTAATCAAGGTTCGTAAAGCGTATTGTACCACGTTGGCCAGAGACTGAAACACGCGTTTTGAAGGGTAAGGAGGGGGGTGACGTCACGAGTTACGTAGCAGTGAGAGTTAGATCCATTACTATCATGTTATGGTGGGTTCATGCAACCTGTTTTAGTATTAGTAGTAGTCTTAGTCTTAACCGTTTGCGTTAGCTTTAGTTGTAAGGAAAGGTATTGGTTCGTGCAATATTTAAGCATAGCACATTAAAGCAAAATTTGAACATATATTCAGTCGTGTAATACAAAAAGAAATCTGGTGTGAAACAGATTTCAAATGTGTTAGAAACATTTTGTTTCTAACATTATTTAATATGAATAAAAAGAAAATTGTTCGGGATCCCTGGATCCCGGAATTGTTCCCATAATAACCAATTTTTATGAATCTGAGATTTGTCGTTGATCAATGTTGGTCAAAAAGTACCGAAAATCTCCAACAAAAAACAAAGATCTTCAAAAATATGTAAAAGAAGAACATGGAAAAGAACTGATACTTCAACTTGAGTACAAAAGAAGATGAAATAGCCTTTTAATCAGTTAAAGCAATATGACAGTCTAAAGTACTGTATTATATACATTAATGACAGTGAGTTTCAAATTATAAGAAGTTGGTTTGACTTTTAGATCGGGTCAAAGTGACTGTTGAAGGTATTTGTCATCGAGACATGAATTTTAATAAAGCAGATATTACTTTAGAATGTATGCAGCAAGAAATTAAAAAAAAGTTATGCTCCTTTAGAAAAGACCTTTGAAGATTGTTTGATTTCGATGATTTAACAGCGTAAGACGGTATTCGTCTTCGTTCAACCTTTTTGAAATTCCGGTAACGACAACCCTTTCCGCATATAATGTAATCCCGAAATTGTGTATTTGCTTCGGAATTGTAATCCCTAACTTGAATACAGCTTTATTAATCGCACAAATACAAAACATAAAGATTAATTTATTTTTATGATAGGCATAGGCTGTGTGAAAATGCTTTCAAAAGACTTGATACTGTCCATAAAAAACTTAATACTGCTTCTAGAGGACCTGATACCGACGACTTACTACTGCCCCTGGACGACTTGAAATGCTTCTAGAAGACTTGATACTGCATTTGAAAAGGCTTGATCTTACTCTCAGGCGGTATGAAATGCTTTTAGAAGATTTGATGTAGCTGCCAGAAGACATGTAATGACTTGCAATAGTCACAAAAGACTTAAACTGCTTCCAGAAAATTTGATATGCCCATAGCAGATTTAATACTGTTTCTAAAGAACCTGATATTGCTTCCAAAAGACGTGAAATGTTCAGAATACTTGTTAATGCTTTAAAAGATTTAATACTACTTCTTGAAGTTCTTCCAGAAAACTTGATATTGCTTTTGGAAGATTTAAAATGCTTCTAAAAGCCACTTCTTCTAGAATAGAAAGAAAGGCTATATAGAAAGGCTATATACGCTTTATAGCCTCTGAAAGACTTGATACTGGTTTTAGAAAAATTGAAATGCTTCTCAGGTCTTTTTGCAGCAATTCAGGAACAACAGTGGAGTAGCATAAAAATCCAACATCAGCAAGATTCTGCATAAGAAGGATGATGTGTTATGGAGTATTAACTTTTTGTAGAATGTCTCTAAGACCAAAATCTTTATCCTAAAACAGGAAATAAATGTGGATTAGTACTCATAGAGGTCATAAAGTAATATAATCTGCTCTTGTCTTCTTCCTTCTCTATAACGTTTCCTATTTTACTTCGATCATCCTTCTTTTTGCCTGAAATCAACTTTTAAAAAGATAGAGTCTCTGTACTCTATTTTGCTGTATCCGGTTGAATGAAATAATAGTACATTAAAAAACAAGTTTCGTAAGTTTAAGTATAACAATAATATAATTAATAACAACTGGATCCATAAAATTTTACTAAAACAGTTATTTACATCACCTGTTATGAAAAGACGAAGCTCGTTTTGGCAAATATTGCTTTCGTTAAACAAAATTAGCAGTTTTTTAACGTGTTAAGGCTGGTTACTACCATCTTCTGGTTAAGCTATCTAACGGGTTCATGCAACGTGTTTTAGTTTTAGTCGTAGTCTTAGTCTTAACCGTTTGCGTTAGCTTTAGTTGTAAGGAAAAGTATTGGTTCGTGCAATATTTAAGCATAGCACATTAAAGCAAAATTTGAACATATATTCAGTCGTGTAATACAAAAAGAAATCTGGAGTGAAACATATTTCAAATGTGTTAGAAACATTTTGTCTCTAACATTATTTAATATGAATAAAAAGAAAATTGCTCGGGATCCCTGGATCCCGGAATTGTTCCCATAATAACCAATTTTTATGAATCTGAGATTTGTCGTTGATCAATGTTGGTCAAAAAGTACCGAAAATCTCCAACAAAAAACAAAGATCTTCAAAAATATGTAAAAGGAGAACATGGAAAAGAACTGATACTTCAACTTGACTGCAAGAAAAGATGAAATAGCCTTTTAATCATGTTAAAGCGATATGACAGTCTAAACTACTGTATTATTTGCACTAATGACAGTGAGTTTCAAATTATGAGAAGTTGGCTTAACTTTTAGATCGGGTCAAAGTGATTGTTGAAGGTATTTGTGATCGAAACATGAATCTTAATAAAGCAGATATTGCTTTAGAATGCATGCTGCAAGAAATTAAAAAAAAGTTATGCTCCTTTAGAAAAGACCTTTGAAGATTGTTTGATTTCGATGATTTAACAGCGTAAGACTATATTCGTCTTCGTTTAGCCTTTTTAAAATACCGGTAACGACAACCATTTCCTCGATAAAACTAACAATAATAAGGGTACAAGAAACGTATAGATGAAAGAGATTAAAATATAATAGAAAGATTTAGAGGAAATGAAGGTAAAAATGACAAAGTCGACCATGAAGAAGAATGCGATATTTCGCCGTCTTTCTGGAGAAGAAAGTTGACCAGGAGAAACCGAACTCTTTTAAAGAAACACTTGAAAACAGATAAACCAATCTCGAAATCAATCCTGGGATCCTGGCTTCATAAAATGTAATCCCGAGATTGTGTATTTGCTTCGGAATTGTAATCCCTGACTTGAATACAGCTTTATTAATCGCACAAATACAAAACATAATGATTAATTTATTTTTATGATCTTTGTGTGCTGTATCATAGAGATATAAGTATCAAAAAGATATTGGTACTCTTGTACCAATTCCATTAATTTTGAATCAATTTGATCTGGGTTTGATTCCATTAAAATCAAAGCTGGAAAAACATGTTTTCTTTTTAAACCGTTTAGAAATGACGTTTACAAACGGTCATTACTTGATCAATATACTAAAATGTCGATTTTGAGGAGCAAATATTAATCGGGTACAATTAGATAGTGCAATTGAATATGTAGAAATGAATTATCTATAAGCATAGGCTGTCAATGCTTTCAAAAGACTTGATACTGTCCATAGAAAACTTAATACTGCTTCTAGAAGAGTTGATACTGCTTCCAAAAGATTTGAAATGTGTCCAGAATACTTGTAATGCCTCAGAAGACTTGAAATGCTTCCACAAAACTTGATATTGCCTTTGAGAGAAAAGAAATGCTTCCAGATATTTTCACACTGGTCTTCGAAGACTTAGTACTACTTTCAGAAGACTTGATATTACTTCCAAACGACTTACTACTGCCCATGGACGACTTGAAATGCTTCTAGAAGACTTGATACTGCATTTGAAAAGGCTTGATCTTGCTCTCAGACGATATGAAATGCTTTTAGAAGATTTGATGTAGCTGCCAGAAGACATGTAATGACTTGTAATAGTCACAAAAGACTTAAACTGCTTCCAGAAAATTTGATATGCCTATAGCAGATTTAATGCTGTTTCTAAAGAACCTGATATTGCTTCAAAAAGACGTGAAATGTTCAGAATACTTGTTAATGCTTTAAAAGATTTAATACTACTTCTTGAAATTCTTCCAGAAAACTTGATATTGCTTTTGGAAGACTTAAAATGCTTCTAAAAGCCACTTCTTCTAGAAAAGCGTATATAGCCTCTGAAAGACTTGATACTGCTTCCAGAAGACCTGATATTGTTTTTAAAACTTCTGGCAAAAAACATTTTCATTGCAAACAGCACGATATTGTTGATAAACTGTTTGAGTTTCCTTCGAAAATATTAAATACTATTAGACAAAATGCAAAATCTTGCCTGGCAGATTGATCTTTCTTTATCTCTTTGGATGCTATTATATTAAAATTATTTTAATAGCTACATCCGATGTAGTAGCATCATCTGAGAATATTAAGCGACTTTTAATTGTAATATAATAAAATCAAAAAGTTAATCAATTCAACCTTTATTTATAAAATAAAACGAAACACTGCCATTAAAGGCACGAAAGAGAAAAGTGCGTGCATACGTTAAATTGCGACCGAAGGTTTTAGCTTTAAGAAGTTAAAAGTTGGGCAACTCTTGTGACTAAGACAAAAACCGTTTTAGTCATAAGGTGTTGCATGAACAGTAAATGAACAGTGCTACTATAACGCACTACCTTAACTTTTCACTCTTATAACTATGACTAAAACACTAAAACTAAAACACGTTGCATGTACCCACCATTAGATATCTTAATCAGAAGATGTAGCCTATCTCAAGTTATCTCACAGATAAAAAATCCCTGAGATATCCAAAGACTCTAATGATATTTGCAACAAATATAAAATATAAGCAACTCATGTGAATCAATTTATTTAAAAAAGTTTCTTATATAGAAAGAAGGAATTCCTCGCAAAATATTTCTACATGTGTCTTTTACAAACTGAAAAAAAGTATATTACGATAGAATAAAATGAAAAATGGGTTCTAATATTTTATTATCATCAAATCAAAAAAACAAAACAATTTTTAAAACGAAAACATAATTAATAAAAAGGAAAACATAAACAACTATTTATATAAACTTATTACCCCCAGCGTTCATTGCGAATATTTTTTTATTATAGCCTTTTCTCTTATTCTTTGCAATGTCAGAATCTCATTGAAAGGCAAATCGCTTTCCACTGCCCATTCGATCACTAAATTAAAAGAATTTATAACATCATTGATGTTGGTAGAGTTATCAACATTTTCTTCATGTTCATCTACAGCAGTGGTTTCATTTTGTCCTTCCACGAGTTCGTGATTTGTAGCTATGTCAAAAGAAGCAGTTGTCTCCTTCGTTCCATTTGCCCATTCCATTACTTCATTATCTGTTAAGTTTGAGGCGGTTAATATTGATTGTACAATCTTGCCAAAGGGATGTCATCTTCTTCTACAAAATGATCAGTAGGTATGCTGTGTTGAATTTCATCAGTCGACGAAAAAAGATGTTTAAAAGAATTTTGAATAACCGATATTGGAATTTCATTCCAAGCTTGGACAATGAAATAAACTACATCTTTCATATTTTTAGTTTTTAGTGCTGAAACAATTCCACCTTCGGTACCTAAGAGTAGTCAAAAGCTGCTTACGATAACTCTGTTTAAGCGATTTTATGACATGTTGATCTAGTGGTTGCAACAATGGTGTGTTATTTGGAGGAAAAAACATAACTTTGAAATTGGAGTTATCGGTAAAATTGCTTTCAGAACCATGACAGCTTGCATTATCTATTAACAAAAGTGCCTTTATAGGAAGTCCTTTAGATTGTAAGTGCTTTGTTACTTGAGGGATAAACACGTCATGATACCAGTCTTTAAAAAGTGTATATGTTTGCCAAGCATTCTTAGACGACTTGTAGTATAGTGGCAATTCCATATTATGAAAGCAACGGGGAGATTTTGATTTACCTATCATCATTAAATCAAGTTTATAGGTTCCTGTGGCGTTTGTGCAAGGCATTATTTTGTTACTCTCTCCTTAAATACTTTTGTTCCAACAGCATTTTTTTCAAAATTTGCAACATTAATTTTATTATGTAAATTTTTGCACACGAGACCAGTTTCGTTGCAATTATATATCTGATCGGGCAAAAAGCTGTTTTCAGCAATAATATTTCTAAATTTGTATTTAAATAAATCAGCTAGTTCAACATTGCAAGACATACGCTCTCCACAAACAGTCAAAATTCGTATTCCATGCCTGTTTTTAAATTTTCTCAACCATCCATCACTTGCTACAAATTCTGGAGACCCATTAATTGATTTATTCACCTCAAGCGCTTTTAATTTTATTGATTCGTTTGAAACCAAATCGGTTATTTGGCGCTGTTCTAAGAACCAAGCATGCACTCTATCGTCGATTTCTTCATATTTTGTCGTCTTCATTCGCTTAATCTTTTTCTGATTTACATATGTTTTTGATGCGTATTCTTCTAAATTCTCCTTATTTCCTTTTATTCTGGATATTGTAGATTTATGAACTTTGTATTTCGTACAAATATCTTTCACTATTTTACCATCTTCAAGTTCTTTTAATATGGCTAATTTGTCTTTTAAAGAAATCGAATTTCTTCTTTTTTCCTGTTCCATAGTAAGACACTCTACCAAGCTAATATAGCATCAACACAATAAGTACTTATTTAGGTTATGAACAACTGTTAAAATAAGTTGCTTATACAGAACTTTTGGAAACAAAAAGTTGCTTACACAAAAGTTGCTTATAAAAAATGTTGCTTTTAGAGAGGTTGCTTATATAGCGCCGTCACTGTAGTCAAAAGGCCTAATATTTCGACATTTTAACTAATTTTAAGCACAAATGACATCGCTGAACTTAAAGGAGATTTTTCTAATATTTTGTATAAATTTAAAAATTCTTTAAAAATCGGTTTTTTGGGAAAGGATACCGCCCCCGGCTACGATAACATTACAAGAAAACTGCTGAAATCTTGATCTTAACATCCACTACTTTATTAGGAAAATAATTAACTTTTGCCTTACGACTCAGTACTTCCCGCGCGACTGGAAGACGTCAATTATTACATGTATGCCCATTTCACTGCTGCCCGTAATTGGAAAACTCTTCGAGACCCACCTGAAGAACAAGCTCAGTCCACGCCACTAACTATCCTGGTCTCCAACGTCCAGGCGGCACGTTTTAAATAGCTAAAATCCGCTATAAGTATTTCTGGATATTCGGAAGACCTTCGACTCCGTGTGGCATAAAGGATTGCTATTTAAGTTGAACATACTAAAAACGCTATACTACCTTATAAATTAATTCCTGTCGAATCACCACTCCATCGTGAAGCTGAAAAACCACTTCTCCCACAGCTTCTCCACCCAACAAGTCCTTCCCCAGGGTTCACCCATCTCGCCCTGTCTATACAACCTATTCTGGCAGGACCTTTACAACAACAACCCAGACGTCTTTAACATCAAGGCCGACGACACATCATTAATCTCGCACGAGAGGGACGTCGCTTCGTCGGTCCGCAAGCTGCAGACGAACGTTGATGAAACAGAAAAATGGTTCAGAAAATGGCGCATCTTTTTCTTTTTTTTGCGCATCACTCACGCAACCAAGGTGAAAATGAAAGTAAAGACCCGTGCCAAACATTTTAAATCCCTCTTATTCAGAGGCCGCGGAATTTCTAACTCATGTGCATCGCACATCTACAAGACCATTCGCAGACCCATCATAGAATATGGATCAATACTACTTGTCACATCTACTTATGTAGCCCACGTGATTTAATAAATATTATTATTATATTATTATTATTACTAAACGAGGCACCAAGAAGAACGAAGTACCACCTGGAAGTGGCGGAAAGATCTGCACTGAGATCCATTACCCGGATTAGGAACCCCCGGAATCCGCTCTTTAACCTAGGCAATGATTGCTATACGAACTTACCGATATCCCCTCTGTCGATACTCGCCTTCAATCTTTGTCGGAAAAATCCCTGCAAAAACTACCTATCAACGCCTTCCAACACATGCTCATATCACCTCAATTACCCAACCCGCCAGTCAATTTGAAAATATCTCACTTAGTTCTTGAGATATAAACTGCTGAGCTTAATTGGGATTTTTCCAGTATTTTGTATAAATTTAAAAATTCATGAAAAAACAATTTCTTAGGAAAATTGTTATGAAATTACTTTCAATTACTAATTGGAGCATCTACCTTCTAAAAGTGAAGTCAATTTGAAAATACCTCACTTAGTTCTTGAGATATTAGCTGCTGAACTTAATTGGGATTTTTCCAATATTTTGAACAAATTTAAAAATTCTTAAAAAATTGCTTTTTTGGAAAATTGTTACGAAATTAGTTTCCATTGCTAATTGAGAAAGCGTCTACTTTCTAAAAGTGAAGTCAATTTGAAAATATCTCACTTAGTTCTTGAGATATAATCTTCTAAACTTAATTGGGATTTTTCCAATATTTTATTTTATAAAAGGGTTAAAAGAAAAATCCAAAAAGCCAAAATAAAGACTGGGGCAGAGGATTCTTTAAGCAAATAGAAAGATTGGGTTGATAAATAAATAATAGACCTCTTGCTCAGTTAAAAATTAAATATATTTAGGACCGGTTTCGACAAAATAATTTTATCATCCTCAGCTAAATAGTCAATAATTTAAAAAGTCTTACACATTAAAACGATAAAATTAAGTATAAATTTAAAATATAAAAGTAAAAATGACAACACTGAACGATACAAGTTAAAAAAAAATGTAACATCATTTTTTTTTAAGGTCCTAAGTATATTTAATTTTTAACTGAGCAAGGGGTCTATTATTTATTTATCAACCCAATCGAAGAATTTAACTCAGTAATTATGGATTTATTAAAAAATAGAAAGATGATTCGGGTTTTGACTTTTTATAACGGTAGTTCTTCTTTTTCTTTTAATAGAAATTATATTATCATTTATTTTATCATGTCATTTTACTTTATACTAATTTTTTTCTAAAAATTATATGGAAAAATTTCAAGTTTGTTCACCTAAAATCGAGATATAATTCAATGTGCGTCATGTTACTCCTCAGCGTCTGTAACTTGTGACGCCACGACTAGGGCATGTCGGGGGGGTTTACTTTTCATACCTTCATATCCTCGGTCTGGCCAACCTGGTACAATACGCTTTACGTACCTTGATTTTAATAATAATTTTGCTATGAATATAATAAACGCTTTTTAATTTAATCCATGCAAACACACGTTTTTGTTTTTTTTAATCCAGGGATAAATTTGTGTGTACAAATAGTGTGTAAATATTTTTTTTACGAAATTTTTTTAAATTTATTATTTTATTAATTTATATTTGGAAGTTAATAATTTTAAATCGGCCGCTTGACCTATGGAAGAGATTCATTACCTAATTCGTCCTCTATTTGCGACCCCAGCCAGAAATATTAATAACAACCGTAATTTGGGTCGTTAATTCGTACAAACAAAAATTTGATGCGACGAATTATTTTTGGGCGATAATTAGACCGTTCATTCAGATTTTTTTTTTTTTTTTTGGGTAATAAATTTATTTTCGAAAACCTAAACCTTGGGTAAATTATTAAATCAAGCAATAAAATCGACATTTATTTTTCCTTGATTTGTCGCAACGTTGTGAAATCCAGTTTACGCTTAATAATATTTCGCCTTGTTTGTGGGAAATTTGTTAATAGATTCAAGAAACAAAAAAAAAATAATAAAGTATTCTAAAAATTGAAAAAATTGAAAAAGATTGTTGCAAGTTATTTATATTAGTTGCGAGGAATAACAAAATATGTTTACGGGAAAGTTGTTTTTGTACTTTTCATTCTAATGAGAGGGGGTATTAAATTGTTATTTAGATTGTAAATTTTGCGCGAGCGAAATAAAACTCAATTTCGATTTTTACGACATTTTCGTCTCATTTAAATAACTTAATCCAGACCTGGATATTATAATCTATATTGCGACTGCGGCGACGTCGGGTCTTAGGTTAATATACGATAAGTGACGCCGGCCACTTGTTATCATTCCCTCTCATATGAGGTAACTTTATCAGAACACTTTTAAAACGGTTCAAGTGAATAATTAGATGTTTTAAGATTTATTGTCTAATAATCGATTCACCCAAGCAAAAACCGCAAATATATAATGCGATAATTAAACCCATTTTCTTTATTATGCATATAAATAAGCAAATAAATGACATTTATATTAATTATAGCAATAAAAATAAGATTATATAGATTAAGCGTCATCCATATGACAATCTGTTCATAAAACATTTACGAAATAAATTAGCACGTGTTAATTTGGAATACTATTGTTTCGTATAATTAACAGTTTTCGGGAGAATAAACGTCTATTAAAACATTTTTAACCTTTAATGTTTTGTTACCGATTTTATTGTATCAAGCAATAAATCATTGTTTAATTGTGAAATACCTCAACAAAAGCTTTTGTGTTGCCCAATAAGAGGTTTTGATGAATTATTATAAATTAACAATTTTGATAAAACAATTTTTTGCTCTATTTATCTCTTCTAAATGACGCAATCCGAATCAGACAATAAACAGCAAGCTGTTGTTCAAACACCAACGGAAAAATGGTAAATATTTGAGGAAAAAACCACGTTTGCCGAGATAATAAAAATTAAATTAAAAAAACCATTCGTCAATTTTTAGAAAGTTTAATTTGTTTATCATTGGCAGTATTGAGAGGCAAGGTCTCTCCAACGACAGAAGGTTACGGAAAACAATTGATCGACGTAAAATGACACTTAAAAAAACACGTTAATCGAACAATCTATAAATCCCAGCTACATTATAAAATTAAGATAACCACGTGACCATCATTCAGGTCAATACACTCTGGATGGCGTCTACGTGCCAATTTTATTTATTGCACTCGTATTATCTTACAAATGTGCTTAGTAACCACTGAATTGCAAATTTATCTCAAATTTCCACAAATTGAAACAAACCTTTTTTTATTCAGAATAACACCAATGAGATATTTTTAGAAAATCTTCGCAAGCTGAAACATGTTATTGTGTCGACCCAAATCGAACTTGTGACCAGACGTCATTTGCCACGTTCCGTGTTTCCATTAATTGAGAGACGATCGCGATTTGGCCCGCGCTTTACAGCGTTGCTTAATTCAAGGGTATTTTTAGATCTTCAAAATCAAAATCAACAGAACGATAAGACCATTATCGTCCTTCGGTTTTTACGTATCAGATAGCTCAATATAAAAATATATGGTTTAGAAAAAAAATCTATTTTTATTTATTTTGGATTTTCAGTTATTTTTACAGTGCACGTGATGCTTATACAACGGACAACATCATTCTATATTTTAACAGCTTGGAAAATAACTGTTTTTGTATAAATTAAGTGACTAAACGTGACAAACAATTTTGTGTGGAAAATAATGATATGTTGTAAATATCATTATTCAATTTCAGCCGTAAGATGAAGCAGTTAACTAAAATAAACAAGAAGATGACATCTTTGTTATAAAACAGCATGGTGAAGAGCTTCTCTAAAAGTTTCTACACCGCTTAAATTCTCAGCAAAATAATCACAACGAACGTATAATAATAGATGAGAGATGAAGGATCCAAGCTTTGTTCCAGGAAGCAAAAAAAATCAAATTAACTAAGTTTTTAACAGTTTAGAAACGGTTTATATCGTACATTGAAACCAAAAGATTGCAGCTCAAGATAAGATATAAAAAATCTGATGTATTATAAAAATTTGTCGACAAATATTCTAACTGTGGAGTTGTTAAATTTCTAAAAAAATTATACCAACTCAAACAATTAGCTACAATTTAATATCTTAAATTCTAGCTAATATATCTCCATTCTTTATGTTTTGAGTAGAAAGAACTTAATTATGCCAGCATTATTATATTATATTAATCGATTTATTACAATTTTTCAAAAATGTTTGATTTTATGAAATGATACAAATTTATCTTAAAAGGTATCTCAAAAACGAATTGAGGTATTCATGCAATGTTATGTTCTCCGAAAAGTACATACTTTCTTTTATAAATTGCAATTAATTTCATTAAAATATTTTAAGAATTCGATTTTTTACGATTTTTCAAAAATTATTTAAAAAATTATAATTTTTAAGAAATGCTAGAAATTTAGGTTGAGTTCAGAACTTGATATCTCAAAAACGAATTGAGATATTCATGTAATGTTATGTTCTCCGAAAAGTACATACTTTCTTTTATAAATTGCAATTAATTTCATGAAGATATCTTAAGAATTCGATTTTTTACGATTTTTCAAAAATTATTATTTTAAAGAAATGCTATAAATTTAGGTTGAGTTCAGAACTTGATATCTCAAAAACGAATTGAGATATTCATGCAATATTATGTTCTTCGGAAAGTACATACTTTCCTTTATAAATTGCAATTAATTTCATTATGATATCTTAAGATTTCGACTTTTTACGATTTTTTAAAACTGATTAAGAAAATTTTTAACTTCATGAATTGCCACAAAATTTACCCCAAAAGATATCTCAAAAACAAAATGAGATATTAACGCATCGTTTTGTTCACTGAAAAGTGCATACTTTCTTTTATAAATTACAACAAATTTCATCATGATATCTTAAGAATTCGATTTATTACGATTCTTCAACCAAATCAATCGATCAAAAAATTTTTGATTTTATGAAATGGTAAAAAGAACTTTATTATACCAGTATTATTACATTAGATTAATCGATTTTATTCTTCATGAGTCATATTTCCACCAACTTGATCAATAGACTATCATTATCATCGTTATATCTGGCGATCATTTTCGTACTTTAAGCTAATTCGTTTTTGTGAGGAAATGTGTCATCCAATTTTACTCATATTTTATAAAAATTATACAACTCTTCGCCAATTTTGGTCGTAATCTTGACATAAAACAACTTATTTAATATAAAGTTGTGTTAACATGATGACAGACGAATTAACTTGTTAATCATTTAATAATCAATTTAATCATCTCACAAAAGATTGATGCTAAAAATTGTTTAAAGTACAAATTCCGTGATAAGTACGAAAAAAAAAATAATAAATCAATTAAATCAGGTGAAAAAAAATAAAAAAAGATTTTTTTGTTTAGATAAAATAAATGGGTTTTTGAGGTATTCTCAAAAGACAGGTAAAAGAGGAAAATCCCAGAAACGGTAAATAAGAAAGAATTTACGTCCCTTGTAAAAGGTTCTTTACGATTCCCGTCAGACCGAAAAATTTATGAATCATCGTCCTTCTGAAGAAGCGAGTGAACTTACGTGATGCTTAGCACGCGAAGGAAAAGACCTACTTCTTCGGCATATACATAAAAATTAATAACTACTGGAAACGTGTTGAAATAGTAAGTTTTTTTTTCGCAATGAATTTTAAGAAATTGCGTTCGTGACTGCTTCGTTGGCATCTTTTCCGATCAAAAAACAGCTGCCACTGTGTTATAATTGTTTTGAAGACTTAAACAGGACGGTCATTGTGCTGCACTTGAGCGGAATAATTGTCGGGGGCGTTTATGTTATTATAAAAACGGCCGTAAGCCGGCCCCCATAGAGATAAATTGCCAGTAACACGTCGATTGGGCCTTTCATTGGTGTCTACGTGCATTTTAGCACATTCGCCTTCGCGTACCGATGAATAGGCTAATGAAATGGAAAAAATTGATTTCTTTTTTTTTGAATGATTTTTATTCAAGCTGTTACCGTATTGCATCGAATTGTTTAAAAAAAAATGCGTCCAAGGCTGTCTCTATTGTCATAATCGAATAAATTCACCAAACACGTGGATTAATAAAAGATTTAATAAAAGTTTTAATAAAAATTTTAAGAAAAAGAACGAATTTAATTAATAAAGAAGTTGCGAGTGCATCCGGCAACTTCGGATTTAACACTAAATTGTTAGTAGAAAAAACCTGAAAAATATGCCAAGAACGAGAAGAGGAAATGGTTACTGGGAGTTACGACCGGTTTTTACGTCATTTTTCAAAAATTAAAGAAATAATTACCCATTATACAAGAGGTTGACTTAATATAGGTTTGGTTCTTGTAGTTGTATAAAAGTTTTGGTACCTTCCCGCCCCTCTTTTCATCCAACACTTATCGTTTGGTTTTCGATGATGTCGGAGTGGGGAGAAAAGTTATTTTGATAAATACACGTCGCGACCAAACAGGCTACACACTCACGCGTGTTACCTACGTTTAGTAAGATAAAACCTATCTAAGTGAAAATAAGATCATCTCCGAGCTTTCGGTCGACGTCATGTGTGTTATTAACGCTGTTAACGAAGCTATACCACATTGCTCTAATACCAGTGTGAAGAAACCTGCATCCTCAACATCCGAAGATCACTTCAGAGACATCCTTTATGAGTCCACCAAACAAATCAAAAGCATCTTTTATCAATTCGATGCGACATGTAAGAAATGTCAACGTTCCGCTTATTATAGGTAAATAATTATTTATTATATTAAATATTTAATTAATTAATTTTTTATTTCTTTTTATAGGGCATTGTTTAATACGACCCAACCAGCGCATTTAGTGACTATCGTAGCGATATCCATCATAGGATTTTTCGTATACCCCAACGAAAAAACGAATCAACCATCAAAATTATGGAATTTTCTACATTTGACCGCATTTTGTGTGCATTTGGGTACCCAAATATGGATGACATTCGTATCGGGACTTTCCCTTTATTTCGCGTTGCCAAGGCACGATTTCGGTAGAGTGCAAGAGGTGCTATTCCCGAAGTATTTTTTGCTCAACTCTATATTAAGTCTGATAACCTTAGTAATCTACTTGAGATATCATAATTCCCAGTTGGGAAATCCGGAGATACTGTTACAAGTGTCCGCTATGTCGACATGCTTTTTGACTGAATTGGTGATCCGATTATATTTCACGCCACCTTTGCTACGATTAATGGCGGAAAAAAATAGCATGGAAAGAAGAGTCGGGGTGGGCAAAGAAATCGGTTCGTTTGAAGGCGAAAAATTAGCGTCGTCTACTAATTATCTCCGTGTACATAAAGCTTTTAGGAAGATTCATATGAAAATTGCCATGGGGAATATCCTTACAATGGTGTGCACTGTGATACATTTACTTTATTTATCAAACAAAATCTGCATCTTGTAAATACTTTGGTTATTTTAAAAATTTTAGTGTTAACGTTCATCATTCAGACTTTCCAGTATTATCATTTAAATTTAACTATTTCGTTTTTAATTCTATGTATTTATTAAATTATTATTTATTTATGTATGTAATTCTAAATGATCTGATTATTGAAAAAATAAAAAAAAATCTTTGTGAAGATGTATACAAAAAAATATTATTTTAATTTAAAACCTTGAACGTCTAGCTGTTTTATCACTATCCACCTGATTTTCTAAACATTTTTATCTGCGCTAAGTGACGCTTTATCGCGAATACGTCACTTTACGCTAATTAAAGTGCACCGTTATTTCACATTGTTTTATTTAATCTTCTCAAGGTAATTTAAAATTATTTTTATAGATAATTATGCAATTTTTTTTTAACTATCGCGTCAGAATAATAAAGTTTCTTATCTTTGCGTTAACCTTAGCACAAATATTTTCCTTCAGACTAAATATGCTATCGAAATACCAAAAAGGTATTAACTTCCTTAGTCAGTATTAAATTCAAAGAACGGTTTAAGTTACAAATGGAATTTACGAAAAAAAAATTTGTCATATTTCTAAAAAAAAGAAATTGGTTAAATTTGGATTCAATCTTATATAATTTTTTGAGAAATCTCTTATATTTTTTTTATTAAATAACTTGATTATAAAGAAAACTTCAATTTGTAATTGTAGCTATTTAATTATAGATGCCGTTATTTATCTACTTAGCTCAGTTTCGAACCTATTTGATTCGAAATCTTTATCTGAAACCTTTATATTATTTATTATTATTGATTTTCTACGATTTCTTAAAACTGATTAAGAAAATTTTTAATTTTATGAATTGCTACAAAATTTATCTCAAAAATAAAATGAGATATTAACGCATCGTTTTGTTCGCTGAAAAGTGCATACCTTCCTCAATAAATTACAACAAATTTCATCAAGATATCTTAAGAATTCGATTTATTACGATTTTTCAAAAATTTTTGAGAGTGAGAACAATATTTATTTAGACAAAAAACAATAACATAACATAATATATATAATATAATTATGCCCGTCCAAAAGGACTATAGACCTCAGTCTTCCTGCCCATGATTGCATACATTTCGTTTAGATTTCTCACTTGGGGTTTATTTTATAAAGCAATGTGAGGCGTGTGGTGGTGGAAGTTCATAGGTGCTTTAAGTGATAAGAGTTGTAGCCGCTAGTTAATAGGAGGAATCTTTGTCAGATCGTATAGGAGTTCGTTCGAAGCACGAAGGATTAAAGACTGGGTTGTTCTCTCTGCTACCTCCAGATGATACTGCGTTCCTCTCGGCGCTTCCAGCATCACTAATGAGGCATATTCGATGATAGGTCAGCATATCGAAGTATATATGAGAGTGGCGCGTCTGGTGGATATTCCTCTGCCTCTATATGTTAATGAGCGAAAATGTTTGGCACGGTTTTTGACTTTCATTTTAACTTTAATGGCGCGGGCACCGAATTCAAGAGTTCTATCCAAGGTAATGCCGAGATAGTTGCAAGTTGGTGAAGCTGTGATAGGAGAAGCTTGTATTGTTATTATGGGAGGAGCAACGCGAATAGAGAGAAAAGGGATGAAGAATTGTGTTTTGGAGGGGTTTATTAAGATACGCCATTTTCGGTACCATTCCTCTGTGATATGAATAAGCGTTTGCAGCCTTTGGACTGATGATTGAGTGTCCATATCGTGAGCAACGAGAGTAGTGTCGACGAAGACGTCTGGGTTGTTGTTGTATATGTCATGGCAATAGATATTGTACAGTACTGGCGAGCTGGAGGAGCCTTGTGGGAGGTCTTGTTGAGCGGTAAAACTGTGAGAATAGCAGTTTTTCATTTTCACCAATGAGGAACGATTTGAGAGAAATTCTTTGCCACACGGAGTTGAATGCCGTCCGAACGTCCAGGAACACTGCGGTGAAATGTTGTTTTTGACATCGTGCGACCTGGAAATTTGAGACGAGTACTGCCAAGGAATGAGTAGTGGATCTGCTATGATGAAAACCAAATTGGTATGATGCAATCGTCTTTGCAACAACATCGAATAGCTTATTCTTCAGGTGAGCCTCGAAAAGCTTTCCCATTACAGGTAACAAACATATATGGCGGAAGTCGGATAGAGAAGAATCTTTCTTAGGGATGCATATGATAATGGAGGTCTTCCAATCTTGTGGGAAGTGCTGGCTGGTAAGGCAATAGTTGTAGATTTTCCTTATATGCACGTGGATATCAAGATCTAGCTTCCTTAAGATTTCCTTTGAAATGTTGTCATATCCAGGGGCTGTGCTGGTTCCCTTGGATGTTAAGTAGTAAGAAGTATTCTTCCGCAGGCGTTTCGAACGAGTTGAGAAAGGCGTGTTGATACCAATTGTCCACAATAGTTTTGTTTTGAGTGCAGAACAAGGCCTCATTGCTGAATGAAAACACTCTCTCAAGATATTCAGCGTGGATATTAACAATTTTTTCCGGGCTATAGCCATCAGCGGGCTCAATAAGCTCCTGGATTTCTTGTGAGTTTTGGTATTTGGAAAGTTTGCGGACTTCTTGCCAGTAGTTTTTACCCTTGCTTCTGTTGATTTTACCACAGGCCTCGATGTATTTTTCGCTTCTAAACTGCAGCACAAGATTTTGGATATTTTTATTTAGCTCATTGAACTAATAATCGCGATAGAGACTTCTCATTTCCTTAATTAAGCGGAGAATAAATGGTGGCAGAGAGAAAATGTAGTATTTCTTTGTCTTGGAAGGGCTCGCTTCATCCACCAAATTTTTCAAGCGTTCATTAAAGGTTGCGATCGACTCGGGAGTGATAATAGGGTTAGATCTTACACACTCCTTTTTTCCTGAGTTCACTCTTTCCATGTTACAAAGCCTATAGTTTTTGGTCAAAGTAGAAACTACTTTAAGTATTCGAGTGGTTGTATTAATACAAATTACAAGACCCAGATGGTCAGAGCAAAGATCTGGAACGACATCAACAGACGAGATGAGCGGTCTTATGCTGTTTGTGCAAATGATTAGATCAGGCTTAGAGTTGGGATTGTTTGCCATTAGAAACGTTGGAGGTGTTCCGATGCGCACAAAATTTGACATACTCACAAATTGATTGATATGGTTATTTTTGGCTGGGTTGGAGTTAAAGTCGCCAATTATTAGACAGTTATCATACCTTGCAGCCATGTTAAAAATTGTTTCCTCTATTTTACTGAAAGGATGTATATAAACCAACAATATGTGTATTCTTGCTGTGCCAATCATAACGATAAAGTGGAGGGCGTTGTTTAACGTAGAACTAATTCTGGGAGAATTTGTTTTTCCAATATGTAGTACAGAATCGCCCCTCTTCACAATATTTCCCAGTTCTTGGATCGTTATCCAATTTCTGAAGCTAATTAAAGATTTGGCTTTAGTTTCAACGAACATCGCACTATGAATACGGTTTGCTGTAATATATTTTCCAATTAGGTGTTTTTTGGAACGTAGCTGCTAATGTTTGTGAAAAAACAACGATTGTGTCAATTTGATGATGCTCAATGAATCTATGTTAATTATGCAATTTAAGAGCCCCGATCACGGGGCTTGGAAGAGAATTGATTTTTGAGAGATACGTGTCGATGATTTAGTCATGGATCGTAACAAGTTTATGAATACGGCTTTCTTTGGGGGTTTGGTTCATGATTTCATCTGATTTTTTTATTAGCCGATTTAATCCTAACATTGGGGACGCCTTGTATGGAAGCTTTGGATCGCTTTTTGCATATCATGGCCTTCAATTCCACAAGATCTGCGCTTCTCAGGTAGTTGGGAGGTGCATTTGGCGGTACTATGCGGCCATAAGCATATGATGCGTTTTACTGGAGCATTACATTGAACCGAATTGGAATCGGCGGTGGAGGACCACTCTCGTAAACTGGGAAATGACTATTTCTATAGAAAAAACCCGCTTGGAGTATCCTTTGGTACGAATCAACGCATCCTGTAATTATTCTAAACTTGTAGGTTGGCTTGTTAGTGGCTTTTGAAATTATTCTTTTGTAGAATCTATGTGATAGTTTCTGTGAATTCAGTTCGTGACTAATTTCTTGGTCTCAAATTTCCAGGTCGACGGATGTGATAACGGCCGAAGGATTTTTTTTAGTAGAAGGAATAAAGTTTTTAGTTTCAGAGAACTCGGCGATTATATTTTGGTCTTTTAGAGAAGTTACATAATTGATTTGCTGTGTTTTGTCGTTGTCGCATTTAATTATGAAACCCAGTTGTGTTTTAATAATTACATCGCCGAGTTTTTCGTCCAAATTTCGGACAATTCGATTCTACTCAGTGAGACACGAGGCTTTACCAAAAATACGTTATTGTATGATTTGATTTTTGTTGATATTTGAGAGGCCGTTCGGTGAACTGGTTTGTGGTTGATGCACGTGGAGGGCGTTTATCAAAATGCGGTGTATTCGGAGTGCCAGTATTTTTCGGATATTTTGGAATTTTGAAAGTGGAATCACTACTGTTGGTGTTTTGTTTTTTAACCGAACGATCAGTATGAGTGTTTTTTCGGACGACCGCGTTTTCTATTAACACTTCTAAAGTCACCGTCCATGTTATGTTATGTTCTCCGAAAAGTACATACCTTCTTATATAAATTGCAATTAATTTCATTAAGATATCTTAAGAATTCGATTTTTTACAATTTTTCAAAGATTATTAAAAAAATTATTATTTTTATTTATAGCATAAATTTAGGTTGAGTTCAGAACTTGATATCTCAAAAACGAATTGAGATATTCATGCAATATTATGTTCTCTGAAAACTACACACTTTCTTTTATAAATTGCAATTAATTTCATTAAGATATCTTAATAATTCGAATTTTTACGATTTTTCAAAAATTAATAAAAAAATTATTATTTTTAAGAAATGCTATAAATTTAGGTTGAGTTCACAACTTGATATCTCAAAAACGAATTGAGACATTCATGTAATGTTATGTTCTCTGAAAAGAACATACTTTCTTTTATAAATTGTAATTAATTTCGTTAAGGTATCTTAAGAATTCGATTTTTTAAAGCTGATTAAGAAAATTATTAATTTTATGAAGTGCCACAAAATTTATCTCAAAAACAAAATTAGATATTAACGCATCGTTTAGTTCGCTGAAAAGGGCATACTTTCTTTTATAAATTACAACCAGTTTCATCAATATATCTTAAGAATTCGATTTTTTTTTAAATAATAAAATTTATGGGCCGATTTCGAAGACGTCGACTGCTTCAAATAGCAGAATCTTCCAACGTCTTTTTTTATCAAAAAAATAGGTTACAAAATTGTTAGTGTAAATTTGAACATTTTTAGCTTTGCAGTTCTTTTTATAGCGAGTTAATTATAGAAAAACAACTGGTTTAAATAGGACTTTATAAATTTTCTATTATTAATTTTTTTTATTATGAACATTTTTAGCTTCTTAGTTCTTTTTTTGATAGCGAATTAATCGTAGAAAAATACTTGCTTGAAATACGAATTTTTTATCAAAAAATATATTTTTGTCTGATATATTAAATTTAAATTAAAAACTATTTTTAATTCCTCAATTTTATTTTTAGAGAATCATATTTTGAAGTTTTCCATACTTACTTTAGTCATTTTATTTTTTTTATCAATACACAGATCACACTGAAAGGATCACGAGTAAGCTAATCTAAATATTAAGAGTTAGCAAAAAGTAGCTGATATCTCAAGCTCTTTTTTTGAATGAATTTTGTCGAAAATCTCAAAGCGCTATCAGCTATTTTTTATTTTGTTTTATCTTAAAGAATATCTCAAATACTTACCTATTAATAAGTTAATAAATAAAGAGTAAAAATATTGAAATCCATAACGGAGGTTTTTAAAAATTTATTTTTTTTTATATCTGACAAATATAATTCGCGGATACAACAGAAAACAAGTAGCTGATAGCAGTTTATTTTAATACATATTCATACATTTATATATATAGCACATCCAAAGTGAGTTTTTGATGGTAAATAAGGGAGAGATATCTCTTTGGGACGGGTTCTTTTTGGATGAGAGGGGGAGGGGGATAGTACAAATGGAGGCAGAAAAAGGGAGAGCGGAACTTTTAACGGCTCATGCAGATAAAGTGCAAATTAAGTGGACTAATAATTTTTTGTTTGATGACGATTAAAACGAAACAACTTAGGTACCATGATTCGAGAGGTTTTTTCGATTCCAAAGTTTTGGACGAAATACAAAATAAAAGAATTGATGAAAAATAAGTAATAAGAACTAAATAATTGTTAAATAATCTTTTAATATTTTAACAAATTAGAATAGTAAAAGAACTCAAATAAATTATACAAGTAATTAGAAAAAAAATATATACTACCGACCCCGAGTGGCTCGCTTTTCGAGTCACTGTCGTGCTGCGGGGACGGTCCGAGAAAAAAAAATTGCCCAATTGACATATCGAACGCACACAACTTCCTTCGGATGATGGAGATAGAATAAACTAAGTTGTGTAAATGTGGAACATAAACGTAAACATTTTACGCTTCACTAAAAACATTCTTAATTATCAAAAGTTTCATGTGAAACTTCACAACCAGTTCCACGAATACGTTAACTTACATGAAATTTAACGATTAATTTTAAAAACGGACACCACACTTTTCAATTATCACCTGCTTCTTGGGGCTCATCCGTTTCACCCTAAACACAAACATAAAAAAATAAATTAAAAAATTAAGATTAAAAAAAAATTTCAAAAAGTACCTGGTTGTCACTTGTCCAGAGCGTGAGGTTATCTCGAAGGAGTTGCATTATTAGGGTACTATCCTTGTACGAATCTTCATTTAATGTGTCGAGTTCTGCTATTGCATCGTCGAAAGCCTAAATAAAAAAATTACTTAATTTTCTTAATCACAAAAAAGCATCATCATCACAATAACTTTATTAGTTAAGCTCAAAAAGTTAATATCAAATAATTAAAATCTACATAATCACTTGCAGTTAGTAAAAAATAAAATCGATAAAATAAAAATAAAATGTTCGTACAAATGCAGAATTACATGTCTTGTTATTCTATTATTATTATTATTATTATGCGTTAGAGGTCGGGAGAATAACCACACTCAATAATCCTAACCTGTTTGGCTAAATGACAAGCTCTCGCCGGAGAATTAATAATTTCATAATAAAATACGGAGAAGTTAAGCGCTAAACCGAGCCGGATGGGGTGCGTCGATTGCATTTTTGATTTCGCGATATCGAACGCCTCCTGGTAGGCCTTTTGCGAGTCTTCTACCACAACTGCACACGTGAAAATAAAAACAAATAAAAAACAAAGAATGTAATTAAAATTGTGTGATTTTTCAATGAGCGAAGAAGACACATGTAATTCTGCACCTGCTAGAAACTTAAAAAAACTTGAAAAAAAAAACTTAAAAATAAATAAAGTATATAGAAATCGAGATTAACCTGCTTGGCCAGTTGACAGGCCTTCTCTGGGGAATTTAAAATTTCATAATAGAAAACTGAGAAGTTCAGCGCCAATCCTAGCCTGATCGGATGCGTCGGCGTCATCTTGGCCTTTGAAATCTCGAACGCGTCCTGATATGCTTTCTGCGAGTCGTCAACTACAGCTGAAATTTTCAAACGAAACAGAAACAATCAAAGTGAGCGCTTCGAGAGTCACACTCTCCAACTAATTTCGGACCCATCTCACCACAACCACGTTCTATTTATACTAATATACGTATAACATACTTTATTTGGAATTCTCATTCACTCTTTTTTCTTTTATTTTTTTAATCTTATTTTTGCACTTACTATTTCTGGCGTCTCCGGTTGCCACCTCTGCTAAATACCGGTAGTAATCTCCTTTCATCTTTAAGTAGAATACTTTAGATTCTGCGTTGCTCGCTTTTGGAATCAGGTATTTGTCCAACAAACCCTAAAGAAATTATTTTTATTAAAATTTGATCTTTTTTTTATTAACATGTAAAGGGTGTGGCTTATAGATATAAAATACCACAGATTCCTTTACTCAAAATAGGCCGATTTAAATTATCTATATACAAAGTTGTTTCATTTTGCCACTAAAACACTTCGAAGTTAGAAAAAAAAATCGATTTTGATTATTTAAGTGGTTAAGCTAAAAAAATTTTCCTCGTAATTTTTGTTCATAATCAACAGTAGAGGTAAGGATTTTTGTTTAAGTCAAAGAGGTCACTGTTAACTATGATAAGATTTTGTAATTGCAAAGAGTGCTGATATTTAAAAATTCCAATTTTATGGCTTAATCATTAACGCAATCAAAATAAGTGACAAAAAAGTTTCAGAACTAAATGGAGTATTTAGAAATTTTAATTGTTAATAGCTGCTAAATACATTACTTTTCCATCATTTTTATGTTAATAAAATTTTATCCAAAGCTATAAAAAGACGTTAATTGAATTTTCTAGATTCAAAACTTCTGAAAAATATGTTATATTGATTAACTGAACTAAATCTGAACTATATATTTAATTTTTGTTACTCTGGGTGTGGTAAAAATAGTTATTTTATTATGAGAGAAGAATGCAAAGTGCCATATCTAGAAAATTACTCATTGTAGAAATTTGTGGTAAAAATTATGACTAAGAGAAAAAGCTAGAAATTATTTTCAGATTTCTATGATGATTACTAGAGGGCGCAAACGTCATCTTGAATTTAAAAAGTTGATTATCTTGGAAATTTGCTATATAAATTAATTTTTTTTTGTTATAACATTTTTAATTAAATATGAAGAAACGGTAATTCAGTTTTTGACAACCTGTGTAAGACACTCTAATACAGCAAGTGACAATTTATTAAATGAAGAGTAGTCATGATCATACAAAGTATTTTTGAATTAAAGTTAGCTGAACTATGTTTTTTTAAAGAGCATAGTGAAATTTGCCAAAAAACATTTAAAGTCTAAATAACTCGAAAATAAAAAATGTTGGATGTGAACAATATTTAATTAAAGTCAACATATTTTTTTTTACTTAAAATTAAAAGGGGTAATAAAAATTATAGCACTCCATTTAAAATAAATTATTATGGTCTATTTCTGATAGATTGAAACTGACGGCCATCTTAAAAATATTTTAAATCGAAAGTTTAGCAGGAATGACTTATGTTATTCATGCTAAATAGCATGGATTTGGGATTCATTTTACTATTTTTTCATGAGAAAAAAGCAATATCAACAGTTACACACAACTTTTTTTTTACGGTTCAGCAATAATTTTTTTACACGAATTTTTTTTTGGGATTCGTGCTATAACAAAAAATTCATGTAAAAAAATTTATTGGTGAACTGTATTATGTCAAAATCGTGTTAAAAAAGGCCGTGTAAAAAAGAGTTGGGTGTATAACTTTTCTAAAAAAATTCACAATTTCTGTAGCCATTTAAAAAAACGCCCTGTAGTGGCAAAACATTAAATTACATTAACCACAAATAAGGTGGGATTTGTAGTCCAAGAAAAGTTCATTTCACGGATACCAAACATTAAATTGTGTTTAGTCATTTACAAATATTTTCAAACACCCCCCACCACTTTACTTTTAGAGATAGGGCGGAAAGGTTATAACAAAAAAATTATAGTCCATCTAAACTTTAAAAAGCATATAGTTTTGTGTTATGTTAATGCAGCGGAATTCCGAAATAATCCACATTTTTATATTCAAGATGGCATTTGCGCCCCCTAGCGGCGATATTAGAATCTTGAAAATAATTTTTAGCATTTTCTTTTAGCCACGTTGGTCATAAATTTTCTTACTGCAAGTTTCTATAATGAGTAGATTTAGAGATATGGCTACGCTTATTTGGCCATCCTGTACATAATAATTTGGGAGTCGGTCTGCAAAATAACTAGGATAGCTCAAATTTTCAATTTTTAACATTATTTCTACCACACCAAAGAGTTACAAAATTGAAAATCTGAACTGATCTGGTTGCCTTGTTGTGTGAGCAAACAGATTAGTTCAGATATTAAATTTTTGTAACTTTGGTGTGGTAGAAATAGTCTTAAAAATTGAAAATTTGAACTATCCCAGTTATCCTGTTGCATTAATAACTAGGTGATGTATATATGTATAAAGAAAGGGTGTGGCAGACAGACTCCGAATTATTATATACATAGCCTCATTGTCAGTACAACAAGACAATAAAATAATTATTTCTACTTCACCAAAAAGTGACAGAATTGAACTCAGAATTGTAACTCTTCGGTGTGGTAGTAATAGTGTTAAAAATTGAAAATCTGAATTATCCCAGTTATCTTGTTGCACTGACAACTAGGTGATGTATATGTATGTATAAAGAAAAGGTGTGGCAGACAGACTCAAATTATTGTATACATAGCCTGGTTGTTAGTATAACAAGACAACAAAATAATTATTTCTACCACACCAAAGAGTGACAAAATTGAATATCTGAATTAACTTGGTTGCCCACACAATAAGTCAACCAATTTAGTTCAGATATTCAATTTTTTACACTCTGGTGTGGTAGAAATAGTTATTTTATTGTCTTGTTGCACTGACAATCAGGCTATGTATATAATAATTTGGAGTCTGTCTGCCACACCTTTTTTTTTATACATACATATATATCACCTAATTGTCAGCGCAACAAAATAACTAGAATAGTTCAGATTTTCAATTTTTAACGCTATACTACCACACCAAGAGTTACAAAAATTGAATATCTGATCTAATCTGGTTGCCCACATAAAAAGGCAACCAGATTAGTTCAGATTTTCAATTTTTGTTATTCTGGTGTGGTAGTAATAGTGTTAAAAATTGAAAATCTGAACTATGCCAGTTATTTTGTTGCTCTGACAACTTAGGTGATGTATATATGTATAAAGAAAGGATGTGGCAGACGGACTCTGAATTATTATATACATAACATGGTTGTTAGTGTAACAAGACTATAAAATAACTATTTCTACCACACCAAACAGTGACAAAATTGAATATTTGAAGTAATTTGGTTGCTTTATTGTGTGGGCAACCAAATTAGTTCAGATATTCAATTTTTATCACTCTAGTGTGGTAGAAATAATTATTTTATAGTCTTGTTACACTGACAATCAGGCTATGTATATAATAATTCAAAGTCTGCCTGCCACACCCTTTCTTTATACATACATATGCATTGCCTGGTAGTCAGTGCAATAAGACGAGCAGAATAGTTTAAATATTCAATTTTTATCACTATTTCTACCACACCAAAGAATAATAAAATTGAAAATCTGAACTAACCGGGTTGCCTTGTCAAGTGGGCAACCAGGTTAGGTCAGATATTCAATTTTGTCACTTTTTTGTGGTAGTAATAGTGCTAAAAATTGAATATTTAAATTATCCTAGTCGTTTTGTTGCACTAACAACCAGGCTATGTATATAATAATTCGAAATCCGTCTGCCGCCACACCCTTTCTTGACAGATACATATATAATATATACATTGTTTGGTTGTTAACGCAACAAGACGACAAGAATAATTAAAATATTCAATTTCTATTATTATTTTTACCACATCGAAGAGCAATAAAATTGAAAATCTGAACTAACCTGGTTGCCTTATCAAGTGGGCAACCAGGTTAGGTCAGATATTCAATTTTGTCACTTTGTTGTGGTAGTAATAGTGCTAAAAATTGAATATTTAAATTATCCTAATCGTTTTATTGCACTGACAACCAGGCTATGTATATAATAATTCGAAATCCGTCTGCCACACCCTTTCTTGACAGATACATATATATATACATTGTTTGGTTGTTAACGCAACACGACGACAAGAATAATTAAAATATTCAATTTTTATTATTATTTTTACATCGAAGAGCAATAAAATTGAAAATCTGAACTAACCTGGTTGCCTTATCAAGTGGGCAACCAGGTTAGGTCAGATATTCAATTTTGTCACTTTGTCGTGGTAGTAATAGTGCTAAAACTTGAATATTTAAATTATCCTAATCGTTTTGTTGCACTGACAACCAGGCTATGTATATAATAATTCGAAATCCGTCTGCCACACCCTTTCTTAACAGATACATATATATACATTGTTTGGTTGTTAACACAATAAGATGATAAGAATAATTAAAATATTCAATTTTTATTGTTATTTTTACCACACCAAAGAGCAATAAAATTGAAAATTTGAACTAATCTGGTTGCCTTATCAAGTGGGCAACCAGGTTAGGTCAGATATTCAATTTTGTCACTTTGTCGTGGTAGTAATAGTGCTAAAAATTGAATATTTAAATTATCCTAATCGTTTTATTGCACTGACAACCAGGCTATGTATATAATAATTCGAAATCCGTCTGCCACACCCTTTCTTAACAGATACATATATATACATTGTTTGATTGTTAATGCAACAAGACGACAAGTATAATTAAAATATTCAATTTTTATTATTATTTTTACCACACCAAAGAGCAATAAAATTGAAAATCTGAACTAATCTGGTTGCCTTGTCGTGTGGGCAACCAGGTTAGTTTAGATATTCAATTTTTGTCGTTCTGGTGTGGTGAAAATAATATTAAAAAAGTATATAGATAAACCTAAATCAAACCCGATCAAATTCAAAGTGTAATAAGAAAGAAGTGTAATAATTTGGAGTCTTTTTGCCACACCCTTTCTTTATAACTTTGTTGTTAGCTCAACAAGACACCAAGGTTAATTCAGATATTTAATTTTTATTACTGTGGTGTGATAAAAGTAATAATAAAATATATGAATAAATTTAAATCAAATCCAATCAAAGTTGGAGTATATAAGAAGAAATTACCACACCCTTTCTTTATACATATATATACCATAATTGTTAGCCTAACAAAACTACATCAGAGTGACAAAAATTAGATAATTTTTGGTTGCAAACATAAAAAGGCAACCAAATTAGTTCAGATATGTAATTTTTGTGACTCTCATGTTATAAAAATAATAATCAAAAAAATATAAATCGAACCCAATCAACCTCAAAGTAATATTTTTTTATAATCGGGTTAAAAAAAAGTTGTAATAACAAAAATGATGTACTTACAAGTACATCATAGCAGATCTCTCGTAATTCCTTTTCAACTTTTTCCCTGTACTCCTTGGCCATTTGCTGCTTCCTTTCGGAGCCTTCAGTCTTCTGTTCGATGGAGGAGATAACTCGCCATGAAGACCTCCTGGCGCCGACGACGTTCTTGTAAGCGACAGAAAGAAGGTTACGCTCTTCATTACTAAGTTCTACACCAGTTTCGGTGACGGACTTCATCGCTGAAGCCATGTCATCGTAGCGCTCCGCCTGCTCAGCCAACTTGGCACGCTGCACCAATTCATCCTTGTCCACTTGAGACATCTCGACAACAATTTCAATCTAAGTCTAGCCTAAAAAAAAAAAAACGAATGAGTTAAATAAAGTTGAGTGATAATTGTGACTGGATATAGCTTGTTAACCTTTCCGGGGATGGTATAAAAGAGAGACTATTTATAGACCACCACCCCCTAAAATATTGACAACCGCGTATCCCAAAGATGTTCGCCAATATGGCGTCGCGCCGACCACACCTTTCGGGGAATTTAATAAGACGTAATATTAATGACCCGCAAAAACCGGTTGTTTGAACTTTTTATGTGGAAGTTTTAATGATTACAAAGCGATAGAGAAACGCGCCGGTTATCCTACCCTTAAAAACGAACGGCGGGGTTCTTTTTCTTTCCACAATGGCCGATGACGAAGAAACGATAATTCGCCGCTACGTCCGAGCGCGGCGCCACACACATCGCTAGAAACCAATAGAAACGACGTGTGACGCATCCCTCCCAAAAAAAAAAACGAAAAAAAAAAGAATAACGATAATTTTTGTTTTTACGATAATCTAAAAGAAATTGTTTTAAGTTTAACCTTCAAACTAAAAAAAAAAGGATTATTAAAATACGATAGTTTCGGTGAAGTGATATTTAAAAAAGAATTAGAATGAAATAAAAAGGCGAAATGAAATAATAATTATAATAAAAACTTACTCTCTCTAAATGAAACAATCAAAAATACGGAAAGGAGTCGGAAACGCGAGCACATGCGGCAAAGACTAGAACGAGACTACGACGCTCGGTCGATTTGGGGTCCACAAACTGTAATACAAGGACACAAGATGGCGGCCACCCGAACCTCGCTACTGTTCGGTCTATTTTATGAATTTTCTATCCGAAACGACGCAGTTCGGGGTAAAAACGATCGGAAAACGGCGTCTGCTTACCCGGAAGCCGGCTCAATCTTTTCTATTTTACTTACTTAAATCAGAAAATGCGTTTCAATTCGTTGGAAAACCGGCAAAATACGTTTGCTGTACCGCACCGCTCCAACAGCGACAGAGCTACTAATGACTGAGAGAGGCTATGCGTTGCCAACCTTAACCGACCAACGTTTCCTCACCATGCGCAAAACGAACGGATATAGAACATTCCGTCTTATTATTTCAATTTTTTTAAATACATTTTTCGTTTTATTTATTCCTTTTAACCAATTATTCTCGTATTAAAACATACAATTCATACAAATCGCCCTTAAATAATAATTAGCCGAATTAAAAAAAAAATTTATATACAATTTCATTTTGCAAAATTTGACATCATCGCTTGATTTAAATTCCTTTAAATTAATCATTTATTAGATGCCCCTTTTTAATGTACCAACGGAGAATCGCTCACGCGGAGAAAATAAAAATCAATACCTCACAAAGGTTCGTAAAAACAGAACAGACTCCCGTCCGGCCGACACCGTCTACCCTGTTTATCCCGTTTATCTACCCCGTCTAGAAATATAATCGAATATTATAAATGTAAAAGAAAGGAATTTAACGATTTCTTCAATTCCTTCGATTTCTTTCCCAAATTTTATTAATAAAACGACTAAATAGGTGACGCATCGTCGGTTTAGTCATATCCGAGGTACTTATAGGTCCGTTTCATTCATTTGTACAAAACGCCAAAACAGATTACGTAATATTCCTCGTATGTTAAACGTATTGCGAACGTATATGTAACGTAAATCGTATGTATTTTACGTTGTAACGTGCTATGGACTAATATAGATAATCGTAAAAAAAGGAATTATGACATCACGCCCTATTTCGAATTCTTTATTATATCGGTCTTTATCGTTATATACTACTTTAAATACAGGGTGTCTCACGTAACTGGTTCGTTAGAACTTTATTAGGTTCCACTGTTCGTAGAGACTTGAAATTTTGGCAACATGAGTTGTTCATTCCGATCTATTAATCTAAAATATTTTCAAGATGGCCACCACTTCCGGTCTACCGGAAGTAAACCTCAACTTCGTTATTTTAAATGAAATGCTATAGTTTTTATTACACCATTCGATTATCCGTAAGAAAATATATTGACTGTTATAACAATTGTTGGTACCTAGCGTTTTTTGTTTTCGAGTTAATTTGACGTTAATTTGACATGAGACACCTGTATACAGGGTATGGCACTTAAGATGCCTCGAACCATAGCTCCTTTACAATAAAAGCTATCGAAAAAAATCTAAGAGCAAAGTAGTGCATAATTACCGTCGCTATGTTTCAAAAACATTTCTAATCATCAGTGGCGTGCCGTATTCCAGTAGCGTATCAAACTTATGTTTTTTTAAATGGAATACCCTAGTTTTTGTTGCCGATTTGGAAAGTGCTCGAAGAGTACTTTTTTATCTAACATGTTATACCCTTAATTTTAGCGGTTTCGCTGTTATAACCCCTTCTTTCAAAATTGCGCCCCATTTTTGACATTTTTTGTGGAAAAAGAAATGTCCACAAAAACAAAGAAACGTGTTAAGACCTCGTATACCTTAAAATAATTCTTTTTCGGGTAATTTATGGAAAAAAATAATTTTTGATTGATCTTCGCATGTTGGCATTTTCTTCGAAAATTTCAAATAATAATAATAATAATTTTATTGATAAACAGAGCTATACAATATGTCACTGAAAAAGTATAAATAAATCAAATTATTATTTTTATCCTAGTGTATTCCTCAAAGAATTCGTTCACCGAATATAAACAATACACTCCCAAATGTTTTTTCAACACTGACATCATTTTTTTAAACGAGCAAATTTTTTATGTTATTTGGTAGGTTATTTGGCATTATTTGGATCTTCGTCAACCTGTGTTGCGGTATTCGTAACTCTTCTTTATTTCTTGTGCAATGATTGTGGAAGTCACAATTGTTTGGCAATTTATCAATGTTCTTCACTGCTTGCTTAATACAAGTTATAATATAAGCAGAAGGAATGGTGAGTATCTTACTTTTTGAGAAGTAAGGCTTACAGCTCTCCCGACTTGGAATATTAAACAACGCACATATTGCACGTTTTTGCAGTAGGAAAACACGGTCAGCTGCTTGTGCTACACCCCAAAACAGAATGCCGCAAGTGGCCAGACTATGGAAGGAGGCGTAATAAGTTAGTTTCGCAGCCTCTAAGGTACCTATACTTCTAACTCTTCTAATACAATATATAGCTCCATTTAATTTTTTTGCTAGTTCCTATATGTGTGTGCACCATTTTGGATTGTTATCCAGATGTATTCCTAGGAATTTTATGGATTGCCGCTCTGTGCTATTGCCGCCTTTGTTATATGTTATACATTGAGTTTTATTCTGATTTATTGTTAGAGCATTGTCAACGAACCACTGCTCCGTTAATGATAGTGTTTCTTTCGACATTTCTTTTAATATTTGTGGTGATGATTCTGCTGACATGATGGTGGTATCATCAGCATATAAACATAATGAACTACAAGGAATTGCATTTGGCAAATCGTTAATATAAATGATAAATGGTGGGAGACCTAAAATAGATCCTTGAGGCACTTCCATCGTAATTTCTGACTTCTTCGATGATTTTTCTCCCACTGTTACAATTTGTTTTCTATTTTCTAGATAAGATTTTAAAATGGCACATGACACTCCTCGTACACCAAAGTATTCTAACTTTTCTATCAAAAGATGATGGTTTACAGTATCAAAAGCTTACTCATTAATTGTACAAACTGTCTCTGATTAATTGCAGTCAAGATCCCTTCCACAGTTTCGTAAACCGCGGTATCAACAGATTTTCCTTTACGATATCCGTGTTGGTAGGTAGTGAAAAAGTTATTTTTTTCGAAATATGCTGAAATTCTATCTGCTATTATGTATTCAAATATTTTTGATACAGTGGGTAGTATTGAAATTGGTCTATAATTTTCTGGGTTATTCTCTTCTCCTTTTTTATATATAGGAATAACTTTCGCAAATTTTAACTCATCAGGAAATATTCCACGTTCGATACATATATTTATGAAATACGAAATTACGACATTCCATAGATGTCTGCAGTATATTTTGGTTTCAACTTCTTACCTATCGATATTATTTCATATTTATTAGTTGTCATCAAAAAACAAGAATTATTGTTTTGAATAACTAGTTTTCTCATATAACTATTCACTCTTGGTGAAATTGTACACTTTTGGTGAAATTGTCGTGGTATTGTTTGCTTTCTTAATATTTTTCACTTCATCTTTTATTAACTGCCAAACTTTTTGCTGTTTATCTACTGCTTGATATATCATCATTTCGTTTTGAATACGCTTTTCAATTCTTACATCCCCTTGTAATACTTGTTTGTATTTGGTATAGATTTCATAGGGCCGTTTTTGCGTGTTGTGCCATGATGCTTAAAATTTCTACCGTATTCATTTTACTCTTCAAACCCATTGATGATCTCGAATTTCCATGTCGTCTTACTTTACATGTATTCCCAGTGATTGCTTTTATAGGAAAACATGAATTATAAGCATTAATCAAATATTCGAAGTATCTTGAGAAAATTACTGCAGGTGAATTTCCTTGATTTTCTTCGAAAACGCACTTATTGATTTCTGCGTTAAAATGATGAGTATTCTCTTCACTTATATCCTTGTGCTTAATACTTTGCTTTTTTGTAGGTTTTTCATTATCATCAGGTAGTTCTAAAAGTTGGGCGTAATAATCTAATAAATGTAAATTGATGGTTTTACTCAAGTATAATGCATTATCCCAATTAGTAATAATATTATCGATACATGAATGAGTACTAGCAGTTTCTCTTGAATTTTCGTAAAATGCACAGTGCAAGTTGGATGATGACTCTCGATGATGTCAACAAACTGGATTACTTCATTTTTATCAGCCGCCTATACATCAATATTAAAATCACCAGCTATAAATATCTTCTTGATTGGAATTTTCCTTTCTATTATTTGAAGCAATTCTTGAAACTTATGAAAGAATATAACAAGGACTCCGCTTGTAGAGCGATATATGCCAATGATAATGCTTTTCGATGCTTCGATTGCATATATTTCAATGTGTTTTTCAACTGATATCTCCTTAAGGTGTTGTAATTCAGATATAATTTAATGGCACCCCTTAAAAATTTAGGGTGCCATGAGAAAACAGAAACACAAATACGGTTAACATAATATGTATTTATTCAACATGATATAAAAAATGCAGATAAACAAAATTTAATAACTTAAATTAAAGGTTCGAAATGACGGCCTTTCTGTTGAAGGAATAACCGCAACCTCGACTCTATACACTGCCCTGAGGACTTCTGGTGATATACCGCGGAAAGCCGCGCTTTCCCTCATATCCTCGACTATAGTTGGTACCATCCTGTAAACCTCGTCTTTGATATGGCCCCAAAGGAAGAAGTCAAGGGGAGTGAGGTCTGGTGATCTTGGCGGCCACCTCACAGAACTCCACGACCAATCCAGGAGTCCGGAAACGTTTCATCGAGAAATTCCCGAACGACACGGCTATTATGTGCAGGAGCTCCATCGTGCTAGAAAACTATCTGTTGTAGAGCCGCTAAAGGGACATTTTCCAAGAGATCATCCAAGTTGTCGCGAAGGAACCACAAATAACTGTTGCCGTTCAGATGCCCCTCGAAGAAATAAGGACCCAAATGGTATTCTCCAAGTATGCCTCTCCAAACATTCAGAGACCATCTTTGCTGGTGGTTTATCATTCTCATGGCGTGTGGGTTTTCATCGGCGTAATAATGGTAGTTGTGGCGATTGACATGCCCATTTCTATGCAACGTCGCTTCATCAGAAAATAATACGCGCATAAGAAATGATTCCTCTTCCTCAATTTTGTTGAGAAATCTTGCCTCGCATGAAAATCTTGAGGTTGCAATTTTTGGTGCAGTTGAATCTTAAATGGACGAAACGAATTTGGCTGTACAACGCCGTAATTTTTTTAGGAGGGTAATGCTAATGTTAAGGGTATAACATGTTAGATAAAAAAGAAGTACAAAAAATAAAAAATAGGGCATTCCATTAAAAAACACATAAGTTTGGTAGGCCACTGATGATTAGAAATATTTTTAAAACATAGCGACGGTAATTATGCACCACTTTGCTCTTAGATTTTTTTCGATATCTTTTATCGTAAAGGAGCTATGGTCCGAGGCGTCTTAAGTGCCACACCCTGTATAATATAAATGAAGTGGGAGACAGAACCAACAGTTGCTATGGAAATTGCCCAGGCTCCAGCTCGGTAAATTTTCGGTCGATAAATTATATAGTATCGTTTTGAATCGCGTTTTACGTTTTAAGTTACAAAAAAATAATAATTCTTTTGATAACAATTACACCGGACGTGCATAATCTTGTTATTTCACAATAGAACTGGTTTTGGTTCTTAGAATCTAAAAGGAACATTCTCGAAAATACACTCACCGTGTTAGATATGCGAAGAATTTCGTCGATATTTTTTAATCATTTAACACTTATTTAAACAGACATTTTTAAAACATATATAATTTCTTTGTTCTTCTCAACAAACAATTTTTATTTTATTATAAAACAAAACCCATTGTTATATAGACTTTTTTTTAAAAACGCAAAATAAATTTAAACTTAAACAATACTTTTATTAAGTAAATACTCAAGTATTTATTCAAATTTTTATTACCTTTTTCAAAAAAGATTCCTACTTTTGCTTGGTACAACTTTTAATAGATGGTGACACATTAACAACATTAATAAATCAAAAAAAAAAATTAATTATTATTCTTTTTACCGATTTTAGTTTATCTTCTATAAAATCAAAGCGAAAACACTTATCCAAAGCAAGGTTTCATCAGATGTTTGCTGTTAAAAATTTATATCTACATTATGTAATCATTTAATAAATATTGACTCTAACTAAGTGATACGAAGCCAGTGCATTAATCTATGATTCTCATAAACCATCAATTTTATCGAAAATAAGTTTCAAGTTGAATTTATGTATCCATTTAAAAACATTTACTTTACAATTGAAAGAATTTTTTTGATGGAATTTTTTCTCCTTCATATTATGAAAGCTTTATCTGAAATTTTTTTTCGATAAAATTGATGGGTTATGATTTATAAGGTAGGATTAATTTAAATGCCTCACTCGGTATACATAGTGTTTTGATAAATCGTGGATTAATTTTAATCACGAGTATAATAAAGCTCCGTTAATTCGAGACAACCCCACATCCAAATTTTTTTGTAATACGAATAAAATTAATAAACGAAAAATTTAAATTATATTATAATATGAATATAATATATAAACTAAAAAAATACTTTATATATTTTTGTTGTAAATCAATAATAAAATGCAAAGTTGTAATATTATTTTATCTTTTAATTTATTAAACACAAAGGATTATCATTATTTAATTTGAAGGAAATAAATGATTGCACACGTGCAGAATGACAACATGTGTTATTTTTAAGAATCATCCAATTTACATAAATATTCATGTCTATACATGTAGTATTATTTAATAAACTAGGAGATAAAACATTTTTTTTTTCATTACAATATTTAAATTTTTTTAATTAATTGACATTACATTTTATTGCAAGCACATTTTATATTTTTCTTGATTTTAATGAATTTGTTATAAAGTTGAGATGAGCTCGAAGTTGGCTTTAGCCTTATTCAATCTGGACGATTATATTTAGAAGTAAATCAAAAACAGCTTTCGAGTTATTCCTAAAATATTTAAGATCGTTTTTGGTTAGGAACTTTGAGTAAAACATGGAAGATGGTGGTGCATACGAAAACGACTTCCTTTCTCTTCACACCAGCTTCTGAAGAAGGCTGCAACTAGAGATGTGCGCGTGAGTGACTTTTTATGCTCACGTCTGCTTACCATCTAGACTCACGCACACCATTCATCATAAATAATAACAGCTGGCATATTCTTATTGGTGACATCACACCATTCAATATGAGACATGGTACGAATGTTTTCTTCTATGTTTGAGTTGGGTTGAGCTCTAATTTCAAATTATTAAGTATGTAGTTGAAGTTTAATTCAATCCAAATATAGAGGAAAAAACCACGAAATATTTTGATTTTTCCTGTTATAGCAGAGTTGTCTTAATCTTCAACTTCATGCCATCCCTCATATAACAAAAAATCAAATCCAAAATTCTTCTGTAGGATTGGATTGGATTAAACTCCAATTTCATACCTTTCAATATGAGCCCATACCCAAAATTTGGAATAATATTTAATTTTTGTAAATATTTCGTTATTTGCATATCTTAGGTTTGATTTTTTGCTTTTCAAAAGACAATAAATAAATTTTTAAATTTATTTAAAATATTGGAAAAACTAAATTAAGTTCAACAGCTTATATCTCAAAAATTAACAGAGATATCTCAAAATTGACTTCATTTTCAGAAAGTAGATGCTCCAATTAATAATTGAAGGTAATTTCGTAACAAGTTTCAAAAAAATTCAATTTTGCAAGTTAAGTTCAACAGCTTATAAGTCAAGAACAATCTGAGATATCTCAAAATTGACTTCATTTTCGGAAAATAGAAGCTCCAATTATGATATGTGATTGAAAGTAATTTCCTCGATAGCCAAAGAATTAAAAAAAATCATTGAAGATGACCTTTATTGGAACCCAACCTAACTAACCTCAATCCAGATAAACTACAAAAAAAAAGCTACTTAATGTAGTTAATTACCACATGAGAGAAATCAAAGGTAACTTCACATTAAAAAATACTTCAAGCAGAATAGACTTGATTTCATTCTTCGAATGTTATCATTGTTATAAACCCTGTATATCGCATTAATTCCTTTATACTATTTTCTCGTAGCGATAAGTGTTCCTTTCCCAGTATTTTTTATAGTCCTTTATTTGATTACGAATGTGTCAACGCTGCACAGTCTTCAATTATGCAGAGGTGACCTTGAGCGTACCATACGTGACCATACGCCAAGGGCATAAATAGTTATTAATCATCATTATTACGTTGTTGATTAGTTAATTGTAAGCACCATTTGTGGTCAAAGTATTATTTATCAATCAAAATTCTCATCAAAATTAAAACTAACCTAAGCTTCTGAAGCTTAGGTTCGTCTTAGAATCAGTCTTAGAACTAGAATCATTCAGGTTAAGCCATGCGTCTCTCAAGACTGTCTTGAGACTCATGGCTAAATGTGAATAATTCTAGTTCTAGATCGATTTAAGAACAAGAATCATTCAGGTTTAGCCATGCGTCTCTCAAGACTGCCTTGAGATGCATGGCTAAACCTGATTAATTGTAATTCTAGATCGATCTTAGAACAAGAATCTTTCAGGTTTAGCCATGCGTCTCTCAAGACTGCCTTGAGACGCGTGGCTAAACCTGAATGATTCTAGTTCTAGTTCAATATTAGAAAATTCAAATAACTAAACCTGAATGATTCTAGTTCTAGTTCAATATTAGAAATAGAATCATTCAGGGTTAGTCATGCGTCTCTCAAGACTGCTTTGAGACGCGTGGCTAAACCTGAATGATTCTAGTTCTAATATTGAACTAGAACTAGAATCATTCAGGCTTAGTCATGCGTCTCTCAAGATTGCCTTGAGACGCATAACTAAACCTGAATGATTCTAGTTCTAAGATTGAACTAGAACTACAACCATTCAGGTTTAGTTATTTTTTTTTCTTAAAAGCTATTTGACGAAAACATTTCAAATTTAAATTGGTGGTCGATCTCTAAAGTGATTGGCCTTGATTTTTGGCACGGATAATAGATTGTTGGAAACCATCGTGATCACTTTTGACATTTAAAGATATCTGCTTATATTTAATTTTTACGCTTGTTAATACCATAAGTAGTCAAGAAGTCCATAAGTAGCCAAGCATGAATCATACATGTTTTGCACAAACGTTTCTTTGTAATTACATTTAAAACATGCCACCATATGCCTTTTAGACGCAAGCAGTGACATGACCGTTAAATCGCAGATTGCTGTCGATGACCAGACACAGATTTTTTGGCTCAGGGTGTACTATCAGCCCATCTTCACCCAAAAATTACTAAAATTACTACTTTGGATTTAGTGGCTTTGAGAGATAGTGCGAATAATATAAAATAACATTCAGATCTACATTTATTTTTAGCAAGCAGATGCCCGAAAATTTTTCAGAAGGGAAACCTTTGAGTTAGATAGACCCACATAGCTAAAAGTTAAAACCATTGAATGGTTAATCTTATCAAAGGCCTTACTGTAGTGCAAAAGCACAAGTATCCCACATACAGTCTGTACCACGAAATGTGATAGTGATTTATCAATTTCCGTTATTATTTGCGTTGTGCAGTACCGATATTGTACACTTCTCGTAGTGTAAACTATAGAGCACAATCACGAGCTTTAATAATATCGCCTGTTACCCTTGATAGAGCCATTGTACAGCTATTGTTAGGTTGAAAACCAAACTGACTAATATATTCACGATATTGAACTTCCATGCATTTTAAAAAAAATTTTGAAATAACTGGCAGGATATAAATTGGTCGCACGTCCGCCAATCCAGATGGATTTGGTTTTTTAGGCAACGGCAAGTCTATCTTATAATTTTTCTTTGATGTTAATACATTTGTTTGGACCACTACTTTTAGAAGTAATCAGAAGCAGTTTTCAAGTTATTTCTAAAATATTTAAGGTCATTTTTGAAATATTTTGATGAATGCTTATGGAAATAAATCAAAAGTATAGCAAATACAGATGGATAAACCAAGCCATACTTTTAGATATTTTAAGATATGTTCTTATATCAACAGTATTATTGTAATAATTCTTCTTATTTCTAATGTTGTACGTCATTATATATTATTTCAAGCTTATCTTTTTTTTTATTTTAATGCATTTATTATAAAGTTAAAAGAAAGTAAAATCGATTTTAAGAAAATAATTTTTTTTTAAATAATTTGTAAAAAAGTAGATTCCTGTAAATATTAATTTAAATTTGAAGAGATGGCGACACGATGTTATCGTTTAAATATGTTTAAAAAAAGTCATAAATATTTTTATTTCATCACGTTACTAAGTGCTGAATCGGTGAAAAGTTAATTTGTTTTACAAAAGATAATGAAAACACTTAACCAAGTATTTTTTTATCAGATGTTTACTATAGATTCGCTACGCAGATGTATCAGCGTAGTGTGCGTAATCATTTTTCAAATATTGACTCACACCGGCTGATAGATAGATAGAAAGTTGAAATTTCTGAAGAGGAAATTTTAATGAAAAATTAATTTTTGCGCATGCGTGCGCATACGAAAATATCTGAAACAAAATGCCATAAAATCAAGATAGGATTAGTTATCAAAAATTTGATAATAACCATAAAATAAGAATAGTTGATGCATGAAATATTTTGTTTTCGTTTCTCTTTCGTATCGGAAATAATAAAAATTTTGTAGCAGTTAGTGATCGTACTTGGTTTTGTACCTTCCCAAACTGTGTTAACTGGTGTTAACCTCACCACACATAGGAACTGAAACAGATGTTCCAGGTAGAGGGGATGGACGCTAAGCTACGGAGGCACTACATAGCAGTGCCCAAGTCATAGTTGTGCATTTGTTTTTATTGATAATTAGCATTGTCCGGTTCAAAAAATCAGAGTTCGAATGCGCGTTCACCGCGATCCGGTTCAATATAAAAAGATCCTTATCGTGCGATAACTTTTCGGTCCGATGTTGCCGCTTCGTTCACTTTGTTTTTTAGATCGTCAACGAGATGTGACCAAAAATTTCAAAATGACCGCGAAATATAAAATTATTTCTTTCAATTTAATAAATCAAGTTTAGTAAAAAAAGTTTTTATTTTTACCATGGAAGACGACGTCTCAGTAAGAGTGGCGGTCAGGTATGTTATTAAAAAAATAAAATTTAATTACTGTTAATGTTATCGTATAATTAAATTAAAACGTTCCATCTTTTTCCGATAGATAAGTTATCGGGTACACTAACAGGTGTTTTTACCGTCAATAAATATGGGATTAACGTCGCGCTATTAATATTGTTAACCGAACCGTGCGAATCGATATCGTTTAAATTATCCATCTCCTTAATGAAAAAATCAATACTTTTCCTCTTAGGAAAAAGTCCAAATAAGATCCGCAAATGACGTCACACGAATCTAGAAGGACAGACACGGTTTTGAGTTTATCTAACGTTATTATTATTCCCCTGAGGTAAAAAAGTTTTTAGTTACGCAACAAAATCGACGAAAGTTAAATCAACTTAAATAGATTTTCTTCTAAAATTTAAATGTCGACGTTGATGTTGCGTAATTTTAAATTATTATCTGAATAATAAATAAATTTTTATATATATATTTTAATTAGGAAGGTTAAAGTAGAGGCAAGTTCATTCACTTCTTCGCACCGTCTTAACTTGAAAATAAAGGATACAACCCAAAAATACACCTTAAAGACCTACTGGTAACGCGCATCTTAAACGCGATATACAAACACAATTTAAACGTGCGAATTGTACCTGCAACCAAGCAATTATTACCATTACGTTAAAGGCCGCGAGGGGAGTTGTATCATGTTTATTTTTAAATTTTAAATGATCTAAGTTGACGTAATTTATCATAATTTTTTTATATTTCCGTAATACCTTTAATATACCTTTTTTGATTAAAAATATTTTTTCATTATTATTTTTATTAGGCATATGGTTTGAAAATATGCACGGTGTGAAACTCAAACGATTATGCAATAGTCTCCTTCGCCTACATGTCTGGCGTGGGCAGAATAGCCTTCACCAACTCCGCGACCGGCCGGTTCAAGTAAAAAGGAACATCTTGCTAAATTCGATTAGACTAAATCGTAAACTTTTTTTTTATATTTAATCGGCAAGATAAAAACGTGAATAATGTTTAAAAACAGAGGGACCTTGGCTCTCCGGTGCAAACACCATGACAAAACCAAGCTCGAACTCGCGTGTGGGCAGGATAAACTTTTTTTCGTGAAGAATCTCGCCTATGCACCTGGTATAGGAGCGGTTTTGTACAATAATACTTACACAACTCTGGTCTAAATTTACAAACAATGAATTATTTACATTGATGGTTCAAGCTTGAATCAGGAAATTTTACAAAGATCTAGAATTTATCAAAATAATAAATTTTTTATGTAAATATAGGGTCGCATTGATAATGAAAAGAGTTAGAGACAGAAAATATCATTGAAGTTAAACCCAACCCATATTTATTTATTTTTTAATATTGGGGGTGATATGATACAGCCAATAATTGGTTGATATCAAATTTTTTACATTTAAATATATAAATATGCTACAAAAACTCAGTAGATAAAAAATCAAACAATAAGATTTCTAGATATCACATTATCAAACCCCCTTTCTTGGAGTGATCATATAAAAGGATAAAAAAAGAAATTTGCGAGTTTTCTGAATATTATCGAGAATATTGCCTGATGAAGAACTAAGGAATGTATTTTGCGTACTTTCATAGTATTATGAAAAACAGACATAGAGTGTATCATAGAGAATCCGGAAAAATTTTTAAAATGCAAACAAAGGCAATAAGCATTTGACATGATACGTTAAGAAGACTGTTTCTTAGCTTAGGAACTAACAATTTAGAGGTTGGGTTAAAATAGGGCGGAAATACGAAAAATATTTTATATATAAATGATAGATATGAAACATAATAAAAAGCAGAAACTTAAAAGAGTGCGGGAAGCGTTATTCTGAATTGTTCTAGAGTTGTTCTACATAGATCCAAAGCAGCAAATAAAAAAAAAATGAACAAAAAATTCGAAAAAACTATTATCCGTGCCAGAAGTCAAGGCCCCTCGCTTTAAAGATCGATATCTTCGAAATCGCTCAATGAAAAAAATTGTGTTAATGTTTATTGTAATCAGTAATCATTTTTGTGTGTCACAATATAATTTGGAAATGTTTGAATCTTCGTTTTTTCTTAATCGCCAATTAATAGAAAAATGTACCCGATTTTTGAGAGTGAGTTAATTTTGCGATTTTTTTTCTGGTAAACTATTTGACGAAAAATTTTCAAATTTGAACTGATGGTAGCCCAATGTGTTCTTAATACGGAGCATATTTTAGTTTCTCGATATCCCCCATAATTTCGCAGAAAATTTGAATTAAGTAATAATGTGGTTATTTCGAAAACGACCAGTCGGATTTTAACGCGATTTTTACCAAAATGTGTTTAAAAATATTGTATGTCGAATTCCGTTATCAGTTTTTCAAAATAAGGGCTCCCTAATTTTTTAAGAGCGATTTAATGAGAATACAAGAAGAGAAGAATAGAGAAGATTTAAAGAGGAATATTTTGAAAAACTGATTATGGAATCCGATAAATAATTTTTTTTTACATATTTTGGTAAAAATCGCATTGAAATCCGACTTTTCGTTTTCGAAATAACCGCATCTTACTAAACCGCGATTTTCCACGAAACTGTATTCAATATCGTTAAAATAACATTTGCCCCATATCAAGAACACATTGGGTTACCATCGATACAAATTTGAAAGTTTTTCGTCAAATAGTTTTTGAGAAGAAAAGTCGCAAAGTAGATAAAGTTGTCGCTACTCTCAAAAATCGGATACTTTTTTCAATTAACTCGCGATAGAAGAAAGCCGAAAATTTCCAAATTAACCTATAATGCGCAGAAATGTTCATTAGCTACAATAAATTTTACCACAATTTTTTTTGTGGTAAACTATCGTGAGGGGGGTTTGACTTTTGGTACGGATGATAGTGAGATTACAATTTTTAATGTTTGATGATCAAAAAATAATGCTTATCACCAATTTTTTTTATTAAATTTACTATTAGTGTACCCAATATAGCTCATTGTTCATGAAAGAAGTATAATAAATAATTTGGTAATTTGTATCTTAGAAAATTTTTTAAAACTTTATTTTAATACTAATAATAATTTATTACTAATAATTTAATAATTTGTCCCGATTTTGCCTTAAAAAAAGGTACGTTCTCCTTTAAAATTTGTAAATTTTTCCTGTTCCGCCACCAGTGGGTGGGAGGCGGGTTCATTTTTTCGCTGTCCCAAATGAAACCGAACAAATTTTATTCGAAACTTTGACTATCCTAAAATTGCGTCTAAAAAAGGGATGATTCTACATTTAAAATCATAAAAAAAACTTTAACCTTTTAGAGACGGCAATCAGCAAATAATGTTTTAATGATATCTTAAAAAAGGGAAGAAAAAAATAATTTGTGATGTCTAAGATATAAGGTAGGGGGCTTATTTAATACATCATATTGTTTTTATCAAAAACTTTTTTTCAAAAAAAAACACATTAAACGATTTATAATATTAAAATAAATTTTAAAATATTTTTAATTATCTTATTATCCATGCTAAAAGTTAAGGCATCGATCCCTAAAGGGAGGGTTTAAAGGTCGATATCTTCGAAATCAAAAAAATCGCAAAGTAAATAAAATTGTCGGTACTCTCAAAAATTGAGTACTTTTTTGACGTAACTCGCGATAGAAGAAAAAGCACGGATCCGCAAATTTCGAAATTAATTTATAATACACAGAAATATTCATTGATTATAATAAACTCTATCGCAATTTTTTTCATCGAGTGATTTCGAAGATATCGATCTTTAAAGTGAGGGGCCTTGACTTCTGGCACGAATAATAGTTATTGGGTATGTTGGTGACTATCCACAGCTACCATACGCGCCGTTTTTTTTTGAAAAAGAAAAACGCTGTTCTGAATAGATTCAAAATACGAATTACGTATCTCAAAAAAAGAATTAACTAGATCTGAGAAAATCTTAAAAATTGCAAAATATCATATACACTCATCATAAAAACGTTGGCATTTGCTGCTGTTTGTATTCAATTGGGAAAAATAAACACAACAGGCAAAATCATAAACAATTTTATATGGGTGTTCTTTTGGAGACAGTTCCAGTTTTGTGGGGGGCTTTCAAGTCATTCAGAAATAATATTATGTCTTCTGCAAGCAATATTATGTCTTCTAGAAGCAACTTGAACTCTTCTGGACGCATATCAAGTATTTCAGAGTCAATCGCAAGTTTCCTGAAATATTTCAAATCTATTAAAGGTAGTATTAAGTCTTCTGGAAATATTTTAAGTTTTCTGTAAGCAATACCAAGTCTTTTGGAAGCAGATCAAGTCTTCTAGAAGCAGTATTGTCTACTGGGAGCATTTCAGGTTAAAATTTAAAGCTTTTCAAATAGTCTCGCCTCGGCGTATAATTTCTCTTATTCTCCATATAAATACATAAATTAATTCGGAAATAATTTGCCATTTATTTTTTCGTACGGTAATATTTCAACCAATTCCAAATATTGGTGCTGCCAATCTAAATACAACAGTATTATCAGAATTATTCTGATTATAGGGTATTTCATTTTGCTGACTGCAATATATTTCCATGTAATATGTATAAAATACCTTAGCATCGTTTAGACAAAAGATTTTTATTCCATATTTACTTGGCTTTGAAAAATGTATGTTATCGACAGTTACATTTTCTCCAGAATAACAACAAGACTTACAATTTTCCACAAAAAAAGTAAATGTTTCTCTTACTGCAGTTGATTTATCTGTTGTTGATTCTAGTTCTAGATCAGACTTAGAACTAGGATTATTTAGGTTTAGTCATGCATCTAAAGGCAGTATTGAGAGACTCATGGCTAAACGTTATTGATTCTAGTTCTAAAACTGATCTAGAATTGGAATTATTAAGGTTTAGTCATGCGTCTCAAGGCAGTCTTGAGAGACGCATCAAAGCTTCTCGTTTAAAAACTGAATCACTTTATATGTGTATATTTTTTTTGAATAGAATACGTCCACAAATTCCAAGAGAAATAATCGATATGTGTCAAGTATGTACATCAGTAACACCAGGAGAACCTCAAGTTCGAATAGGTTCAGATAAATACTTCACGTACGATCACGTATTCGATATAGGAGACACGCAAGATGAAGTTTACGGGACGTGCGTCGAGCCGCTCATACTATCGTCATTAGAAGGGTAATTATTATATTTTTAAAACGCCGTAAATCATCGTTTCCTGTACTTTCGCTTTCTAAAAAAAGTCGGCGACGCTTCACCCGCATCCGTCGAAAGTTTCGTTTCTAATAAAAAAATAATGTTTTCCTGACAGGTACAACGCCACGGTGTTGGCCTACGGGCAAACTGGATCGGGGAAAACGTACACCATGGGATCGGGGTTCGACGTTGACGTCACCCCCGAGCAAATCGGTATCATTCCTAGGGCTATTAAACAAATTTTTAGCGAAATTCGTGATACAATAACTAGGTTTCAATCCGAAGGAAGGCCCCCTCCCGAATTTAAGGTTTCCACGCAGTTTATGGAACTCTATAACGAAGAGATTATCGATTTATATAACCCCGTTTATAATAAGGTTAGATAAAAATAAAAAAATAATAATTGAAAATAAATTATTTTTATATTTTAGACTAGCACTTATAAAATCCATGAAGACCCGTACGGTGGTATTCAAATAAAAGGGGTCACAACTCAAACTGTTATATCAGAAGAAGAAACGCTTCAATGTCTTCGGGTGGGTGCTTTATCAAGAACGACGGCAAGCACTCAAATGAATACGCAATCGAGTCGATCACACGCGATTTTTACGGTTCATATTAAGCAGCAGCGCCTTATTACGGAGCAAGAAGATTCTAGCGGTTATGAAATTTTATCTGCGAAATTTCATTTTGTCGATTTAGCCGGATCCGAGCGATTAAAACGAACGGGAGCGACGGGTGATCGAGCCAAAGAAGGTATTTCAATTAATTGCGGATTATTAGCTTTGGGAAACGTGATTTCCGCCCTTGGCGATAAAAGCAAAAGAGCAACTCATGTCCCATATCGAGATTCGAAACTTACGCGACTTTTGCAAGATAGCTTAGGGGGAAACAGTCGGACGGTTATGATCGCTTGCGTAAGTCCTAGTGATCGCGATTTTATGGAAACTTTGAATACGTTAAAGTATGCGAATAGGGCTAGAAATATAAAAAATAAAGTATTTATTAACCAAGATAAAAGCACTAGAACCATTAGCCAATTGAAGCAGCAAATAGCTCAGCTACAACTAGAATTAATAGAATACAAGCAAGGGAAGAGGATCATCGACCAAGATGGTTGCGAAACCGTTAATGATATGTTTTACGAAAACACCATGTTACAAGATGAGGTTAACAATTTAAGAACGAGAATAAAAGTTATGCAAGAAACCGTCGATAATTTAACGTTTAAGAACACCCAATTGTTGAGCGAAAAAGCCATGGGTAATTGGGCCGAACCCGACAAAGGCCATTTAAGCGATATGATCCAAGAATACGTAAAAGAAATCGAAGATTTACGAACGAAATTAATGGAGGCGAATATAACTTGCGACCACCTCCGCAAACAACTAAACAGATACAGAGAATCCGCCGGAAGTCTAAGAGGATCCCTCGACAGAGAAATCCCATCCCTAATAGAAGAAGCCAGAAGAAAACTTGAACGAGAAAAAGATGTACTTACAAGAAGCCTCGTCGAAATCGACGTTGAAATCGACAGCGATGAAGAAAGCGAAAACGACGAAAAAGAATACAAAACGAAACTAAACGACGAACTCATTAACCTAACAAACGACATAGACATGAAACAAAAATTAATCGACGAATTAGAATTATCCCAAAGGCGCATGCAAACAATGAAACAACATTACGAAGAAAAATTAATGCAACTAACAACAAAAATTAAATCAACCCAAGAAGAACGCGACAAAGTTTTACACACCTATTCATCCGCGCATCCAGAACAAAGCGAAAGTGTTAAAAAAATTCGCGAAGAATATAGCAAAAAAATATCCGAAATGCAAAAAGAACTAAAAAAACTCCAAGTAGCCCAAAAGGAGCACGCGAGATTATTAAAATCCCACAATCATAACGAAAAACAATTAAACTCGTACAAAAATGAATTGTTAGATATGAAAAGGGCGAAGGTAAAATTAATCAATAAAATGAAAGAGGAATCTCAAAGGCACAGAGAAACCGAATCGAAACGTCTTAAAGAAATTGCCCAATTACGGAAGGAATCGCGAAGAAACGAGAGTGTTATTAAAACGATGGAGGCGCAAAACAGACTTAAAGAGCAAGTTTTGAAACGAAAGCAAGAGGAAGTTTCGATTTTGAGGAAAATACAGAGAAATAAATATGGAGTTTTAGACAATAAGATTAGATTTTCGGAGAAAAGTGCCAAAGCTAAATGGAGAAAATTAGAAAATTCTATTAATAATATTACGTTAAATAGGCGGGGGATTACCGAGCAAGAAATTAGGATGGATAATTTTTTGGAGAAACGAGAATCTTTAGGTAAAAACATTTATTTTTTATTAAAAAAATTTTATTAAACAAACTTATTTTTTATTACAAAAATTTATTTCTTATTAAAAAAATTTTATTTTTTATTAAAAAAATTAAAATAAATACAGGTGTCCCTCAAAACTGGCTCACCCCCATTCTTTTTTTATTAGTATTGATATCAGAAAACCATTTGGAATGCATAATTAGGGTATTAAAGCGGATTATTATAACACGAAATTGTTGTCTTTGGACTTCCGGTTATACCGGAAGTGAGTATTAATTTCGCTATTTTTAAAAATCTAAATTTTTTCTTCTTCAGATGGACAAACAACATAATTTTACATAACTTTTATTTGAAAAATTTTCCGAAAAAAATTTCAATTTTCGAAAAAAGAAATATCTTCGTTATTTTTTCAACTTTCGGAAAATGTGTTATAACTTTTAACACATAGTAGTTAGGATAATAGTATAAACTACGTTACGTTCCCTATGATTTGCTGTTTCTTGTGCAGTGATTACTGTTGTGTAAATAAACGGTTGTATTAAAATAGCTTTAAAAGAAAAATGCAAATGAATAATTAAATTTGATTTAATAATTTTTGATTTTTTATTCTTTTTCTTTATTTTTTGTTCTTTTACACTAAATTGAATACATTTAAAGAAAAAAATTCATATTTATAAAAATAGCGGAATTAGTACTCACATCCGATATAACCGGAAATACAAAATGATTTATATTGTGTCCTAATAATCCGTTTTTTACCTAATTATGCATTTTAAATGGTTTTCTTATATCACAAATAATAAAAAAGAATATGGGGGTGAACCACTTTTAAAGGACACCCGGTATATTAAATTTTTATAAAATTTTTTTAAAATTTTTCTCGATATTGGCGTAAAAGTATAACAGAGCAATATTGTTTAAAAATAACTTTTTTATAGCATGCTTAAATTCCCGAATATAACCATTAACAATTAATAAAATAACGAAAAAAAATTGACGCATTCTAAAATTAAATTTTCTACATTTTTTTTAATAATAATTTTATTAAAGCATGCATATATTCCCGAAAATAACCACAAAATCAAAAAAAGAATCATAAAATAACTTGATTTAATTAAAATTTGAGCTAAAACTATGACTAATATTAAAACTAAAACTAGAAAAAAATAGAATCAAACACTTTTCTAAAAATAAAAATTATTTTATTAGCTTCTTAACTTGCTTTATTTGAAAAATATTTATATCGGTACCGGTTTCGGAAATATCATTTCATCATCATAAAAGAGACATTTTCGGCTGATGATGGAATGATATTTCCGAAACCAGTACCGATATAAATATTTTTCAAGTAAAGCAAGTTAAAAAGTTAGTAAAATAATTTTTATTTCTAATACTTTTCATTTGCAACATGGATAATTTTCAAAAAGCCCCTTCTAATTCTAGTATTAATCCTAATAATAATTCTAGTACATTTAAATAATTAAGTTTCTGAATAACTACCTTCACGTTTATTTACAATCTCAAGTGACAAACATCTCAAAAGTGGTTATGTTATCACAAAATTTTTTTTTAACAAATTGCATGTATACTAACATATTTTTATTTCTTTTTTTTACCGACAGAAGTAAATGCAAAAGAACACTTTTGTTTGGTAGGTAAGGAATTGGAAATTCTTCAAGATCGTCGAAACCAAATGTCGCGTCGCGGACAAGAAACCACCGCCTTGGACAACTACATCGAAGACATCCAAGCAAACTTGAATTATCTGCAAGAAAAAATAAACGAAACGCAACAAAACGTAATGGAGATCGAAGATTCGCAAGATAACGACGAAGCCTCGAATTTGCTCCAAGTGGTTAATTCTTTGTCAACTGTGGATGAGGCGAAATATTTAATTGAAAAACTTTTGAATATGACTTTAAGTAAGACCAATGCGGTAGCTCAATCAGACGCTAAATTAAAGGAGAATGATGCGTTATTACACGTTTTGAAACAAGAGAATTTACTCAGAGGGCAATTATTGGATCATATTTTGCATTCAGACCATTTGGCTTTAGCTGGACAAATGAGTTCTTCTACAAATACTGGATCTAACGAATCTAGTAGATCTGAATCTCCGGATATCTCGCAGTTAGTAATTTTTTATTTTTTTACTAAATTAATATTAATTTTTTTTATATTTGTTTTAGATCGTTCAGTTTAGACACGATATCTCCAAGTAATAGTAAGTCAAAAATACGTAGAAGAATGGCAGCTCCCGAAGAGATGTTGTATGGGCTCCAAATACAGAGAATCTGAACTTTTGCCGTAATAATTGCCTGTTTGGTGATTATTACAGTGTTACGAAAAGAATAAAATGGTGCTATATATCCGTTATAAATCATATTTAAAATTTTTTCAGTTCGTTGATTTTTTTTCTTAAGAAACTGTTGATTCATTTACTCAAATATGACATCAATTTTTATATTTTAGCACTCAATCTTTTTTTCTCTCTATGCATACTAACTCGATTTTAAGCTTTAATTCTATCATTATTATCACTTCTTGAGTTAGAGTTAATATTTCAATTTTGTACATGTATCTGATCTGGCTCTCAGTAATGAAGTATATATGTATTAAAAAATTTTAAATAACACTATTCTTCTCAAAAAAGAAATGACTTGGTATAAATTTGGATGAAACAAAATATTTTTTTATTTTTAATTGCTATTAATATTAATTAATAATAAGTGCCAATTGTGCATAAGAGAAAATGGCGTACATTTTGAGCACTTTTAATTTTAACAAAATTAAGTTTAACAAAAAATTGTCGTATTGCATTTAGCATTTACCACACACTATGTATTGAATCTCATTTCAAATTTAAAAAGATTTAATTTTTGCAAAATAGTGGTGGTTGCCTATTTGTTAGGATCAACAGTTTATTAAGATCTATATACAGGTATCCCCGAAATGTCTCCAAAATAAATTCCTTGATTCAAAATAGGTCGATTTTTTAGTATTTTATGTTTTATTTGACAAATATATTTTGTTATTGAACTAAATAATATATTTAAAAGTTAACTCTAAACTAAAATTGTTATATAAATGAATTTGAGGATTTTTAATTAATTAATTTTTAATTAAATCTACTTATCTCTGAATTAACAAAAACTAACTAAATTCTCTTCAAGCATTTTTATGCGCAATAAGAAAGTATTAGCCGAAAAGATTTTGTTGTTTTATCCTAAATAATTTATTTATATCACGTATTATGTATACTATCATATAAATGTTTGTCCTATATGATGGTATATTCGTTAAATTGTATACTATTGTTGACGTTTTTATTATTATTATTATTGTATTTGTATGTTTTTATTATTACATAAGTCGTATTACGTTTAATCATTAAAACGTGATTAATTATCGATCAATAACGCATGGCCAAATGTACTTTTACTTAAAGTATTGTTTAATTACATACGTTGCAATAAATATATATCTTATTTCTTTTTTTTCAATAAATTACTTTACCAACCCCATAGTTACATAGTTCACCATAACATCCAACAACGTAATGCACCCAGATCAGATGAAGACCACCCCCTACTCAACACGCAAATGTGAATTACAAACAAACAACATTAACAGAAAAGTTGCTCACAAATATATCCTCATCCCGCACATCAAGAATTTCAGATACAATTATCAAATTTCTAAAAGATAACTCAAAACTACAAAATAACAAATAAGTCAAAACAACAATCGTATGTAAATGGGTCAATAAATGGGGAATCGCAGTAAATCTGGTTAAAATACAACCAAAGATGTTCGCACTACGAAAATTCCGAGACCTTCCAGTGATATTTACAAATAACCACTCTGTAGAATGGTTAAATGAAGCGGTAAAATATCTTGGAGTATATCTTGATACCAGACTTCACAGTAATCAAAAGCTTAATGTGCGATTAAACCAACTATATCCACTAATAAACCAAAAGCACAATTTAAAATAGAGTGCTCTTATTTACTCTATAAGTCGCTACTAAGATCAATGCTAAGTTATGCCAGCTGTGTATGGTCATAAACGTTTCAAAATAAATATAGAAAATATTAGAAACGACCAAATTCACAAGGAACTTAACATTCCAAATATAACTGATTTTATCAAAAAATCTTTAAACGAAAAGTCAAGAAATGATAGAATTTACCGAAAATTGACTGTTTATCAAAGTTTTGAATTTGGAAAAATTTTGTTTTCCTTTGAAACTCTTTTATTTTTCTAGGTGAAGGAATTGTAAAATTTACAAGATATTCTTTCAGATTTAACCGCATTATCTCCAAATTTGCGGTGATACCAACAAATAGTCGAATAACTCGGAAAATTAGATTTATTTCGTGAGTGACGTGACGAAGAACGATGTCTATTTCTAGAATTGTAAAAACAATTACAATTACAGTTCTTCTACGTATTTGTTAGTATGTTTTGAAATTTTGTAGTCAAAATGTTTATCTGGTTTTCTAAATATTGTTCTATTGTTGTTGTTGTGAAATGGAAGTGACAAATGCTTGACAGGTTAACGTCAGATTTTGAATTGTGCGATGTTTTTGAACTTCTGAGCCGGCAACGGAAAGAACATCTACCACATCCTCTTTGCCAGAACGAGGAGTGTCACCGAAACAACACGAAGGAGTGTCCTTTGCCACAATTTTAACAATAAATTTCGACTGACCACCTGAGAACCACTAACCGTGGTCAACATCGTTCGATAAAACTCATGGTTTTTGATCTCTCATTTGCGAATCTGGCAGAAGATCATCCAGACGTTTTTCTTCACTCAATGATAATCTTTCAATTAATAATTTTTTGAGTGAAAAATATGGATTCGTATCTGGAGGATTCTGTATGAGATCAACCACGGGGGAGATGATCTCAGTGGATAAATTTGCCAAAAGAACATTAAACTTGATTTTTGGATTAGAAGGCCAAAATGGTCGTAATTTCAATTTCAAAACGATCTATCATTTTTAATGAAAGATTGTTTTTTGAAAAATTCGTTTTTGTTATTTAAAAAATTTTTAAAATTGTGGAAAAATGTGATAAAATTTTTGATTCTTCCTTATATTAACCTTTATAAAAATGAAAATTGGCTACTTATCGGCACACAAAATTGCCGAAAAAAGAATGGACGAAATCCACAACATTGTGGATTTTGATGATTCTTTCTTCACAGTATAAGTTAATTTTTAAGAAAGAGACGTGTTGATGGTTTCTGACAATTGTCAACGTTTTACCCATATATGGGGTGCAAAATCCTACATAATCCTTAATTAATTCTCTCAAAATCATCTAATAACGTGTATTTCCGCCTCTCTTACGAATCACTTCTACATAGCGACAAAGCATACTTAAAATCAACCGTCGAATTTGATTTTGATCAATTGCATCCCAAACCTCTCCTACAATCCTCTCAATATCATCCAAAACGATAGGTGGTGGATACGGCCACTTAATTGACGATCGATATTATCCCATAAATTCTCTATTGGATTGAGATCAGGGCTACAGGGTGGCCAGTTTATGGTTTGTATACTGACTTCATCCAAATAGTCATAGACCATACGGGCAACATGAGGTTTTGCATTATCATGCATTAATAACAAATTATTTCCTATGTAAGGAGCAAAGGGTACTACGTGTTCCGATAAAATATCTGTAATATACCTCTCTGTCTGTTCGTGCTGTAAACGAAATTCCACCCCAAACAATTACAGCTCCTCCAATAAATAAAGTTGTCGGTCGTATGTTGCACTGTGCATAGCGTTCGTTGGGCCGTCGAATTACTCTTAAACGTCTATCTGAGTTGTATAAACAAAACCTTGATTCATCTGTGAACAGTACTTGTTCCCAGTCATCAGCATCCAGTCAAAATGTTCTCTGGTAAATTGCAATCTCCTTCTATGATGATTTGCCTTTAAATTTGGTGCTCTGGCAGGAAGCCTTATATGCAAATCACATACATTGGACAAATTGGTTACACATGCACAAATTGGTTAAATTTTTGCTTACCTTTTTCACAAAATTATTATTTATAAATATCCACCATATTTAACTAATAAGATTAGGTACCGTGGTGATGTGCACAACATTAATATCCAACATCGGCACACGTTATGCATACCCCGCCACAGACTTCAGATGTTTAAACGATCTTATTCTTACAATGTATCATGAATAACATTCCTTATTCAATTAGACAGCAGGTGAGCGAAGGTTTAAATCAAGCTATAAAAAGATTCTCTTGATGGAGCAGAATCATATTTAAAGTTTTGTGACAAATTTTTATTTGAACTACATAGAGGGAGAAATAGAGAGGGAGAATGTTTATTGTGGCAGTTTTACTCTATCTACTTCTTATTGCTTTCTTTACTTCTGTAGTTTTACGTTTACATATGTTTTCTTTCTTTTTTGTTATTTTATTTATAAAATAAAATTATACATTTTGTAATTTTTTTTGTTTTTTTTTTAAAGGGCCGATGAAAAATAATAACAGTCATCATGACTACATTGACTCGGCTCTTTTTGATGAGGCGGTGTTATTATTATTAAGTTTTTGTTATTTTAATCACATTTACTGTAGCATTATAATTTTATTTTTTGTAAACACATTTTCTTTTAAGTCAAACTTAAAGAATGTCTATCTTCCTTGATAAAAGAGATATCGAGATGATTCTTAAACGAAAATGTAGAAAAAGGTTGCCATTCTAACACAATGTAAAGGACATGCAGCGGTTCTTTTTGATAAACTCCACAGGGTGTTGCAAAATTAGAAGAAAAGGCATAAATTTTTCTTTACACCCCTCGTATGAGTAAAACGTTGACAATTGTCAGAAAGCATCAACACATTTCTTCCTTAAAAACCAACCTATACCGTGAAGAGAGTTGTTGTTGATTTACAAAAAAATATCTTTAAGCTTAATGCATAATTTAGGTGGTGCGATAATTTTGGAGAGTAGTGCATATATTTTTTTTCTGTTTAGAAAAGTAGGTTTGATTTGTATCCTTTTTTTGACTATAACTCAATAAACCATTTATTATTATTGCTACTTCATCTTATTTAATGTAATTCGCAAAACTGAGAATTGGTGGACTCAATCTGGATAAACCAAATTTCTGGTTTTTCTATCCAAAAAAGGAGAAAATTAAGAAAAATAGATTAATTACTGCATTCAAATAAATGTTGGGATTGTATATTATGAATTTTATTGACACAAATTTAATATATTAAATTAAATCGACGATTTATAAAATAATAATTATAATTTCTTTTTGTTTTTAATAACAACCGATATGATTAAAAAAAAGATAAATTAAAACACCTTAATAAATAAATAAATTAATATAATTCTTCTTGTTTTACTGAGGTTCCATAAGTTTACTATCAATTATTACAACACAAATTCTTAGTATAATTCTCAATTTAATTAAAAATTAAAAATATAAAATTTCCGACGTTTTGAGCTTACAGCTCATTACAATGTGTTGGATAAATTAATATTTTTAATTTTTAATTAAATTGAGAGAGAGAGAGAAAATAACTTTCTTAAGCTATCGACCGTTATCCGGTCTTTCCGCTTACAATGAATATAAAACAAAAACAATACAGCATATTTAAGTTTGTGAATTTTCGTAGAGTTCCTCGTATAATGTTTTATGTCCTTCCCTGCTACTTCGAGTCTTGCACATGTAATGTAGGGCGTGTTGTTCGGCGTTCCTGGAAAATTTTTCTGTTAGTGTTCTGTATCTCACCGTGATTGGCGTCATTTTCGTTTTGGCGTACAGGTCTTCGTTGTTTATGTTATGGAGTGGGTTGTTCGGATGTCTGATTTTTGTTAGAATTCGTAAACATTTTCTTTCCGCTTTCCTGATTAGTTCTTTTGTTGACTCTGGGGAACATATAGTTATGAGATGTCCATAGTCAAGAAGTGGTCGGCATATGCTTTTGTATATCTGTGTTGCTGATTCTACAGAAATACCCTTGTCTTTGTAGGTCAGTGATCTAAAATGTTTTGCTCTTCTTGTTACCTCTGTTTGCATTTTTTTGTAATGTGATTTGAATTTCATCTTGTTGTCCAGAGTTATGCCCAAATATTTTACCTCGTTTGTAGGTTTTGTAGTTGATGTGCTTGTCGTGATGTATTGCGACTGATCGGTGGTTCTGGAGTGTGGTATCAAAAGTTGAAATTTGTCCGGGTTGGGGGTGACTCTCCATTTGTTGAACCATGATAATATGTTGTTATATTGTGTCTGGAGTGATTTTACGGCTGTTTGAAGATTTTCTCCATGTGATATCAATGTAGTATCGTCTGCATATTGTAATATGTAGTTATCCGGATAGGTATTGTTTGTGTCTGGATTGGTAGGAGGATATATGTCGTAGCAGTAGATGTTGTACAGGGTAGGTGATATTGGTGATCCTTGAGGTACTCCTTGCAGAGGGGAGAAAAGGAAGGATGTAGCGTTATTAATTTTGATGCTCAATATCCTATCGCGAAGGTATTCGTCTATAATTTTCAGGTAGGGAGTCGGTATTCCCATTTTGTCCATTTTGTATAGAAGACCCTGGTGCCAAACTGTGTCGAAGGCTTTATTTATGTCTAGAAATAAGATCGCGGTTTTTCGGTGTTGTAGGTTCGTTAATTGTATGTTATTTGTAAGAATAATGAGTGGATGAATTGTTGATTGTTTCTGTTTGAAGCCGAATTGGTGTATGGGGATTTTGTCTTTAATGAGGTGAAGAATTCTGGAGTTAAGGATGCTTTCATAAATTTTACCAATTACGGACAGTAGGGTGATAGGGCGGTAGCTTTGTGGTAGAGAATGGTTTGCTCCAGGTTTAGGGATTGTTATAACTGTAGCTTTTTTCCATGTTGACGGGAATAAAAGGTTTTGTATACAGAAATTGAATATTTTACGGATTAAGTTGTGAATTTCTGGATTTAGTTGTCTCAGTAGTTTTTTGGTTATTAAATCCAATCCAGGGCATGAATTTTTGCCTTTTGATAGGTGTTCATCATATTCTTCGTGAGTTACTTCTAGGATTCCTTTATGTGCGTTGGTTGGCATATTTAAAAATCTTTTGTACCATTCGTTAATATGTTCTTGGTGATAGTTGTCGTAGTCTTGATTTGGTTTGGGAGTGAGCGCACTTTGAAAGTGTTGTGCAAGTATATCGCATTTTTGTTGATCTGTTCTGTATTCTATATTGTTGTATGTTATTGTCGGGATGTTGTTTGTCTTCTTGTATTTTGTCACTTTTTTAATTTTCTGCCAATATGTTCTACCGCGATCCGTTTCTATTTCTTTACATGTCTGTAACCAACGTTCCAGTTGATATTTCTGAATTAATTTTTGAATTTTTTTGTTTTCTCTGTTTAGTTCATTTTTTAATATATTGTTGTTTGTTAGTTTATATTCTCTGTATATTCGTCTCTTGTTGTAAATTATTTCGAGTATATATTTGGGGAGTGTACATGTATATGGAGAGTACCTTGTTTTCGGTGAGTAACGTATTATTGCTTGTGTAAGGTGGTTGTGAAAATCTTGTATGAAGGTCTCGCTAATTTGTGTTGTTCTGGATTTGTTTATATAGGTTGTCATGTCTTCATTTACTTTTTGTACGTTCGTTCTGGTTAGGTTATATTTTGTCATTTCGGTCTGGATTGATGGAGATTGATTTGTGCAAATTTTGAACGTTATTGCCAGGTGGTCGGAGCATAGGTCGCCTGTAAGACTTATGTCTTTTACAATTTCCATAATATTTTCTGTGTGGATTAATATATCCGGGGTTGTGTCGTTATTTGCAGGCATTAGGAATGTAGGCTCTGTGTGTCTTTGTTTGAAAGAAGAGTTGTCTAAGAACGATTGCAGTTGCTTGCGTTTAGATGGGTTAAGATTGAAATCGCCTATTATTATGACGTATTTGTATTGTGCTGCTTTAGAGAAAATATTCTTTTCGAGAGGCTGATGTGGGTGGATATAGACAAGAAAGATGTGGATTTGTTCATTATCGAAAGGGATGGTGAAGTGGAGACATTCATTAAGAGGTCTGTTAATCGATGGAGGGTTTGCTTTACCTAGGGGTATTGTTGGCTTTAGCAATATGAGGGATCCGCCTCTTGTTTTGTTGGTTATATAACCTTGTTTTTGTATTGTTTGCCAGTCTCTGTATTTAATATGTTGCTCTGCTTTTGTTTTAGTTTCTACAAACAGTACCATGTCTATATCATTTTTCTGTATATAGTTGTAAATCAGGTGTTTCTTATTGTTGAAACTGTTAATGTTTGCATATATGACATTTATGAATTTTTTTTTCGGAGTTGAGTAATTGTTGGTTTCATTTCCGTTCGTCTCAGTTTCTGATAGTTGCTATATGTACCCAGGTTCTCTTGGTTCTGTTTCTGCTATTTCCATCATATTTAAATCGACGATTTATAAAATAATAATTATAATTTCTTTTTGTTTTTAATAACAACCGATATAATTAAAAAAAAGATAAATTAAAACACCTTAATAAATAAATAAATTAATATAATTCTTCTTGTTTTACTGAGGTTCTATAAGTTTACTATCAATTATTACAACACAAATTCTTAGTATAATTCTCAATTTAATTAAAAATATAAAATTTCCGACGTTTCGAGCTTACAGCTCATTACAATGTGTTGGATAAATTAATATTTTTAATTTTTAATTAAATTGAAATTTATACTGAGAATTTGTGTTGTAATAATTGATAATAAATAAATTAATTTTTTTGTTTCGAGCTTACAGCTCATTACGTGTTGGATAGATTAATATTTTTAATTTTTAATTAAATTAATAAAGTAATAATTGATAATAAATAAATAAATTTTAAGTTAAAAAAAGAGGCGGGAAAATTTGAATTGTATATAATTGGTAACCAGGGTAATTTGCCATATGATCACCACGCCTTGCGGCAAATTAATCGAAACGTAATTAAGTAACGATTTTATTTGTTTATTATTTAAAACGGATTTTAAAGTGGTGAAATAGGTTTTAAATGATATTTATAAAATAATTTAGGGAAAAAGGGTTGTTTGTATGAAGTTGGATTTTCGATAGCCGGTGTATTGGGCACACTGTCGGTCGGTGCGCATGCGCGATATAAAACTAGTCTTGTTATCGTGATTCAATAAATAGTTTCCTTGGCCCCTGAAAAATGGAATCCCGATAGATCCCAAAGTGTTATTTCCGTTGACCGAATTCGGACGGTAAAAAGAGCAATTCGAACGTTTTCGGTTTAAAGAATTTTTTCAGTTTGTTGTGACGTTTCCGGTTTCGGACATGTCATTTCTATCGGTCCGTGTAGAAATGACCGGGTACAACACCGTAATGGCGATGTGCACGAAACTCGTATAAGAACGATAAAAACGTTATCAAACTCAAAACGCTATGACATTATATTCTATTTAGGGTTTTGTTCAAAACTATTTTTCGACACGAAACTACGGAAAAAAATTAATTCCCTAAAACCGTGAATCATAACGGGAGAAGAAATAATAGTAATAGAAAAAAGGCGATCTCTCTCTCTCTCTCTCTCTCTCACGATTTTATCGAAGAGAGGACCCCTATTGCCGGATAAATAACATTTTTGGGGAGTGTAATGAACGAAAGGGATTTTCAAAAACGGTGTGCAAATCGTTTGCAAAAATACTGTGATACTATACAAAAAATGTGATACTTAATCTAATGTGGCTTTACGTTGCGTTACGCGAACTGTTTTTAGTGAATTAAGTGATCCATACGCGACGTTTCGTTTTCTTTAAAGCAGGTAATGAGGCTTATTTTCTCTTTATTTATCACTATTAAGCATTATTTAATGAAGGTATTAATATTTAAATGAAAAAATAGGGAAAGTTTTTTTTCATCATTAACGTTGCAAATTATTTATTTTATCTTTTTCACATAAAACGGTACCCTAGATAATGAATTAATAACATTATATCTTATCTAGAAATTATTCTGTCACTATATATATATATTATATACATATATATATGTATTTGTTATAAGCCAAATTGGCCAATTTACAAAAACCGTTGTCTTATATGGTGACTAATCCAAACAATTCTTTAATATCCGTTAAAATAAAGAACGACCCAGAACGCGAAGCAAAATCGATCATTTTTGAGGTTAGTTCAGCTCAAAGCGGTGGTGACAAATACCCTTTCGGTTTTTACATTACAGGTATTATTTTTACATTTTACTTCCTATTAATACGGTTACTTTCAGATAAATAACCGTATTTGTTACTTATCTTGAGTTGCGTTCGTAAATAATAACCCTTTTGTACCCAAAAAATAAGAAAAAGAATCGATTCAAATAATTAGATAATGCAATATCGTAGTGATGATCATGTGACTGCTTTTAAAACGTTGTATGTTTATAAAATGATCAAATGAAAAAGCCATTTTTTTATAATTTATTATAAATTAATGCATAACAAAATTTGTTCTTACTCATTAATAACATCACATCTTTTTAAACCTCGGCTCCTCCACCCTCTCATTCTCAGCCTCATCAGACTTCCTCTCCATGTAACCTAGTCTAACTCTAAAAAAAGAAACATATCAAGTAAATGCTTCAAAGTTCTTCAAAGATCTTCTCAGACATCCTCTCCATGTGGCCAAGTCTTAAGTCTAAGATCATCGAAGAAGATTGGATGAGATAAATAATGACAAATATTAATTACTTCTTAATATCTTCATCACTGCCATTAGAATCTGCCCTGGCACAAAATGTTGTTTTATTAACATTATTTAACCCATAGTGTTGTAATAACATCAACACAGTAATAAAAGTTGAACTATCTAAATTTGCAAGTTGAGACCTATTCGAATAAGCAATTAAAAATTTGATTCATGTGATGATCTAGCTATTGCTTTTATTTGTGAAGCCACTGCTAAAATTTTATTCATTAAAGCTAAAATCTGATTTCGGGTATGCGAATAACATGTACAGGTGTCCAAATTTCGTTTGGTTTGCAGGTTATCTTGGTAATTATGAAAGATAGAAAGTTGCGGTCTCCTACTTTTTTGTGAATCTTATAATACCACAAACCAAATTTTCATAGCCCTCTTCGTTTTTGATACACAAGGAGTTTCTGAAAATACAGGGTGAGTCAATAGTGCGAGGATGTAAGATTGTGGCCGCACTGTTGAAAATTTTTTTATTTGTGTTCGTTATTTTTGTATTTTAGGTATGGATCTCTCAGGCAACTATAGATTGGTTTTTGGGTTGAGATGATTCGTTCATTAAGGCTTGTAATATTACTGTTAGTTTCAATAAACTTGTTGATTTCGTACATTTCCATTATTTCTATAAGGCAGCTTTTATTAAGTTGGTGTAGTAATTTAATATTTTTATTTTCATCAAATATGTGATTGTTGAAAATTAGATGTTTTCCGAATGCCGATTTTGAGCTGTTTTTATGTTCTTTAAGTCTTGTTTGTATGCTTCTCCCCGTTTCATCTATGTACGTGGCTGAACAGGTCCCACATTGTAATTGGTATGTGCCACTTTTAGCAAGAGTTGTAGTTTTGTTTTTGTTATTAACTAATAATGCTTTAAGATTGTTTTTGGTTTTAAATGTCATTGTTATGTTGAATTTATGGAACATTTTCTTGATTTTATGTGAAATTTCTCCTGGGTAGGTTATGGATCTGTACGTTGTTGGTGTATTTGGTTTTCGGTCGGATAGGGAAGTTAATTCTTGAAGATTATATTTGTTTTGTATTTTCGAAAACATTTGTTGGATATATGTTGGTGGGAAGCTGTTTTTGTTTGCAATTTGGTGGATTTTTTCGATTTCTTTTTCTAGGCCTTGAAGTTAATATTGGAGTGTAAACTGTTAATGTATTTATGAAGATTATCAATATGTTGGTCGTCTTTAATCAGTACTAAAATGTCGTCCACGTATCTTGTCCATAGGATAATATCGTCTCTATAAGGGTTTTATTGAAACTAACAATAATATTATAAGCCTTAATGAACAAATCATCCCGATCTACCTAACCAATCTATAGTTGCCTGAGAGATCCATACCTAAAATGCAAAAATAAAGAACACAAACAAAAATAACTATTTCATGTACAAGGGGAAGAGAGTAATGTGTTTGATGACGGTTTTTGGCAACATAATAATAATCAATTTTTGGGTTGTTCACACTGTTAAATTGTCAAATTTTGTTTTAACGTTCTGTATTACCAACTAACGTCACATAATAACGTTTGACATTTTGAAAAGTTTCAATTAATTTTTCTAATTCTTTAATAATTACGTAAGATTTTACTACTGTATTAATATGTATCATTTATGTTTAATATGTTGTAAACTTGTAGATATCTACTGAAAAAGAGCAGGCTAGCTCGAAACTAGTTTAGAATAAATAAATTTGAATATCACCAGAAGTAAATTAAAAAAGAAACCCTAATTAATAATTGGTGATAATAGGATTTCAAAAAGTTATTTATATCAAATATTAAATACTTCTTAATATCTTCATCACTGCCATTAGAATCTGCCGTGGCACAAAATGTTGTTTTATTAACATTATTTAACCCATAGTGTTGTAATAACATCAACACAATAATAAAAGTTGAACTATCTAAATTTGCAAGTTGAGACTTGTTCGAATAAGCAATTAAAAATTTTATTCATGTGATGATTCAGCCATTGCTTTTACTTGTAAATAATGACAAATATTAATTACTTCTTAATATCTTCATCACTGCCATTAGAATCTGCCCTGGCACAAAATGTTGTTTTATAACCCATAGTGTTGTAATAACATCAACACAGTAATAAAAGTTGAACTATCTAAATTTGCAAGTTGAGACCTATTCGAATAAGCAATTAAAAATTTGATTCATGTGATGATCTAGCTATTGCTTTTATTTGTGAAGCCATTGCTAAAATTTTATTCATTAAAGCCAAAATCTGATTTCGGATATGCGACTAACATGTACAGGTGTCCAAATTTCGATTGTTTTGCAGGGTATCTTGGTAATTATGAAAGATAGAAAGTTACGGTCTCCTACTTTTTTGTGAATCTTATAATACCACAAACCAAGTTTTCATAGCCCTCTTCGTTTTTTAATAATAATTTATTATTATAATATATTATATTATTTAAAAAATAATGTACAGGATACATATTTTTGCCACATATTATTACAATACCGTAATAACGTACAACATTCTGTGCCACAGCAGATTTTAATGGCAGTGATGAATTTAGTAGAGATAAAGATATTAACAAGTATTAACATTTGTCATTATTTAGCACACCAAATTTTCTCTGAGGATCAGTATATTTTACAGAAATCACAGATATTAATAAGATTTATCTTTGAAAATTAGAATACCTACTTAATTATATACAGTATGTCCCCGGATCTAGTTACAAAGAGGAAAAAAATTTATTACTAATTTTTAAAACATACCTAAGCATGAATGTTTGTTAAAATTATTAAATTACATTAATTTTATACTCTAACTATGATGAACTAATTAATCCCATTTTTATGGAAAAATTGGATTTTTTTTAATTGAAATTTTTTCAATTTATGATGTATGATAAATTCAGTTTTTTTTATGTGAACTATGCATAACCAAGAAAGAAAAATTAGACTTGGAAATATTAAACAAAAAAATTTAGACATTACATTTACAAAATACCATCTTTTAATAAAATAACAAATCAAAAGTGAATTCGAAATTTATTCTTGTGAAACGTGATTAACATTGTAGTTGATTATTTCAGTGAGTGTTATATTTGTTTTTTAGTTTTTAACAAAATTTTATCAATTTTCACCCAAACACATAATCTGAAATTATAAGAAATTTTCGCGCCATACTATATCATAATTAAATAATAAAAAAACATCATAAATTAAACATATTACAAATTTTTACAACAAATAAACAAACATTTAAGGGGAGGGAATATGTTTAAAAAATCATTCAAGAAATGGCGTAAGTTAATAAAATTTTATCTAACATTTTAATATATAAAACATCTATTTAGAATTTAGTTTTAAATGAATTATTATAATTAGGTGGTAACCGGTAGAAACTGAAAAATAAAATATAAAATTTTATCGTTAAAGTATAAAATAGTATATTCGTTGTTATTTTAATAACAATCGCACAATAACATTTACAAAGAGGAAACAAAAAAAACTAAATGTTTTTAGTTCCTGGTCTTGTGTTAGCTATAATGTTGGTTTTAACTCTACTTTTAGTGATTATTTGGTTAAATTATTGTATACTTGTATCGAACTAACACTTTTTATTTCTAAGTCTACTGTTAGTTTTAAAGGCAGGTTGGGTTGGGTTGGGTTCTGTCTTAAAAGAGATAAGACTAATCCCTAATGTTTGTTGTTATAGGTATAGAGTTAGCTCTAGCGTCAGTGTTGGCTCTATTTTTAGTTATTATTAGGAATAGCGGCATTTATACTAATTTTGGCCGATTGGACTCTTTAATTGACGATTCAGTTCTGACCAAATCAACTGTTAAAACTGGACGGTTCAAAACACTACTGTTTTATTATAAATTAATGGAAATTAAGGAAAACTGTCTGTAGAAAATATTAAAAAATCAATGAAATCTTCTTTTCCATCAATAATTAGTTGGCTTCTACATTTAGAGTATAAAATTCGTACCTTATGACCTTACTGTTGAAAATAAAAAAAATGTTTTTATGTCATCATACATTACTATCAAAGCTGCACATGTTAATTTATGAAATGTTTGGGGGACCATAACTTTGTTATTTCAAATAGAACACCCTATATTTTTGCAGTGTCTCAGAAGGATTTATTAATTACCTTTCATTTTTGTTAAGCATATGGTATATATCTAACATGTGTATTTTTTGACAAAATTACATTATTACAAAAATGTCGGCATAAACTCGATTTTTTACAAGAAATAAAGTAGAAGAAAGACATTTTTAAACAAATGAAAAAATTTTTTCCTCAAAATCTGTGATATTTTTTTAAGCATAGAATGTTGTACTGTTTTTGGAACTGTCTTCAGTTTTTTTCCATCACGTCCAGTTTTCGAGATATACTCAAAAATGTGGAAAATCGTAAATTAAAAAACATAGTAACGGTTCATGTTCAGTATATTTGTTATTTAACATATTGTGCTTATGTAACTATATAGACATGAAAGTGGAGATCCAGACGAACATTTTGAGGCATTGACGGCATAAATCGGACTCTTTGCTTGCTATTTTGTTACAGCCTAAAACAACTCAACAAAATCAAATTTGTTGGCATTTTTCCTATTTTTTTTTTTTTTCACTTAATCGCACTGTAACGAAAAATAATTATATATCAACAAAAAAGTTTGCTATTCTATCCTGTAGAACATTTAATTCTCTAAATTTCGAAGCATTAAACATCATGATCGAATGTATTATACCAGAGATATTGTTAATTTACGACAATCATGCAAAATTTAATTTTTTGTCATTTTCACTGTATATTTCACTGTAGAAAAATAAAATGGGAAAAATGTCAAAAAAATTGATTTTGTTGAGTCGTTTTAGGCTATAGCAACATAACGGAGAGCCCGATTTATGCCATCAATACCTCAAAATGTTCATCTTATTTTACACAGTATGCAAAATAACAAACATACTGAACATAAACCGTTACTGTGGTTTTTTATTTACGATTTTCCACATTTTTGGGTATATCTCGTAAACTGGATTTATACAACGCATTATTTATGCTGAGATAAGTTTGAACATTCAATAATCTTTAATAAAATTTCGTTAACGCACATTCATATATTCAGCCATAATTAAAAAGGATTAAATGAATAACATATTAACATGTATAATATTCTAAACATATATAAGCAATTGCATCTATTTTTTTAGAAAATAATTCGATTAGAAGCAATTTCTGCATTTTTGAGCAATTGCTAATAGCAAGAATAATTACTTAAATTTTTATTCATTGCTTTTCAAGCATTTGCTTTGATTTTGCAAGAAAAAGCAATCGCTAAATTTTTATTCATTAGGACCATTGAGTAAGCTTAAACGATTGCAACGCGTTCTGAGTAATTTCTTAGCTCATTGAGTAGCCAAAAATACTTGGATATTTAGGATTTACTCAATAGTCGATATTAATCAATTTAACATTGTGAACACCAAAACTAGCGTACACCGTGTTGTGAGTATTTAACGTTTACTAAAAGTGGGTTATTTAATATTTATTACTTCAAAATATATTAAATAATAAAATATTTAGAATTTTATTAGTTATGTACTCACAATGTCAGAATTGATGGAACAAAACTTACTCAATCAGTTCATTATTATTTTTTTGAACATGATGACATAACGATACTCATGATATTTTTATTGAAATGTTTACGGAATTTTTATCGATTTTTTTTACATAATTTTACGAGTTCAGTGTTCTTCATAGTTTGTAATTTTTTACAAAAATATTTATATATTATATTTGTAACTTATTGCAAAGTTGATAAAGATTTTAAATGTCTTAATGTCAAATATGTATATTTCAAGAATCTATTTGTGAATAAATGTTAGATATCCAGAATCCGTTTTCAATACATTCTAAGTACTTTTTGATGTGCAAAATGAATTAATTTCGGCTTTTGAGTAAACCCTAAATACCCATAACGCATTGTGTGTATTTTCCGCTACTCAATTAGCAAAAAAATTAAATAATAAATAAAGAAAACCCACAACGCGTTGTATGCATTTTTTTTGTGAGCTTTGATGTTTGTCAGACACTTAGACTCAGACAATATTAGAAACTTATGAAGAAAAGCTCGATTTTCTCAAAAAATGAAATCGAGCCTTTTTGATTAATTTAATAAATGATCACATGATACACTTGAAGATATAAGGTGTCGCATAAAACAATATTTACAGAAAATGGTTAATAAAACGGTTTGTTATTTTCAGGGGGAACTTAAGCGTGTTATATTAATGCGAAAATGTTTTAACAAAAATCGCATAACAAAAGAAATATTACTATTCAATTTTATTTAACATAAATAATTTAATTCAATAACACGACTTGATGCAAACATGCTTTATTTTGTATCACCGTGTATGAGTCCCTTTACGATTACAATTATTTTGCCAAGTTCCAAACTTGACTTCACATGTATTTTATAATTAACTGTCATAATACTCATATCTAAGTAATTCAAAATCCATATGTTGTTATTCGTCATCATTTTCCTCGCAGATTTTGGATAAATGTTCAATAAACAATTTTATATTTCCAAATTGAGTTCCTTTCAATGTGCGTCACCAAATGCAGTTACTTCAACATAACACGAAGATAACAATTAGTGAATAACGAAAAAACCGTTTTAATTAATATGTTTAAAAATAAAAAAAAATTAGACTACAAAAATTTTTTAACGATTATTATACATCTTTTAGTGAAATATTTTTACCTTAATCATGGGATAAAGATCTATTCTCTGAATCCATTGATTGACAATTAAAGTGCAATAATATTCTCATAAAATCATCGTAATGTGCCACGGAAAAAATTAAAAATAAAACACAACAGTCATTAAATGTTATTTCATTGTCTCAAACAGTTATAAATGATAGTTATAAGATGTTTTTTATAGCGCTCACAACAATATAATGGGCGAGGTACTTATATTGAAACCACCTTAAAGCATCAATTTTATCGAAGAAAGTTTCAAATAAATTGTCTTTCAGTTTACAATTGAAGGGAAATAAAAATGCAATAAAAATCATACAAAATATTTCCCTCTAAATATGATGAAAATCGCAATGTATATGAAAAAGTTAAGATAATGCTTGAAATATTATTGTTTTGATTTTTGTTAATCACCGTGTATGTTATTGTGGGATTGTTATTAAAATAATAACAAAGATATTATTTTATACTTTGACGATGATTTTATACTTTTATTTTTTTATTTATATTTTTTTATCCTCATGACGTGGTTTGCTAATGATGGCCAGTGAGGCCGAAACCGGTTGAAATTAAAAAATAAAAATATAAAATTTCATCGTCAAAGTATAAAATGTAATGCTTGAAGTTAGCTAAAAAAAAGTAATACGTATTAATAATAGAGCTGAGTCATATAATCTCAAATAAAACTTAACACATTTCGATTTTGAAATTAATTAATACATATTTGATTGCGAATAAATTAATAATGAATAACTACGATATGAGTATTATGGTTAGTATTTTATAAAAAATGTTTAAATTATTTTTCAAAAAACGAGATTGTTAAGCAATAAATAAATGCGATCGATTAATTTATATATATGAGTTTTTGTCAAGGAATATTTTTTAAATGTCTTTATTAAATTGGATTCTGAATGTTTCAGAATACATCAAACAAAGTTAAGATATAAAAATTTTACAAAAAAGAAGAAAAAAGGTAAAGCATATTAATAATTCAGCTGAGTTCAACTTTAAACACATTTCGATTTTAACATTATATAATCAATATTATTTCTTGATTAATAATGAATAACTACGATATGATTATTATGATTAATATTCTATAAAAAATGTCTTTGCCAAGTAAATTTTTTGGATGTCTCAAATTTATTAAATAAGATTTAAATTTCGTTTTGTGTTAATGGAATATTTATGAAATCCGATATTAATTGAACTCTTATAAAGATTGACCGATGAATAATTGTTTTTAATTACGGTGTTATCAAAACTTGTAGGTAATATTACGAAAGAAACCTTACTAATAAAGAATTCTTAGTCAGTGGTGTTGCTGCATTCGGCTCGGTTGTGCTTTCGATGATTCAAAACGATTTCATCGAAATTAAGGTAATAATATAATTAATATAATTATATTTAAACGAATACTTACATTTTGATTTTTATGCTCTTATTTACCGCGAAAAATATTAACTGAGGCAGTTTCAAAGGCGGTTAATTTTTTATGTAGTTTTCGTTTTAAATAAGTATATTAATGTTCTAGGTGAGCGAGCGATTAAAATGGAATTTAACACAAAACCATTGTTAGAAACAAGTAAGGGGCTGTAAAAGTCGAATTTGTTTGTGTTTGTTTCAAATTGAATGGAACATTTTGCCTTTAATTTATAGAGCTTTTCGTGCATTAAAAAATCTTGCGTCATTTGTGGGGTATTTGCTGATAAGGGGCGTTATAAAACGGATGCCCGATTCGTTCATGGTTCATTCTTCAGATCAATGCTAAGTACCGCATACAACCATGCGGTTCTCATTTTTTTCATACACTTGCATTTATTGTTTGTTTGTATTGGTCGATTATTATAATAAGATTAAGTCGATTGTTATGTATGTTACGATCAGTTTAGTACTGGATCTTGTTACAGTGCGCCAACAAGACGTAGTACCTAAACAACCCAAACCGATGATGGAGCAAAAGAAGAATTCGAAACGCCATGGAGCCGGGGGAGGCGGGGAAACCCATTCATCGAGGCATTCGATGAATTCCAATTCGGGAGTGCTGATGGTCGGGCCGAATTTTCGCGTCGGCAAGAAGATCGGATGCGGCAACTTTGGCGAGCTGAGGCTGGGTAAAAATCTTTACAACAATGAGCACGTAGCGATTAAAATGGAACCGATGAAGTCGAAGGCTCCGCAATTGCATTTAGAGTATCGTTTTTATAAGTTATTGGGATCTCACGAAGGAATACCGGAAGTATATTATTTCGGACCCTGCGGAAAGTTCAATGCACTTGTAATGGAATTATTAGGACCTAGTCTAGAGGATCTGTTCGACCTTTGCGACAGACGCTTCTCGCTAAAGACTGTGCTAATGATAGCGACGCAGCTACTGCATAGAATCGAGTACGTCCACGGACGGCATCTAATTTACCGCGATGTTAAGCCGGAAAACTTTTTGATCGGTCGCAGCTCGACGAATCGCGAGAAAATCATTCACATCATCGATTTTGGCCTCGCGAAAGAGTACATAGAATTAGAAACAAACAAACACATACCGTATAGAGAACACAAGAGCTTAACGGGCACCGCACGTTACATGTCGATAAATACGCATCTCGGTAAAGAACAATCAAGAAGGGACGACCTCGAAGCCTTGGGACACATGTTCATGTATTTCCTAAGAGGTTCGTTACCTTGGCAAGGCCTTAAAGCGGACACCTTAAAGGAGCGTTACCAGAAAATTGGGGATACGAAACGTGCGACGCCAATCGACGTTCTATGCGACGGCCATCCGGACGAAATGGCTCAGTACCTCCGCTATGTTCGTCGGCTCGATTTCTTCGAAACGCCGGATTACGAATATTTACGCAGACTGTTTACCGATCTCTTTGAACGAAGCGGTTTCGTCGATGACGGAGAATTCGACTGGACAGGAAAAACTATGGTAAGAACCAAGACGGTTACCACAAAAACTAAGTACACTAAAACTAAACAATTTTGGGAAAAACGTAAAAAGGGTTCTTATTATCTTTCTGTAACAGCCACCAAACGCGTACTATTTTCAACAAATCAAAAAGGCGCCGCCTTCTAATAAATTTAAAACTCGATCTGCAAAGGTAACGATTGTATTATGTCCCATGGCTATTCTCTTCTATAGGCTAGAATTTGTTATAATAATCCTTTATTATTATCATTATTATTAGTTAGGTACATTGCTTGCTTATGTATGTACTTAATTATTATTATTATTATTGCATTTATTGAGGTAATTTGTAATCGTTTTAATATCCAAACATTCAAGTTATCTTAATTTGTCGTTTTTTTATTAATAATAATATCTCAATTATGATAACTAACCTAAACCTTCAAAAAATAAATTTAATAAAATTATCCTATCCTATTCACAAAAAAGTTAATTACGAATAAAAACCTGCCTAGAAAAATTAAACTTTTATTGGATTCAAAAGATTTTATCCCTCACTTTCAAGGAGAATAACAAAACAGCTACTTCATAGACAAAATTGGGAAATTATCGAAGGTATAATGAAAAAATTTATCAGATTTTTTTATCCGACTTTTTTAAAAACTAACTAGGCGAAAAAAAATTAAATTTGAAATAGTAGTAAATTGATGTGTTCTTAATGAGGGTTATATTTTATTTGATCAATATTTCGTATAGTTTTATCTGAAATAAACAAATCTTTATTTCCATAATGCTATCTGCAGGGAAAAATGTTAGAACAAAAAAAAAGAAAAATATAATACAACGTCGTAACAAAAATATGGACTCAATGATTAATATAAACAGGTTTAGAAAAGAAATCATCTACTTTATAGAAGGTCCCTTCGATTAAATAAGCTCTTAAACATTTTTTGAATTGCTTTGTAGGTAAAATTTTTAAATTCATTGGTAAGAAATTGTATAATTTTATACAAAAATGCACAACACACTTTTGTATTCTAGTGTAACTTGTCTTAGGTTCTTGTTATTAGTTCTTCAAAATTATGTTTATTAAATTATTGCTTTTTTCTGTTTTTTTTTTAATTTATAATTTTTCTAAATTACTCATACAAAATTAGGGACATATAATTTTGCAAATCTAATAAGGGATCGTAATCGGATTCCCTTATTATTTTTTCGTCGTTTTTGAAATAACCGCAACCTATTTAATCACGATTTTCCGAAATTATTTGAAATATTGATAAAATAAAATATGCCCTTCATTCAGAACACATCAAGTTATTATTAGTTCAAATTTGAAATTTTTTCATCAAACAGTTTTTGAGAAAAAAAATCGCAAAGTCGAGCTTGTTCGCAGATCAACATTTTTTCATTATACCTGCGACAATTACTACACGAGTGTGACAAAAAAATGAAATTACCACACATTATAAAGAATTAAATTACGCGTCAAACAAAATTAGTCCCAATTTTTTTTATTGAGTAGTTTCTTTGTTATTGAGCTTCAAAGTGGGGGGTAAAATCAAGATCACCTTGAGACGCATGGCTAACCCTGAATTATACTAATTCTGGATCAGTCTTAGAACAAGAATCATTCTGGGTCAAAACGAAGTTAAGATGCATGATTCTAAATTGATTTTAGAACAAGAATCATTCTGCTTTAGCCATGCGTCTCTCAAAACGAAGTTGAGTCGCATGGCTAAACCTGAATGGTTCTAGTTCTAGATCGATTTTAGAACAAGAATCATTCAGGTTTAACCATACGTCTCTTAAGGGAGCCTTAAGACGCATTGCTAAACCTGAATGATTCTTGTTCTAAAATCGATATAGAACTAGAACCATTCAGGTTTAGCCATGCGTCTCAACTTCGTTTCTAAAATCGATTTAGAACTAGAATCATTCAGGTTTAGCCATGCGTCTCAACTTCGTTTTGAGAAACTCAAAGCTAAACCTGAATGATTCTTGTTTTAAGACCTATCTAGAACTAGAATCATTAAGGTGTAGCTTCGCGTCTCTTAAGACTACCCTGAGACGCATAGCTAAACCTGAATAATTATTCTCTCAAGACTAAACTGAATTGAGTTATGAAAATCATAAGATATCGTAATATTGCTGCAATAAGAATAAAACCCTTTCTTAATCTCAAATTATGTTAAAAAAAATCCGATTAAAAATGAATGAATGAATTAATTTATTTATTTAAAAAAAGATGTTTTAAAAATATCATTTTTCAGAGTACCCCAGTAGGTTCTTTACAAACGACAGGTCACGAGGTTGTGGTATCACCAAACAGAGAACGTCACATACCTAATAAGGTATTAAAAATTAATCAGAAAATTTTTTTTATAAAAAAAAATAATATTATAGAATCCCCCAAAATCGAACGCATGGCCCGAAGCATCCAAACAAAGTACATTGGGTAATTTAACGCCAGCGGATAGACACGGATCGGTTCAAGTTGTGAGTTCAACGAATGGTGAATTAAACGCGGACGATCCAACTGCCGGACAAAGCAACACGCCGATAACGCAACAGCAAGAAATCGAATTATTGGATGAAACAAAGTGAGTAAAAGATGAATTTTAAAAGGGGCTTATGTGAAAATAACAGGTCTGTTTTTATTAAAAACAGACCTAATAAATTCTAAGGGGGGGTGGAACGAACCATGATGGCGAGTCAGTTGGGATTTGGATTGTTGTTGTTGTTTCAGGTGTTGCTGCTTCTTTAAACGGAAGAAGAAAAAAGGGGTTAGAACAAAATGACTACAATACAGCGAGACGGATCAACACCTCACGCTATTACCATGCGGTCACAGTAATGCTGCTACACTCAATTGACTCTTGTTTAATTAAATGAAACAAACAAATTTTGAAACAAAAAAAGAGAAAGAAAAATATGGTAAAATAAAAAAAAATCAAGACCAACATATAGTTGTTATTATGTTATTTACTATTTAATAGCTAAATGTAGGGTTAGTTTTAATTTCAAATATAAATATTTTAAGTGGATTACCTAACTGCATTATTATATTGTAATAAGAGCCTTACTCGTATTTTCTCTTTCATTCATTTTTCGTACCCGATTATGATTAATATTTAATTTACAAAAAAGATTGAAAAAAATTCTTTTATGTAGTATATTATTTATTGTAATCCTTACCAAATACTACCTTAGATTAATTACTAATCCATTTTCTTTATTATTATTATTATTTTATTTTATTTTTTCGTTCATTCATAATTTGTAAATATCTAATTAATGTAAAATTTAAAAATTGTCATTGTCTCCTATTTTATTATTTTTTCTCAATACAATTGTTTGTAATTATTCTTGTTTTCCTCAATTTTTGTTTTATTTTTTATTTTATTTTAATTTATGAGTAAGGTTCTGATCGCTAAAAAAATAATACAAAAAAATGACTTTTTATCTAAAATTCGGAAAGTTCTAACTTTTAAAATTAATTATAAATAAAGTTAGAACTCTTTGATCTCGAGACGGAAAGGAAATTAATTAAATCTAAATACGCTGACAATGGTGTAATATACAAAAAATAAAAAACTATACAGGCCTTCACGACGATTATGTTGTTCTTAAAACAAAGAAGATTTAAATAAATTTAAAATTAAATTGAATTGCGTGTAGTACGACATTTCGAAAATTATTAATAAATATATATTCGACTTTATTACAGTTTTTTAAAAAAACTATTTGCTTGAAAGTTTAATGACGAATGAAAATTGTACATACAAATCCAAAAATAAATAAATAAAAGCATTGGCGTATTGAATATTTTCTATCGGACGTAAAAAATTGTTTATTAATTCCAAAAAAGAATTTTATCCATTATAGAATTTGAAAGTATTCGAAAGAAAGTATTAGGATCTTGTATTATAATCTACATTCAATATAACAAGCTTTCAATATTATGTGGTTAACAGATTGTGATTTTATTATTGTGCGATATAAAAATTGCTTTGTTTATCACCCATTTTCTTCTTCTCTTTTTATCCTTTCTTTCCTTATTTTTATGTGCCCGAATGTAAAACAATACAATAAATCATAGCTGTTAACTATCCAATTTGAACAACAACTGTACCTTTTGTGAATTGTATTTCTATAAAATAGAATGCAAAAAATAATGTTTTAAAATCGTTTTATTTAATCCATTTACAAAAAATAACAATAATAACTTCACCAAATTAAAAAAAAATTTGATTAAACCCGCGAACCCTCTTTTTTAACAAAAATACATCATTATTATTATAACATGTATGGAATGATTGCTTTTCTCGATTTTGGGTAATCCTTGAATTCTTTTTTATAATTTTTGTGTTTGTTTATTGCCCAAAGGGTCATTTGATACATCCCGGCCATTGCGAATATTAATGCTAAAAAAAAATGATTAAATCAAATTAAAAATAATAAATATTTCTTTTACCTGGAACACAACTAGTTAAAATCGAAAACCCAATCCAAGCCCCATACTCATAAGTATAATTAGGACAAGAAACCAAATTAAACAATTTCGTAAAAAAATTATTATTGGGTTTAGGAATTTTTCGCACTGTCGATCCAGCGGGACGCAAATCTCTTAATAATAAATGAATACTTAAATTGCCCAATTCGCAAAACTAAAAATAAATATTATTGAATTAATTATTAATCAATTATTTTATTTCTTACAATAAACATCCCTAATCCAAATGCCATTTGTAACAGGGATGGCTCAGTAAATAACGGGTGATTTACGTGTACGGCAATGTAAGCGGCGAAACCCCAATAATAAGCGCAATTTTTAAATAAGCTTCTTATTGGCATCGTGGCGTGAGAAAAACGATGAACGAAAATTGATTCGTAAATTCGTTTTAAGTAATGGAATGACCAACAGCAAACAGCAATTCTAAAAAAAATGTTTTTTTAATATATTTTTCTTTATATAAATTGTCTCAAATGTCTAGAATTTAGTTAATAAGTTTTGTTAAGTCGTCATCATTGTAATATTTTGATGGTGCGGAGTTTAATATGGCTAAAAATCTGACAGATTTGTTAAATAGCTATTAAAGATTTATGGTTATGAAGGTCATAGTAGGGATTCTCAGCATATTTCGAGTGCTAGATTTAATACATTAACAACTCTTATAAAAAAAATCGTGAGATGTTGAAATCTGTTTAAAAATCACCCAATTTTAATAATATGTGTTATATATAAGCATAAGATCATAAGATTGTGAAAGTGATATAATTATGAAGAAATAACAAACAAAATAAAATAAAAAGTGGTACAAAAGTTCAATAATCGCCATTAATTGTCTAATTTTTGCATATTATGCGTTCAATTTGGGAAATCATCAAATATATCAGATATAAATGAATAAGCTAATAATATTTTAAAATTTTTTTGAGCACCTATACATTCAAATACTTCCAGCAAACTTGATATTTCTTTTTAAGACTTGATGTGCTTCCAGAAAATTTATTTCTGCTTCTAGATGATTGATAATGCTTCAACAAACTTAAAATGTTTCCAGAAGACTTGCAATGCTTTCAGAAAGAAGCCTTGACTAATTTAGAAGTAGATTCATTCAGGTTTAGCCATGCGTTTCTCAAAACGAAGTTGAGACGCATGGTTAAACCTGAATGATTCTTGTTCTTAGATCGATCTAGAACTAGAATTATTCAGGTTTAGCTATGCGTTTCAACTTCGTTTTGAGAGACGCATGGCTAAACCTGAATGGTTGTTGTTCTTAGATCGACCTAGAACTAGAATTATTCAGGTTTAGCTATGCGTTTCTCAAAACTGCCTTGAGACGCATGGCTAAACCTGAATGATTCTTGTTCTTAGGTCAATCTGGAACTAGAATCATTCAGGTTTAGCCATGCGTTTCTCAAAACGAAGTTGAGACGCATGGCTAAACCCGAATGATTCTTGTTCTTAGATCGAACAATTCGATCCAGATATTTTAAGAAGTCGATTATCTAGGATTTTTAAAATCTAATCAAGGGAATTGTTAATTTTATGAAATTGTACAAATTTAGGTTGACTTCAAAACTTGATATCTCAGAAACGAATTTAGATACATACTTTCCTTTATAAATGACAATCAATTTCATATAGATATCGTAAGAATTCGATTTTTTACAATTTTTCAAACATAATGAAGGAAATTGTTAATTTCATGAAATGCTTTAAATTTAGGTTGAGTTTTTCAAAAAGGCATTGAGATATTCAAGTATGGTTTTGATCTCAAAAAAGTGTATACTTTCCTTTATAAATAACAAACAATTTCATCCAGATATCGTAAGAATGCGATTTTTTACGATTTTTTAAATATAATAAAGGAAATTGTTAATTTCATAAAATGCTTAAAATTTAGATTGAATTTCTTAAAAACGCATTGATGTATTGAAGTACATCAAAATGGTAAAATTTGTGTGACTTGATACTTTATTAAAACTTGAAATGTTTCCAGAAAAACTTAACATGTTTAAAAAAGGTTTGAATGTAGGCTTCTTGAATCTCAATAGCGGTGTTAACTCAACAATATCTGGTTATGAATTATGTATTCTTACACCATAATAAACTGAAAATTCTGGCTAGAATATAATCATAATTAAGCCATATCTGGTTATGGATTGTATATCTTATGCTATTATAAATAATTTATGTTCGACATTTAACGCAAAAGCTAAATATTTAATGCAAAAAAGACATTTTTATTACAAAAGGCAAGAAACTGTTAATGATATTTAGCTTTCAAAATACCAAGCATTGTTGGTGTACAAAATATTTATGTAAAAGTTTAAAAATGCTTATTAAATAAATTAAGTTCGGTATTTGAATGCTTAATTTTTTCAAAGTAAATTTTTTTAACGGAAATCTAATTAATATTTGTCTTTATCTATCATTTTAAATTATTATTCTATTATTTATAATCGAATTAACACTTTTAATATAAAGATCTAATCTTTATTGGCTGTAAAATAATAAAATTTTCAGTATTTAATAATAATTTCACCCAAATACATTTTGTTCTGTTCTAAAAAATTACTAATTTTAAATAATCACTAATTATTATTAATTGTAAAATTATTTTGTGACGTTTATGGGGTTTTCTCTTATAAAATAAATCTCCATTATTAAAAAAAAAACTAAAGCTCAGTTTGAAAAATACCAAAAATATGTACCTAATTTTGCTAAATTTTCAAATAAACCAAAAAAATTTATAATTTTTTTTACATTTAAAGCTATCAATGATGTAATCTATTTCTCCAAATGTTTTATCTCAATTTTTTTATGATTTGAGTACATTCCAGACATTCGACACACCTTATAATTTAATTAAATAAATAACTTACTTAGCCCCCAAAGAATATGGAGCATTCGAATCTGCATAAATAAATCCAGGACGTAATGCAAAAAGGATATACACGATAAGTGGTCCGAAATATTCAGCCACAAAAACTGTTCTCCACCCAATTTGGAGACCCAAATCTTTAACATAAAGAGTTGACCCATTCGATAATCCTAATCCGGCTAGAGATGTACTATCTTTTAAGTCTTTCCCTTTTAATTCGCTGCGAATGGATTGACGATGAATGGACAATTTTTTAATGGAACGTGAAATTTCCTTTTTTAAGTTTCCTACAGTATCTGAAGGCTGCACGGAGACTTTGCAAAGGGATTTATTACTTGTTGAGAAAATATTTAGCTAAAATAAAAATTTGATGAAAATTAATTAGTCGAGAAAATGAAGCTTACCTCCATGCTGACGGTGCAAATTAGCTGCTTGAAATGATTTCGATTCAATAGATCCCCAGCCGTTAATTATTGAATAATATTAAAGGTAGTTTGTTTGCTCTTTGACCACCTAATGACGTATGATGCTTCAAACAAGTTATCTGACTCGTCGTGTACTTGCTAAATATCTAAATTGATTAAATTATTAAAAATTATTAATCATTAAAAGGAATTTATTTAAAAAAATAAAATGAAATAATATTTATTTATTAACATTCTAGAATATTTTTAGTGAAAAAATTTTTTAATAATTGGTACCGCCGATCTGAAGTTGGCAACACGTTTGTACGCTGTGTTTTTAGAGTAAACGGGCGGAGTCCGGTGTGATTGTGTCGTTAGTAATATAACGTTTAAAGAGGAAATACAAGAACAATATGGGTTGCGCTGTTAGCACAGCGGGCGATAAAGAGGCGACGGAACGTTCCAAGAAAATCGACAGGGATTTAAGGGCCGATGGGGAGCGGGCCGCCAGCGAAGTTAAACTTCTTCTGCTCGGTATGTGAGTCATGTTAACGATAACCCGATTTCTATTTCGGTTTTTCAAAAATAGGAGCCGGCGAATCTGGAAAAAGTACCATCGTTAAGCAGATGAAAATAATCCACGAAACTGGGTACTCTAAGGAAGAAAGAGAGCAATATAGACCTGTTGTATACAGCAATACCATACAAAGTCTTATGGCTATTATCAGAGCTATGGGACAATTAAGAATTGATTTTGCAGATCCCACTAAAGCTGTAAGTATTTTTAGTAATAAGTCTTAAGAGGCTAATTTATTAGGTCGGTTAGTTTCTAAGGGGCGCAGACAACGGACGCTCGGTAGCAAGAAGGTGGAGTTTATTTTTTTATTTAGCCAGCACGAGAAATTCGAATCCATATATTTTATTCTTCAATATGAATGGAATATTAATTTTTTATAACAAAAAAAAATTAGATAAAGACTTCGAGATTTAAGATTTTGGATATTGAGGTTTTATAAGTTCAGTGTATGGCAATGCAAAAATCAATTGCAAATGGAATAAATAAATTATATCTTTGTATTATCATGATCTCATAATATTTAGGTGATTCAGAGTAACCGTACAAGTAATTTTATTTAAAACCAGAGGTTTCTACAAGGTCAAGATAAAACATGTAATAATTAAAACCCTTGTTTATACAGGGTGTTTCGGTGACTCGGGCACAAATTAGACCACATATACTAGAGTAAAAATAATAATGATTCGTGTAAAAATTTTTAGTCTAAATCAATAAATGGTCACTAAAGTCAAAAATTTTTAACTGATTTTTCCAAATATTTTCAATACTGTTAACCCTTATGTGACTGAAATAGTACCAGTACTAATTCCATATTTAATATCTTATAACTTGTTTATTTATTATTCTTTGTACGCAAATCTGCGTGACATCTTGAAGTATAGCATTGTCAAAATATTTTTTGCATTTTTTTAATTTTTGTTTGGTTAAAATCATGTTGAAAAATTTTAAATCTCTTAATGTGTGACCCAAGTATTAAGACATAAGCAGAATATAGAAATACTATTTTATTGGCAATGATAAACAAATACTTTAACTCAAAAACGGTAAATTTGATCTAAATTTCGTAATAGTAATAAAAGTTTCTAAAATAAATTTTCTATTGGAAGGTGTAAAAATAAGTGTAGGTTTACGAGCAAATAAAAAAGTTCTGAGCAAATAAATTTTAGGAACACTCTGTATAACATTGTCCTGTAGATTGATTTAACTCACAAACTATCTAATGATTCTACCTTTAACAGTGTTGTAAATATTTAGAAAAATCAGTTAAAATTTCTTGACTTTGATGACCTATAACTTCGCCATTTATTGATTTAGACCAAAAATTTTTACATGAATCATCATCGTTTTTACTTTAGTATACGTGATCTAACTCTAACAGCAAATGAGAGAAACTTTGTTTATGAATGAACTTGTAGTATGAGCTGCATACTCAAATTATAAAATTAATATGATTTTATATTGATTTTTTACCCAAAAAGACTTTTCATAAATAATATGGAATTGTTTTAAAAGGACCAATTACAAATATACAGGGTGTGGCACTTAAGACGCCTTGAACCATAGCTCCTTTACAATAAAAGCTATCGAAAAAAATCTAAGAGCAAAGTGGTGCATAATTACCATCGCTATGTGTCAAAAATATTTCTATTTCTATCATCAGTGGCGTACCAAACTTATGTTTTTTTTAATGGATTGCCCTATTTTATTATTGCAGATTTGGCAAGTGCTCGAAGAGTACTTCTTTTTTTATCTAACATGTTATACCCTTAACTTTAGCGGTTTCGCTGTTATAACCCCTTCTTTCAAAATTGCGCCCCATTTTTGACAATTTTTCAGGTTAAGACCTCGTATACCTTAAAATAATTCTTTTCGGGTAATTTATGAAAAAAAAAAAAATTTTTGATTGTGTTGTGCCCTTATCTAACACAAGTTAAGGGTTCTTGAGCTAATGTCCGTAAAGAAAACACTCGATGATGTTTTATTGGTTTTTATTTATTAACGTTGATTTGACGATGTTACAACGACGATTCCACGGACGACGAACTTATAAATAATGTGAAGACGGACGACGGACGTTCAAAAGAAGATTTTCAAATTGAGATATGTTACTTTTAGTTTTGACGAGAATTTAGAATGGCACTTAGACCACAAATGGTCTTTTCCATAAAAAGAATAATGAAATGAATGACGAATGAATAAATGATGATCCTTAATCTAGCGTTCCCGGACTATTTATGCCCTCGGCCTACCTACGCATTTTTTTCCCTACTTTACTTAAACCTAAGTGCGTGTATGGTACGCGCAAAATCACCTCTGCATTGTTGAAGGCAATGCAGCGTCGACATTTGTATAATCAAACAAAAAACTACGAGGAATACTTGGAAAGAAACACTTATCACTATGAGAAAATATTATAAAGTAATTTAAAACAACTTCTCGTGGTGGGAATTTAATATTATTAAATTAATAATTAATTTAATATTAATATTAAATTAATTTTTAATATTATTATTGTGGAAATATTAGAAGGGAATTTTTATAAACTAACTCGGTATAAGAAAATAATACAATTAATTATAAATGCGATTTACAGGGTTCGTAACAATTGATCTTCGCATGTTGTCATTTTTTTCGAAAATTTTAAATGGCACCCCCCTAAAAAAATTACGGCGTTGTACAGCCATAACTATAAATTTTCCATTGGTATAAAAAAATCACACATTACATAACAAAATTTCGGAGAAAGTATCGCAAATGGCGGGAAACATTTTCCGTTCCCAAGTGTGCTATGAGAAAACAAAAACACAAATACGGTCAACGTAATATGTCTTTATTCAACATGATATAAAAAATGCAGATAAACAAAATTTAACGACTCTTTGAAATGACGACCTTCCTACTGAAGGCATAACCGCTACCTCGACTCACAGGCGCTAGACACTGCCCTAAGGACTTCTGGTGATATACCGCGGAAAGCCGCGCGAATTCTTTCCTTCATATTCTCGACTGTAGTTGGTACCGTCCTGTAAACCTCGTCTTTGATATGGCCCCAAAGGAAGAAGTCAAGGGGAGTGAGGTCAAGTGATCTTGGCGGCCACCTCACAGAACCCCCACGACCAATCCAGGAATCCGGAACCGTTTAATCGAGAAATTCCTGAACGACACGGCTATTATGTGCAGGAGATCACCAAAGTCGTCGTGAAGAAACCACAAATAACTGTTGCCATTCAGATGCCCCTCGATGAAATAAGGACCCAAAAGGTGTTCTCCAAGTATGCCCCCCCCCCCCCAAACATTCAGAGACCATCTTTACTGGTGGTTTATCATTCTCATGGCGTATGGGTTTTCATCAGCGTAATAATGGTAGTTGTGGCGATTGACATGCCCATTTCTATGAAACGTTGCTTCATCAGAAAATAATACGCGTATAAGAAATGATTCCTCTTCCTTAATTTTGTTGAGAAATCTTGCCTCGCATGAAAATCTCGAGGTTGCAATTCTTGGTGCAGTTGAATCTTAAATGGACGGAATTTGTTCATTATTTTCGGTCAAAACTGCCTTCTTTCTAATTCTCCTTGGCCGTTTCACACTTCCCGTAGTAGTAAATCTCCCCAACACTTTTTTAAACGCACGTTCATTTGAATATGCCCTCTGCGGATATCTCGTGACGCCAAGAAACAATTCTTGTTACATTCTCCAAGAATAAATATCATTTCAACCATTTCTTCTGTTCGGAACATTTTTAGAACGTTTATCAAAAATGACTTATGACTGCTGCTGGCGTCTAATAATTTACTTTGACAATTACATATCTTTTGTTTTCTCATGGCACCCTTGGGAATGGAAAACGTTTTGCGCCATTTGCGATAAAATTTCTTTTTACGCCGAAATTTTGTTATCCAATGTGTGATTTTTTTATACCAATGGAAAATTTAGAGTTTTGGCTGTACAACGCCGTAATTTTTTTAGGGGAGTGCCAATTGAAATTTTCGAGAAAAATGATAACTCATCCCTATACATATTTTCAAAAACCCGTTTCTATGCTATCAGACGAATCTGACTTAATTTAAATTAGATCAACTCATTGGGATCAAAATTTTAAGTATTATTTAGAATTATTTATTCTCTTATTTTTATAGGTTTTTGTATTTTTAAATTAAACTTGGTTACCATCTCAATGGTCTTTGTCTTTTATTCAGATTTTAAATTTTATAAATTCTTCCAAATATTTATTCATCTTGGGTTGGGTACATACCTTGGGAATTTTCACTTGAAAATAAATACCCCGGTATTTAACAACACTGATTACAGTACGTGGATGATAGAAAAACTAATAATGAAATGCGCCATGTTAATTAAGCAAATATTTATAAAATACAACATACCATCAGAATACCAGCAGTGTCTCTGACAATCTTTTGAGCAGTTATTTTTTTTAAGAAAAGTTAACTTAATTTAAAAATCGCCCAAAGTTACAAGAGTTGTTTATTATATATTTTATTTTTTACTTTTAACAACTATAAATTTTTAAATAATTTTAAACATTTAAACATTTTTTTAACATTTGCATCAGATGTTGTGGTGTTTTCAAACTTTTGCTTATATTGTGACTGATGAGAACAGTCACATCCCCATTTTATATACCATTTTTAAATTTTTCAATTCGTCATCATTCAACATAAGCAATTCATCTTTTAGGAATTCACATAATCGGGACTTGTGGTCTAGTAAATTATGTAACTAATTTTGTAAAGTTTATATTTGGTCGTCCAATTCCCGAAGATCGTTTTTCAGTGGAAATACTAAATGTGCCATCCAGCCAAGCTGCATTCTTCTTTAAAAATATTTCGTGTTGTTTATGAGCACCTTGCCATTTAGTTCTAAATTTCGATGTTAATATCCTCATTTGAAGAAAAACACTTCTATATCCTCTTTCGCAAAATTCTTATCATTAACTAAATAATTTTCCATAAAGTCCAATTTCTTGGAAAAAGTTTTTTCAAGGTATTGTCGACAAGATTTTTACGGGGTACTACTATCCTTAGATTTTTTCATTAGATATCCTTAGATTTTCCTTACAATTTCTTGGATAACTAATCCTTGACAGTTTTGAGGTTTCAGATCTCAAAAGTGTAGTTATTTGACAGAAAAATCATGAAAAGTGCGTTCAATAGTACATATTATGACTTAATATATATAATATAATCACAATATATTTTTTTAATAGGATATCGCACGGCAATTTTTTACTTACGCAAGTACAGCGGAAGAAGGTGAACTTCCTCCGGAACTGGTGATATTGATGAAAAAATTGTGGCAAGACCCCGGGGTGCAACTTTGTTTTGCCCGATCTAGGGAGTACCAATTAAACGATTCGGCCGCTTATTATTTGAACTCATTGGATAGGATATCCCAACAAAGCTACATTCCATCACAACAAGACGTCTTAAGAACCAGAGTAAAAACCACCGGAATCGTTGAAACTCAATTTTCATTTAAAGGATTACACTTCAAGTAAGAATAAAAACTTTGTTGATTAAATTAATTAAAAATTAATTTGTTATCAGGATGTTTGATGTTGGCGGTCAACGTTCTGAGCGAAAAAAATGGATTCATTGTTTCGAAGGTGTAACGGCCATTATTTTTTGTGTCGCCTTATCAGGTAAACATATTCATAAATTAATTAACCAAAAAAGATTAAATAATTTTTATTTTTTAACTTAGGTTATGACTTAGTTTTGGCGGAAGACGAAGAAATGAACCGAATGGTTGAATCGATGAAATTATTCGACTCAATTTGTAACAGCAAATGGTTCGTTTCAACCTCCATCATTCTCTTCCTGAACAAAAAAGACTTATTTGAGGAAAAAATCACCCGGAGCCCGTTAACGATATGTTTCCCAGAATACACGGGACAAAACACTTACGAAGAAGCCTCGGCGTATATACGAACGAAATTCGAAAACTTGAACAAACGCAAAGACCAAAAGGAAATTTACACGCACTTCACGTGTGCCACCGACACAAATAACATTCAATTCGTTTTCGACGCCGTCACCGACGTCATTATCAAAAATAATTTGAAAGATTGCGGACTGTTAATGTAAAGAAATCGCACAACTTTGCACAACGTGATATTTTTTTTGTATAGCTTAAGGGGTTTTTCTTGAAAACGAATTAAACAAGTTTTATATATATTCAAAAGCTCAAACTGTAGATAAAGCGAAACGAAAAGATTGAGAAAAAGAAAAAGTGTCTTACAGTGCCAATATTCCCCAAATATGTTATCATTAATATTTTTTTATCTATTTATGGGGGTAATTAATATTTTTTGTATAAATTTACACTTGTTGTTGTGCCAATTTGGCACAATTTGTTATAAAAATTCTGATATACAACAAAAAGTATTTTTTATAAGGCTTATACACCCCCGACTCAAGAACTGATTACGAAAAAAATAATAATTAATAAAATAATCATAATCGCACTAATTGACTCAGGATTACATGATATACATTTATATAAACATTCATTAAAACAATAAATAGTATTAATTGGAAAATAATCTTAAATAAAAAGCTGGATCATTTTAACGAACCGTCTTTAAATGGGATTATTATGTTGTTCAAGAAAGGAGACAAAATGTATTTATTAATTAAAGTATAAAAATTATTTACTATATTTGTATCTTGTTACGATTAAGATTCGCGCAGGATGTATATTAATTCCAACTACATCATTTTTTTTGTACTATAAACATACTGATTTTTTACTTTTATATTTTTTATATTTGAATAATTAAAAATTTAACCATTGTAAAATAGATATTATTCAAAATAAATCTTATTTCATTTCTTTAATAACCCCAACAAAAATTACTAATTTAAAACTCTCAGCGAATTTTTTAATCATCCTAATATCCGACATAATTAATGTAATATTAAATGAGAATAAAAAGTTTTCAGCGAATCTTTTAAATATTTTATATTAAATTCATGAAATAGAACGTTTTAGCTTTAATTTAAGATATAATTCATTTTTTAATTCCCAAAAATAAGATCTCAGCGAATTTTTTAATCATCCTATTATCCGACATAATTAATGTAATATTAAATGAGAATAAAAAGTTTTCAGCGAATCTTTTAAATATTTTATATTAATTTCATGAAATAGAACGTTTTAACTTTAATTTAAGATATAATCCATTTTTAATTCCCAAAAATAAGATCTCAGCGAATTTTTTAATCATCCTAATAACCGACATAATTAATGTAATATTAAATAAGAATAATAAGTTTAAAGAGAATCTTTTAAATATTTAAATATTTTATATTAAATTCATAAAGTAGAACGTTTTAGCTTTAATTTAAGATATAATCAATTTTTTAATTCCCAAAAATAAGATCTCAGCGAATTTTATAATCATCTTAATATCTGATATAGCGTAATATTAAATGGGAATAATAAGTTTTCAGCGAATCTTTTCAATATTTAAATATCGTAGGTTTAGCCATGCGTCTTAAGGCTATCTTGAGAGACCCATGGCTAAACCTGAATGATTCTAGTTCTAGATCGATTTTAGAACAAGAATCATTCTGGTTTAGCCATGCGTCTCAACTTCGTTTTGAGAGACGCATGGCTAAACCTGAATGATTCTAGTTCTAAATTAGTCTTAGAACTAGAATCATTCAAATTTATCCACGCATCTCAAAGCAATCTGGAGAGTAAATTTTTTTAACCCCAACAAAAATTACTAATTAAAAACTTGAATAATAAATTTATTTGTTAGTAAAAAAAAACATAAAAAAAATCATAAAAAAATCAAATAAATAAACATAGAGGTAGTTAAAATATATACACAAAAACTTAAAACAATTTAAAATTAAGTATTAGATTTGCAATGCGAACAAAGACAACCGCAAATACAAGTTAAGCACTTAATAGGTCCAGTACTAGCCGCTTCATAATAAACGATATCGATTAAGAAGCAAGCGCCGATCAAAACTGCTTTCATTCTAACGTCCAAATTTAGCGGAAAACTTATTCCGAAGTTCTCCGCGTCCGTTCCGATTTCTTGGACCAATCCGGACCAATATTTAGCGATTTTTCCGATTTTTGTTTTTTCGTCGGCCGATAAAATTTTGAACTCCACTTCGCCGCAACAAAAAGTCGCGGTACAATAGGGTCCTTTAATTTTTAAAACGACTTCTCCCGCTGGGTCGACTATCAAAAAACGGGGGTTCATAAAACTCCACTCTTGTTGTATTCTGCCTAATAAATTTCCGGGGGGCGAATAAATTTCCATCGTCTAGTAAAATAAAAAATAATAATAAATTTTTGTTTTTAATTAATTTTACCTGTAAACAACAAGGAAATAAACAAGAATCACAACTTGCTGGTCTTCTAATATGAATCACTTCTTTTGAGCGATTATCGAAAACTTTAATTTGAAAAGGTCGATAAGACCCTAAACAATTTCGGGCCATATAGCCGCTATCTTCCGCGGCGAAATACACTTTTTGTCGGTTTTTATTTTTTATTGAAAATTTATTTTTCGATTCAAAATCCATTAATACTTCGGTTAATTCAATTTTTTGCTTCACCATCAGTTCGTCCACCACCGTTAAATATTCCAAACCCGGCGGACAATTGGGTATGGTTTGCGGAATTTCCATCCATTGACCTTAAACAATACAAAAAAAACAATAAAAATGATTTTTGCTTAATAAACCTTGACCATGACCCTAAGTTCAAATTAAAACCAATTAAATGCATAGGCAACTTATAACACCGATGATCTCATCATTATGAAATTCTTTTACCTTCTGGGACTCCAATACCTGTTGGTTGAGTGATTATGGCTCCTGGGTAACCGGGTGGGGACGGTAAATACCCTCGATTTGACGGGGGGTACCCATGATAAGCGTTTGCGTTGTTATATTGGGGGTTATAAGGGGAATACCCTACGATTAATATATGATTAAAAAAATATTTAAATATTCTAATTTATTTTAATTTACCTAAATTTTGAGGTGGTTGAGGTGGAATAATATTCACTTGAGGGCTTGTATGAGGTGGTTGGGGATGAGTTGGAGGTAATTGTGGGTAAGGAGGACATACTTGAGTTGGAACACCTTTAAATAATAAAATTATCTTTTTTGTCTTCATTTTCATTGTTGTGTACTTACTTTGATTTTGAGGATTACCGACATTCTCTGACATTATTTTTCGTCTCACTCAATCACTCACAATTTATTTTTAAAAGTTTAGGTGTGCTGGCGACGTGCTTCAATGTGAGTAAATGTGAGAGTGAAGATTTCATTGCAGAGAGAACAACAAAACGAGAACGACGACCTTGAACGCCCAACCATTCGTTTACAAATAAAAACATTCATTGAATTGAAAATTTCTTTCAATAAATATCAAGTTGCAAATAATAAAAAGATTTTGTATTTATTCATATTATAAATATATTTGTTATGTACGTTAGCCATAAAATAAAGTCACAGTATATTATATATATATTAGAAAACGTTCATATATAGAATATATATCTAACATTGTAAACGCTTAAAAACATTTAACAAAAAAATAATAAAAGGCGATTTAAAAACAATACATTTGTGCTTATTTTTTCGTTAAAATAAAAATATTTGTTTTAATGAAGAACTCCTTCACTGTTCTTCTCGAAGAACATAGCATCAATAAGGAAGCACGCCCCAAGCATCACAGCTTTCATGCGAACGTCCAAATCCATGGGAAAAGTGATTCCAAAATTATCCGAATCCGTATACGCTTCTCGAATCAATCCCGACCATTGTTTGGAGATTTTACCCACTTGAGTGCCCCCATCGGCCGACATTACCTTAAATTCGACGTCGCCACAAATGCTCATTGTGCAGAAAGGACCTTCTATGCGCAAAACGGTTTCGCCATTTGAATTGTTTACTTTAAACGATGGACAACAGAGTGTCCATTCTTGTTCGACTGACCCAACCACGTTTCCGGGTGGTGATGAAACTTCCATACTCTTAAAATTAATTCAATTGAAATATATTAATAATAAAAAAAAAATAATAAAAATAATTTTCAGTTTAAAAAAATTAATTGAAATAATTTTCGTGAAGTTTTATTATCATTACATAAACACGTGAGTTTAAAGCAATGAAATTAATTTAGAAGGTATAAGAATGGCGATAATATGTAGTGATCTATCTAGATCAATTTAAGAACAAGAATAATTATGGTTTAGCCACGGGTCTCAAGGTTGTCTTGAGAAATGCATGGCAAAACCAGAATGATTCTAGTTTTAGATCAGCCTTAGAACAAGAATCATTCAGGTTTAGCCATGCGTTTCTCAAAACGAAGCTGAGACGCATGGCTGAACCTGAACGATTCTAGTTTTAAGCTTGATCTAGAACTAGAATCATTCAGGCTTAGCCAAGCGTCTTAAGGATGTCTTGAGAGACGCATGGCTAAATCTGAATGATTCTAGTTCTAGATCGATTTTAAAACAAGAATTATTCTGGTTTAGCCATGCGTCTCAAGGCTGTCTTGAGAGACGCATGGCTAAACCTGAATGATTCTAGTTCTAGATCGATTTTAGAACAAGAATTATTCTGGTTTAGCCATGTGTCTCAATTTCGTTTTGAGAGACGCATGGCTAAACCTGAATGATTCTAGTTCTAGATCGATCTTAGAACAAGAATTATTCTGGTTTAGCCATAAGTCTCAAGGCTGTGTTGAGAGGCGTATCGCTAAACCTGAATGATTCTAGTTCTAGATCGATCTTAGAACAAGAATCATTCTGGTTTAGCCATACGTCTCAAGGCTGTGTTGAGAGACGTATGGCTAAACCTGAATGATTCTAGTTCTAGATCAATTTTAGAACAAGAATTATTCTGGTTTAGCCATGCGTCTCAACTTCGTTTTGAGAGACGCATGGCTAAACTTGAATGATTCTAGTTCTAGATCGATCTTAGAACAAGAATCATTCTGGTTTAGCCATGCGTCATAAGGCTGTGTTGAGAGACGCATGGCTAAACCTGAATGATTCTAGTTCTAGATCGATCTTAGAACAAGAATCATTCAGGTTTAGTCATGGGTCTCAACTTCGTTTTGAGAGACCCATGACTAAACCTGAATGATTCTAGTTCTAGATCGATCTTAGAACAAGAATTATTCTGGTTTAGCCATGCGTCTCAAGGCTGTCTTGAGAGACGCATGGCTAAACCTGAATGATTCTAGTTCTAGATCGATTTTAGAACAAGAATTATTCTGGTTTAGCCATGCGTCTCAACTTCGTTTTGAGAGACGCATGGCTAAACTTGAATGATTCTAGTTCTAGATCGATCTTAAAACAAGAATCATTCTGGTTTAGCCATGCATCTCAAGGCTGTGTTGAGAGACGCATGGCTAAACCTGAATGATTCTAGTTCTAGATCGATCTTAGAACAAGAATCATTCAGGTTTAGCCATGCGTTTCAACTTCGTTTTGAGAGACCCATGACTAAACCTGAATGATTCTAGTTCTAGATCGATCTTAGAACAAGAATTATTCTGGTTTAGCCATGCGTCTCAAAGCTGTCTTGAGAGACGCATGGCTAAACCTGAATGATTCTTCTTCTAAATTAGTCTTAGAATTAGAATCATTCAGGTTTAGCCATGCGTCTCAAGGTAATTTTGAGAGACGCATGGCTAAACTTGAATGATTCTTGTTCTAGATCAGCCTTAGAACTAGAATGAATCAGGTTTAGCCATGCGTCTCAACTTCGTTTTGAGAGACGCATGGCTAAACCTGAATGATTCTTGTTCTAAATTAGTCTTAGAATTAGAATTATTCAGGTTCTAGAATCATTCATGGCTAAACCTGAATGATTCTAGTTCTATGATTAAAGACGGCATTAAGAATATCTTGTTAGTTCTAGTTTTACATCAATTCAAATATAAAGGGTTGAGTCTTTATATTTGGTCTGAAATAGAGTAATTAACAAAGTGATTTGGTAACTATGGAATTTTTTTTTTAATTTCGCATAAAAAGAGTGAATAATTTCGTCATTACTTTAATACAATGTCTTTTAGTACTCAATTTCATTGCGCTAGATACTCTCATTTAAATTATGCAGGATGTGCTTGTAAATTATTTCCAACAATATAATAATAATTACCTGTAAACAACATGGAAATAAACATGAGTCACATGCTAAAGGTCTATGAAGATGGATAACTTCATGACCGTAATTATCTAAAATTTTCATATCAAATGGGCGTAATGGGCCGCAACAATTTCTTGTGCAACAATCGTTGTCTTCAACGGCGTAATAAACTTTTTGGCCTAAACTGTTTCGTATAGAGAATTTATTTTTCGATTCATAACCGGTGATAACTGCAATAAAAATGATATAAGTATAAATAATTTATAAAGAAGAAAAAAATTGATTAAAACCTTCTAAAATTTCGATTTTTTGTTTGACTATTAATTGATCAATCAATGTAAGGTATTCCAATCCGGGTGGGCAATTGGGAGGTCCTTGAGGCATATTCATCCAACCACCTAAAAATAAAAACAAAAAGACAGAATTAAAACAAAATTATTTGTTGTTTAAGACAAAAGGAAAAGATAAAAAAGGACCTTTGCTCCTCGTCTGTAATTAATTTTTGATACCCTTTTTTCTTAGGGGATTTTTTGGTTTTGAAAACTTTTGTGAATCGTTTTAAAACATATCTATAAACCCTCAACGACAACTTCCCACCATCCATCTCTTACTGGCGGCTATTATTAAGAAATAATTCAAAGTAATAATTTAAAACGTTATCAATAGTAATGTTTACGGTCGTCAAGCAGCAGACTCGTGTGGATAATAGATTTAATTATTCGTTTAAACTTTGTTAAGAAACACCTTATCATATCCCTCTTATCAGGTTTCATTTGTTTTCTCCAGTCCGCTTATCAAGACAGCACTTACCAGTTGGTCCCATTCCCCCCATTGGTTGATTCATTATTGGAGCCCCCGGCGGTGGATAACCTCCGGGTCCCGGTGGTGGATAACCCCCTTGAGGCGGGAACCCTCCTTGAGGTGGTGGATAACCGCCTTGGGGATAACCTCCCGGATAACCTCCTTGAGGAGGAGGATAACCTCCTTGAGGAGGAGGATAAGCACCTTGAGGTGGAGGATACCCAGGGTTATAATCATACCCCGGAGGAGCGGTTCCTTGAGGTGGAGCAGGCGGATACCCTAATAATAATTCATTTTTAATTAACAATAAATAATATAATTAATAAATGAATTCACCTGGATTTTGATGAGTAGGATATTGTCCATTATCTTGGTAAGCCATAGTTGAGGTTATTGATCTAAAAAAAATTGTTTAAGAAATAAAACAAAAGGAGGTTCTTATTTGGGACGTGACTATTTATACTGATTCAAGTATTTTGGGAGTTCGGTTATTTTCGGTTAATTTGAATCGAATCTTTTAATTTCGTTGATGTTTTTACCTTTAAAACAGCTGTTAAATGTTGAAGTGGCTGTTAACCGGTTAAACCGCAAGCTAGTCAAGCTAGTGAAGGACTATTTTTAAAAAACGTATCTGCACTATGGGCGTAACTTGGCGTAACTCAATGATTCACTTCACATGCGTGCACACGAAAATATTTCACTGACGAATCGATTAAATGCGCTCAAATCTTATTGGTTATTAAAGTTATTAAAGAAAAAGCTTACTAATTATATTGCTCATCATTTATCAGCAATTTAACAAGGGTTTTTTATCATTTTTTATCTCAATTATCTCCAATAAAAACTGAAATAACTCCAATGTAAATAAAACAGATCCGATAATTCTGCGCATACACGGCATACACCATTCAGAGTAAACAAATAAACAAATATAATTAACTAATATACATCTATTATTCAATAGATGGCACAATGAATAATTAAATGTCCAATAATCTGACTCGTCGTGCACTCGTTAAATGCAGTCGCCCATATCAAATAATGCAACCACATTTCAAATTAGTCTCAAAAATATCAAATTTCCACTAATAAAACACAATAAATAACATAAACAAATAATTGCTTAACAAAAATAAAAAATTGCTAAACAAGAAATTAATAATGATGAAAATTAACAAAAGAAAATCAAATAATAACGAAAATGATTAGTAAAAGAACATAATTAACAACTAAGAAAACATTTTAAAGGCTCAATTACACGAAGAACAATTGTAGATAAATTATATTTATTATTAATTTCAAAAAATCATTAACTTAAATAAATCTTGATCTCAAAAACGAATAAAGATTTTCTAATTTGGTTCTCACCATGACAAAATAGACACTTACCTCTATAAATTTTTAATGTTCCATTAAAATATGTCAAGAATTCGATTTTTGCTGATTTTTAATTAACTTAAGATAGCCATAAATGTTCACGTTGAATTTAATCATTCATATCTCAAAAACGAATAAATATTTGTCAATGGGTAATAGAAGACAGCTTCACACTTTGTTGTTTTATAAAAAATTAATTAACTCTGAAATTCCTGAGTATTTATTTAATAAAATTCGTTTCAATTCTTTGGTAAGGTGTCGTGATACCAGAGGAAGATACGATATTTACCCCCCGTATCACAGAACTTCAATGTTTAAACGTTCATTCTCCTACCATATATACAAATCATACAATGAGTTGCCTGTTGACCTTAGGATCGCGGATGCGGCACGGTTTCGAAGGAGACTTTATACAGGGTTGCTCGAGAGTCAAAGTTTGATTATTACTCAGGGGCGATATTTGAATGTGTTGGGCGATGCTCTTAGGTGGTAGCACTGGTTGGTTATTTGGCGGTCTGGCATTTTTCATTTTTGATTTTTGGTTTTACATTTCTTTTTATTTTTGGCTTCATTTAGTTCTTATATCATTATATTATTAAGTTTTTATAAATTAGATATGCACATTTTTCATTTTTTTTTATTTGTATTTGATAGTCGATTAATATTATAAATATTAATATTATTTGATTGTGAATTAATGTGAATTAGAATTAGTTTTATTATTTAGTATTATTAAATCTTTTTGTTTGTAAATTTTTTTTTCTCTTTCACTTGTGTCAGGGTGACAATGGAAGATCAGGTCTTTGTTCCTGAATTGTTGCCCGGTGATTGTGCGAGGCGTATAAGTAGTAGTTTTCTTTATTTTTGTTTAATAACTTGTATTTAGTTTATGTATTGTTGCTAAATTGTTAAAGATTTTTTCCGCTTTGCATAATAAATGATTATTTATTTATTTTCAAGATTCGGTTTCACCACGAGAAAGTAGACACTTTCCCCTATAAATCATGAATTATTAGGATAATAATTCCTAATAAGGTTATAAATAATATTTTTTATATTTAATAATATTTTTTTCACTATACATAAAACCAGAAAAGATAGAACGTGTGTATAAACCCATAACTTTCAATAATATTACTTTCAAATCAAATAAGATTTTTTCAAAATACAACATCACTTTGGCTTTTGCTAACAATAATAATTTACTAAAAATTTTTTCTAATTATCACAATAACAAATATGACAAAATGAAAGAAAGTGGTGTTTATTCTCTTACATTTTTAGAATGTGATTTTATATATATTGGACAAACAGGAAGAAAACTTGAAACACGCATCCATGAACACAAAACAAAAGAAAATTCAAATGTTTACAAACATACAATGGAAACAAATCACAAAATAGATTATGAAAATGTGCATCTTGTTCACAGATGTGGAAAAGGTTTTAAATTGGACTTATTGGAATCATTAGAAATCCACAAACATAAAGTTAAAAATAAAAAAACATTACTTAATGAACAAATTCAATTATATGAAAGACCTATTTATACATATTTAAAGGACATAACAACATAATAATGGTTTTCAAAAACAAGTTTTCTTCATTCAGTCCCAAAAGGACCAATCTTTCTGTATTCGTCATATTATCCGTTTGTAAAATGTAAATTTACAATAATTTTAATGTGTTGTGTTCGTCTTTTATACATTTTTTATAGTTTTATTAACTTGGCAGTAAGTTCAATTCAATTTTGTTCATATTTGTATTAGTTTATTTATTTATTGTTTTAACCATTTTTTGTATATGCAGATTCGGCTGATGATGGGAAACTAGTTTTCCCGAAACTAGTACCGTTAATATTAAAATATAAATAGCAAGTAAGAAGTTTTATTTACTAAAATTTAACATATATTTTTAAAACAAGATTATTAATTTCAAAAAATTATTAACTTAAATAATCTTTATCTCAAAAATGAATACAGATTTTCTAATTTGGTTCTCACCTTGACAAAATAGACACTTACCTTTATAAATTTTGACCGTTTTATTAAAATATTTCAAGAATTCGATTTTTGGAGATTTTTAATCAACTTGAGATTGCCATAAATGTACACGTTGAATTTAATGATTTATATCTCAAAAACGAATAAATATTTTCAAGATTAGGTTTCATCACGAGAAAGTAGACACTTTTCTCTACAAATCATGAATAATTCATTAAGATATCTTAAGAATTCGATTTTTCGTGAATTTTTAAAACAAGATTATTAATTTCAAAAAATTATTAACTTAAATAATCTTTATCTCAAAAATGAATACAGATTTTCTAATTTGGTTCTCACCTTGACACAATAGACACTTACCTTTATAAATTTTGACCGTTTCATTAATATATCTCAAGAATTCGATTTTTGGTGATTTTTAATCAACTTAAGATTGCCATAAATGTTCACGTTGAATTTAATGATTTATATCTCAAAAATGAATAAATATTTTCAAGATCCGGTTTCATAACGAGAAAGTAGACAGTTTCTTTCCTCTATAAATGATGAATAATTCAGTAAGATATCGTAAGAATTCGATTTTTCGTGATTTTTTAAAACAAGATTATTAATTTCAAAAAATCATTAGCGTATATAAGCTTTATCACAAAAGCGAATACAAATTTCCTAATTTGGTTCTCACCATGACAAAATAGACACTTACCTTCATAAATTTTGACCATTTCATTAAAATATTTCTAAAATTCGATTTTTTGCTGATTTTTAATTAACTTGAGATAGCCAAAAACGAATAAATATTTTCAAGATCCGGTTTTATCACGAAAAAGTAGACACTTTCCTCTATAAATCATGAATAATTTATTAAGATATCTTAAGAATTCGATTTTTCGCGATTTTTTAAAACAAGATTATTAATTTCAAAAAATCATTAACTTAAATAATCTTTATCTCAAAAATGAATAAAGATTTTCTAATTTTGTTCTCACCTTGACAAAATAAACACTTACCTCTACAAATTTTAAATGTATCATTAAAATATCTCAAGAATTCGATTTTTGCTGATTTTTAATCAACTTGAGATAGCAATAAATGTTCACGTTGAATTTAATAATTTTATCTCAAAAACGAATAAATATTTTCAAGATTTGGTTTCATCACGAGAAAGTAGATACTTTTCTCTATAAATCATGAATAATTTATTAAGATATCTTAAGAATTCGATTTTTCGTGATTTTTTAAAACAAGATTATTAATTTCAAAAAATCATTTACTTAAATAAGCTGTATCTCAAAAACGAATAAAAATTTTCTAATTTGGCTCTCCACACGATAAAATAGACACTTGCCTCTATAAATTTTGAATGTTTCATCAATATATCTCAATAATTCGATTTTTGCTGATTTTTAATCAACTTGAGATAGCCATAAATGTTCACGTTGAATTTAATGATTTTTATCTCAAAAACGAATAAATATTTTCAAGATTCGGTTTCATCACGAGAAAGTAGACACTTTCCTTTATAAATAATGAATAATTCATCCAGATATCTTAAGAATTCGATTTTTTGTGAATTTTTAAAACAAGATTATTAATTTCAAAAAATCATTAACTTAAATAATCTTTATCCCAAAAATGAATAAAGATTTTCTAATTTGGTTCTCACCATGACAAAATAGACACTTACCTCTATAAATTTTCAATGTTTCATTAAAATTTCTCAAGAATTCGATATTTGGTGATTTTTAATTAATTTGAGATAGCCTTAATGTTAACGTTGAATTTAATGATTTATATCTCAAAAACGAATAAATATTTTCAAGGTCCGGTTTCATCACGAAAAAGTAGACACTTTCCCCTATAAATCATGAATAATTCATTAAGGTGTCTTAAGAATTCAATTTTTCGTGATTTTTTAAAACAAGATTATTGATTTCAAAAAATCATTAATTTAAATAATCTTTATCTCAAGAATGAATAAAGATTTTCTAATTTGGTTCTGACCATGACAAAGTAGGCACTTATCTCTACAAAATTTGATTGTATCATTAAAATATCTTAAGAATTCGATTTTTGGTGATTTTAAAATATTTTCAAGATCCAGTTTCATCACGAAAAAGTAGACACTTTCCCCTATAAATCATGAATTATTAGGATAATAATTCCTAATAAGGTTATAAATAATATTTTTTATATTTAATAATATTTTTTTCACTATACATAAAACCAGAAAAGATAGAACGTGTGTATAAACCCATAACTTTCAATAATATTACTTTCAAATCAAATAAGATTTTTTCAAAATACAACATCACTTTGGCTTTTGCTAACAATAACAATTTACTAAAAATTTTTTCTAATTATCACAATAACAAATATGACAAAATGAAAGAAAGTGGTGTTTATTCTCTTACATTTTTAGAATGTGATTCTATATATATTGGACAAACAGGAAGAAAACTTGAAACGCACATGCATGAACACAAAACAAAAGAAAATTCAAATGTTTACAAACATACAATGGAAACAAATCACAAAATAGATTATGAAAATGTGCATCTTGTTCACAGATGCGGAAAAGGTTTTAAATTGGACTTATTGGAATCATTAGAAATCCACAAACATAAAGTTAAAAATAAAAAAACATTACTTAATGAACAAATTCAATTATATGAAAGACCTATTTATACATATTTAAAGGACATAACAACATAATAATGGTTTTCAAAAACAAGTTTTCTTCATTCAGTCCCAAAAGGACCAATCTTTCTGTATTCGTCATATTATCCGTTTGTAAAATGTAAATTTACAATAATTTTAATGTGTTGTGTTCGTCTTTTATACATTTTTTATAGTTTTATTAACTTGACAGTAAGTTCAATTCAATTTTGTTCATATTTGTATTAGTTTATTTATTTATTGTTTTAACCATTTTTTGTATATGCAGATTCGGCTGATGATGGGAAACTAGTTTTCCCGAAACTAGTACCGTTAATATTAAAATATAAATAGCAAGTAAGAAGTTTTATTTACTAAAATTTAACATATATTTTTAAAACAAGATTATTATTTTAGATTATTAAATTATTGAATTTAATGATTTATATCTCAAAAACGAATAAATATTTTCAAGATTCGGTTTCATCACGGGAAAGTAGACACTTTTCTCTACAAATCATGAATAATTCATTAAGATATCTTAAGAATTCGATTTTTCGTGAATTTTTAAAACAAGATTATTAATTTCAAAAAATTATTAACTTAAATAATCTTTATCTCAAAAATGAATACAGATTTTCTAATTTGGTTCTCACCTTGACACAATAGACACTTACCTTTATAAATTTTGACCGTTTCATTAATATATCTCAAGAATTCGATTTTTGGTGATTTTTAATCAACTTAAGATTGCCATAAATGTTCACGTTGAATTTAATGATTTATATCTCAAAAATGAATAAATATTTTCAAGATCCGGTTTCATAACGAGAAAGTAGACAGTTTCTTTCCTCTATAAATGATGAATAATTCAGTAAGATATCGTAAGAATTCGATTTTTCGTGATTTTTTAAAACAAGATTATTAATTTCAAAAAATCATTAGCGTATATAAGCAAATTTCCTAATTTGGTTCTCACCATGACAAAATAGACACTTACCTTCATAAATTTTGACCATTTCATTAAAATATTTCTAAAATTCGATTTTTGCTGATTTTTAATTAACTTGAGATAGCCAAAAACGAATAAATATTTTCAAGATCCGGTTTTATCACGAAAAAGTAGACACTTTCCTCTATAAATCATGAATAATTTATTAAGATATCTTAAGAATTCGATTTTTCGCGATTTTTTAAAACAAGATTATTAATTTCAAAAAATCATTAACTGAAATAATCTTTATCTCAAAAATGAATAAAGATTTTCTAATTTGGTTTTCACCATGACAAAATAAACACTTACCTCTACAAATTTTAAATGTATCATTAAAATATCTCAAGAATTCGATTTTTGCTGATTTTTAATCAACTTGAGATAGCAATAAATGTTCACATTGAATTTAATAATTTTATCTCAAAAACGAATAAATATTTTCAAGATTTGGTTTCATCACGAGAAAGTAGATACTTTTCTCTATAAATCATGAATAATTTATTAAGATATCTTAAGAATTCGATTTTTCGTGATTTTTTAAAACAAGATTATTAATTTCAAAAAATCATTTACTTAAATAAGCTGTATCTCAAAAACGAATAAAAATTTTCTAATTTGGCTCTCCACACGATAAAATAGACACTTGCCTCTATAAATTTTGAATGTTTCATCAATATATCTCAATAATTCGATTTTTGCTGATTTTTAATCAACTTGAGATAGCCATAAATGTTCACGTTGAATTTAATGATTTTTATCTCAAAAACGAATAAATATTTTCAAGATCAAGTTTCATCACGAGAAAGTAGATACTTTCCTTTATAAATAATGAATAATTCATGCAGATATCTTAAGAATTCGATTTTTTGTGATTTTTTAAAACAAGATTATTAATTTCAAAAAATCATTAACTTAAATAATCTTTATCCTAAAAATGAATAAAGATTTTCTAATTTGGTTCTCACCATGACAAAATAGACACTTACCTCTATAAATTTTCAATGTTTCATTAAGATTTCTCAAGAATTCGATATTTAGTGATTTTTAATTAATTTGAGATAGCCTTAATGTTAACGTTGAATTTAATGATTTATATCTCAAAAACGAATAAATATTTTCAAGGTTCGGTTTCATCACGAAAAAGTAGACACTTTCCCCTATAAATCATGAATAATTCATTAAGGTGTCTTAAGAATTCAATTTTTCGTGATTTTTTAAAACAAGATTATTGATTTCAAAAAATCATTAACTTAAATAATCTTTATCTCAAGAATGAATAAAGATTTTCTAATTTGGTTCTGACCATGACAAAATAGGCATTTATCTCTACAAATTTTGATTGTATCATTAAAATATCTCAAGAATTCGATTTTTGGTGATTTTTAATCAACTTGAGATTGTCATAAATGTTCACGTTGAATTTAATGATTTATATCTCAAAAACGAATAAATATTTTGAAGATCCAGTTTTATCACGAGAAAGTAGACACTTTCCTCTATAAATCATGAATAATTCATTAAGATATCTTAAGAATTCGATTTTTGAAAACGGGCCGTTAGTGTCATCTAATGAGCAACAAAGTGAATACTTGATACAGTACTCACGAATTTCATAACATTACTTGATATGGGCGATTGCATTTTATGAGTGCACGAAGAGTCGGGCCGCCTGGAACCTTATAAACATCAACAACTTGTCAAATGTCAAATTGATATATAACAACCTGAGAAAATAACTTTTATCACCATCACCTGTTAATTTTACACGAGAAAATAAGTATAAGCAAATAAGCGTCTTATCTTTTGTATTTCTTAATAAAACACAGTCGTTTAAAAAATATGAAAGTGATAATCTTTTAGGTTATCTTTATAAAACAAGAAAAATGGAAGGAGCCCGAAAAAAGGTCATTTTTTTCTTTTCATTATATAATACATATTAAGTTTAATCTCTTTTCAATTATTAAGGAGTCAATTGGCCAGATGAAAGCAAGAATGCGGTTAGCAAAGAAACTCGATGTCGTTACAGTTGAAGATCCCTTTGAGAAATGTGATAAAATTTGTGGTGTTGCTCGAAAAAGAACCGGCTTAACATACGATGATAATATGGCTCTTCATGAGTGCCCCTGGGATGAACATTATCCTGAAAATCCTTCAAGATATACCAGAATTGTCGATCGGTGGGTTTATTCTTTTTAATTTATTGATTTTATATTGATTCCTGTATTTTTAGTTTCGTGGAGTTGGATTTAATAAGTAGATGCCAACAAATCCCATCCGAAATGATTACTAAAGATTTAGTTGAAAGTGTTCATTCAAAAAATACTTATGGAAAATTAAATCGAATTATGGGTTTGGTCGAAGAAGATATGCAAAAGGAAGCTTCGAAATATGATGCTATATATTTCAATGATGTATTAATATTATTATTACATATACAAGGTGGTTCAGATTTTAATGAGGAAATTTTGTTTATTTTTTATTTTATTTTTTGTTTAATGGTACTTTTTTGTCTTAAAATTAGTAATTATTGCAAAAAAAAATAAAATGTAACACAGTGTTATGTTTGGAAAAACGCCGCTTTTATTAAAAAATTATTTATGGCTGGTGTGACTCTGTATAAGTATGAAGGCTTTCACAATTGGTGTTAATTGAACTAAAATTAGAACTAACATTGTTATTAAAATTAGCACTAACTTTAGAACTATCATTACGAATAAAACTAGATATAAAACTAGAAATTTTCGGGTTTTGTCCTATGTTTTTTTAAAAAATCTTTGACGTTTTGGATCGCATGTTGCAACCTTCTTCACTTCGAACCAGTTTCGAAGAAGGTTGCAACATGGCATCCAAAGCGTCAAACATTTTTTTCAAAAAACGCACGGCAAAACCCGAAAGTTTCTAGTTTTAGATCTAATGTTAGTCCTAGTGTTAGTGCTAATATTAGTTCTAATTTTAGTTCAATGTGTAACTAAGTTTATATATTTATTTATCTAAAATAAACAGGGCTTCCCCTAATTACAGATTTCAAAGTTAACTCCCCAACTTTATAATGAGTTAACTCAATTGCGTTAATGGTGAGGCTTTAACAAAGTTGTAGACCTAAAGCTGTTTATACTGCGGCGTATGCAACATAAGACTTAAGACTGCTATTTTCATCTGCCCCTATTTTCAACTTTACGAAGTCTTCAATAGCCATGCCATAAAGCTGTAATAAAAAAGTTTCCCAAATAAAATTTGAACCACCCTCTATTAAATTTCTCTTAATAATTATTTTTCAATTTCAGAATACTTTTGAAGCAGCTTGTCTTGCAGCAGGTTCGGTGGTAAACGCAGTCAAATCAGTTTGCGCAGGTGAAACCCAAAACGCTTTTGCACTTGTACGACCTCCGGGACATCACGCAATGTTTGATGAATATTGCGGTTATTGTTACTTTAATAACGTAGCGATCGGTGCGAAATTAGCTTTAAAAAATCGTTGGGCTGAGAAGATTTTAATTGTTGATTTTGATGTTCACCATGGGCAAGCGACCCAACAAACGTTTTATGATGATGATAATGTTTTGTATTTTTCCTTGCATCGGTACGAACACGGGACATTTTGGCCCAATTTGCGTGAGAGTAATTTTGATTTTATTGGGGGTGGGAAAGGGAAAGGGTTTAACGTGAATGTTCCGCTCAATTGTACAGGATTAGAAGATAAGGATTATTTTGCTGTGATATTTAATGTTTTACTTCCCATAGCGTACGAGGTAATTCTAATAAAAAAAATGATTTAAAATGAATTTTTTATTGAAAATAATTCGTTTTAGTTTAATCCGGATTTAGTATTATTTTCGGCGGGTTACGATGCCTGCATTGGTTGTCCAGAGGTATTTATTTTTTTTAATATTTTTTTTTGTTGTAGTTTAATCCAGATCTTGTTATTTTTTCTGCTGGATTTGATTCAGCTATCGGCGATGAAAAGGTCGGTTTAACGGGATAATATTTTAATTCGATAAATTTATATTAACCTCATTTTCGAATTATTAACTTATTCATTTATTCACAATTTGGGATCATTTGGATTATATCTACAAATTTATTTGAAATAAAATGTTTATTATTTAATAAAATTTAGTTTTTTGATTTCAGGGCGAAATGAAGATATCTCCAGGATTTTATGGGCAACTAATAACTTTATTGGGAGGATTAGCCCAAGGACGTCAAGTTGTGTGTTTAGAAGGTGGTTATTTTTTGGAATCTTTAGCGGAAGGAGCTGTTATGTCTGTGAAAAGTTTGTTGGACGATTCACCAGGGATGGTAAAACCGTTTGGAAAACCAGAAGAACATATAATCGACGTTATCAATAATTTAAGATTTATTTTACAACCGTTTTGGAAATGTTTCGAATCATTTCCCGCAATAAATGAAGGTGTACATGACCCACATCGAGTTATGGTGAAATATTTGGGTGTTCGCCTCACAGCACCCTTTTTAACGCACGATTGTTACCCGGTTCAATGCGAATTTATCAACGAACAATTCGCAGAAGTTGTGGACGAGTATAGAAAGGAATATTCTGAACCAACAGGAAGTGGGGTTTGTTACGCTTTCGATGAAGTCATGCTTGAACATAAAACGCCCGAAAATTTTCCAGAACGCCCCGAAAGATTGATAAAATTATACGAAAAATTTACCGACTTAAAATTGCACGAACGATTAATTAAAGTTTCCACCCGGAAAGCAACAAAAGATGAACTCCTATTAATTCACGATAACGAATACATCGATTCATTAATTAATTCCACATTATGTACCACCACTAGAGACGTTTATTTCACCCCAGAAAGTTTAACCCCAATTTTAACATCGGCTGGGTGCTTATTAAACGTCGTTGACCATGTTATGACAAATAAATCGAGGGCTGGCGTAGCCATGGTTCGCCCACCGGGACATCACGCCGAAACACACCAACCAATGGGTTTTTGTTTCGTGAATAACATCGCTTTGGCGGCCAAATATATTTTGACGAAATACAAAACAAAACGAATATTAATTTTAGATTTTGACGTTCATCACGGAAATGGAACTCAAAAAGCTTTTTATGACTCTAGAGATGTTTTATATATTAGCGTTCATCAATATAATAATGGCAACTTTTTTCCTAATGGATCTGATGGGAACTTTAATATGCATGGTGAAGGACGTGGAGTTGGATATAATGTTAATATTCCATTCAATAAGGTAAAAAAAATTCTTTTGTGTTCTTATTGTCGGATTCAAAAGATTTTACCCCTCACTTTGGAGGCCAATAACAAAGAAATTACCCCGTAGAAAAATTTTTTTGAACCTGAATGATTCTAGTTCTAGATCATTCTTAGAACAATAATCATTCAGGTTTAGCCATGCGTCTCTCAAGACAGCCTTGAGACGTATGACTAAACCAGAATGATTCTAGTTCTAGATCAATCTTAGAACTAGAATTATTCAGGTTTAGTCATGCGTCTCAAAGTAATCTTGAGAGATTAATAACGAAATTTGATATATAACATTATTAAACACATTTCGGTAAAAACCGCGTTGAAATCCGCTTGGTTGTTTTTGAAATAACCGCATTTTATTAAATCGGGATTTTCCGCGAAACTACAAGAAATATCAGTAAAATAAAATATGCCCCACATTAAGAACACATTGGGTTACCACCAGTACAAATTTGATATGTTTTCGTCAAATAGTTTTTGAGAAAAAAAAATCTCAAAGTAGACAGAGTTGCCGGTAGTCCCAAAAATCGGGTACTTTTTTCAATTAACTCGCAATAGAATAAAAGTCGCGGGTCGAAAATTTCCAAATTAACCTATGACGCTCAGAAATGTTCATTTATTACAATAAATTTTACCGCAATTTTTTTCATCGAGCGATTTCGAAGATATCGATCTCTATCGTGAGGGGCCTCATTATAAAAATAGTTTTTAATCATGAAGGTTTGGAAATATTACAAAATATTAAATTTTTATAGCAATGCTCACGATTATTATTTCTAAATTAAAATTCGTGAGTGATTAATAACTTTGGAATGAGTGTTATTAATAAAAAATTGATTCATTCAAATTCATTTAAATTTTATTTTAGGAAAACTCTTCAGATTATATGACGGATACCGAATATATCACAATATTCAATAATATAATACTGCCAATATCTTATTCATTCGGACCGGAAGTGATATTAGTTTCCGCTGGATTCGACGCAGGGCTCGACGATCCAATCGGCCATTATCGCGTCACCCCAGAAGCATTTGGCCATTTTATCCAACTATTAAAACCTTTGGCACGAGGAAAGTTGATTTTATCTTTGGAAGGTGGATATAACGTAAACACGGTTGCGTACTCGATGACTATGTGCATCAGAGCTTTGCTAGGAGATCCTCTCCCATCGTTGGAAATAGGAAAAATTCGAAAAAGCGCGTTGGAAACATTAGAAAAGGTTATAAACGCGCAAAAGCGTTATTGGCCTATTTTGCAAGTTAGAAAGGAATTACCGGAGGGTGTGGAAAGTTTAACCCTTTTGGGACCGGAGGGTTTAATAATTATTGATAGCCCTGATATTGAGATGCTTCAAAAAATTGAAGTTAATGATGACGCATTTTAATTTACTTTTAACATTTATAATGTTAACTTCCTAATAAATTTTTTTAAATGTTGATTATATTTTAAAGATATTTTTTTGTATTTTGTACTAAATGTGTTAATAACAAGTTTTTATTAATAAGTGCGAGTTTATTTTCCTTTTACATCCTTCTTTTTTCGGTTTAATGAATAAAACATTCACACTTCAACTAGAGCATTCAAGCCAGTAGTGGTTCCTGATTTTTGTGCTCCAAAAATATCGAGATCTCTGTCCTGTGGTAAGTTTCGACCCTTATTAAATCTCCCATATCCTTATTGAGATATAAAGTCAAACTAGACAAGATTTATTGCGAGAGAACCCAAAACAGACTACACTCAACAACCAACAAAAGAGGAAATACACTTCAAATATACAACAGTGGATACTGACAGAACTGGATGTACCGATCTTCTCACTTTGAAAGAGTTTGACAACTCAATTAATACTCAATAACATACTCAATGCTGAAAAATCTCCCTAAAAATTTCAAAACCTTTTTGATTGCTCTATATAACAAAATATTACGTGGCGGAAACACACCAGGAGAATGAAAAATTGTAATGATTGAAAAGTTTCGAGCGCATGCTGGCTGATAGGCTTGAATGGTGGTGTGAAAATAGAGGAGTTTTTCACGTACTGCAGTTGGGCTTTAGGAACGGTAAAGGAGTACACCACGCCGTAACAGCGTTGGTGACGGATATACGACTGGCCTTTGTGGAAAGGAATCTATTGGTGGCTGTTTTTATTGACATCAGATCGGCATACGACAATGTTCATATCCCCACGTTGATCCGCATAATGCAGATAATACTGCTCGTAATACTGGTATCCCGTATCCCATTACTAAGGTTATCAATCAATTATTCGCAGAATAATACCTCAAATTGAAAAACGGTCCAAATATGTCCTCACTCAGACAGGAGTTGAGACAGTATGGTAGTCCACGCAAAAAGCGATGCCGACGATCTAGTCATATACTGTAAGACAAACAAATTTTTAAATGATCGTCAACTAGATATATCAATACAGAAGACAAAGCCGCTGATGTTTATAAGAAGGAGGAAAATAACACGACCATTGATAAAATACGACAACAAACCAATAGAATATGTAGAAAACATAAAGCATTTGGGATTCCATCTCAATTGCAAACTCAGTTGGAGGGAGCATATTAACGCCACAAATAAGGCGTGCTAAAATCTCTATCAAGAACCAAATAGGGAGTGACACTGTAATACTGTCTACACTATATAGGGAGATCATCAGATCCAAACTCGACTATGGCTTAAAGATACTATTACCTATACCAAAAATATTAATAAATAAACTAAATGTGATGTGTAATGAGCCATACAGATCCATACTTGTAGCACTTAGATCATCTTCCACCAATGCCCTCGCAAACGAGGCGGAAGAAACATCTATCGATATTAGAGCAAAACACCTGTGCACCAGATTTCTAACCACATCATTAACTGCCCCATCATAAACAGAGTAGATAAGATAACAGAAACCTTTATCTCACGTCCATCATTAAAATGTCGCCCGCTAACTGTAGAAATGTACAGCAAGCTTAAACCTGCTGTTCCATATGTATATAGGAAAAAGTCCAACAACATCCATAACGTGGAATACAATATCAGGAAGTTCACTCCGGCGGTAGCCTTCACACCGGACTCCTACAAAGCTCCTGAGAGGGGAGTTGAATTTGGAGGAGCAATAGAATCTTATATCGCAGAAAAATGGCCGATAATTTTGTACGATTTTTTGAAAATGATTATGGAAATTGTTAATTTTATAAAGTAGCACAAATTTACGATGAGACCCAAACTTGATATCTCAAAAACGAATTAAGATACTCAAGTATGGGTTTGATCTGAGAAAAATACACGCTTTCCTTTTTGAAGATTTTTTAATTTTATGAAACGCTACAAATTTTGAATTTAAATACTGCGTACTTTCGTTTATAAATCACACACAATTCCCGTATAAATACGAAATAAATGGTTAAATTAATTCTAAAAGAATTTTTTAATATTGTTTACACGTAATTCTCTTTTTTACGCGAATTTTTTGGAAACGTATCTCTCGTGTAAAAAAAGAATTAGGTGTATTAGATTTACGAAGAAATTTGCGACCAATTTTATATGTTTCAGGACCCAGTTTTTTGTTCCAACCCACTCGGGTTGGAAAAACTAATCTATACGGATTTTTAGACCAATTAGATTACAATAGATGCATGAAAATGTTGAAATCAAATAAGCTCTTATACAGCCATATACCTCAAAATGTGAAGTTAACTTTTCTCGTTATTTTACGATGGTGGATGACAAGGTTATTTGAATTATTCATACTTGTTGTAGGTATGTAATTTTTTAATGGAATCATCTAGAATGGAGTGCTGTTTATGGAGAGCACAGATTATTGTTGGAATATATGCCGTTATCCTGGATATAGAGGAGTACTATCATTTACCTGATGAACTAACTATTTTTTCCGCGGAAGTATATGCAATACTTACGGCACTAACGTTTGTAAAGGAGAGATCTCGCACAAAGGCTCTCATCATCACAAATTCTCGTAGCACATTGGAACAAATAAAAAACTGTAATTTCAGAACAAGGCTACATCAGACCATTAAATTAATCTACGAAATACACCGGATGGGTTTCGAGATAGTTCTGCTCTGGGTCCCAGGAGATGTCGGCGTCAGAGGAAACAAGAAGGCGAATGAATTGGCAAACAAGGGACACCATAAAGAAACTCTCAAAATAAAGATACTCGGAGAAGAGTTGTACCATCAAATTAAGACGGATTTGAACCTGAAATAGGAATAGGAATGGAACATATCTACTAGAACCAAGGGTATATTGTACGCTGGATGTCAACCGACAGTGCAGAGGGTTCCTTGGTATTTTCGTGTCACGATATTTCTCGACGCTCATTGCCAGGCTGAGATTGGATCATGCACTTACCCCTTCTTATCTATACAAGATTAAAATAAGGGACAATCCATATTGTGAGTGTGGAGAAGAAGGCGACCTGAATCACAAATTTTTTACATGTCATGGATTAGAGGCACACCGACGAAAGCTGTTTGATGAGCTACTTAAAAAACAAGTTAGCTTAGCAAGTTGCCAGTTAGCCTAGCCTCCCTATTGGCAACTGGGTCATTCGAAATATATATTGTTGTATAAATACGTTATTTCCTCAGGAGTAAGACTCTGACAATAATGACAAATGGTAGAAAAAGCAATACTGTGAAAGACTGAAGGTATAAGAGAGCAATAAATAGATTAGGAAATGACTGTGATACTAAGAACCTAGTCCTTTAGCAATTCGTGCATTTAATCTCCCCTTTTTAGGTCTGGTCCAAGGGTCATCCCAAGGTTCCTGGGAAAGTCTGGTCTGGCTTGCAGAAGAACTACCATCCCATTACCTTATTTTAACGTGTTGTCCTTTATATATAAGCGTTTATTATTGTGTGTGTTGCATGTATTTATAAATTGTCAAACCAAGGGGCAGCTTGATGGAGCTGAAGAAAGAAGGTGTCGTTTAATAGGAATAATGGAGACCTTGTGACTGGAGAGTAATATGAGCGGAAGTTCGAACTCCAAAACCCCACCAGTGGAAATATAAAAGAAATAAATAAATAAAACGTTAATTTAAATTTGGGAATTTAAAAATGCGCGCAAGCGTACTTCTTGCATATAACATCATAACCTATAAATCCAAACAACCGGTTGTGAATGTATTCCATTTTTCCAGTTATTTACCAAAATATTAGTTTATTAATAAAAGAGTTCTAAACAAAATGTGCGACATGAATTATTTTACCAGCGATGCCAATAAAATTGTAACTATACTGTTTGGTAAGTATAAAAAACTAGAATATTTTATTAGAAATAATTGCGACTTTCTCTTAGTTAAATCACCTGAAGACATCGATATCCAGAAGGAAAGGTGTAAACCAAAGATGACGCACCAAATATTTCAAAAAGAGACCATTTTTGGTTACAAGGGGTTAAAAGTTAAATTAATTTATTCATGTTATACATATCATTGTTACGTTGAGATATCTTACCTTGATAAATGGGATGATACTTATTTGGGATTAAAAGCCGATGATATAATAGATTGTTTGAGCCCGTGGTTACGAGAGGCTATGGTTCTAAATAAGGCTGATTTTCTAAGTATCTTAAACGATTATAATAGGAGCCTAAAATACGGGGTTTCTCTTGAAGAGTTTGATCACCTAGTTTTGCCCGATCGAAATATTTTAGGCTCTATTAGATTATGTGATATAAAAGACAAAGAATTTGTTAAACTTCATCAAAGATTTGAGAGTTTAATCATAATGTACATTGATGCTGCTAACTTCATCGATATGACCGATGACAACTGGAAAGTTATTTATTTATACAAAAAAAAAATCGTCAAACCAAATCTTATTTGGTACACCCCAATAGGATTCGCCACTATTTATATATTTAATACTAAAAAAATAGGGAGAATCAGCCAATTTTTTATCACCCCAACATACCAAGGGCAAGGATTAGGCTACATATTTTTGAAAACGATTTCCCAATATCTTAGAAGCGATTCTTTAGATATAACAAAAATTACCGTTGAATCTCCCAACAGATTATTCACATATTTAAGAGATAAAGTCGATGTAACAAATTGTCTCGACTTACCCGTATTCTCCATCAACGAAATAAGAGCCGGTTTACCAAGTAAAGAATACAAAAAAATATGTTCCAATTTCAAATTATGCAGGAAACAAGCTAAGAGGGTCTACGAAATTTTACGAGCTTATTATTGCAATTTGGGAATCGACGATATTGAAGATTTTAAATCCAACTTCATCAAAGATCGCAAAATAGAAATTTTCGATTTACAACTTTACCCCAAACGAGAAAGGGATTACCAACTAAAATTGTTCGAAACTAACATCGCTATCCAAGATGCAAATTTGAACAAATCGTTTGAGAATTTTATGAGGAGCATTCAACATGTTTTATTGTATCTTAAAAGTAGGATTTAAATAATAAATTTTTTAAAAAACTTTGTTATCATATTATTGTGTATATTTTTTGCTAAATAAAGTGAGTACGTTCATTAAATTTTTTTTAATTTCTTTTTCATGATGAAATTTGGAAACTTGTCACATAAAATTTGTCACATTTTATATTTAATTTTCAGTTTTGGCAAAAAGATATGATAAAAATTATAATTGTTGAATTCAATAAATTTTTGAATTTGAATATTCGAATGTGTCAATGTCAAATTGAATGCGCATGCGTGTCGTTATCATCTCGTTGGAAAAAACCCTGAATTTGTCTGTAAAAAAAAACTACAAGTAATTGTTAGAAGCAAGTATTATTTAGGTAAGTAGAACTTAATCATAATTCCCATTTATTTTAAACTATAACCATTACAAAACGAACTCAAAAAGTGCAATAAATAAAATAAATTTTAGCGGTATAAATCTAACCTCAATTTTTAACTGAACCAACTTGAATAATACACTTTCAGATTTTACGAAATGGACGATATTAAGCTGCAGATAATTAAAAGCATATTGAGGTTTCTTCGGGATGAAATCGAGCATAGTACTCTGGATGCCGAACAGAAAGAATCGTTAGACGTTGCCCGGCAGTGTTTGGAGTCAACATACGAAGTTGATGGAAACGATCTTGCGTCGTTAGCAAATGCGGAAGACTTAAATTTGATGTTTAGAGCCAATTCGGAAGTTAGCGAAGATGTTAGTTTAATAGCCGAAGACCTTAAAGTCAAAGGAAACGATCAGATGAAATTAGGTTTATATTCCGAAGCACTGGATTTATATACTAAGTAATTTTAATGTTTAAATTATGGATATGGCTATTTATACATACAGTATGTGTACACAATTGGCTGTTTAGTCATACTGTATGCTTGTATATATACCAATTACATCTCCTATAGCAATTAATTTAGGAATATTTTCAAATGTAGGCTTGTAGTATATACAGACACAGAGCAGTGGCATGTAGATCAACCTAAAATATGATGATTCAACGCAACTTGCCTTATACCAAGTTGCACCCCTGAGAAGTTACAGGCCTTCAATGTTGAGTCTTAAATTTCGAAAAAAAATAATATCTCAGTAATGGATTAAGTTAGAAAAACCAAATTTGGTATACGTTATGAGTGCACCAAAGACATTAATCGGTAAAAAGCAGAGATCATTAAAAGCAATTCAAGGGGTTATTTAGTTAGTAAGGGATGATGGTACCCTAAAATTTGAAAGACTTTTTTAAATGGTTGGCAGATTTAATATCTTATTATTTCATTTTATGTGGAATTTAATTCTAAAACTTTTTTTATTCTTATTATTTTTTACAAAACCTAGTAATTTTCATAAAAAAACCTGACTAACTAAAGATATGTATTTTATCAATTTTAATTAAAACCATGGAAAAGTTGGTAATTGGTTATGAAATTTTACGTCAAATTTGACAACTAGGAAAAAAATTGTTTGATTTTAGTGATTTTTTAACATTTGTTTTGAAAATATTAGGAAATTTTCATTCAGCGAATAAGATGATATGTTATTTTAAATTGCGTTAAATCATCATATTTTAAGTTGGTCTTCATACCTCTGCTCTGTGTCGGTTCTTATGCGGGACAGCCTGTATATACGAGTGTTTTTGATGGTAGTACCATTAAGCCTAGAAGATTTCAATTTATCATATCGATAAATAAAGTTTGGGCCCTTCGACTACCACTAATACTATTGGATATTATTTTACAGGGTGAATCTTTGAAAATTTCTTGATTTTTAACAAATATATATAGTCACGTTTTTGCAAAGCTTTAATCAAAAAAATCATAACTCAGAGATTTAATGATTTAGAAAAACGATCTTAAGCACGTTAAATAACAACAAAATTTTCTTCAAATTGCTCTTTATTTAAGAGCGATATCTCAATTAGTTCTTGAGATACGATTCTCTGAAAATTTCTTGACTTTATACGAATATATATAATTATGTTTTTGTAAACCTTTAATCAAAAAAATCATAACTCAGAGATTTAATGATTTAGAAAAACGATCTTAACCATGTTAAATAACAACAAAATTTTCTTCAAATCGTTCTTTATTTCAGAGCGATATCTCAATTAGTTCTTGAGATACGATTTTTTGAAAACTTCTTAATTTTTATCAAACACTTATAATTATATTTTGCAGAGTTACAATCAAAAAATCATAACTCAGAAATTTAATGATTTGGAAAAACGATCTTAAGCACGTTAACTAGCAACAAAATTTGGTTCAAGTTGCTCTTTATTTCAGAGCCATATCTCAATTACTTCTTGAAATACGAGTCTTTGAAATTTTCTTGATTTTTATCAAACGCATATAATTAAGTGTTGCAGAAATTTAATCAAAAATCATTACTCGGAGGTTTAAATATTTTAAGCAAAGATCTTAAGCACTTTAAACAACAACAAAACTTGGATCAAGTTGCTTTTTATTTCAGAGCGATATCTTAATTAGTTCTTGAGATACGATTCTTTGAAAGTTTCGTGATTTTTATCAAACACATATGATTATGTTTTTGCAAGGTTTTAATAAAAAGTCATTACTCGGGGATTTAAAGATTTGAAGAAAGGATCTTAAGCACATTAAGCACATTTTTTATGTATACACAGCCAATTGCGTATACATACAGTATGTGTAAATAGCCACATCCTTAAATTAATCAATTTCTATTAAAAAAATATTTTTGATTTTAGGGCAATCAATTTAAATCCTAGAAATCCTGTTTATTATTGTAATAGAGCAGCTGCTTACAGTCGATTAGAACGGCATTGGGATGCAATTTCCGATTGTAAAGAATCTATTAAATTATCTCGCTCGGCTAAAGCGTACGGAAGAATGGGGTAATTTTATTAATAATTTTAATTAATAATAACATTTTTTGAAATTTTTTTTTTTCAATTAGTGTTGCATATTCGAATATGCATATGTATAAGGAAGCGAAAGAAGCTTATGCGAAAGCTCACGAATTGGACCCATCAAATGCGACGTACGAGCAAAATTTGAAGTTGGCCGAAGAATTGTTGACGGCGTCCAGCACGTCCTCTCGGAGTTCATCGGCGACGGCGGCTCCGGGCGCAGCGCCCGCGGGATTCCCGAACGTGTCCGGGTTGGACTTTAATAGCTTCATGAACAACCCCGCCCTTCTAAACATGGCGTCCCAAATGCTCAACGACCCGTCGTTCAGATATATGTACGTATAAGTTTTTTAAGCTGTCTTTGTCACGTTTCAAACATGTTCGTTCAGGGTGTCTGGGATCATGTCGTCAGGACCGAATGACGAGGCAAACATAGATGCTTTTGTTACAGTGTGAGTATCTGTTTTAGGTCTCGGGTTTTTTTAGTACTTTATTTTGTTGATACCTTCAAATAAATTTTATTCAAGTTTTTTTGGGTTAACTAATAATTGAATCAAAAAGATTTTGGAGCTGTCCCATATTTATTTGAAGATTAGTAAGTACTAACTAACATACAGACGTTTCTAAATCGATGTCCTCCTCCACGTTACAACCCAAAATTTTTTTTTTAAATAAGGCTCAAATAGAAACGTTAGCTTAATTATTATCGAATTCAAAAGATTTTATTCCTCACTTTGAAGGCGAATAACAAAGAAACTACTTGATAGAAAACTTATATCGTAGGTATAATAAAAAAATGTACTCGATTTCGGTCGATCTGACAAGGAGTTCGACTTTACGATTTTTTTTCTCAGAAATTGTTTGACGAAAAATTTTCAAATTTGACTTGATGGTAACCCAATTTGTTCTAAATGTGGGGCATATTTTAGTTAATCGATATTCATCATTTTTACCAAAATGTTTTTAATAATGTTGTATGTGGAAATCCGTTACCAATGTTTCAAAATAAAGGCTCTCTAATTTTTTAAGAGCGATTTAATGAGAATACAAGTTAAAGCGGAACAGGATACCTCATTTTAAAACTGATTACGGAATTCGAAAAACGACATTTTTTAACATATTTTGGTAAAAATCGCATTGAAAGCCGTCTTTTCGTTTTCAAAATAGCTGCATCTTAATAAACCGCTATTTTCCACGAAACTGTTTTTAAAATCGTTAAAATAAAATTTGCATCATCTTAAGAACACATTGGGTTATCACCGATACAAATTTGAAATGTTTTCGTCAAACAGTTTTTGAGGAAAAAAATCGCAAAGTAGATAAAGTCGCTACTCTCAAAAATCGGGTATTTTTTTTAAATTAACTCGCGATAGAAAAAATTTCGAAAATGTCCAAATTAACCTTTCATGCACAGAAATGTTCATTGGTTACAATAAACTTTACCACAATTTTTTTCATCGAGCGATTTCGAAAATATCGATCTCTATCTTGAGAGGGGGCCTTGGCTTCTGGCACGTATAATAGTCAGATTAAAATTTTTAATGTTAGATGATCAAAAAATAATACTTATCACCATTCTTTTGCCCAATATAGCTCATTGTTCATGAAAGAGGTATAAGAAATAATTTGGTAATTAGTATTTTAGAAAATTTTTAAAAAATCTATAAAAAAAAGGAACGTTCTCATCAAATTTGTAAATTTTTCCTGTTCCGCCACCAGCGAGTGAGAGGCAGCTTCATTTTTTCAATGTTCCAAATTAAACCGTACAAATTTTATCCGGAACTTCGGCCATCCCAAAATTGCGCCTAATAAAGGGATAATTCTACATTTAAAATCACAAAAAAAAACTGGAACCTTTTAGAGATGGCACTCCGAAAGTAATTTTTTAATGATATCTTAAAAACGGGAAGAGGTCAGGTTTAGTCATGCGTCTCAAGGCAATCTTGAGAGATGCATGGCTAAACCTGAATGATTCTAGTTCTAAAACTGATCTAGAACTAGAATCATTCAGATTTAGTCATGCGTCTCAAGGCAGTCTTGAGAGACGCATGGCTAAACCTGAATGATTCTGGTTCCAGATCGACTTTAGAACAAGAAGCATTCTGGTTTAAACATGCGTCTCACCTTCGTTTTGAGAGACGCATGGCTAAACCTGAATGATTCTAGTTTTAAGACTGATGCATTTTTAAGACTAATGCCATGCGTCTCAAGACTGCCTTGAGACGCATGGCTGAACCTGAACGATTTTAGTTCTAGATCAATCTTGAAACTAGAATCATTCGGTTTAACCATTCGTCTCAAGACAGTCTTGAGAGACGTCTAATATTTTTACTTCTAACACAAGATCTAGAACTAGAAATTTTCATATTTATTCTAAACGAAATTAATTTTTAAGTTTAATTTTAAAGAACTTTTAACACCTACATCTCGTTAAGGAAGCATTTACAACCCAATGTATTGTGCTTTGTATAAATTTGATTATAGAAATGTCTAGAAAAAATTTTTTTTAACTTAAACATATTAAATCGGGATTATTTCAAAAATTAAGATGATTTAAAAAATTTGCTGATATCTTTTGTTTAGGAGTTAAGGCATGGCTTATATCTCAAATTAAGGCTAAAACATTCTATTTTATGAATTTAATATAAAACCTAACTTTCATAATAAAATTTTGTAGAAAACAATTTTTTAACGTAATCTTGTTAAATTGAGATTATGTCAGAGATTAGGATGATTTAAAAATTCGCTGAGATCTTATTTTTGGGAAATAAAAAATGGATTATATCTTAAATTAAAGCTAAAACGTTCCATTTCATGAATTTAATATAAAATATTTAAATATTTAAAAGATTCGCTGAAACACTTATTATTCTCATTTAATATTATACTAATTATGTCAGATATTAGGAAAAAAATTGAAATTACCACACATTATAAAGAATTAAATTATACGTCAAACAAAACTATTACCAATTTTTTACCTTCAAAGTGGGGGGTAAAATCTTTTGAATCCGATAATAGTAACTTGGAGGATGAAATCTTTCGCATCAATTGAGAAACAGCCTGTATATATAAAGCAAAAAGTTAAATCTGGAGATTAAAAATGAGATATTAATTTTATTTTCTATTAGGAATTCCGTTTCTTTCTTATATAACTCGGAGTATCTCGTTGTTTTTAATAAGCACACGGTTTGCTTTAAAATTTCGTCTCTAATAAAAATTTATTTTTAATAGTGATTAATTGTGTTGCTTTCGTTAGTGTTAATGTTTAGTTGTGCATAATTTGGTCTCTAGTTAAGGTTTTAATCAGCTTTTCTAAATTAAGTTTTGTTATGGCTTATCGTCTAAAAATAAAAAAAAAATTTTCGTATTTATTGACAACATTCGTTACATTTGAGATAAATATAACGGTTATCTGGTTATATTCATACGTATTGGTAATTGGAATTTTAAAGGATTGTTCGATGTTGATATGGTTCGAAGAATTGATTAGAGGATTAATAAAAAAAAATTCTGGTGATTTACTTAAGTATATTTGCATGTTAATAAAATAAAATTAAAATTCAAGTTGCTTATACCACATGCTTATACCTTATATATTCTGTGGTAATATGCTTTACGTTTCTTTACAGCACCCTAGATTTGCCAATTTCATCAATTTTTCTTCTCATTTAATATTATCAAAAAAATCGTTGTTATAATAGGTTGTTAATACTTTCAGAGGTCAACAATTGGCTCAGCAAATGCAAACTGCTTATCCGAATTTAATGGAAACGTTGAGATCGAGCATGGGTGGAAATCGAGGTCCGGAAGATGACCAACAGAACCAAGATCCTCCGAATCCTCCGGCGAGCGGCAATTAAATAATGTTAGATCATAAAATATGTTTGGTAAATGTTTTTTTTTTGTATCCTTATTTTTTTGTAGCGCTATAAGCGTAATATAAATGGAGTAATAAATTGTGACAATGGCTATTTTTCTTTTTATTATTATTGTTATAGGAATATTTGAAAAGTGACGTGCAGTGTAGAAATTACGATGTCGGGATCATCTGACGCAATTGGCAGCGGACGGTTGTGAAAAAAAAGAAGAGTGAAGCGATGTAGCGTCTATATTATAAATTGACTTTTTCAGTTTAGGGGGGCGTAAGATATTTCAGTGGGTGCTACTTAATTTAGCGCGGGTTCTATTTTTATTCTGGCCACTCTGTTGCCACTTTGCAAAGACTTTGGCACTCGCGTTTGTAAATAATGGTATTTTTTTTGTCTGAATCATTTCGCGGGCAGGTCGGGTTTAATTTCGCTAATTGACAGCTTGGACAACCGTTTTCTTGACGATAATTAGAAATATTTCAGGTATTTTAACTAAATTGTAACGAAACATTCGTTGTAATTATAATCATTATATTCTAATTAGATAAAACTTAAAAAAGCTAATGATTTAATTAAGATTTGATTGCTTCGAATGAAAATAATTGATAAAAATAATAATTTTTTAATAGCGAACTAATTTTTCTGGCCGCAACCGTGGTATTACATAACAAATTGTTGGAAGGAAGCCTGCTCGAAAAAAAAAGATGACTCATATCTAGATAAAAAAAATTCGCCCAAAAACTCGAAATTCGCCGTGTTTACTAAAAACCAACTGGGTCGTGAGGACCATTTAGATTGATGACAAGACACCTATTAGTCTCTCCCGAATTAACCGTGCACTTCGCGATGTGCACCGGGTCAACAAAAATGACTAATGAACTATGTTTTCTCCCCAAGCTTCATTTGCCATTTTTCCACTTGGCTCACTGAAAACGACGTTACAAAACCCATCCTCGACGTTTCAAAATAGACCCGGGGCCCTATATGTGTCACGTCAATACAATAACGGGGTCAAGAATGCCACCGGCCCATCCAGAACATTATTTTTTATAATTTAAACATTTAAACGATTAATTCGAAATAATTTAGTAAAGTAATTTTTATTGGAACCGATCGATTTAGAATGAAAGTTAAAATTTGAATTGCGGCACTTAAAGAGTGTTGATTGAAAGGAATAATATTGGCAAATTAACAGTGGGAAATGTTTTGTAGGCATTGATCGATAAAAGTCGATTTGTAAGGAAGGTTAATCCCCACCTTGAGCTGCTAAAATACGCTGCCGCGGAAATTGGGCGAATTGGGCACACATTGGGCAGTTGGTCGTATGCTGTTAGGCAGAGAAGTCGTACGGCGACGCTTGCGCCCAGGATGCTACAAGTGACGTCATTAGGGCGTCTTTCCGCAGGCGCAGCACGCCGCCCTATATGGCTTGGCATGGCACCAGACTATGTATAAGATTACATCTCTTTTTCTCTGGACTCCGCTAAAAATACTCGGTCCGACAGTTATTTCTAGAAGATTATATAGGTTTCTTTCGAAGAGGTTTTCATTTGGATTCGAAAAGCCGGTCTCGCTTGTCTCCACTCTGCACCATAATAGTGCGCATATTTTTATTCTAATGCTGACCGATTTAGCGTCAATCACCACCTGCGACATATTTTTAACATGCGACAACGACCTAAACCCAACGCATCCTAATTACGCGTTAATCAGTTTTCTAGGGCAACTTCCTTGAGGATATTCTCGCTTTCGTGCTGACCTAGAAATCTTCAGGACTTGTTTCGGAGCATATATTCGGACTTATAGGAGCAAATTCTGCCGCAGAAAATACATAAAAAAGCGATTAAGAAAACATTGTAATTTATTTATAAATTTTGTTGAAAACACGATACAATCGGCCGGATTTAGAGTGGTTCGAGTTTATTTCGAATGCCAAGTTTTTTGGAGCACGTCGTCTACATTACACTATAAATACAATTTCTAAACAACAAAAAAGGGAGAGCGGCAGAAAATATTTAGACGAGAATGATTAGATTTCAATTATTGAATTATTATTATTTACATGTACATGTTAATGTATAAGAAAACGAAATAATGCACGAAAACAATGTGATCCTATAGGTACGTAATTTGTGAGCCAAAATACGGCCGTGCGCGAAAATAAGTAACTTTCTTATGAAACGTGTACTAAAATTGAACCCAAGGCGACTAAAACAAGCTCCAAGATCATTAAGGTAGTATTACACGAGCTCATTTCTTGGCATCACACGGATTATAGGTACAACAGCTTTTAGCAACCCCATTAGTCACAATTTAGGCGTAAAAAATTTAAATTCCACTTGTACGGTTTATTATTTCATTCAGACGTATAGAGGATGCGCGAATTATTTTTAATTTTGTTAAATTAATGTTTTTAATAAATCTAACAGTGTTTATTTATAGTGTTGTCGTTAAACTGACGTTGCAAAGTTGTGGCTCCGAATCAACAAAGTTGCTACTTGGATTTATAACATTTGACTCACAACGACCGTGTGTAATCGGTTTATTAATTGCGAATAAATTATAAATGAACCTATATTAATAGTGTGCATGGGCCACATAAATTTCGTAATGATTCACGAGTGCGATTACGGCCCATAAAAATAAAATTTGACCGTTCCACTTTGCAAAAGAGCCGAAAAGTAAAGTGGCCAACCCAAAATAACTTGTTCATAAATCTTTTGACATCAGTTTGACGATATTTTGCAATACTCAAACATTTATTTTGAAGACAATTTTAGTTTTTAAACTTTAGTTAAAATAGATCCAGAACCAGAATGTACCTACACCGAATTTACGGGATCGATGTAAATAGGCCGATACCTCAACGTTGGATCCTTGGAACGGTTCTAGTTTCGTTGCAAAGCAGCCCGAAACGCCAGAATCCGCACCTGCTAAAAATAGCTTTTATTTTCAGCCGAATTGTCTAATCAAACCAGTAGAGATATATCAAATTACGGCTCCTCACTTTTACCCCCTCTCCTCCTTCGTCCATCCAAGCCAATTATTTTTGCCTAAATCCACGATTTCATCGCTTTGATCCTTTCAATCGGCGAAAATCCTGAAGCCGCCCTCGTTATTTCGCATATTTTTAAACGTTTCTAGTGAAATAATTAAATATCGATGGCGCCGTGCCAAGAATGCATGAGGTTCATATCATACGAATTACTGTGAAATAGTGTTTTTCACTTGCCAATACTTGATATTGTCTTCGTTACCACCTACAAATAATTACATCTATTATCACCATTTATTTATTGTTTTGTATTTTTATTCTTTTCATTTGGTTGGCTATTCATACATTTTTAATTGATTAATAATCACACCTGACAAAAAAACCCTGAGACGTTGCCATGGCATTCAGTGAATCACAGTCACGGATGGTGATTTGGAACTAGTCGAGGACGATGCCAAATGGGTCATTAATTAAAAATAACGGAACCGATTCATATTGATAGAAAACAATATTTGCTAAGGTATTTTTAAAAAGATTTTATATTATTTTGGTTCGATTAGTCATTATCGATAATCAACAAATGGGCATCGACAGAGGATGCGGAGGCGGCAGCAAGCAGAGATCCCTATCCCTATCCCGGTGCCGACGCCGACGCCGAGCATCTCTACGGAGTGGGGCAACGACGCTCTGGGGGGAGACGTTGTCACGCTCTAGTTTAGAATCAGGGTGCGAGTTGAGGTTCTTTAGTCAGTGCTTTGGGAGGCCACGAAGAAAGCTCTAGGGTAAGACGAACGAAGATTAAACGACGCGCCCGCGCGAATATTACACGGAATTAGTGGATAAGTGCGGTATCATAACTTTCGGTGAATTTAATAGTGCATTGAGCGACCATCGAATACGTTTGCAAAGAAGTAAGTGTGTCTGGTGCGGAATTTAGAAAGAAAATATTAGAACGAAGTCGACTTGTTCATCTATGTTAGCGGGATAACGTGACATTCAAGAAAGCATGGGAGTGGCGGAGGATTTCGCTCCCAGCTTCACACAAAAACCACAGCTAAGACAAGAAGATGATGGCAATCGCCTCATCTTTGAGTGTCAGTTACTTGCTTCGCCAAAACCCGACATCCAATGGTTCAGAAGCGATACACTTCTTTCGGAGGATGGCCGAACAAACTTCAAAATCCAGTCCGTGGGGACCAACAAGTTCCTCGTCGTCTTGGAATTAGACGATGTCATAGAGGCCGATGCAGGCTTATACAAGGTCAAAGCGAAAAACAAGATGGGCGAGGTGGCTGCCTCGATCAACTTGAATTTCAGCCGTAAGTTTACTTAACTTTCAATTCGATTAATTTTGATTCATCCTCCTTTTCTTTTCAGCTATGGACGAGCCAAGAGAAAAGTGAGTATACCAATCGTTTTTATATGTGAAAGGCATCATTTCGTTGGTTTTGTTGGCAACGGCCTTCTTGGCCACGTAACTTTTGCGTCAGAGTTCATATTTCTCGGCGCCCGCATCTATTATTATTCCCCTTGAATCATCTCTTAACATTTTTTTTCGTTAACGTACGCGTAGACAAATCGACGGCATCGCGCCCACCTTCGCCAAGAAACCGGCCATCAGGCAGGAAGAAGATGGTAAAAGATTACTCTTCGAATGCCGTATTCAAGCTGATCCTAGGCCGGTGGTCAGCTGGTTTCACAATACCAACGCCGTTACTGAAGGAGCACGTCACAAGGTAACACGAACCAACATTATCTTGTATCATATTTGATGACCTTAGTGACTTAGTTTATGTTGTAATGCTAAACAACATAATTAGTTTATTTGTGATGGCGGTCATCGCTATTTTGGACAGTTTCACTTCTATAATTAGATTATTAGACAATCGCTTTTTTATATACATCATTTGCTCATTAGTAATAATTAAAAAAATACATTGATCTCACTATAATCACAATTTCTTGGCAGTGGATCAGCGTGATAAAATTAAATTATAACGGTGTTATGATAAATATGCGCGAATTTGAAAAGCTGACTTAATTCGATTTTTTGCAGTTGAGGGTAGATAAAGATGGCCACTCGTATTTTGCAACCCTTGAAATCAAGAATGTTACCGTTGAGGATGCTGGTAAATACAAGGTTACTGCAAAGAACGAGTTGGGAGAGAGCAATGCCACGATCAGTCTCAACTTTGACAGTAAGTAATATGTTATTTGTCGGTAATCAGCTTCAATGTCAGGCTCCGTATAATTGTTGTTGTTTTTTTGTTGTTTTCTAAGTTTTCGGGTTGAGGGACGAGGGGAGTGTTTTACTGCAGAGCTTTCTAGTTCTCAGGCTTTTTAATGTCGCGAACGCGAACATAGTCGTTAAGAGGAACCAACATTTTTTCTTTCATTTTTTCAAATATTGCGACGTTAAAGGATAGAATGTTGTGTGCATTGACTTGAAGATCCAAATTTGCGTTTGGATCTGCTTTGGTGTGTTTGTGGCTAGGCGGTGTGTCCAAGTTGTTGGTTTCTCTTAAAAATGTCCATAGTCATTTCTTAGTCGAAGCAGCTCTGTATAAAGGATGAGAAGTCATCTAGCACTCGTGCATAATAGTACAATGGAACTAACAGACGCCTAATCATAGCTCAGCTTTTAATTTTTGCCATTTCTTAACCCGATATTCAATTAATCCGTGTATTATACATTGGTGTGGGATATTTATCTTTTTTTCTAGCGTGGTTATTGTAATTTTTTATGTATTATAAGTAGTTTTGAAGGCCATGCTCTTATGCAAATATGTTTCCCATTTTTTTCGGACGTTGTATTACAGCCCTGTTAAAGATTAAAAGCTGAGCTTTTGTCACACGACATCGGCGACCATTGTAACCGATGCGCGAGTGCGTTGTGTATTTTTGGGATATATTTGTTGGATGAGTTTCTGTGTATAGGCGATGAAGCTCCGGTACCCGATCAAGAGGGCATCAAGCCGACCTTCACCGAAAGACCCATCATTCGCCAAACGGATGACGGGGCGACGATAACGTTTGAATGTAGGTGCGTCGGAGAGCCGAGGCCGGAAATACAATGGTATGTATCACGTCCCACTTTGTACCTCCGTGTCGGTTTACACAATGGTCCACCGATGTATAGGTTCCACGGGAAGAAGGAGATCAAAATGGCCGGAAGGTACAGCATGTCCATGGAGATGGATCAGAAATTGTATTATTTAGCGCGATTAGAAATCAATAGCGTCGAAAATTCCGATAAGGGCGAGTACAGGGCCATAGCCAAAAACAAATATGGTGTCGGAACCGCGACGATAAATCTTAATTTCGAGGGCGACGGTAAACCAAAGTAAGAAATTGAGTTGTGTTCCCGTTGTGTTCGTTTTACGGAAGAATCATTGTGTATGTTCCTCAGGATTCCGGATGGAAAAGCGCCGCGATTTCCGAAAAAGCCCACTATCCGACAAGATGGCGACGTCCTGGTCATGGAGTGCCTCCTCGAAGCAAACCCCGCGCCCGATATCACGTGGTACCACGGAAACAAGACGATCGCGGACAATACACGCGTGAGAATGTTCCGAAAAGCTATCAGCAAAGACACCTACATGTTAACGTTAGAAATTTCGAATCCGACACGGGAAGATGGCGGAAACTATCGCTGTAACGCGTTCAATAACTTTGGGGAAAGCAATGCTAATATTTCCCTTAACTTCCAAGGTATCAATCATCTCGAATATCGCGTAACGAAACCGAGCATGAGCATGGCCTTTCTCTCGACATTAAAAACAAAACGTCTCTTCACCGTCTACCGATTCTTCTATTTCTAGGCGGAGACGATGCTGCCGGCTTCCCCCCATCTTTCATCGAGAAACCCAAGATCATCCCCAACGAAAGCGGCACCCTCATCACCATGAAGTGTAAATGCAAAGCCAAGCCAAAACCCGAAGTCACTTGGTTCCGCGGCACAACCGCCGTTAAAGAATCCGCCAAAATCAAGATGTCCGTCCTCGACAAAGAAGAGGACATCTACGAGCTCACACTCGAAATTAAAGACCCCACCGCACCCGACGGCGGCACGTATCGGTGTCACGTCAAAAACGAATTTGGCGAAAGCAATGCCAATCTAAACCTTAACATCGAAGCCGAACCGGAACCCGAAGGCGATGGACCAACATTTGTTGAAAAACCAAGAATTACATCTCACCAAGGGGGGAAATTAGTCGTCATGGACTGCAAGGTAAAATCTAATCGATTAAATCAATGAATCCCCAAAAAAAAATATTTCAAAATATAGGTTCGCGCAAACCCCAAACCAACGATAGTCTGGTACAGAGAAGGTCAAGTAGTAAAAGAATCCAGCAAAATAAAAATCGTCATCGAAAAAATCGAAGAAGACGTCTATTACATAAAACTCGAACTTAAAGACCCCGACACCGAAGATTCCGGTCTCTACAAATGCAACATTAAAAACACTTTAGGAGAACTCAACGCGAATCTCACACTTAACATCGAAATCATTCCCGTCATTAAAGAAAAACCAAAAGTTATCAAAATCGTTAAAAAACGCACAGTTATCGTCGAATGTAAAGTACTCAGCAAGTTCGCGCCCGATTGCACTTGGTTCAAAGAATCAACGGCCGTCAAAGAAGACACTAGACACAAGGTCCAAGTTGAACAAGTTAAAGATGTAAGATGTTAATTAATAAGGAGTCGAGTCGATTTTTTATAACATTTTTAAATCATTCAGGGTGAATTCGCGGTAAAACTCGAAATCTGTGAAATCGAAAAATCCGATAAAGGCATGTACAAACTTGTTGCTCGCAATGAAAAGGGCGAGGCTACTTCGCAAACGGTTGAAGTAACCGATCTTCCACCCGAAGAAAAACCGAAAGGGGATAAACCGAAGTTGACGCAATTAACTAATGTGGTAAGTATTAGAAAAAATAAATATTTCGTTTTGGTTAATTCAAAATTCTTAGACTACCGAAGAAGGTAAAACGGTTGATTTTATATCAACTTTGAAAGTTACCGATAAAACGGTTGTTATAACTTGGTACAAGAACACCACGGTTATTAGAGAATCGTCCGATATTTCGATCTCTTTCGACGGTTCAGTCGCAAGATTGACTATTAGTAAATGTAAGATATCTCACGCCGCAACTTACAAGATCGTTGCTAAAAACGAATTTGGCGAGGATGAATCCATCGCTACATTAACGGTTGTTGAAAAGAAGGAGAAAAAGAAGGAGGAGGAAGAAAAGAAAGAAGAAAAGAAGGAAGAAAAGGTAAGAATTAATTTTAATGTTGTAATTAACTTTTTCTTCAAAATTTTTTAAATTTGTTTTTGCAACTTTTTTCATTGGATAAAGTTTTTCGGTAAGTCTCGATCATCTATTTCCGATTCGATCGAACGTTCGCAGAATCAAAGTTCTTCTAAACGTTTACGTTACGGCCATAAAATTTTATATGTTTACATTTTTCACCGTTTACAAGGTAAAGCTTCGGATATATCTTGGTCTAAATTTAGGCTTTGTGTATGCGAACAATCCGAAATATTTCAGTATTTGAGACTTTGTATTTTAGTACAATTTTTATTTTTATAATTATTTTTTAAATAAAAAAAATATATACTAACCATTGATGTTATTAACAAAGGTTGAGGAGGTAGAATCCGAAACAGAACTTATTGAAGAAACTAAAAAGGTACATTGACACGTTACTATAAACACAAACATACAAAAATAAATTCTAAATAAAACATTTTTTTAATAGGAGGTTATTGAGGAAGAAGAGAAAATTAAAAAGCCGAAGGTAACAAAAATATATTTTTACATTTACTCTTACAAATTAACACAAAAACAAGCAAAAAACTAAAATATTAAAAAAAGAATAATATCGGATAATTTGTTTTGTCCCGCAATTATTTTACAGAAAGTTGAAAAGAAAGAAATTATCGAGGAAAAGAAAAAAGAAGAAATAATTGAAAAGAAGAAAGTCGAAGAGAAAAAGGTAAGTAATGTATATTTTTTTGAAATCATTTCTTTGGTTTCAAAAATTTATATACATAACGCATGTTAATGTCCTGTTAAAATTGATAGAAGGAAGAAGAAAAGAAAATGAACGATGTCGATAAGAAGAAACCAGCAGAAAAGGAACCCGAAAAAGTAAGTGCATTTTATAATACCATTGTTGGGACTTTGGTAAAAATATGTTGTTAATGTCCTGTTATAGCCCAAACCAGGCAAGAAAGTTAGCAAGGTAAATACATTTCATCGTTATCAATACGCACAATACGTTAGATTTTTTTCGAATATTTAGGTTGAAGAAATTAAGACGGAGTCTCGAAGAAGTTCGGTTGTTAAAATGGAACAAAAGGTATTATTTTTCTTTTACGGCAAAAAAGTTCAAACTCATATTTCTTGGGGTGGTTATTTTAGATTATTCAAGATGGGGAAACTAAATCAGAGAGTAGACGATCTTCTATACAGGTAGATCTTAATTTTTCTTTGCAAAAAATTTCGAATTCATTTCTTTCATGTCGTAATTAGGTTGAGGAACAAATTTCCGATTCCCGTCGCTCCTCCGTTACAGAAGAAAAGAAAAAGAAGGTACTTTTTTTTTTCTTAAATCCTCCTCTTATCCCATTTAATTTATTTTCGTTAATTTAGGTTGTGAAGAAAACGGGTGTCAAGGAAACGGTAAGTTAAAACAAAAAAGTAAATTAATAAATTTATGTCTTGTGTCTTAACAAACTTTACACACAATCAAATACAACAAATAGACACCTACAAACGACATTGAAGCAAAAACTGAAACAAAGAAGGAGGAGGAAAAGAAGGTAACGGAAAAGAAAATAAAAGAAAAACTGGAAAAGACGCCGAAAGAAAAATCGGCCGAACCCGAAAAGAAACCGAAAGATGTCGAACCTGAAAAGAAACCGAAAGATATCGAACCTGAAAAGAAACCAAAAGATATCGAACCTGAAAAGAAACCAAAAGATATCGAACCTGAAAAACCAAAACCGACAATAGTTGAAGATAAAAAGGTTGAAGAACCGTCTAAAATTGAGAAGAAACCGTCATTGAAGGCTCCAGAATTAATCGTTCCTCCGGAAGAACCCCCGAAACTTCGAAAAGTATCAAAAGCTGGAGAGGTACATTTGAACCGTTTGAAAAAATTTAAACTAAACTCACTTACTTTACTATTATTATCACATTTAATTTTTTTTCACCACAATCACTTTACTTCACTAATTACCTTCTACCTTTAACTTAAAAAATTTATAAAAAAAACACTAAAAAATGTCTTCGTTTTTTTTTGTTTCCTATTTGTTTCATGTCTTCGTCTGTTCAACCCAACCCTTTGAAATCTAGAGCGAAGAGGTCGTCAACGACAAAGTGAAGCTGGTAAGTAATTTCTGAAAAATTTCTTCAAAAAAGCCCTTCATTCTATGCACTTTTCTATTTGTGTTTTGACTCACTGTGTCTTGTCTTTTATTCTCCCCCACTATTCTAAGACGGAGGAAAAAACTAATGCCAAGGTTATCAAACCCAAACCCGACCGATCCAAGTACCAACCTCAATCTGCTACTACGGAGTCATTCTTGAACGTTCAGCTGAAAGCTGTTACTAAGGAGGCCAAAGAGGCTCAGCAGGCTGAACAATCTCAAATTGCGCTTAAGGTAGAATTCAGGCATCTTCAAGGCATCCACTTCTTTCTATTTCTATTTCTTCTGTATATGCTTATTTATTTCTTATCTTTTAGATTTACTCTAAATTTCAACTTTTTTATCATTTCTCGATCGCTAACATTTCTCTTTACTTCTCTTCTCTATCTTTCTTTCTAATTTTTAATTTTTCTTCATTTTTAATTTCTATTAATTTTACTTTTTTCTTATCTTTTAGATTTACTCTAAACTTCAACTTTCTTATCTTTTTTCGATTCTTCTTCGTCTTTCTTAACATTTTCTTCTCTTAATCGCTAACATTTCTCTTCTCTATCTTACTTTTTAATTTTTCTTCATTTCTAATTGTAATTAATTCAAGGTCTATCTTTTCTGTAATTTTCGACGAAAAGTGTAGGATCTAATTTAAAGTAGTTTTTAACGAAAACAAAAAAACATTGTGACTTTTTCGTTAGAAAACCACAGAGAAGGGCAAGGAGGCGGCGAAAAAGACGGTGAAGAAAGGTGAAAAAATGGAAAAATCGTACGAGCTGCCGGAGATTCCTGATTATGAACGTCCGGTGTTAGAGAAGTTCGAACCTCATGATATGCCGGAGTACGCCGGCAGGGAAAAGACAAAATTAACAAAGGTGAGACGCTGCCAGTGGCAGATTGCCTCCGGATACAGAATTTTTGGCTGGCTACGCTTACTAGTTCGGAGACGGTCCACGTTTATAATTGCATATTATAAAGAGATGAATTCAGTTTTGGCTAGTAGTCGCGATGCCCTCGTAACAAATCGAGTGTGACCGCTTGTGCTGACAGGTTTTCTGGTTGGTGACAAAGTGTTTGATATTTTAACACCATGCCGCAGGATTATCCGAAGGTGCCGGAGATCAAGAAGCCGGAGGCGCCCAAGATCGAGATTCAAAAGGAGAAGCCTCCCGAGATTCAAAAAGAGAAGAGTCCAGAGCCGAGGAAGACGTCTTTAGCGCCGGGTACCGGAGCTCCTCGCAGGGGTTCTTTGGTTCCGCCGGAAGAAATGGGACGCAGGGCTAGCTTGATCATTACAGATGAGGTATACAAATCCCGTTCATAAACCTAAATAGGTGCATTTCAGGCCCATTTCCGCGGAGACGCTCGAGGAGGAGACGATTTCCGATTGTGTAACATTTTCTTTTTATGTAGGAACATAGGAAACTGCGTCCCGGCGAAGTCCTGGACGACAAAAAGGTAACCGCCAAGGACGTGCCGCAGCGAATGCCTGGCAACGTTCGAACGATTACTTTAAATTCCAGCTCGCCAAAACATCCTATTCGCTTTTATTGTCTTGACGAACACTCATACTCACACCAGACGGACGCGCTCGCGCATACCATATTTCTTCTTTTAAATAACTCGGCCTTGCTTACGCAAGCAAAAATTCTCAACGAAACTATTTTTGGGTTAGATCCCCAATCTCTGGTACCGTTTTTCTAGCCATAACTTATCTTTTACGTCCGCAATACTTATTTTCAAATCAACCCAATCGTAACCTAAATAAAATAAAAAATAAAAAATTTATTCATTTTGATCAAATAAGAATGGTATGTTTAGCGTGATTCGATCTGACTGTTGATCATAATTGAATCTCTTCTGACAAATAACTAAAAATAGCACATTTAAGCATGCAAATCTGAAAAGTCACAAGCTCTTTTCGCAGCGTCTTCGTCTTCGTCTTCGTCAACGTAAATAGAAGCGTAAATAGAATAATGATGTGATCGGAAAATTGTAATGTCTTATTTTTTTGTATATTTATACATATGTATAAATATGATGTCGTTTATTGTTTATGTTTAAACGAATGCGTTATGCCAACAGGGTGGAAAGTTACGACCTGGTGAGGTACTTGACACAAAGGTGAGATTTGTGTTCGAGCGACACAAAACTGGCCTTCGAAAGTTGGCATGCCTGGTTATGACGGATATAACAGTATTAATTGATTTTTTTATTTTGTGCTTATAGTTTTGTTGGGTTTTTATTTTATTTTTTTTGTTATTTTTTTTATTTTTTAATTACATAATTGGCTTATAATTGGCTTGATTATTTTTAAATGGTTCCTAAATTAAAAAGAAATTTGAATTAATGAAAAAAGTTAAAAGCAAATTACCTTAATATAATATAATAGATGGTACATGTATTAGTATTGATAGAGAATAATTTTCCTTTCTTTTTTATTTCTTTTAAAGAGCAAAAAAGGCCTCAGACCTGGGGAATTAGACGAAGGAAAGGTTAGACCCATTTTTAAAGTGATAGTTTATATAGAAAAATTTGTCAATAAAATTTTATGTTTGTGTCTAACGGTTTTTTAGAAATTTTCCAGCGGGGATTGATTTAGAATAGAAGTGCCTTTATGTCAATAAAAAAATATGTGGTTTATAGTCTCTAATCGAAAGGGTTTTTCTTTACACGTCTTAGTATTACGTTGAGTTATTTTTTATATTTTAATTTTTAGTTGTGTTTAGTTGCGTTTCTATGTTGATTTTTCAAGTGCTAACGATTCTGAGATCTCTCAAAACGAACTACACTGACCGATCTCGGTATGCGAAATTTCTTGTAAATAAAATAAAATAAAATATTTATATGTATATATATACAGCTTTTTCAACGTGCTCTAATTTTACGTGTACGATTAATTTTGTATTTCTTGCGCGCCTGCAGCTACATTTAGCATGTTTTGTCAACAACGCGGATGGCATAATTGCATTTGGCTGAAGTTTTCTTCTAATTTCAAATCGTCAAAATGTTTAATGTCTCGATATTTAATATAATAAATAAAATCTCACATCATTCTACATATTAACGTGAAACTAAAAAAAATGTATGTTTAACATATCCAAATTAAGAAGTCAACGTCGTATTTATATTCATTTAATTAATATAGCGTCGTCGCGCAAGTTCCGACGTGCGAAGACCCAGCTTGGCTGAACTTGAAGATATGATTAACAAACCCAGCACACCTCTAAGACCGACCGGAAGTGGGGGCCCGCCAATTATCGTTGACGTGCAAGAAAGTTATTCGGCCGTAGAAGGTTTTATTAATTATTATTTTTTTTATTTTTCATAATTTTTTAATATATTTAGACCAAAATGCTTACATCACGGTTCAAGTGGAGGGCAACCCCGCTCCTACATTCAAATTTTATAAGGCAAGCAAAATTTTCATTTACACATAAATAAATAAAACATAAAATTTGTTAATAGGGCGTTAGCGAAGTAATCGAAGGTGGTCGTTACAAATTTTTAACAGATGGCGAATATAATTTGATTACACTTTGTATAAGAAAAGTAAAACCAAACGATGAGCAACAATACAAAATCGTCGTTTCCAATATGCACGGTGAAGATAGCGCTGAAATGATGTTATACGTTTCTGGTAAGATCGATTTTATTATTATTTTTTTTTAATTAATATTAATTTTTAAATAAAAAAATAGATGCTAGTGGAATGGATTTCCGCGCGATGCTAAAAAAGAGGAAATACGCAAAATGGGATGAAAACAAAGGCGATCCGGATTGGGGCGATTTGAAAGAGGTGGAGAAACCGATGCCGGCACTCAAGAAAGTTGAAAAGGTCAGGTTGTACTTACTCGTTATTGTTTATTATGAATTCTTGATTTTACGATGTGTTTATGCGTTTGACACGTGCGCGCGTGCGATTAAACAAACAACAATTGGGCGATAAAACAATTTTTAGCTGTTTATAAACCAATTAAACGATTTATAGCCGATTAAACAACTACTTGGTAGGGCGTTAAAGCGATTTGGAGCTATTTGACAAACAAAAACGATTTGAACAGTAAAATTTTTGCTGTTATTATTGTTATTATTATTATAGACCGAAGATGCGTATCATAGCATACAGCCGCAACTGATCGAGGAAAACGATAAAATAATTGTCGTTGTCGGTGGACATATGATAGAGATAGATCCACGTAATAAGGGGAAAGAGAATTGGAGTTGGTTGAAGGTTGGGTTTCCCCCTTTTTTTACCCCGAGAAAACCGAATTAATTTTGTTTACTTTTTTATTTATTTTTTTGGGTTTTTTGATCTGGATCGTTTTGCGCTTTCTAATGTGGTCTATTTTTGTTGTCGGATAGGAGCGAGGATATAATTAGGTGTGCTCTAAATTCTTTTTATATTTAACTTTTAGAACTTTCTAAGAACCATTCAAGAAAGCTCAAAATAACCGGATCGGGATACTAAATACTAAATAATTTAAAACTATATCGATGCGTCTCCATAAACAGACCAAAATAATAAAAGGAAATTTAGTTGAAGATTTTTGCTGCCATGTTTTTACCTCTCTTTAGGGGCTATATTATTTTTTTTATATTTTTATTTTTAGTGTCGTCAGCAAAGGAGCGTTTTGTCCATTTTATACAGTCCATGTCCGTCTATATTTATGTGTTCGTCCAATTCATTACACTACACAAATATAATTTATTGTCTTTTGTAAGTGTGTTCGTTAGTGTGTGAGTATATATAAAAAAACCGCTTTTATATGTGCTTATGAAAGCTTCCGATCAGTGTACGCTAACAACTACATGTCGCTTTAACACGATATTTTTGGATTGTTCTTTTTGCAGGGCCAACATGTTGGTCGAATTAAAACAATCAAACTGCCAGCCACGACATCGCCTGAATGGCCTAAATTAAGGAGAAGAGAGGTTTAATTGAATTTTTATTCTATTTCTAAAACTCTTTTCTTCACTTAATTACTTTCTTCACGCTTTATGTGTGCAAGCTTTATGCGCTTTCTTCGTTGGAGACTCATCTTTATACTTTTAGACTTTATCCACCTCTTTTTAAAATCTTAAACTTTAAATAAATAGAAATCATTCCAAATACTAACAGCAAACTTTCTCGATTAATCTAATCAATTAATAAAAAAGGGAAAAAGTGAAAACGACTTTTCGTATAAATTCGTGCAAAAACTATTTAAGCTGTCGTCGTTTTAGGATGTATTCGATATCAAGCGAACTCCTGGCCTTGAGGAGATATTATGTGAAGAATGGCCAAAGCTGGTTCAAGTTGAAATACCGAAGGTTGGCAATTTTCTGGTTTTGAATCCGAAATATTTGTCTTTTGAATACTGGTGAAATTAATAATGTTCAGCTGTTTAGTAAATTGTGATTTAACTGTTAATTAATCGTATCGACAAACGGTACAAAAAAATTATGTACAACGTCAAGAATACCAGCTAATTTACTGTTCTGTTTAAACTCATCTCTATTTTAATCGGCGTCTGTTGATCTTCATTCTATTAAGTAAAACGTAAACAAATATTAAATCCACCGTCTTCATATTTTCATCATTAATCATTACTAACTATAACTTGTTTTGTTTATTAAAATTATTTTTGTCTCAAAAATATTATTTACATTTCGAGGTGTATATATTGTATATAATCAGGTTGTTATTATTGCATGCGCTATTTTTTATTGTTTTATTTTTGTTGAGTTTGTCGATGCCTCTCACATTAACAAGCTTGTTGTCACTGCATCGTATGAATTGTTTAAAAATTAGACTTCAAAAGACAAATATTTTATTTTTATTATTTTTTTTAATACATTTTTTCACTTTTATTATATTTTATTAAAAAATTTTTTCGATTTTTTTATAATTAATCCCAGCTAAAGCACCGAAAATATTTTGATTTTACTTAGATTAAAAATAAAGCAACACATCACGTCACTAACATTTAGATTTTTTAATTAATTTTGTTGCAATTTAAGCTAGCTAAAAGCTGCTTTATTAATTTGGCTCGTTTAAATATTCAAAGTAAGTATTTTTGATACTAAGGTTTTAGCCGCTACGCAATAAATTTTGAATCGGGGTGTCCGTATATGGGCATTCTTTGGTGTGAATGTTAAGAATGGTTGGTTCCGAATCCCTTTAAAAAGATTTTTCAAGGATACTTCAAGGATTTCCAGCTGAGCTTCAGTATTTTTTTGTTTGTAGACAACGCCGGTTTCCTCGAGACGGCCATCTCTTGCTGAACTAATACCAGATTGGCCTGTTTTGCACCATTTTGAGAGGAAGGAGGTTCGCCTGGTTACCACTCAATATTAAAAAAACGAGCAAAATACTCGATATTCTAATTTCAGTCAAGTGATTGCACGATTGTTCTCCCACACATTCTGCTTGTTATCCTCTTCACATTTATCACGTTCCTCTACGTTTATCGATCTCCACCAATGTGGCGGAGACTGGATGTTCTAACACGGAACTTTTCGTTTCAATGGAATCACCAATAATTTCTTAATAATAATTATTAATAATAATCACTCCTCTATTGATGTTGTCTAAGCATGTTCTTCTTGAACCACTCCAAACAATTTTTTTCTTGGTCAATTTTTTTAATAATTTTTTATATTTTTTAATTTTAAAACATTTTTTGGGACATTTTTACTTCTTTTTCAGTTTGGTTTTTGAGCTGATTTTTCAATTTTGACACTCAGCGACCACCTTCTATATATGTTCACCTATAAATGTTGTTTTCTCGCACTAATTCAAAAGCGTTAACATTTATTTCACCTTTTATAGAAACAAGAATCTTTCTTGAAACCGCTGGTCGATCAATTCGCGAAGGAAGGCAAGGACAAGAAGGTCGTCTTCGAAGCGGGATTTTCAAAACCGAACTGCAAACCGAAATGGTTGTTCAGGAAAGACGTTAGTATATTAAAATTAAATGAATTCAATTTTTATTATGATTATCTCGATTTAGGAACTATTCTCGGGCTCCAAGTACAAGTTCAAAAACGAAAACGATATGTACCAATTGATCATCATGAATCCAAAGGTAGAGGATAGTGGAAAATACACAATCGAGATAGGCGGTGTTACATGCACGGGGTATTTAAACGTCGACGAACCAGATCCTTGTTACACCTTCACCAAGCAATTAAAAAAGAAATACGATGGTTTCACCGATCATGATTTGCTTCTAGAATGCACCGTAAGCAGTAATATGGCCGTCGTCCTCTGGTACAAAGGCGAAGAAAAAATCAAAGAAAGCAAGAAATTCGAGATATCGAAAGATATGCAAGGAGTCTGCAAACTAACCATCAAAGATTGCGTCTTCGAAGACGACGGGGATTATTCTTGCAGAATATCAAAGCAAACCGAAAGAACAGACACTAAAGTCGTCATAAAAGAATACCCCTACAAGTTTGTTAAAGTTTTGAAACATCAACAACTCGTCGAGAAAGAAAACGTAACGTTAGTGTGCGAATTAGACGACGAAGCCGGTGAAGTCAAGTGGTTCAAAGGCGACCAAGAAATTAAAGCGGATAAAAGGATGAACATCACCAAAGACGGCCGCAAAAGAAAGTTGGTTATCAAAGACGCTAAAGTTACAGACGCCGGGATGTATTCTTGCGTCAGTAACGCGGATAAAACTGAAGCGGAAATCGTCGTAAATTGTAAGTCAAAATAATCAAAAAAATCGTATTTCACCTCATCGTTATTTCATTCCAGATCTTAACCGTTTCAACAAAAAACTAAAGGACACGGATGCAATCGAGCGCGAAAAATTAATTCTTGAAGTTGAGCTTCAAGATCAAACCGCCCCAGCCGAATGGACCTTTAATGGTAAACCGATCGAGCCTAACGAACGCGTTGAAATCAAAAACTTGGGGGGTGGTCGACACCAGCTCGTCTTCAACAAACTCGAAATGGAAGACGACGGTGAAATCATGTGCGAATCGGGAAAATTGCAATCATCCATGAAATTAACCGTAAAGAAAGGCGAGAGCAAACCGATGATCGACTTCCCAGACACTTACGAAGCTCCCGCGCATAAAGCCATCCTCATGGAAGTGCCGTATAAAGGTAAAATAAAAATCCGTGTTATGTACGTCTCTGTTATGTACATGTTTTGTGTATGTCTTAAATTATAGTTGATGGCACCAGACAAACGCCGATCGAAGCAAAATTAGTCAAAAACGACAAAATCCTCGGCGCTAAAGACGTCGACGTCGTAATAACCGACGATAAAGTCACCTTCAAAATCAAAAAACCATCGCGAGATCAATCCGGGCAATACCAAATTAAAATCGGCAACGGGCAAGGTGAAGACACAAAAGACTGCAACATCATCATGCAAGATGTACCAACCCCACCCGAAAGCGTCGAAGTCATGGATGTCTTCCAAGACTCTTGTATTATCACATGGAAGCGACCAACGGATGATGGAGGTTCCCCTCTAATTCACTACGTGATTGAAAGACAAGATATTAGTCTTAAAGGTGGATTTGAAAATGTTGGTGAACTAAAAGCTGGGGAACCTACGAAATTTAAAATTGAAGGGTTAACCCCTAAAAAGACTTATAAATTTAGAGTTCGCGCGGTTAATAAGTTAGGGCCAAGCGAACCCGGAAATTACGCAAAACCCGTCTTAGCGAAAGATCCTTGGGATGAACCAAGCAAACCGAAAAATGTTGAAGTCGTCGATTGGGATAAAGATCACGCCGATCTTAAATGGGATAAACCAGAAAACGACGGAGGCGCCCCGATCACTTCTTACATCATTGAATACAAAGATAAATTTGGAAAAGATTGGGTTAAAGGAATTGAAGTTTCCGGGGACCAATTCATGGGGACCGTTCCCGGGTTAAAAGAAAATAACCAATACGAATTTAGAGTTCGTGCTGTCAATAAAGCCGGGCCAGGTGAACCCAGCGATGTCACCAAACCCATCATCGCTAAATGTAGATTCGTTAAACCATACATAATCGGTAACGACTTAATTAACATTGTGATCAAAAAAGGTCAAACTATTAAATACGACATTAAGTACGGTGGCGAACCCGAACCCGAAGTAAAATGGATGTTAGATAAAAAAGAAATTAAACAAGATGCCGAAGAACGCATTACAATCGACAAATACGAAAGAAATACCGTATTAACCGTCCGAAGGGCCGTGAGAGGCGACAGCGGTAAATACATTTTAGTTTTGAGTAATAGCTCGGGTACCGTTGAAGGTACCGCCGATGTAGTTGTATTAGACAAACCTTCCCCGCCGAAAGGGCCCCTTAAAGTTGAGGAGGTACGGTCAGATCACGTGAAAGTGAAGTGGCAAAAACCGGACGATTTCGGCGGCACAGATCTTACCGGTTATGTTTTGGAGAAGATGGATATGGACACGGGACGGTGGATCCCCGCCGGAGAAGTCGGCCCTAACGAAGACACCTTCACCTTTAAGGGATTAACACCCAAAAAGAAATACAAGTTCAGAGTTAGAGCCAAAAACAAAGAAGGCGAATCTGAACCACTCGAAACCGACGACGCTATCTTAGCAAAGAATCCTTACGATGAACCAGGCGCGCCTGGAAAACCAGAAATCATCGACTACGACAATAAGAGCGTCACGTTGAGATGGGCGAAACCGGAAAACGACGGCGGAAGACCCATCACGCATTACACCATCGAAATGAAAGATAAATTTACTGCCGATTGGGTTGAAGTCGTTACTACGGATAATAACGAACCTTGCGGAAAAGTTGAAGGTTTAAAAGAAAAGATGGTTTATCAATTCCGCGTGAGAGCTCATAATAAAGCTGGTAAAGGTGCCCCATCAGAAGCCACAGATAATCATTTATGCAAACATAGAAATCGTAAGTAATGAACGTTTTTTATGTTTATTTCCTTTAATCCTTTAATTCCTTTTCTTTAATTATAAGCATCATATAATTTTTTTAATCTCGTTTTTTCTTTTAGTTAAACCCCGCATTGACCGTGAAACCTTCAAAACTGTTATTATTAAAGCGGGAAGAACGCACAAATGGTCCGTTGACATTAGCGGTGAGCCGCCCCCGACAGTTAGATGGGTGTGGCGGGATGATATTCCGTTAACAAATAGTGAACGTATTAAAATCGAAAACGTCGATTATCACACTGATTTTACATTAACAAATTGCGTCCGTAAAGACACCGGGAAATACACCTTGATAGCTGAAAACGCGAACGGAAAAGATCAAGAAACCGTTGAATTGACGGTTCTTGGAAAACCCGGCGCTCCAGGGGGACCTCTCGTTGTTTCTGACGTCACAGCAACTAAAGCTAAAGTTGCTTGGAAAAAACCAGACGATGACGGCGGTTTGCCTATTAAAGAGTACGAAATTGAAAAGATGGATCTCGCCACGGGTAAATGGGTGCGATGTGGACGCGTCCCTGGGGATAAAGTTCCCACTGAATTCGAAGTAACCGGATTAAATCCCGGCTCTGAATATAAATTCAGAGTAACAGCTGTAAACGATGAAGGAGACTCAGAACCTCTCGTTTCCGATAGAGGAACGGTGGCCAAGAATCCATTTGATGAACCAACCAAACCTGGTACACCCGAAATTGTTGACTACGACAACAAAGGTGTTAACCTGAAATGGGAAAAACCCAAAAGCGACGGTGGCGCTCCAATCGAAAAATACATCATCGAAAAGAAAGACAAATACAAACCCGATTGGGAAAAAGCGGGAGAAACGACCGGCGATCAACCCGAAGCGCGCATTGAAGATCTAAAAGAACGCGGGGAATATCAATTCCGCGTTGTTGCCGTTAACAAAGCGGGTCTCTCACCGCCTTCGGACGCATCAAAGATGCAAATGATTAAACATCGCGCTCTTAAACCGCGCATTGATAGAACAAATTTAAAACCAATTACGGTACGCGCCGGAAAGATAGTAAAATACGATATCGACGTTCAAGGCGAACCTGCGCCCACTTGCACGTGGTTCCACGTCGAAAAAGAACTCTCATCAGAAGGTAACATTGAAATCACCAATGTTGAATATAACACGAAAATCAGCATCACCAATACCGTACGCAAAAATACCGGTGTTTACAAAATCAAAGCTGTCAACGAACATGGGTCAGATGAAGCGGAGGTTGAAATAACCATCCTCAGCGCTCCGTCTAAACCAAAAGGACCTCTTAAGGTATCCGACGTTACTAAGAATGGCGCTAAATTGAAATGGGACAAACCAGAAGATGATGGTGGAAAACCAATCACAGGTTACGTTGTTGAAAAATTGGACAAAGCAACTGGACGTTGGGTACCGGTTGGGAGAACCTTAGAACCCGAAATGGACGTTAAAGGTTTACAAGAAGGAAACGAATACAAATTTAGAGTAAAAGCTATCAACGATGAAGGGGAATCCGAACCGCTCGAAACGGAAGGTTCCATTATTGCCAAAAATCCGTTTGATATTCCTGGCAAACCGGGAACTCCCGAAATCGTCGATTGGGATTCCGATCGCGTCGAACTTAAATGGACCGCTCCAAAACATAACGGTGGAGCGCCGATTACGGAATATATTGTTGAAAAGAAAGAGAAATTCTCAACTTCTTGGGATGAAATCTATAAAACGAATTCTCCAGATTGCGACGCAATAGTTACCGGACTTAAGGAAGGCAATACTTATCAATTTAGAGTGCGCGCCGTTAACAAAGCGGGTCCGGGTGAACCTTCAGACGGCACTCAACCGCACGTTGCTAAAGCCAGACATAAGAGGCCTTTGATTAATCGCGAAAAACTTCACACTGTGAAAGTTCGAGCGGGACAATTAGTCAAATTCGACGTTGACGTTCAAGGTGAACCCCCACCGACAATAACATGGAACTTCGCTAATAAAGTTCTCGACAGTAATAATCACACTAAAATCGAGAACGAAGATTATAATACCAAGTTTACTATAACCGGTACAACTAGAAAAGACACAGGAAAATACACCATTAGAGCCGAGAACGAATCAGGATTCGATGAAGCTCCTGTCGAAGTAATCATCCTAGATAAACCGGGAAAACCAGAAGGTCCATTAGAAGTCTCAGATGTTCATAAAGAAGGCTGCAAACTTAAATGGAAAAAGCCCAAAGACGATGGGGGACTCCCACTCACCGGATACGTTCTTGAAAAACAAGAAGCCGGATCAGGAAGATGGGTTCCCGCTGGATTCATCGATCCAGATAAAACAGACCATGAAATCACCGGTTTGGAACCAAACAAGCGTTACGACTTTAGAGTAAAAGCGGTTAACGAAGAAGGCGAATCTGAACCGCTCGAAACAGACGCCTCTATTTTGGCTAAAAATCCATTCGATGTTTCCGCACCTCCTGGTTTACCGGAAATCGTAGATTGGGATGAACATTCCGTCAAACTCAAGTGGGATAAACCCATTCGTGATGGTGGAGCCCCAATTACTGGCTATGTCATCGAAGCTATGGATAAAAACACCGGGCACTTTGTGAAAGTTGCGGAAGTAGGCCCAACATGTCAAGGCACAGTTGGAAAACTTGAAGAGGGCAATCAATATAAATTTAGAGTTAGGGCTATCAACAAAGCTGGTCAATCGGAACCGTCCGAACAAACCAATTGGCACACCGCTAAACCAAGATGGTGTAAGTACAACTTTATCATTTAATAATTATGTTATTATTTATTTTTCTTTTTCTCAGTGAAACCATTGATCGATCGCACAAACTTGAAGCCGTTAACAATCAAATCAGGCCTCTCCATCAGCTTAGACATCAACATTCAAGGTGAACCCCCACCGAAAGTTACTTGGTTCTTCAACGGCGCGGAACTTCAAGGTGACGAAATTATGCGCATCGACAACATTGATTATAACACAAAATTCTTCGTTCTTAAATCAAAACGAACCATGTCCGGAAAATACACCATTACCGCTAAGAACGAAGTTGGTGAAGATACAGCCGATATCGACATCACGATTTTGGGTAAACCAGGAAAACCCAAAGGACCTTTGGATGTATCAGACGTAACCAAACACGGTTGCAAACTGAAATGGAAAAAGCCGGAAGATGATGGAGGTGCTCCAATTGACCACTACGAAATCGAAAAATTAGATCCTTTAACTGGTCAGTGGTTACCTTGCGGAAGAAGCAATGAACCCGAAGCAACAGTAACCGGGCTTCAAGAAGGTAAACCCTACAAATTTAGGGTGAAAGCCGTAAACAAAGAAGGAGAATCCGAACCCCTCGAAACCGAAAAATCAATCATTGCTAAAAATCCATTCGATGAACCTGGCAAACCAGGTCGCCCAGATCTTAAAGATTGGGATAAAGACTTTGTGGAACTTGCATGGAAACCACCCGCAAACGACGGGGGTGCGCCTATTGAAAAATACATCATTCAAATGCACGATAAAGCTGGACGTGGTTGGATTGATGCTGCCACAGTACCCGGAGATAGAACAGCCGGAAGGGTTGATACAGTCGAAGAAGGTCATGAATACGAATTCCGTATTGTTGCCGTAAATAAAGCCGGACCTAGCGAACCTAGTGACCCATCTAAGCCGGTCATTGCCAAACCACGATTTTTGGCACCTAAAATCGATCGTAAGAATCTCCAAAAGAAAACTTTGCGCGTTGGGCAACTCCTTCGCATTGAAGCCGATGTCCAAGGTGAACCGGCCCCTACAGTTGTATGGACCCTCAAAGAACAAACTTTAAGAACCACCGATAGATTAAAAATTGAGAATGAGGATTACCACACCACATTTATCCTTCAAAAAGCTAAACGATCAGATACCGCTACATACACCGTCACTGCGAGGAACGATTCCGGTGTAGATACAGTCGATGTTGAAATCTTGGTTCTTAGCAAACCATCTAAGCCTAAAGGCCCACTTAAAGTTTCTGATGTAACCGCAGAAGGTTGTAAATTAAAATGGGAACCGCCAGAAGACGACGGTGGCGAACCCGTTAAAGAATACGTCGTTGAAAGACAAGACGTTGAAACTGGAAGATGGGTTCCTGTGGCAACGACCAAAACTCCCGAAGCCGATGTATCCGGATTAATTGAAGGAAAAGATTATCAATTCCGAGTAAAAGCGGTTAATTCCGAGGGAGAATCGGAACCTTTGGTCACCGATGCCCCCACTACCGCTAAGAATCCGTACACTGAACCAGATGCGCCTGGTAAACCAGAACTTAAAGATTGGAGTCGTAATCACGCCGATCTCAAATGGGAAGCTCCAAAACAAGATGGCGGAGCGCCAATTACCGGATATGTCGTTGAAAAGAAGAATCCCATTACCGGAAAGTGGGAGAAGGCTGTTGAAGTTCCGGCTAATAAAACTGAAGCAAGAGTACCTGATTTACAAGAAGGACAGAAGTATCAATTCAGAGTGAAAGCCGTTAATAAAGGTGGTGAAAGCAAACCTTCACCTCCATCAGAAACCATCACTGCTAAAGATAGATTTGTTCCGCCTAAAATTGATAGAACTCATCTTAAAGATATCACCGTTAAAGCAGGACAACTTATTAAACTCGACGTTAAAGTTTCCGGTGAACCTCCGCCAACTAAAACTTGGTTCCTTAATAAAGCTCGCATTGAAAAGCGGGAAGATATCACTATCGATTTAGAAGATTATAGAACTAAGTTTGTTATTACCTGTGCTGAAAGAGCACACACTGGTGCGTTAACATTAAAAGCTGAAAACACCAGTGGAAAAGATGAAGCCACTATTCAAATTAAAGTTTTGGATAAACCGGCTAAACCTGAAGGTCCTCTTAAGATCAGCGATGTTCATAAAGAAGGTTGTAGCTTAAGATGGAACCCACCGCTTGATGATGGTGGTTCTCCCATCGATTACTATCAAGTTGAAAAAATGGATAAAGACACCGGACGATGGGTTCCGGCTGGGCGAGCGAAAGAACCCAAAATCGATCTTGATAACTTAGAACCTGGTCAGGAATATAAATTTAGAGTGGCCGCTGTTAATTCTGAGGGTGAATCAGTTCCTTTGGAGGCAGAAGAAAGTATTATCGCTAAAAATCCATTTGGTAATTTTGTTATTATGTCTCGATTGAATTAGGATTATTAATTAATTGTCTTTTATTTAAGATGAACCTGGTGCTCCTGGTAAACCTGAGGTTACCGATTGGGACAAAGACCACGTAGACCTAAGATGGACTCCACCAGCGAACGATGGTGGATCTCCAATCACAGGGTACATCATCGAGAAAAGGGAGAAAGGTTCTCCCAAATGGACAAAGGCTGGCGAAACCGGTCCTCATGATACCAAAGGAACAGCCGATAATCTCGACGAAGGTGTCGAATATGAATTCCGCGTACGCGCGGTTAATGCTGCTGGTCCAGGTGAACCTAGTGCTGCCTCCAACTCCGTCATAACCAAACCGAGAAGATGTAAGATATAAAAAAATCAAAATTTTTAATCGAAATGTTTATCCTTATTTTCTATTTTATTGCAGTGGCTCCTAAAATTGATAGAAGAACTTTGCATAACATTACTGTTAAAGAAGGAGAACCAATCTATATTGACGTGAAAGTATCTGGAGAACCCGCACCCGAAATTACGTGGTACCAAGACGACAAGACAGTTATCCCCGGCGGTAATCGCCGTATTGACAACATTCCTTACAACTCCAAATTCTTCAACGACAAACCCGAACGCAAGGATACTGGAGTTTACAAGATACAAGCCACGAATAAATACGGGCAGGATACGGCAGAAATAGAAATTAATGTCATTTGTAAACCAGGAAAACCAGAAGGTCCACTCGAAGTTAGCGACATCCACAAGGATGGTTGCACCCTCAAATGGAAAAAACCAAAAGACGACGGCGGCGAACCAATCGAAAACTACGTCGTTGAAAAACTTGATCCAGAAACTGGTATTTGGCTACCCGTTGCTAAAACAGACGGCCCAATTCCAGAATTAAAAGTAGACGGTCTTGTACCGGGTCATGAATACAAATTCCGCGTTAAAGCGGTCAATAAAGAAGGCGAATCCGAACCTTTGGAGACACTAGGAACGATTGTTGCAAGAGATCCATTCAGTAAGATACCTTATTATATATATATTCAATTTACTAATCCTTAATATTTTTTATAGCAACTCCAAGCAAACCAGGTGCTCCAGAACCCGAAGATTGGTCCGCAAACCACGTTGATCTCAAGTGGTCCGAACCCCCATCGGATGGTGGATCTCCAATTACCGGCTACATCATCGAAATGAAAGACAAATACAGCCCTCTTTGGGAAAAAGCCATTGAAACGACCTCTTCTAAACCGGCCGCTACAGTAACCGGATTAGTTGAAGGAAATGAATATCAATTTAGAGTAATCGCAGTTAACAAAGCTGGCCTCAGCGCGCCATCGGAACCAGGCAAAACTTTCGTTGCCAAACCAAGGTTCTTGGCGCCGAAAATCGATCGACGTCATCTTCACGATATCACTTTATCGTCTGGTTCGGCCCTCAAATTCGAAGCGAACATCATTGGCGAACCTCCACCGACGGTTGAATGGAAATTCAACGCGGTTACTTTAAGAAACGACAAGAAAACTTTAATTGATAACGTCGATTACTTCACTAAGATCGCAATTAGACCAGTTAAGCGCGAAGATAGCGGGGAATACACCGTTACAGCCTCGAATTCGTCCGGTAGAGACGTACATGTTATCAATGTAACTGTTACGGACAAACCATCACCTCCCGAAGGTCCACTTCAAGTATCCGACGTCCATAAGCACGGATGTAAATTGAAATGGAAGAGACCTAAAGATGACGGCGGTACTCCTATCGAATACTATCAAGTTGATAAGCTTGATGAAGAAACAGGGTGTTGGGTACCTTGCGGCAGATCAACAGAGCCTAACCTTGAAGTTAATAACTTAACTCCAGGAAAAGAATATAAATTCCGTGTGGCTGCTGTAAATGCGGAAGGCGAATCGAAACCTTTAGAAACCGAACATTCGATTATTGCTAAAAATCCATTCGACGAACCCGGACCACCAGGACACCTTAAAGCTACAGATTGGGATAAAGACCATGTTGATCTCGCTTGGACTCCACCTGCAAACGACGGAGGCTCCCCAATAACTGGCTACATCGTCGAGAAAAAAGACAAATTTGGAGAATGGGAAAAAGCTTTGGAAGTCCCAGCTACCGCTCTTAAAGCTACAGTGCCCGATTTAATCGAAGGTCAACCTTACGAATTTAGAGTTCGGGCGGTGAACGCAGCTGGACCCGGTGATCCTAGCAATGAAACCCCCACGATTATCGCCAAAGCCCGTAACCAAGCTCCTAAAATTGATAGAACTAATCTCTTGGAAGTTAGAATTCGTGCCGGACAAAACTTTGGATTTGATGTTAAAGTTTCCGGCGAACCCATGCCCACGACTAAGTGGTTAATTAAGGGTAAAGAAATCAAATCGAGTGATAGAGTTAAAATACAACACACCGATTATAACACTAAAATAAGCATTAAAGGTGCAACTAGAGCCGAATCCGGAACTTACACAGTCACCGCTGAAAACGTAAACGGCAAGGACATCGCCGATGTAGAAGTAATCGTTTTAGATGTCCCAAGTCCTCCTGGTGGGCCACTCAAAGTTTCTGACGTACACGCCAATGGCTGCAAACTCAACTGGCGGCCTCCGGCTGATGATGGTGGTCAACCCGTTGAATGTTACGTCGTTGAAAAGATGGACGAAGCCACCGGTAGGTGGGTACCCGTTGGGGAAACCGACGGCCCATCCACTTCCATGAACGTAGACGGTCTTACACCTGGAAAGAAATATAAATTTAGAGTGCGTGCAGTTAACAGACAAGGCAAATCTGAGCCATTAACGACAGACAAAGCTATTGAAGCTAAAAATCCATTTGATGAACCTGGCAAACCGGGAGTACCTGAAATTACCGATTTTGACAAAGACTTTGTCGAACTTAAATGGGACAAACCAGAAACTGATGGCGGTTCACCGATCACCGGTTACATTATTGAAAAACGTGACAAATACAATCCAAACTGGGAAAAATGTGCCGAAGTGGAAGGAGACGCCACCGTTGGAAAAGTCAACGATCTCATTGAAGGCACTCCGTACGAATTCCGCATTCGCGCCGTGAACAAAGCGGGACCTGGCGTTCCCAGTGACGCTTCTAAAATCCACGTTGCAAGACCTAAAAATCTTGCTCCTAAAATCGATCGCAACGCTTTCAGCAACATTAAGATTCGTGTTGGGCAATCATTCGAATTTAACGTTCCAGTTATCGGTGAACCTCCACCGACGAAAGAATGGATGACCAAAGATGTTCTTATCCTGGCAACAGATCGCATTAAAATCACCCATGAGGATTACATCACAAGGTTTAAATTAGTCGAAGCTAAACGATCAGATAGTGGCGAGTACACATTAGTAGCTAAAAATCGTAACGGTAAAGATACCGCTACGGTTACCGTTGTTGTTATGGATATCCCAACAGCTCCAGAAGGACCACTCAAAGTTGATAATGTCACCAAGAATTCACTTAACCTTCACTGGAGACCACCAAAAGACGACGGCGGTTGCGAAATTACCCATTACGCCGTTGAGAAGTTGGATATGGAGAATATGAGGTGGGTACCCGTTGGAGAAGCTGTTGGAACCTCAATGAGAGTAGACCATCTCGCCGAAGGACACGATTATAAATTCAGGGTTAAAGCTTGCAACAAATTAGGAGAATCCGCACCTTTGACTACACTCGAAAGTATCACTGCTAAAGATCCGTTCAGTAAACCTGATAAACCCGGTCAACCCCAAGCCACCGATTGGGATAAGGATCATGTCGACTTAGAATGGACCGCTCCTAAAAAAGATGGAGGCAGTCCTATTACCGGCTATATTATCGAAAAGAGGCCTAAGCACGGAACATGGGAGAAGGCATGCGAAATTCCCGGTAATCAAACTAAAGGAACCGTTCCTGATCTAACTGAAGGCGAAGAATACGAATTTAGAGTTATCGCGGTTAATAAAGGTGGACAAAGCGAGCCTAGCGAAGCTTCTCTACCTGTAATCGCCAAACCAAGATTCCTTGCACCCAACTTTAATAAGACACTCTTACACGATATTACGGTTAAAGCTGGCAGCAGAATTAGTTATAATATTCCTATTGAAGCAGCGCCAAAACCAACCGCCCAATGGGCTAAAGATGGCAGAGAAATCCAGTCGAGCGATAGAGTCGATATGTTCGTCTCTACAAGCCGTGTAACATTTGATATTGCATCCGCTTTAAGATCCGACACTGGAAGATATACCTTAACATTAAAGAACGATTTAGGGCAATGTTCAGCGTCTGCCACCGTCACAGTTATAGATAGACCAGGACCACCACAAGCACCGCTCGATGTGAGCTGTGTCACTAAGGAAAGTGCTCGCATCAGCTGGCGACCACCAAAAGACGACGGTGGTTCACCAATTCTCCATTACATCGTTGAAAAAATGGATGTTTCCCGTGGAATTTGGTCAGATGCCGGCATGGCAACAATTACATCTCACGATATCACTAGATTGGTCCATCGTAAGGAATATTACTTCCGAGTGAAAGCTGTTAATGCCGTAGGAGAATCTGAACCATTAGAAACTCCAAGAAGCATTATTGCCAAAAACGAATTTGATGAGCCAGACGCTCCTGGCAAACCCGCCGTTACCGATTGGGATAAAGATCACGTTGATCTTGAATGGAATCCACCCAAGAACGACGGAGGATCCCCCATTACCGGTTACATTATCCAAAAGAAAGAAAAAGGAAGTCCCTACTGGATCAACGCAGTTCACGTACCTGCTAAATCCAACTCTGCCACTGTTCCTGATTTAACAGAAGGGCAAGAATACGAATTCAGAGTCATTGCTACTAATGCTGCAGGTCAAAGTGAACCATCAGAGCCGTCAGATCTTGTCACAGCTAAAGCTAGATTCCGTAAGTATTCGTAGAAAATATTAAGTTAAATATTAAAGTTAAGTTTTTTTTACAGTTGCTCCAAAGATTAAAACACCGCTTAACGATATTAGAATCAAAGCAGGACTTATTCTGCACGTTGATATTGACTTTATCGGCGAACCAACCCCGGAAGTCACATGGACTGTTGGAGGAAAATCTCTAACAGCAGATGAACGTACTTCGGTAACATCAATCGGCCACCACACTATTATACACACCGTCAACGCTAAACGATCAGATAGCGGCCTTTATAACTTGCACTTAAAGAATAGCTCGGGAATAGATGAAGGATCGTTCCAAGTTATAGTTTTAGGTAAATAATATATTCAAATAAGAGAAATAAGATAAATTGATTTAATTATAATTATATTTAGATCGCCCCGGACCGCCAGAAGCCCCATTGGAATACGAAGAAATTACAGCGCAAAGTGTAACATTATCATGGAAACCACCTAAGGATAATGGAGGAAGTGAAATAACGTATGAAATTTTAATTTTTATTGATTTCTTTTATTTTATTTTTCTTTACGTAGTGGTTATGTTATTGAAAAACGCGATTTAACGCATGGAGGTGGCTGGGTACCAGCCGTAAACTACGTTAATCCCAAGTTTAATCACGCTACAGTTCCAAGATTGATCGAAGGCACCAAATATGAATTTCGAGTTTTCGCAGAGAATTTACAAGGACGTTCAGATCCATTAAATACTCAAAAACCAGTTGTCGCGAAGAACCAATACGGTATGTATTATTTTTCGATGTTTTCCAGGCTTTATATTGGAAAAGAAACGGTAGAGTATTCAATATTCAAGGGTTTTATTGTTAATTTTTTTAATTCAAATATTGAGCATTATTTTTAAACTGTAATGATAGATGTTCCTGGAAAACCTGGCAAACCAGAACTTGTGGATAGCGATAAAGATCATATTAAGATCAAATGGAGCGCTCCTATCAGCAATGGGGGTTCCCCCATTATGGGTTATGACATTGAAAGGAGAGATCGCGCTACCGGACGATGGATAAAATTGAATAAGGACCCCGTTCCGGGACAGAGTTATTATGACGACAGAGTTCAAGATGGTCACCAATACGAATATAGGGTATCCGCAGTTAATGCCGCGGGACCCGGTAAACCAAGTGATGCTTCAAGTATATTTACTGCTAAACCAATGAAAGGTATTTTATTATTTTTTTTTAATTTATTACTTTTTACATTAAAACAAATCACAAATAGAAAAACCAAAACTCTTCTTGGATGGTATCATCGGGCGCAAGATCAAAGTTAGAGCTGGCGAACCAATTAATATCGACATCCCTCTCGCTGGTGCACCTATCCCAACTGTGGAATGGTGTAAAAATGCTATTCGTATTCCCGAATCTAATAGAGTATCCACCGACACAAACAGCGAAAGAACTAGATTGCGAGTTGAAGCATCCAACAGAGACGATTCCGGAAGATATACCGTTACAGCTAAGAATGAATACGGCTCAGATTCCGGTGATATTGAAGTAATCGTTGTTGATAAACCAGGAGTACCGAGAGGACCTTTAACCTACACAGAAACCACCCAAGAGACTGTATCATTATCTTGGAATCCACCGTTAGATGATGGAGGTGGCGACATCACTAATTACATCGTTGAAGTAAGCGAATTTGGCACAGATTTATGGAGACCTTGTCCCGGATTCTGCCCAAGACCAGCCTTCACCGTTCGCGGCCTCACCGAAGGCAAAAAATACGTATTCCGCGTTAGAGCGGAAAATATTTACGGTGTTTCTGAACCTTTGGAAGGCAAACCTGTAATTGCCAAGAGTCCATTTGATCCTCCAGGTGCTCCTCATCAACCGGAAGTACTTGGATACACGCCTTCAAGTTGTTCGTTAGCTTGGAAGCCTCCTACTTACACCGGAGGAAAACCAATTACCGGGTATTACATTGAAAAACGTGAACGCGGAGGCGAATGGATGAGGGTTAACAATTATCCAACACCGAATAATACTTATACTGTTCAAGATTTACGAGAAGGTAACAAATATGAATTTAGAGTAGTTGCCGTTAATGAAGCTGGACCTGGTGAACCAAGCAAACCAACTGAACCTATTATTGCCTCCCATCAAAGATGTAAGTACATCTATATTAAGTTTTTCTATCACCCTTTAATAATTGAATTTCATTTGAATTTTTATAAAAACTTTTTATAACACTATCGCTCTTTATTTATTTTTTTTTTTTGGTTTCGCTTAAAAAAATATTTAAAAATCTTACCATTCTAGTTTTAGATCTAGTGTTAGTCCTAGTGATAGTTCTAGTGTTAGTGTTCCTCGTACTTATATGCCATCATGTTTAGATTAAACACTAAAAATGTATTATTCTTACAATAGTCAAACCAGATCCACCTGAACCACCAAAAGCCGATCGTGTTACAAAAGATAGTGTTACACTTTCTTGGAGACCACCGCGTAACGACGGAGGTTCTAAAATTAAGGGTTATATCGTGCAACAACGCAAAAAAGGAGAGGATGATTGGAGCGACGTCAACGCAATTCCAATTCCAGGAACCGTACATACGGTTCCTAAACTTAAAGAAGGAGAGGAGTATCAATTTAGAGTTATTGCCGTAAATGATTTAGGAAATTCCGAACCAAGTAAAACAAGCCCATACATCCTCATTGAGGAACAACCAAATAAGCCTGTTATGGATCTCGGTGGTGTCAGAGACATAACCGTGAGAGCTGGAGAAGATTTCAGCATCCACGTACCATACGTTGGGTTCCCAAGGCCGACCGCATCTTGGTTTGCTAACGATAAGATTTTGGATGAAACCGACACCAGAGTATTTCCACAATTAGCTGATGATTACGCTAGTATTATTGTCAAAAACTCGAAACGAACGGACAGTGGTCAATATAGACTACAACTTAAGAATCCATCCGGTTACGATACCGCGACGATTAACGTTAAAGTACTCGATCGTCCTGGTAAACCAGAAAACCTTCGGGCCGATGAATTTGCCGGGGACGCTCTTACCTTGTACTGGCAACCACCTAAAGATAACGGAGGGGCGGAAATTACCAATTACATCGTCGAAAAGAAAGAAGCCAAATCACAAACTTGGTCAAAAGTTAGCAGCTACGTCACAGTTCCATTCATTAGAATTAGAAATCTTACGCTCGGTCGTGATTACGATTTCCGCGTTATCGCTGAAAATCAATACGGACAAAGCGAACCAGCCGTTACATCAGAACCGATCAAAGCTCGTCATCCATTTGATCCTCCAGGACCGCCCGGAGTACCTAGAGGTGTCGATTCTTCCGAAGATTCCATCACAATTAGCTGGAATAAACCACGCCACGATGGTGGCTCACCAATTACGGGATATGTCGTTGAGAAGAGGTTGATTTCTGAAGATAAATGGACCAAAGCTTCTCACGCAGTCGTTCCAGATCTTACATTAAAGTAAATAATTCTTTATTATTAGAGTAATTAAAATTAATTGTTAAAATAAATTTTGCAGGGTAATCAACTTGATTGAAAATCACGAATATGAATTCCGTGTAGCAGCCATAAACGCAGCCGGGCAAGGACCATGGTCAGGCGCATCCGATATTCTCATTGCGAGAGCCCCACCATCCGCTCCCAAGATCACTTCTGATTTGAGCATTCGCGATATGATTGTAATCGCCGGTGAAGAATTCAGAATTACCGTTCCTTACACCGCCAGTCCTAAACCGAGAGAAACTTGGAGCATAAACGGAGATGAAGTTATCCAAGATCACCGAATTAAATTTGAAACAACCGATATTGCGTCAATCTTCCACAACAAATCAGCCAAGAGATCCGACAGTGGTGGCTACACAATCAAGCTTACCAACAGCGTAGGTTCCGATGCTGCCTCTTGCCGTGTTTTAGTCGTGGATAAACCACAACCACCACAAGGACCATTAGATGTATCAGATATTACTCCGGATAATTGCTCGCTCGCATGGAGACCACCATTAGATGATGGAGGTTCACCAATTACAAATTACATCGTTGAAAGATTCGAACCGAGCGGAATATGGACCAAGGTCAGCAGTTTTGTTCGCAACACTCATTATGACGTTATGGGATTAGAACCAAACAAGAAGTACAGTTTTAGAGTTAGAGCCGAAAACCAATACGGAATCAGTGAACCATTAGAAACGTTAGAACCAATCACGGCGAAATTCCCGTTCACGGTACCAGACGCGCCTGGAGCGCCACGCGTTACGGACTGGGAAACCACAACCATTCACTTAGCTTGGGATAGACCTAACAATGATGGCGGATCTCGCATCCAAGGTTACAAGTTAGAATATAGAGACGTATCCGAAAGCAGCTGGGTCACTGCCAGCGATTATCTCATAAAAGATACTCACTTTACGCTATACAATATGACGAGCGGAAGAGAATACGAATTCCGCGTACGTGCCAAAAATGCTGCCGGATTCAGCAAACCATCCGCATCGTCCAGCAAATTCAAGCTTAAAGGAAAATTCAACGTGCCCTCACCACCAGGTGCGCCAAAAGTGGTTAAAGTTGGTAAAGGATACGTCGATCTTATTTGGGAACCACCAACTAGCGATGGCGGTTCTAGAATCACCGGATATATTATTGAAAAGCGAGAAATCGGTAGCGCTGTTTGGACCAGATGCAACGAATACAACGTCACAGACACTAGTTACACCGCACTTAATCTTATCGACGGATCAGATTACGAATTCAGAATCTTTGCCGTTAACGCTGCCGGAAAGAGTGACGCCTCGGCTTGCACTACTCCCGTCAAAGTATGCGAAGTACTCGGCGGTGAAAAACCAGAATGGCTCAAACAATTAGCAAACCAAACAGTACCACTTGGAAAGACCCTCACGTTGGAATGCGAAGCATCCGGTAAACCTGCGCCTACTTATCGCTGGTTGAGAAACGGAAGAGAAATCAATCTCACCGGAAGATTTAGACACGAAACCAGAGGAAACACCGCTTTCTTACATGTTTCCGATGTTCTTAGCATTGACGATGGAGATTACACTTGCGAAGCAAGCAATGCTCTTGGATCCGTAAGAACTACATGCTCAGTTAAAGTTGGATGTAAGTACATAATAATAATTATTAAGTATGTATGTAATTAATTTTGTAATTATAGCTCCTCCAAGAATCGATCGCATACCTGGTGATTTATACTTACCAGAAGGCGATAACACCAAAATTAAGATTTACTACTCAGGAGATCAACCATTAGACGTCATCTTAACGAAGAGCGGTACCGTAATTGAAGAATCAGCTCACATTAAATACACAGTATTCGATGATTACATAATAATCTTCATTAAGGGAATAACAAAAGATGACGCGGGATTATACAATTTGACGGTTAAAAATGATAGCGGTAGCGCGTCGGGATCATTCACAGTTTACATAACCGGTCTTCCCGGACCACCAAACGGCCCATTAGAGACAACCGACATCACAAAACATACTTGCACCTTATCTTGGAGACCCCCGAGTTACGACGGAGGATTACGCGTCACCCATTACGTTATTGAACGCAAAGATATCAGTGGAACTCATTGGATAACCATCAATTCAAGTTGCAGAGACACCACGTTTACAGTCCAAGGTTTGGCCGAAGGTCAAGAATATCTATTTAGGGTAATGGCAGTGAATGATAACGGAATGGGACCACCACTTGAAGGTGTTAACCCGATAAAGGCTAAAGCACCTTACGACCCACCATCACCACCTGGTGTACCTAAAGTTACCGAAGTTGGCGGTGATTTCGTCAATTTAGAATGGACCAAACCGGAATCTGATGGAGGTGCTAGAATCCAAGGTTATTGGATCGATAAACGCGAAGTTGGAAGCAACGCTTGGCAGAGAGTGAACATCGTGATTTGTTTACCAACCCAAATTAACATTTCAAATCTAATAGAAGACCGTCAATATGAGTTTAGAGTGTTCGCGCAGAACATTGCGGGAATTTCCGAACCGTCCCAAGCTTCGTCATCCGTTAAAATTAAAGATCCGCTTTCCGCGACACCACCAGAAATTATCAAACCCCTTAAAAACGCAAATTGCATTCAAAACCACAACGCCAAATTCGAATGTACCATCACCGGTGTACCGAAACCCACAATCACTTGGTATAAAGGTGCTCGAGAAATCGTTAGCGGATCCAAATACCAAATTTATAGCGAAGGAGATGTCCACCATCTCAACGTTAACGATATCTACGGCGAAGATGCCGATGAATACGTTTGTAGAGCAGTTAATAAAGGTGGAGTAAAATCAACGCGTGCAGAACTTGTTATTATGACACCAGCCAAATTAAACATTCCGCCAAGATTCAGAGATACCGCCTTCTTTGATAAAGGCGAAAATGTTGTTATTAAAATTCCGTTCACCGGTCATCCTAAACCGAGGATAACGTGGGTTAGAGAAGGAGAAACGATCGAATCCGGCGGCCATTATCACGTTGAAGTTAAGGATCGTCACGCCATTCTCACTATTCGCGATGGAAGCAAATTAGATAGCGGACCTTATAGGATTACGGCCGAAAATGATCTCGGACAAGATTCCGCGATTATCAAAATCCAAATTAGCGGTAAGATTTTTGTGTTTTTAAAGCGCTTTTAATTATTTATTATAATTATACATAATTTTTAGATCGCCCTGATCCTCCTCGATTCCCAGTTGTCGATAGCATCGGTACTGATTCCTTGGCTTTGTCTTGGAAAGCTCCAGTTTGGGATGGTGGTAGCAACATTACAAATTACTTGGTTGAAAGACGTGAGCACCCATTAAACACATGGATAAGAGTTGGCAACACAAGATTCACGACGATGGCTGTTAGCGGATTGGCTCCGGGTCATCAATACGAATTTAGAATATACGCCGAGAACATTTACGGACGTTCCGATCCGTCGGAAGTTAGCACGTTAGTTTCCACGAAAGATACCGGTAAAAAGAAAGAACAAAAGAGGAAATACGAAGTCGATGAGACTGGCAAAAAGATTAGGGAGAGTCATAAAGAACCAATTAGAGATTACGACCAATACGTATTCGACATTTATTCGAAGTATGTTCCTCAACCTGTTGATATTAAAACAAGAAGTGTATACGATGATTACGATATTTTGGAGGAAATTGGAACCGGCGCTTTCGGTGTGGTGCACCGTTGCAGAGAACGCAAAACTGGAAATATCTTTGCAGCCAAATTCATCCCGGTATCCCACGCCATGGAAAAAGAGCTTATTCGCAAAGAAATCGATATAATGAATCAATTACATCATCCAAAACTAATCAACCTTCACGATGCGTTTGAAGACGACGACGAAATGGTTCTCATATATGAATTGTAAGTATTTCGAGTGTGGTCAAGTTAAAATTAAAGTACTAACCACGTAAGTTTTAGCTTATCCGGTGGAGAGCTCTTTGAGAGAATCACCGCCGAAGGATATCAAATGTCCGAAGCCGAAGTTATTAATTACATGAGACAAATCTGTGAAGGTATCAAACACATGCACGAGAAAAACATTATCCATCTTGACATTAAACCCGAAAACATTATGTGCCAAACAAAGAAGAGTACCAACATCAAACTGATCGATTTCGGTTTGGCGACCAAACTCGATCCAAACGAAGTAGTTAAAATTTCAACCGGAACGGCAGAATTCGCAGCCCCTGAAATCGTAGAACGGGAACCCGTAGGTTTTTACACGGATATGTGGGCCGTCGGTGTTTTGGCTTATGTCTTGTTAAGCGGCCTCTCGCCGTTTGCCGGCGAAAACGACATTGAAACGCTTAAAAATGTCAAAGCGTGCGATTGGGACTTTGATGAAGAAGCTTTTGGCAATGTATCCGAAGAAGGCAAAGATTTCATTCGCAGATTACTCGTTAAGAACAAAGAAAAACGCCTTACAGCCCAAGAATGCTTGGTACATGCTTGGTTAGCCGGCGATCATAGCAGCAAAACGAAAGAAATCGAACAAACCAGATATCTTCGCATTCGCGATCAAATTCGGGCTAAATACGAAAATTGGGACAAATATATTTTACCCATCGGCAGATTATCCGAGTACTCATCATTACGAAAATTACTTATGGAGAAATATAGAATACACGATTCGTTCTTCGATCGCAGACAAGCCGCTCCCAGATTTGTTATTAAACCGCAAAGCGCGTTCTGTTACGAAGGACAGAGCGTCAAATTTTATTGCAGAGTTATTGGATGTGCTCAACCCACTCTTAGCTGGTACCATAATAACGTTGAATTAAGACAGAGCGTTAAATATATGAAACGTTATGTTGGAGATGACTATTATTTCGTAATTAATAGAGCTAAATTATCTGATCGTGGTGAATACATTATTAGAGCAGAAAATCATTATGGATCTAGAGAAGAAGTGGTGTTCTTGAATGTTCAACGTGAGTACTTGATCAAAATAATAAAAGTAAGTTGTTATACATAACATATTGTATATTTTTAGCTGTGCCGACCGTTGTTCCCGAATATAGACCGGAAACGCAACCAGTGCGTAGACGCGAACCACTTCCATACACATTCTGGCAAGAAGAACAAGAATGCGCACCATCGTTTACATTCTTATTACGTCCACGTGTTATGCAAGAACGCGACACTTGCAAATTGCTGTGTTGTTTGAGCGGAAAACCATTCCCAACCGTAAAATGGTACAAAGATAAACGGGAATTGAGTAAATACGAATATTCCATGTCTTCATCGGACGGTGTAGTAACAATGGAAATAGTGGGGTGCAGACCAGGCGATTCCGGAAAATATAGTTGTGTAGCGACCAACATTCACGGCCAAGATGAAACGTCCTGCGTGGTTATTGTTGAAGGCGAAACCAGCACCGCCGCACAATCCGAATTGGCGCATAAATTGTTGTACTCTGGCGATAGAAAATACATCGAACAGCCGATTAAACCCGCACCTATTCCGGTTACTATCAAAAAGCAGGTTACCACACCGAGCGTTCCTCAGCAAGCAAGCTCAAAATTGGCGAGTTTAAACGTTGACGGAGAAAAGAAATCGCCAAAGAAATACGGAAGATTGGATTCAACCGGAAGCCCCAACAGATCTAGAAGTGCCACTAAAGAATTAGCACGTACGTATCAAGAAAACATAAGCTAATTAATATATAAATTGAATATTATTTTCTTAGTGCCACCGGACGATTCCACAATGTGCGCACCAAGTTTTTCAAGAGAATTAAAAGACTTGACCGTAAACGATGGTGAAAGTTTGACGTTGACGTGTTCGGTTGTTGGCGATCCAGAACCTCAAGTTACATGGACGAAGGGTGGAAAACCGCTCAGTTCATCCGACGTAGTCGATTTGAAATACAAAAACGGCATGGCGAAGTTACATATAAACGAAGTATATCCCGAAGATGAAGGCGAATATGTTTGTAAGGCCACTAATTCAGTTGGAACAACAGAAACTAAATGCACATTAAAAATTAAACGTAAGTAATAAGTTTGCTTAATTATTTCAAATAATTATATATACTTTTAAAGCAATGGTAAACGGAAAGAAAAAGAGCAGTGAAGATAAGCCACCTAAAATAGTAAGCCACCTTCAATCGGCTTTCGTAAACGATGGAGAACCGGTAACATTGTCCTGCCGTATAATTGGGGCGGAAAAGTTCGACGTAATCTGGTTGCACAATAACAAAGAGATCAAACCAAGCAAAGAATTTAAATACACCAACGAAGCAAACATTTACAAATTAGAAATTGGAGAAATTTTCCCAGAAGATTCGGGAGCCTACACATGCGAAGCGTTTAACGATGCGGGAGAGAGCTTCAGCAGTTGTACATTGAACGTGGTCGTGCCCGGAGAGCAACCGAAGAGCCCAGTGTTCAAAACATTCCCTACGTCGGTAACGATTTCGGTCGGAGAGGCCGCCTCCTTCCAAACTGAAACGGAAGACGAGCCGCTCCAAATTAACTGGCTCAAAGACGGCAAACAAATCAAAGAAAACACCGCCAAATATAGGTTCACGGCAGACGGAAAACGCTACAGCTTGCAAATATTGAATTGCGACCACAATGACATCGGTCAATACCAAGCGAAAGCTATAGGAAAGAAAGGCGAAACCTTCGCGGCCTTCTCACTCAACGTTGTTCCATTGGGTGAACTCTAAAGTTCTGACTTCGACAATCAAACAAAAAAAATTTAAAGAAAATAGAGAAAAAAAAAAGCCTAAATCCCAAACGAACGAATTGCTCCGAAGAACTTGTATTTATGTATCATATGTTGTGTAAAATATAATTTTAAGTGTTTTTTGATATCGTCTCGAAGGGTTTGGGGTTTGCACCCAAAATCGCTGCTGTTATCGTTCGCCAGCATCCTCAACTTTTTTACCATCTAAAAACGGACGTGACAGCGGTCGTGTTTTCGCGCCAACCCCAAAGCTTTAAGTTTAATCCGAACGACCTTTTTTATTTATTTGTTTTTTTTTTCTCTCTCTCTCTCTGGCATTCTTAATTTTTCTAGCGAAATGGAGCAAATTACGACACATGACACACTTATTACTAATTGTATGAAAAGAAATTATATTATAAAATAATTTTAGTGTGAAAGTGCTTGTGCCATATTTTCATTACGCCATCGTTTTTTCGTTGATTATTATTAATTATCAGGATACGATTATGTTTTCACATTCGCATTGTCGCTTATGCATAGCAAACAGAACTCTGTATCATATTATGTAAAAAATATACGAATTTAAAAATTTATTTTCTTTTATTTGATTTTACTTAATCGACTTAAAATGATTAAAAATGAATTCACAATTCGGCTAAAAAAATCGCGGCTCCTATACAATCACGATTGTAAAGTTAGCCATAGACTTTATAATCGAAAAATGACCAATTTTTGCAACTCGAAAATAAAATTCAAATCCAAATTTGAGTTTAGCAACCAAATATATTGGATCAAATGAACCAATGCTTCTTCAAACTGGACCAAAAAGCTGTTGAAGCAAATTATATGATGCAACGAGACCAAGTTAGATGTTTTGACTTGATGGCATGTTATGAATACGTCATGATTCAGGCATCCGCTTTGATCTCAACTTCCAAACAGCCACTATGAAGCAGAGCGATATAACCACTACAGTGTAGGTTGGTTCAACATCATCTAGACGGATCAACATGCTTTCAAATACTTTTACCTGCAGGTGACCTCGACGATTTAACGTTAAATCATATTTGATATGTAAGAGACACGATTTATCCTAAGAAGATATTTATCCTCAAACTAGCCACAAATCGAAAACAAATTGCAAAAACATGGGACAGGATTGGTTATTCCAACAAGGCAACGGTTTACATTCAAAACATTGCTCCAGGGACATAATCACTTGTATAAATTAGCAAGTGAAAAATCCGCAGTTAAAAAATAAAACCATAAATTTTTAACATCATTTTTAACATTCTTGCAATTATTCACAAACCGTACAATAAAAAAAATATTTGACATGGTCACCACCTGCCCATGTAGGATGACTTAATACATACCGAATTTGGTGTTTCTATTTTGAAATTTAGACGAATTTTAAAATAGAAACACGAATCTTAATTTTAATTTTGGTTTCGAATAGCAGAAAATGGTAATTTTTCGATTTTAAAGGAACGGTGTATGGCGCACGTGATATTCATAACTTTGGGAATTTTTTTTCTTCCTTAAATGAACACACCCCTTTGCAAATTTTTGTGTAAGGATTGTTCTAAAAGTGCTAAACGCGAATCTAAATTTTAATTTTGGTTTCGAGTTGCAGAAGTTGGTCATTTTTCTATGTAAAAATCTATGGCTAATTTCACAATCGTTATACAATCACACAAATAATAAGTGATAGCACTTTTTGGAGGCCATCTTTAAAGAATATCCTAATATATTCTTTTTTAATAACAACTCGTCATCTACAAACTGTAAAGAAGCAGACATAAACATAGATTGAGGTGAAGATATATTCAAAGAATCTTAGATCAAGAGGTATTCGATAATATATCTTAAAAAATCCTGAAGAAAAGGTGAGACACTCATACCTAGTTATATGGTGGTGAAATATTTCCAATCCAAGTATTATCCATTTAGTTAGAGCCTACGATATTACAGGCCGCACTGTAATGATGGGAAGTCTCGAATCTCCGGGTACCGATCAGTCGATTTTTAACTGTTGAGCTGTAATGTAGTCGTAGCCTCCTCAAAATTCTAAATGTTAATTATTCTCAGGTTTTTTCTCTGTAGGTTTTTTGAGTCATATCTGATATTGCTTTCCGTCATATTTAACTTTTATAAAGAAAATTGAATTTTTGATTAATATTTTCTCATAATTTTTGTTTCTCTTTTTTCTTATTCAGACATATGTGTAACAGTGAGTGTAATCTTAAAATGGCTAGACTGTTATAGTATGTCTTTGCCATTGTAGTCTATACCTCGAACCCCCATCAACATAGTACGGCCTGTAATATCATAGGCTCCGATTTAGTCCATCTGACCACTTCATCCGTTTTACTAATCTTGAATTATTTCTTCCTCCAAGAAGGTTCGATTTTTCTTAGATACCTTCCCTCATTATCATTAGCTTAATTGATAGTGAACTTCCACAATGCTCCCGTGCAACAGTCTGTTTGGCATCATTTCCTAATAGAAAGAAAATAATATCTACTGGCAGTATAACATTTAACATTTCTTACCATTTATAACTTTATAATAACTTTTAAAATATTTAAAGGGCTTTAGCTCCAAAGCATTTTCAGACTGAGATTTGTTATAGACTCTATTTTCGTACATTTTATACAAAGATATATAAGAAATTTACCTTAAAAATTTCATTAAATTGCTTCTCCTCATTTCAATTTGACGTTTACTTACTAATTAGTATAGGCAACCAAATTGTCAAGTGTCATTATGGACAATAAATATTATTTCATAAATAATTATTAAGTTGGCACGAATTGATTATTTAAGTCTTCAATAACGATTATAATAATATTTACTGTTTATATTACTTACTTTAATTGATAATTAATGAGCCATTTTTTGATACATAAAACATATTTTGAAGTAATTAAACAATCATTATTACGCCATCTGTGTATTAATTACACTACACTAAGAATTCTAGGGCTATTTTGTTTTACGTCTAAAAAGTGATTGTTGGGCACCCTGACAATGTAGTAAATGTCACTTTGGCAATTCCATTAATAAGATTAAATTTTTAAGAAATATTTACTGACCGTTGTAAGTGTTATGGTTCGCCGTTCACATCAATCCCAAATTAGCCAAATCGCATAGTTCGACATCAGGATGCATTTTTCGATTCCTGACACGCAAGAGTTGAACGACGGAAATGGATCCACCTACATGGTAAACAATTTCTTTTTGCCTTTACATCTGTTCGATGTAAACCAAGTTTGCGATTAAAAATGCGAACAAATTCTTATTTTTCAGGGCTATAATATACATATCAACGGCGTTTTTCATTGTACCGTCCGGTATAGGCAGTTGCACAATTTGAATGAGCAATTAAAAAAGGAATTTGGTGGAGAGCGGTTACCACATTTTCCACCTAAGAAATTGTTACCTTTAACCGATGGACAACTTGAAGAAAGGAGAGCTTTATTAGAAAAATATATACAAATAAGTATGTAATAATCGGATATATATTTTTTAATATTTATTTATTTTTTTTTTTTAGTCGGCCAAGATCCTAAATTAGTATCATGCGAATTGTTGGTGGGTTTCTTGCTTTCAGCTCAGCAAGAAACAACCTGCGAAAAACGACAAGAATTAAAACTCGACATTTACACCATGAACAATTATCAAATTTCATTAAATATTTTATCGACTGATCGTACAGAGCAAGTCTTATTAAAAGCGTGCAAACACATAAATCTGCCACCAGAATTCACATCCTATTTTGCACTCTACGTCATCCGTAAAGAAGACAATGGCGGTGATATAACAATTTTACGTAAACTGCAAGAATTTGAATCTCCTTACATATCTTGTAAATCTATTAAAGAATCTAATCGATTAGTTATTAGAAAAAGTTATTGGGATAGCAAATACGACTTGGAATTAATGAATAACCCGGTTGCTTTAAATTTACTTTACACTCAAACCGTTTCGGATGTCGAACGTGGATGGATCTTAACCAACTCTGAAATAAAAAATCAACTCGCTCATTTTCAAGCTCGATTAGCCAAACTAGAATATCTAGAACTTGCCAGAACTTTAAAGTATTATGGTTATACGCAGTTTAATGTTTGTTTTTGCGATTATCCCAAACCTCAAACTAAAGCTTTAGTTGCCATTGGAGGGGAGGAATTAAATTTAAGACTCATCGGTCATGTTATGGGTGAAGGAAGTTTTAAAGTCACTCGTATGAGATGTTGGAGAATTACGGCAATGCATGTAAATAATTTTTTAAAAATTTTAATTCCTTTTTAAGTAATGACCGTTTTATAATTTCGCCTATGTTATTAAGACATCATTTGAAAATCATTCAACGACGTTTAAGTTTGTTTTTGAGCATTTTGAATGACTCCTTCAATTGTTCATTAAATTATTTATTTATTATATTTGACATGAAAACTGAACAAGGCCAGTGCAACATCTTGTAATAAAACACAATAAATAACATAAACAAATAATTTCTTAACAAAAATTAAAATTGCTGAACAAGAAATTAATAATAATGAAAATTAACAAAAGAAAATCAAATAATAACGAAAATGATTGATGAACGTTTATAATTAAGAAATAAGAACACATTTTAAAGGCTCAATTACACAAAGAACAATTGAAGGTAAATTATATTTATTATTAATTTCAAAAAATCATAAAAAAACTGGTCAACATCAATAATTTTTATCTCAAAAATGAATAAAAATTTTCTTTTCTTTAAAAATTTAGACACCTGTATAAATTTTGAATGTATCATTACAATATCTCAAGAATTCGATTTTTGATGATTTTTATCTTAAATATATTTATTCACATTTTTGGTGAATAAATATATTTAAGATCCGGTTTCATCACGAGAAAGTAGACACTTTCCTTTATAAATCACGAATAATTCATTAAAATATATTAAGAATTCAATTTTTCCTGATTTTTTTAAAACAAGATTATTAATTTCAAAAAATCATAAAAAAATTAGGTTAACTTAAATAATTTTTACCTCAAAAACGAATAAAGATTTTCTAATTTGGTCCTCACCATGACAAAATAGACACTTGCCTCTATAAATTTTGAATGTATCATTAAAATATCTCAAGAATTCGATTTTTCGTGATTTTTAATTAACTTGAGATAGCCATAATTGTTCACGTTGAATTTAATGATTTATATCTCAAAAACAAATAAATATTTTCAAGATCCGGTTTCATCACGAGAAAGTAGACACTTTCCTTTATAAATCATGAATAATTCATTAAGATATCTTAAGAATTCGATTTTTCGTGATTTTTTAAAACAAGATTATTAATTTTAAAAAATTAGGTTAACTTAAATAATCTTTATCTCAAAAACGAATAAAGGTTTTCTAATTTGGTTCTCACCATGACAAAGTAGACACTTATCTTTATAAATTTTGGAAGTTTCATTAAAATATCTCAAGAATTCGTTTTTTGATGATTTTTAAATAAGTTGAGATAGCCATAAATGAAAGTTACGTTGAATTTAATGATTTATATCTCAAAAACGAATAAATATTTTCAAGGTCCGGTTTCATCACGAGAAAGTAGACACTTTCCCCTATAAATCATGAATAATTCGTTCAGATATCTTAAGAATTCGATTTTTCGTGATTTTTTAAAACAAGATTATTAATTTTAAAAAATCATTAACTTAAATAATCTTTATCTCAAAACTGAATAAAGATTTTCTAGTTTCACCATAACAAAATAGACACTTACCTCTATAAATTTTGGATGTTTCATTCAAATATCTCAAGAATTCGATTTTTAGTGATTATTTATTAACTTGAGATAGCCAAATGTTCACGTTGAATTTAATGATTTATATCTCAAAAACGAATAAATATTTTCAAGATTCGATTTCATCACGAGAAAATAAACACTTTCCTCTATAAATTATGAATATCGCATTGAGATATGTTAAGAATTCGATTTTTCGTGATTTTTTAAAACAAGATTATTAATTTCTTTAAAAAATTTAGTGCCTAAATATTGGTGGGTATCATGTAAAAAAATAGCTGAAAGTACAAACATTCAATTGTCAAAAAATTGGATGGGTTGGATTCATTCTTATTACAAAACGGCCCTTATTTAAAAAACTTGCCTCATATTAATACGTAATTTAATTTAATTATTTTTTTTTTTAGAATAAACCAAATATGCCATCGAATAGTAGTATGGTGTCGATAGGACCGGAAGTAGAGTTATCCTTTGAATATTTAATGGCTAAAGAAGAATTAAAATGGATCACGATATCGTCGCCTCAATCCATATTAATGTCTGTTTGCTTACAGTCTGTGGTCGACGAGTTATTATTAAAGAAGAAAGGTATAAGACGAAAATCGATTTATTCTTGTAAAAGCCCTTGGTCATATATGAAACGGGACGGCTCGAGTCATACGATATCGCTGGACGATCCGGATGTGAACACGGACGCCGTTTCGGAAGAAACGAAATCGTCGGAAAGTAACACTTTTTCTATAAAAAAATTGCAAGAAAAGTTTTCGAGTGTTTCTTTTAAAACCGGTAAGGAATTTGTTGAGAATCATGCGTTTGAGGGGATTGGAGACGATGATTTGTAAAGAAAAGTGAATGATTTTTGCTGTGATGTGATGTTGTATGTTCAATAAATAAATTTGGCGGAAACGAATTTTATTGAACATGCAATGTTAATATTATTTTTTATCCTGCTGTGCCAAAAACCTGACAGGAATCATGGTATTAAAAACTTATTCCCTTGACGCTTCTTCGTCAATTACAAAATTCGTTAAAATAACAATGGGAAAAGTAAAAAATAGGTGCCTTAAAGAATTAAAGAGAAAAAGTTTTAATCGGCAACCAGTATTAAATCAGTCAATCAATGAATGAGACGAGTATTTAACGTTCCTGTATTAAAAAAAAAAAAAAAAACTTAAGGGTATAAAATAATGAAGGTACTAATTATCCTACTCGTAACAAAGAAAATTGAAAAGCTTGTTATTTTTATATATAAAAAATATTTCACTCATTCTTGCGAAAAGAAGACCTCATTTTTTCTATTATATTAATTATTTTAGACTAAACGTGTAAGATGTCTCTGTACCTGAATTTGCTCATATCCTATCCAAATATATCCTTATAAGTATCCCGATTGAAAAAATCTTCTATTTTCAAATAATGCTCAATGAAACAAAACGTAAAAAGAAACTTACTCAAACCAATATAAATCCCTTATGCACCTTACTTTATTAAGATAAAAATAATAAAATGTAATCGTGTTAAATGTAATCTTGAAAAATGTAGTAAGCCTAAAATTGTTTGTTTCGATTTTTATTTAAATATTTATTGTAAATAAATTACACTGAAAGGAATATTAGAAATTCGCGAAGAATAAAAATGAAAGAAACGAAAGTGATGTGATATAATTTTTTTTCTTATATGACAAATGTTTTTTTGAAATATTTTTTTTCTTTAATTTCCATTTTATGCAATAATTATAAGTGTGTGTTACATATCGTAATCATTCCAATGTTTTATTAGTGGATTTATGGATATAAACGGAACCTCTTTAATGTATATATATCTACATTAAAAAAAAACTTTCTTCTTGTATCTACAGTTAATAAAAAAATACGCGTCGAAACAACTCAAAATCTCTCATATATTTATTTTTCGATGCGTGATTTTTTTGAGTACTGAATTTGTATATTGCTGTCTATATTAATGTAACTACACTACATGTTTATAATTATTTTATAATTCTTTTATTTTATAGTATAACAAAAAAAATATTACAAAATGATTTATTTCTCCAATTTTGTATTCAATTTTTTTATATTTTAGTGAAAAAATCATTACACATATTGTAAATCTATATAATAAACGTATAAACAAAAAATAATTATTATTTTTTGTTTTATTATCATCCTCTTGATATGATTGAATTATTCTCGATTTAGAAATTTGACAATAAGATTTTACCCTTCACTTTGAAGGCCAATAACAAGGAAACTACTCCACAGAAAAAATTGGGACTAGTTTTGTTTAACACGTGATTTAATTCTTTATATTGTATGTTAATTTTTTTTATCACGCAATATAATGAAAAAATGTACCGGATTTCGGTCAAGCTCGACTTTGCGATTTTTTTTCTCAAAAACTGTTTGGCAAAAAATTTCAAATTTGAATCAGTAGTAACTTGATGTGTTCCTAATGAGGGGTTTATTTTATTTTATTTAAAATATGCCCTTTATTAAGAAGACATCAAGTTACAACTATTTTAAATTTTTTTCATCGCGCGATTTCGAAGTCAAGGCTCCTCACTTTAGAGATCGACATCTTCGAAATCGCTCGATGAAAAAAATTGCGGTAAAGTTTATTGTAATAAATGAACATTTCTGAGTGTCATAGGTTAATTTGGAAATTTTCGACCTGCGGCTTTTTTCTATTGCGAGTTAATTGAAAAAGGTACCCGATTTTTGGGAGTGCCGGAAACTCTGTCTACTTTGAAATTTTTTTTTCTCAAAAACTATTTGACGAAAAATTTTCAAATTTGAATTGATAGTAACCCAATGTGTTCTTAATATAAGCCATGTTTTATTTTATCGATATTCCTTATAGTTTCGAGGAAAATCGCAGTTTAGTAAGATGCGGTTATTTGAAATAACCGCAATAAGAATTCGATATATAATATTATTAAACACATTTTGGTAAAAATCACGTTCAAATCCGACCGGTCGTTTTCAAAATAACCACATCTTATTAAATTGCAATTTTCTGCGAAACTATAGGAAATATCGATTAACTAAAATATGACCCGCATTAAGAACACATTGGGTTACCATCAACTCAAATTTGAAATTTTTTCACCAAACAATTTTTGAAAAAAAAAAAATCGCAAAATCGAGGTTGTTCGCAGACCAACATTTTTTCATTATACCAGCGACAGTTGCTACACGAGTAGGTAAAAAAAATGAAATTACTACACATTTTTGCTATGGAGTAGTTGCTTTATTATTCGCCTTCAAAGTGAGGGATAAAATCTTTTGAATCCGATCAAAGTAATGGAAATAATAAAAAAGAAAACAAAGTATATTTTGAATGCTGCTCATGGAATTTTATTTGATACATTATTATAAATAAATACATCCATATAAAATAATTTCCAGTCCCCATTGGAGACGGTTGTAAAACTTATATTTGCAGACCCCACACGGAATATTAAATATATAGGTTATTGTAACTTAGTATTGTCATTATTTTCTTTCAGTTTTTCATTTAACATCACAGAATATACATTATACTTTGATTTATTGTATTCTAGGTAGGGTGAAATCCGTCCTGGAAATGACTTTTTGATTTAATAATTTGATTATAGTTTTTTTTGTTTAGTAATCATCTTCAAGGTGGATTTTCAACCCCAATAGTAATAACATACAGTTACATGCAATAAAGAAACCCTTTTCTTATTAATTTTTTTTTAGTTTTGTTTTATTTTGTTATATACATATACTTTTTAAACATTTTTTCCGTATCGGCTTTTACATTACTAAACATTTGGCCCTTCAAGTGTTTGTAATATAAATGCTGATTACGTTTATACACGAGAAAATTGACTAGTCATTATTGTCGGCAGCTATGTAATATTAATTATTTTTCATCGAAATACTTCAATTTAAAATACAGCTTGTGATTTTTATTTTATTATTATTTTTTTTTTGTTTTCGAGAACGATTCTTTTTATTTTTGATTAAGTTAAAATTTAACAAACTCTTATTACGTCTTACTTATTGTCACCAATCACTGACCTATATATGTTTTTAAATTTGTTTTATTTATTTCAGGAGAATATTTAAAAAAGAACCGGAAGAGAACTTCGATACTGTAAAATTTCGCAGTCTCATTTTGTTACTTTATATTTCAACAAAAGCAATTTGAATTCGTACGAAAAAAATAATTGTTTTATTTTTATATAAAAATATAGAGTGCTTTATCGAAATATGATTGAATTGACTTTATTTATTTATTAGTTTTGGTTTTAATTTTATTCGTTTTGGTAACTGTCCTATCGATGGTTTTTATGTTGGATTTTTTGTTCTGGAAGACGGCGCCTGAACGATCGAAAGATGATCGAACAATAACTTTATTTTTTACAGTATCGAATTTAATTAAAACGCGGTCACAAAATTTTCACAAAACTTTTATATTCACATTTCGTAGTCTTTTATGCGCTCATCGCTTGATATGTACATTTATTTGTGATATTTTGGTTGATATCATTCTTGATATTTTGTGATAATATTTTACATTTCATAATTTCAATTTAAAAAGTGTTTTCAAAAATTTTGTGACGCACGTTTTGACTTTTTTATATATATTTTATTATATTTTGCGGTTCTCTAAGCTCTAATTGATTGAATTTTTTGATAGCTTTAATAGTTATTAAGTTTTATAGTTTTAAGTATCGCACTATAGTTATCCTACAAAAATAGGGAAGACTCTCTTTATTCTTTATTAATGGAAATGATTCGGGAGGAGTTTACCGTGGCTGCCATTTTGAAATCCTTATTCCAAAAATATTCTTCTTTTTTAACAAAGATATGTTCCTGATTGTTCGTCTTCTTTTTGTTCATTGCAAAAAAAGAAACTTTACGCAACAAACATATGTATCAATCGTATCGACTCATCTTTAAAGTAACTTATAGATGTAAAGAGAAGCGAAAAAATGTAAAATAAATGAAATATATTTCGGACACTCTGTATTTATCCAGCCTCTCATAAATACTTGAGCGATTATTTTCGATTTGCGGATACAAAGCTAGATCAGAAAATGACATCCATCGTTGACGAGAGCTTAGTAGTGTAGTAAACTTATCGTTACGACACTTATTCCGCTATTACAGTAAAGTGATTAAACCAATCGGGATATACTTCATGGTTTTAGTCAGTTTTTTTATTTTTTGTTTGCGTTTGGGTTCTGCAAGTCATCCATGGTGGACACAATTAAAATAAAAGCCCGTCAAAGTCGGTCTGCAAAAATAAATAAGTTCTACATTCCCTCTTTATGAGGAAATGAAAAACTTACGTTGTATGAAGTGGTGTCGAAAAGCGAAGAAGTATGCGCTTTGGCTCTGTCCTTGAAATAACCGTGATCTTGAACATAGTGTTGATCGTCAACGTCAGTTCGCGCAGCCGGAGCTAAAATATCCGGGAATGATAACAATCCGCCTCTAACCATCGAATCTTCTTCTCGCATATTTCTACCGTCCATATCCATATAAGCGTACGACATATCTCTGAGATTTCTATTTTAATAAAAGTAATGAGAAAATTTTATTACTATGTGCATCCGTTTAATGAGAATTCGTGTTAAATCCGGAATTGGACTAATTAATTAATCAAACGTTCGCCCTTCGAAAGCGCAGACATCTGTTGAATCCTCGTTAAATTTTAAATACGCCACACCGTCCGTGGCGTTAATAAAGTTGTAATAACCGCCCGAAATAACTTTATCGATTCGCGATCCTGCGGGAGTAGAGTTCCAGCAGGCGCAATTCAATTAAATCCCATCCCACCCTCGAAAAATTCCGTTACCCTCACTAACCCGACCGCGAAAAAAATTTAATATTGAAGCGTTAAATATTGGCTCATCAAATATTAGAACTTACGATTGCCCTCGTTGCGTAGACTCGGCTAATTCCTTCATTGCAGCGGCTCTGGCAGCCGCCTCTTCGGCGAGTCTTTGTTCTTGAAGTTCTTTAGCCCGTTCAGTTCTAATTAACTCCTAAATCAAACAACGATTTTTTATTTATGATAAATTTTTGTTTCAAACCCGCACCTTTAATTGTTGAAAACTACCGGATTGTGGTGGCCATCCGGAGGATGTACCACCGCCAACTACCCTGAAAGGAAACCTCCTGCGGGGCTCTTCCACGGGACGAGAATCTCCGAAAAGCATATCGTAAACACGAGCCTTATCCGGGAGGTCTTGTAAACGAAGCAGAGGAGCTTTGTGAATCACCCGACCGTATACTGGAGGTTTTGTCTTGTAACGATTCCCAATGCGCATTCTGCGATAATCAATGAGACCTGTTGATTTTGAAATTTTTTCGGTGCTTCGAAACTTACCCACCGCCGCTTCTCGATCGGGCGTAATACGGTTCCCAAACGTTGTACGAAAACGGGTCCCTATAAGTGGGAATTTCATTTGTAATTTCCGCCGCCCTAGATTGTCTTTTAGAAAATCGCCACATTGCTTTCAGCTCTTCGCAGGTGGGCTCCCCATTGGTCTCTTTACTGCCGGTTGAATCAGCCGCACGGAAGTCTTTACCTCCTCTAGGGTACGAGGTTACTGTACCGGAGACAACTAGCAGTAATATTGTACTTCTGACCATGGGTAGCAATGTGCACATCTAAAACATTACCAAGTATACGCAATAATATTTTTTTGCAAGTCGAAATTGTTTCATTCCATCCTGCAAAATACTTTCATCTAAATTGGATTTGTATTTATAATGTATAAAACATTTCGAGTGATAATATTGTCAGGATTAAGTATCAATTATAAAACGGTTAAGTGCGATTTGAATTTTTATGGCTTTATGCAAATTTAGCTCGGTTTTTAAAACGGGAACGCCCCATTGTTAGATTATCCACGGATTGATGTCTTTTCCGGATTTTCCGATAAGCCCTAGGGCGGGTTTTGCACAGAAAAAAAGCTTTCATACCGCTTTCGCTGGTGGCTGATTTATGGAATCGTTTAAAAACTTTCCATTCATCAAAAAATATTATTCATAAAAATTTTACCTTACTTACCTTAGTGTCGTATTATTAAAATTTGGTTCGACTTAAATTTATATATAAATCTAGAGATAAATGGTGCAACGCTAAAACTTGTTGAATTCTGTTTGGGTTGATTCATGCATATTTTTGAATGAAATAAAAATGCAGCAATAATCAAAGCTAAAACTTAATAAATAACTTAAAAGTTTACCTTGTAAGCTTCTTTTCTCGTCAGACTTTTAATTTTGAGGATGTGCAGTGCAAGATGTAAATAGAGTTAAAGTGCGGAAGTGAAAACGTGAAACGCCAACCGCGTGATCTCGTGCACTGTGCCCTTATTTAATATGCAGGGTGCTTTGTGCCTTTTCTTATTAAATTTTTTCTTTACGTGCTATACGTACGCAGGCTCGTGGTGGGCCGCGATAATATTGGGTGTGTTTGAGGTAAAGAGTCGACACCAGACTGAGAAAACAAACTCAGTCCACCGGCCTCTGCCCCGTTGGGCATTGTACCCCACTATTGTCGACCTGCTCCATGCTCCCGAATTGCTGAACGGTGCGTGCGCCGACTGGCCGCACTTTTTGGCGCTTGCAAACCCCGTCCATTCGAACTTTCCGTTACGTCCTATTCCCGGGCTTGGCGGTTTGCGCTCGTTTCATTCACGAAATCTAACCCGGATCCCCACCACTTGTGACCATCCAGAGATATTCGTGAACGAGCGTCTACACGTTTCGCCTCCTGAATTCAAATCTTGCGCCAACAACCCTCCCCCAAACGACAACGTGCTACGAAAGAACCGTCATTCCTCTTCTTACCAAATTTATTCAAACTTTATATTTATCATGTCCATAACAAATTGCTATAATAACATTTGATTTTTGATTCATTTTAGTACCCCATTTAATAATTTTTAGTTTTAAATATTTTTGGCGGAGGCGCCGGTTAATATATTTTATAAATTTATCTCGAAAGAATTTTTTAATTTTAGAATGTTTTAATCAATCAATTTCAAATAATAGGTCAAAATCCCTTCACGTCATCTAGTAAAAGTACCCCGAAAAATAGGGGCTGTCAGACGTTCGACAATCTCAAGATATCGTCAAGATCGATACAGCCCTCCGAGACCGAATATAGAGAAAGTAGTCCAACTCGACGAAGAGGAGGGCTCTTCTCCGGAATTTATTTCCTTGCGCCACGTTGCAGCTTAGCGACCACCCGCTTCAAGTTCCTTCGCAATTAACGCGGATAAGATCTCTTCCAAAAACAAAGGGACCATCAACTAAATGGGTTTAACGTTTAGTCTTCAATCTTTTTATTTCTATTTCGATCCTTTAACGAAATTCAAGGGATGATTTTCATGAATGGAATGTGCAACAGCTAGTACTCGTTCGATAGAGGTTGCCGCTAGCAACGTCATCTCTTTGGTCGAGAAAGCCGCTTATCTCGCAATTTTCTGAACTAAGCCGCGGAGGAGAAAAACGAACGAGAAAACGAAGAACTTCTACTCTTTAGAAGGAGATTCTGAAAACCCAAGTTTTCAGCTACCTAACAAAGCGTTTCATTCTTTTCTTTATTTTTTTGTTCTCTCTAGAATTTTGCTGAAACATCCTTTAATAATTTCCGAATAAGTAAAAAAGAAAATCCCTTTTATAACTTGTTCGTTCGCCCGAAATACGGTGAATAGTTCGGTTACATTCCATTATTATAAAATCCGTGGGAGTGAAAATTTCCAAGTATTTCAAGTCAGGAAATGTGGCGGTAATAAAGTGAGATACCTTTAAAATCGAGACCAAAGAAATACCGTGGGCGTAATGCAGAGAAAACAAAACCATTGAAAATAAAACGTTGCGGTAGTGGTCTCAGTGACAACGGTCGCCTTTCATTCGGCGAAATTTAATACCGAGCGTTCCTCAATTGCGCAACGCCCCCTTAATGTACCAAGCAATTCACCGAAATTACTTGGAAATTTCCCTATGCGCCACCCACGCTTATAACATTTTATCCTACATTCCACTTATGTTGAGTTATTTTAGGAAAATTGTTATCTGCATACAGATATGTATAATTTAGAAAGATCGTTTCGCCGAAACCGGCTACATTTTCATAATTGGATTATTAAAGAAAGCATTAAGTTAATGAATTATCATTTAATTGCTATATATTAACTAATTGTAAAAAAAAAAACATAACAGTCTTCTTTGTGCTTGCGTCGTTTAATAGTTTTCAGAAACCCAGTATTTTTTCGTATTTTCTGCCTTTCATTCCTATATTGAATTACAAATTGCGTATATCTGCCTGATTCATACTTTATACAAAGATTGAAACAATTTTTGAATAAATCATGTTAAAGACGACTCATCATTACGAGAGCATCAAAGTTCATCTAAAAGCATTTCAGTATTGGCAAACAATTTTAGTGGACCGGGTAGTAAGTATCGAGTTCTCGTATGAAGTGTGAAAAGTTGAATGAAGCGAAGTGGGTAGATTCGAGGCAGAACCCGAAATCCGAAACCTTTGCCGATACATTCGAAAGGACCGATACGTCAATCTACGTCCTTCCGGTCAACAAATCACAGCAAAATTTTATTAATTCATCCATTTATGAATGACGCCCACGTCGTGGGTGATCGAGCGCTTTGGAAAATGAAGGCGAACGGGGTTGATTCGCCTACTACTACGGTGGGTTTTACCACACGGTGGTGGCTCGTACTTGTTGTTCCTCGTTACCGTTTACGTTTGGCGTTAAGACGAACTCTACGACGCGACAACCCCCTTAATGCGGTTAAGTCCAAAGTTAACAAGTGTCCGATGCAAATTTTTTGAAAAAATTTTTTTTCTGTAGGGCTGAGAACGATTCTTATTCCCGAGTTTCCTTGAAACTTTCTGCGATGGATTTCGTGTCACTTATCGGCTTCGGCTTATTCCTCCCACACTTTTTTACTTCAAAAAGTTAAATAAAAAAGGAGCGTAAACTTTTCGACAATCATTCCAAGAGGGGTTAAAAAAAACTGAAGGTATTTTCGGAATTATTATCGAAAAGCGGAATTTGAAATGAATGTGGGCGCGTTGAGCTGGGACATTATTAATTAAAGTTGGTCGGTAGTTTGAACGATTCCGATCGACGGAAAGTTGCCGAATTACATTTCAAAACGTCAACAGTCCGGTTTGGGAACTTTTAAATTAAAGTATCGGCCTCGGGTCTCCGTCTTCGGCAGGGACGAGTATTTATTAGAAACGTCATGCCCGGGGAAGTTGTAATAAATAACCCCCGGGGAACCGCCGCCTCCGCATTGCAGTCTCCCCTAATACGTCCTCATCCAACCCCGTTTTCCGTTGCCGCACAACCCCCCTCTTCCTTTTGAACACGGACACCCATGCAATTAGTTATCAATTTCAGTATAACGAAATCGATTTTCAATTTGACCAACATGATGGTTGAAATGCCTCAAAGGATAAATTAAAACAAAGTGGATTAAAAAAAACCTTTTACGCAGTGTAGTTTCGGATGTAGGTTTATTTCGCAATAAATTTTGATAAACCGTCGGATATTGTTCGAGACGGCTCCGTCCGCAACAGTTACTTGTTGCATCAGTTAGGATGCAGACCTATTTACGAGAAATTCTGTTTGTTCACGAGATTTATGAAGGGTCATTTCAACCCCGACATCACGAAACCGATTAATCCTCCCTGTTTTTCATTTTCCTTCGTTCTCGTTTTAATAAACTAGGATTGTCGTCGGCTATATTCAATAACGGCGTACTTATTCTCCTTATTGCCTTATCCGAACTAAGAATAAGCTTGCGTATTTATGTTTTATCACGATTCTCTGGATTTTATGAAATCAATAAAATTTAGTTCTTTTTATTTTTCCTAAAAATACTTTAAACATTTGATTTTAGTTTAAATCAATCTATTTAATTATTGTTATAAATTAATTATTATTTTGCTAGTTATTTTAGACAATGTTGATATTGAATGTTGTAAAAATTATAAATAAACGAAAATAATTACTTTTTTTTTAATTTTGGGGGCAAAAATCAAACTGGCGCCATCTGTTGAAACGGAGAGAAATGGTGATTCGAACAGGGAATTCGAAATTGTAGGAATCTGCTCCTATAAACAGGCCACGAACAATTTCAAGGAAACTAATTAATAACCAATTAAAGCAAATTCAAAAAATTAGTTAAATTTATCTTATAGATAAATTCATCCACTAGCCAATCAGAATACGTAAAATAGACGTAACCATAGTAATAATTCCTTAGATATCTTAATCAGAAGATGGTAGTAACGGGCCTTACTATCTCAAGTTACCTCACAGATAAAAATCCCTGAGATATCCAAAGACTCTAATGATATTTGGGTTAAATTTTTAAATTGGTAATCAGATAGTCAAAAGGCCTAATATTTTGACATTTTAACTAATTTTAACCACAAATGACATCGCTGAACTTAATTGAGATTTTTCTAATATTTTGTGTAAGTTTAAAATTCTTTAAACATTTTTTACTTTCGAAAGATGAAGCCAATTTAGAGATATCTCACTCAGAATTTGAGATATAAGCTGTTGAATTTAATTGGGATTTTTCCAATATTTTCTATAAATTTAAAAGTTCCTGAAAACTCGATTTTTTGAAGAATTATTATAAAATTAGTTTCAATGACTAATTGGAGCATCTAATTTCTAAAAATGAAGTCAATTTGAAAATATCTCACTTAGTTCTTGAGATATAAGCTGTTGAACTTAGTTGGGATTTTTCCGATATTTAGTATAAATTTAAAAATTCCTGAAAACTCGACTTTCTGAAAAATTGTTATGAAATTACTTTCAATTACTAATTGGAGCATCTACTTTCCAAACGTGAAGTAAATTTTGAGATATCTTACTTAGTTCTCGAGATGTAATCTTCTGAACTTGATTGGAATTTTTCCAATATTTTGTATAAATTTAAATATTCTTGAAAAACCGATTTTCTAGGAAAATTGCTATGAAATTACTTTCAATTACTAATTGGAGAATCTAATTTCTAAAAGTGAAGTCAAATTGAAAATATCTCACTTAGGTCTTGAGATATAAACTGCTGAACTTAATTGAGATTTTTCCAATATTTTGAATAAATTTAAATATACTTGAAAAATTGATTTTTTTGCAAAATTGTTACGAAATTCGTCTCAATTACTAATTGAAGCATCTACTTTCTAAAAGTGAAGTCAATTTGAAAATATCTTACTTAGTTTTTGAGATATAAGCCGCTGAACTTAATTGGGATTTTTCCAATATTAATTGATTTTTTGGAAAATTTGTTATAAAATTACTTTTAATTACTAAGCAGAAGATGGTAATAAACGAGCCTTAGAAGTTGAATCAATTTAATTTATCTTCTATTATGTACTGCTTTCTTAATGTTGATTCACAATCAACATTAAACAATATTCGTTTAATAGGGCTTCTTGCAACTTGCTTTTTGAGATATGGTCGATTTTTGGGAAATGATATGAATGAAAAAGAGAAATCTTCAAAATAAATCTTCAAAACTGCCAAAATATTAAATAATCTTTAAAATAATAAAACCAACATTAAAAATCTTCTAAATTCTTGTCCATTTAAGGCAAATTATTGACCAAAGGGTTAAAAGAAAAATCCAAAAAGACAAAATAAAGACGGGGTAGAGGATCCTTTAAGCAAATAGAAAGATGATTCGGGTTTTGACTTTTTATAACGGTAGTTCTTCTTTTTCTTGTAATAGAAATTATATTATCATTTATTTTATCATGCCATTTTACTTTATACTAATTTTTTACTAAAAATTATATTGAAAATTTCAAGTTTGTTCACCTAAAATCGAGATATAACTCAATGTGCGTCGCGTTACTCCTCAGCGTCTAAATCTTATCAAGCCGCTAAGGAATGTTTGTAAATGTAATACTAAAGAAGGAAAAATAAAATGCAATAAATTATTATTAAATCGTAATATTAATTTATTGTTAACTACTAAAAAATGACACTCCATAACTACAATTTGATCTTATGATTAAGAAGAGCACATAAATATACAAAATCGAGTATATTTATTTGCGCATGTTACTCATTTATTATGTATTTGCGATGTAAATGTTCAAATATAATTTATTCACAGTAGTTAAACCTAGAGACCAAAAACAGAAATCATTTCGTATGTAATTAGTGGTATACTCTAAACTGGTAAAAAAATAACATCTGCCTTTAAAGGTTTTTTTTTAAACAATAACAACGAACGCGGTTTTGAAAAAAAAAAGAAAAATTAGATTAGATTCCAATGTAGTTATTCGAAAATCAGTTTAAGTTATTCTTACGCAGTGGTGATTGTAAAAGGATCGATACAACGTTGATATGAAAAATGTTTGACCCGAAAAATCTTTAAATTTATTAATATATTTACTTATTAATATTTAATTCACTCGTTTACGTTTACTTAACTAATTTATTTTTTTTAACAAGAAATTGTGGGGCAGTGACTAACAATTCTAACCAATTTTTTTATTAAGGTTTGAAATTGGTTCCCTCTTTTTGTAAGAAAACTTTTACAACACACTGTACGCATAAAAGATTTTGCAAAAGCAAAAATTATATATCGTTCCATCTATTGCACTAAAAAAATATATGCCTATTCAAATAAAAATAAAAATATGTTTCCAACAATCTGTCAATCATGCAGATCTTACACAAAATATTGTTAGTCGTTTATAGCCCAATTTTTAGTTTTTGTTATTTGTTTGACACAATTAATAATAGGTACACTTAGTGGTGTTTTTTACATATTTAAACAGGGTTCCTCTATGTGTTCACAATATTAAAATGAATACAGCCCTCCGTGATTATAATGTTACGTGTTTAGATTATGCAAGTTCGGCCTAAAGTGGGACAGTTTATTTTTATATTTAGTTATCTGTCTGGACGGAAGAATGTTTATGTTTATTCCCACCTTCAGAGTTTTTTCACTTTTATGTTATCTTATGCTGTATTTTTCCACTTTAAGCGAAACCTCGTTGAATGACAAAAAAATATAATATGATTGTCCTCATTTTTAATCAATTTTAGAATTCATTTAGAAATTTTTTTTATCCTCGAAATATTTGAAAACAATATTTTTTAAGGGCTGCAAGGGTTTCTTGAAAACAATATTAGTACTAATAAATTATTTAACAAATAGAATTTGGTAAAAAAAATGGGCATTCTAAGTACTCGATCTTAAATATTACAAATTTTTTCTGTTCTTGTTACAATTTCATTTTACAAATTCGATATACAAAATTATTACTAAAACATGATAAATTTTGACCCAAAAAAATGTTATGCTTAATATAATAACAATATATTCATTTTACGAAGACTGTAAACACCTTTTTTTAACACAGATAATATCTATTATATTGTTAAATTCTCTCCAGCAAAACTTCTACCCCAATATTTCCTATCGTATTATTACTTAAACTAAAATTATATTAAAAAAAAACTTGAAGAGAGGGTGCCGAGAAAAGGCTATGTGAACGTAAGTAATAATTTGAGAAGATACGCGGGATGCTGAAAATATTGAAAATACAAAAAAGGTGTTTAAAAAAAATAAATAAACTCCCGCTATTTGGTCATCGTTAAATAAATAATAATAATCAACTAAAATAACAATTCTAACAACAACTTAGTAAGCACTCTTTAGCACGCAACGCACGCAACTATGAACACTGAGGAAATTAAATGGCTGATTAAAATGAAGCAATTGAAAATATAGATATTGAGCGGCTGCATCCGTGTGCGTACAGCTTGCGTTATAATTCCATGTCTTCCGCTTCGTCTTCCGAAAAATCCGACATGCTCGACTCACTATCCGAGCTGACATTTGTTTCCTGGCCTCTCAACGCTTCTTCCGTAGCATACTTTCTTACATATTCTAAATATCAATCAAAAATTTTAAAATAATATAATGATTTTACGATTTTAATTTCAATATAATTAACCTGTTACTTTCTTCTTATATTCTTCCGGTTTATGAAGATACATAGCAGCCGCATCCCCGTTTAATGGATCTATGGGATTCGGGTATGTTAATAATTGCGGCAGAAACGATTCAAATATATTTGATAAATCTAGAAAAATTAAAAATAAATAAATTTACGTTAGGTTAATAAATTTCTTTTTACCATATAAGGCAGTCCACGCCTGGTTAATAACGTCGAGACAAACTGTTCCTGAGACCTCATCTATATTGGGATGGTAAACCCTATTCATAAATCCTATGCTCGGGGATTTAAATGGGTAATGCTCCGGTAAGTGAACACGAACCTTCCAAACACCACCTTCATACGGTGCTAAAAGTTAAATTTAATAATTTTATTTTTTAATTTAATAAAAATAAATTAAATTTTGGTTGTTGTTGTATATACAGGATGAGTTATTAGTATCCCGGCGGACGATAGTCACTAAACCGTTTGAGGAAGAACAAAATATTCTTTACAAAAGTTTTTAACTCACCACTTTCTATTACCTAAAATTATTTCCCCCTACACAGGATGTTCTATTTAGGTGTAACGGAGAATATGTCAAACTTTTTAAATGGAACATTCTGTATATTTTATCACATTATGAATACTACTAAATTTGTTATTACAACCGTATATGTTACTAGCTTATAAAATTTATAGTTTGAGATATTCAATTGTTTCTCCAAAATGTGCGCATTACAGGACCTTCTTAAAAACGTCGTAAAAACGTCATTTTATCCAATTTTGCCTTGAAACTATGTCAGATAATAATCAAAGCCAGTAGGTACAGTAAAGACCGGTTATAACGAGTATGTTCTATAACGAGCAAGCTTCCAAGTCCCGTAAAAAATCCTATCCTTACAATGTAGAAAATCTCGGTTATAACGAGAGCTCGATTGTAGTTTTGCGTGTTTTGTACCGTCTACAACAAGTGAATGACGTAAAAATCTGGATCTGAAAAATCAAAGTAACGTATCGTAGGAAAGCCAAAGTCACCTCGTTGTTTTAAGAACGTTCAAAACCTGCCACTAAATTATTTTAACAATCTCAAAGCCTCTATGTCAGATGGAATCTTTAAAAAAAATCTTTTTGATAAGGACTGTAATTTAAAACATCAAAAAAGAAAAATTTTATTATTGGTAGACAACTTTCTGGACATCCTCATATTAACAACTTGGAATGTATTGAATTTGCGTACTTTCCGCCAAATTCAACTTCCGTCTTACAATCGATGGACCAAGGACATCAATTAAAACGTTTTACCCACAACAATTATACATAACAGTTATAGATCTGAACGAAAAATTAAAAATCGATATTTATGATGCCATCATAATGCTAAACAGCGCATGGATAAATGTTAAAAAAAAAACAATAATGAATTGCTTTCGTCGTGCATTCGGCAATCTTGCATAGAATTTTAGTGAGGAAGATGAAATTCCCTTAGCTCAATTAATTACGCGTATCTCTATGGAAGAAAATTATTTTAGTTGGCTTTCCAGTGTTAAATAAAGATAATAAATATGACGATGAATCAGATGAAGAGGTAGAACGAAACATATCAAAAAATGAATTTTTAGAAGCATTTTCTAGGGTGACATTGCAACTATGCGGACAATAAACAAAAATATTCGTCAGGAATTATTACATAAAAACATAAAACAGAAAACATTCAAGAATATTTCAATAAAAATTAATATTAGATGCATAATAGTATAGATATTTAGTTAATTAGTTTTATTCTATCTGTCTTAAACAATAAAGTTATGAAAAATGACAGAAACATGATAATGTATTTTTGTTTTTACCTTTTTTTTATACCAATCGTATACTTTTAAAGCTAACTAAATTTCTGATAGTGAATAAACAAAAATTTTATTATAAAAGTGCAAAAATAAAAAGATTTTTTTAATTCGTTTTTAAAATTGCTGGTTGGTACTTTTTGCACAAGTATTAAAATTTATGTTATATATTACGACAACCTTGGTTATAACGAGGTACCGTTTATAGTGAGCAATTTTTTCGGTCCCTTGACTGTTCGTTATAACCGGTCTTTACTCTATCAGGAAAACTATTAAAGTTAGACACATATCATATTTACCCTTAATTAAAGGAAATCTAATGGGCAATTCAACCAGCACACAATATACAGATGTTCCATTTAAAAAACTTAAAAAAAAAAGCCATTTGAAAAACATGAATGACACTCTGTATAGCAATTTAAAAAAAGATTATACACCCTTGTTAAAACTTGTGAAAAATTAAAAAGAAATGAGGATTATTTGAAGGCGGAGTTCTAGAAAATTGTAACAAACAAATCTTTCTTATTGTTCGCACTACCTAGGATGAACGACGTGAATGTGATAGGGTTCTAAGCCCATTTTTTTACCTATACCTCAAAATGAGTACAGTATATGGAGAGTGCTCGTTTGTTACCGCAAAGAAGTGCTGCATGCACCAAGCACATTTTATTATTGCAATATCATTGCAGTTTATGAAACAGAAGTCTAAAGAAGAAGTTTTTCTGCAATATACCCACACTTCTCGTGTGGGTATATTGAGCGTATCGAAATATAATCTTAAATCTTGGATTTTTGGAATTTCATGTCTCGTATTTTGAGAATATTGCAATGGATAGATTTTGGGGAAATAATTGAATATCTCAGGAACTATGAACTATATGAGTTAGCAACGTATATGGTTGTATTAACAAATTTAGTAGTAATCATAATATGATAGAATATATTGGGTATTCTATTTAAAAAAATTGACGTACTGTCCAATACACATACATCAAACACTCTGTATAAGTGAAAATAATTTTAAGTAGTAGAAGGTGGTGAGCCAAATAACTTTTGTATAAAACTTTTTTCCTTGTATTAGTTTATATTATGTATTATTTTTATTATTATTTATACAGTTTAGTGACTCATCTATTATTTATCCATTTACTTGCTTGCCAATTATCTGCCTGAAAAGTTCTTCCTTTTCTTCTTTGCTTCTCTTCTTCTAGCAACTAACATAACCCATCAGTATAGTCACCATAAATTTTACGTTGAAGCTCGCCATCCAATCTATTTTTTTATAACACAGTTTACAGTTGATTGAATGGGTTCTTTGGAAGATATCGTTTATGCGATAAATTGATCCTTTTGCTCGTATCTCTATATATAAAGTTGTCATATGTATACATTTACTTTAGTTGTATTTTCTTTTTATTATGGCAATAAATTATTATTATTACTATCATCAATAACTCACCCGGTACATTTCAACAAATAATTTAAATATTGAAGATTAAAAAACAATAATATGTGTGATAAATAAAATTGGAATGTGATAAATACAAAAAGTATTCCTAGAAGGAATGCTTTTTTAAATTTTCCATAAATCGCGATTAAAAAAAAATGAACGGAATAATTTTTGCATTGTACGCATTCCTAATTAAAAACTTACTTCCACGAGGTCCATAAAATTTTACACAAAAATCGTTTAATCCACTCATAATTGTAACTTCATGTTTGCTTTCGATACTGTTATTTACAATTAAGGAAACATTTTATTTAAAAATTAGTTGCTCCATCGATTCTAGCTAATCACTTCAATATTAATTACGCTTCATGTTATCAAGAAAAAAGTTAATAACTATAAAAAGATTTCCAGTATAGTCTGCATTGAAATTATGAGTCAAAATTATGACCCGGAAACAATTTATACTGCTAATATTAAACTCGAGTAACAACATTAAATTTATATAATTTTTAATCGATTGTGTAAAATTTTCTGATTCATTCATTACATTCTGAAGCAACCGAAATAAACTAGGAACAAAGTTTAATTATTTAATAATTGCGCTAGTGGAACACCTACATGAATCTCTTGAGACTCGCAATCTAAGGACCGAAGGAGCAACCAAGAAAATTTAAGCATGAAAATTTAAAACACCATCTGTGAGAGACTGAAACGATTTAAAAGCTGTTGAGAAGTCTTAGAGATGGAGATACTTTGTCGGGGAATATGTTAATTATTAAACATGTATTATTTGAACATGTGCTTGATTTCACTCTTTTGCGGCTATAAATGATTGTGTTGTTTTATTTATTAAATCATTTAAAATATTCCTAAGAGGTTTGAGGTGATTTAAAGGAGAGTTGGTGTTTTAAATATTCATGCTTAGATTCTCTTGGTCACTTCTTCGGTGCTTAGTTTATGAGTCTCAAGAAATTCAGTTAGGTGTTTGAGTAGCACAATTATCAAATAATTAAAATTTGTTCCCAGTTTATTTCGGTTGTTTCAAAATGAATGAATCAGAAAATTTTACGCAATCGATTAGCACATATAAAAATTATATAAATTTTGATATTAGCACTATAAATTGTTACTGAGTCATAATTTTGAGTAATAATTTTGAAAAAATTTTGACCGAAACAATTACGAATAACTTCGGGTAGGGCCAAAAATGGAATTTGGTTAAAAAAAATAATGAAATAACGTGGTTGAACGCAAGGGCAAATCATAGATATTCAGAAATGACTGTATTGATTTCATATCTGTAAGAAAATAATTGTAATTGGCGTTTAAGTGAGTGTGCATTTTTTCTGTTGAAGGACACCAACCAAAACAAGGATGCGTCGAGACGGAAGAACCTTCCCTAGTCAAAATGATTCGGCCGTTTCGTGGTTTCTTTGTGGTAGATTTCCATGATCAGCTGATGTAAATGAGTGTGTTATTGTTTACATTTTCAATATATACCCATCATAAAGGATACAGTTTAATGACATCGGTGTCCATCCGTCTTTTTCCAGCACTCGGCGAAGACATCTTTCAACTATCATAAACCGTTCAACATTCAGCTAAACAGTCAACTATCTGGTGGCAAACTTAAACGCAGTCACTTTTACAACACAATGGACGTTAATAACTTGTTCAATGCTACTCACAATCTGTACCTTCTGTCAAATTACTTATACCATGCGCGTGCGCGCCACCTTGCGACACCAATCCACATGCAACAACAGAATTTAACTCTTATTGTGAAACGAATCTATTTACGTTATATAATTATACATCGTCACTCAAATCTAAGGATACTCGTTTCAATACATTTACATTACGAATAAATTACCGCTACTTTAACTTTATCATGAAAATATTAAGTAGTAGTTACAAAATATTTGTTAAGAGGGCGGCACCTTTCAAATATGCTCATTCAAATTTATTACTAAAAAATTTATTATTTCATCAACCAATTTTTATCTTATATAAAACAATTTTATTTTTCATTCAAATTATATTACATATTTAAAGAAATCATTATAGAAATCATTACAGTAATCACTTATAGATGTCGCTTCAACTTACTAATCGAATTGAGATGTTCGTCAAAAGAGGGCGCACCAAAAACACCGTTATGACTTGATAAGATTTAATCACGTTTCTATTATTTCATTTTTGATTAAATATTTATTTAGCTTTATTTAGCTTTGTTCAATTTCAATACGACTTTCGAATATTTTGAGAATATTTTTATATTTTGATAAATCCATTTTATCGCTTATTATTATTAATTAATCTTATGCGTAAATTAAAAATAATTGCAATTAAACGAATGTTTATTTTCTTTTTCGACTTTTCGATTCCTTGAAAGAAAAATAATTACTAAATAATTCTCCCAAAATACTACTTCTCTTATTTTCCATAATCACTTGTTGCTTTAAATTATATTAGTAATCATCTAGATTCTAGATTACCAGAAAGGACTTACCCATCGAACGGAAATCTAGGTCTTAACGTAACAATCTGGGAGCCTCCAGAAACATTCTAGAATTATTCTCGAAATATTAACCAAAATTTTTTTTTTAAATATTTTAATTATTTAGAAATATTATAAAAATATGTTGATGATCTTATTGTAGATAATGGAATAATCACACAAAAGGTGTTCTGATTTTCAAATTACAACTTGATTGTTCCAGAAATATTCTGGAAGCATTTGGAAAAAATTATTTTAAAAGTTACAACTTTAAAACGTAACGTTAAAGATGGTCAAATCAAACAAAAAAAAATAAAATAATTTTAAAAACGCTTGAATTAAAAAGTTATATTTTTATCGAAGAATATTCTAGAATGTTATAAAGTAAGTGTAAGTACGAGCAACTATTCATTTAGATTACTAAACTATCGGACTCCAAATTATTATCTAAATTAATTTTTGGCAGTTAGAAAAATTTAAATAGTAATATTCTAGTATATTCTAGATTATCACAAACTCAAAAATTAACTAACATTGTATATTTTGTAAACAAACCCACAATAAAAAGTTCAAAAATTGAATTACCGCTTCACTGTATTCAAACAAGAAAGTTGAAAACTTTAAATGGACCGCCCCTAAACATTCCTATACCTATTTATTATAGTTTTCTTCATATTGAGTAACAAGTGACAATCTATTTGATAGCATATGAATAGTTATCGTGCTAATGCAAAACGTTTTTGAATTAACGTGGGCTGAGATACGGGCTTTCAAAGAGCATGGTGATATTTGCCAAAAAAAATTAAAATCAAAACAACTCGAAAACAAAAAAAGGCTAAAAAAAGGCACCAGCAACTGTTATCAAAGTCATCATTTTCTTCCGTATAATTTTGATAGAGCAATAAAAACTGTTCCATTCCATTTAAAATAACCTTGAAAAATAAAATAATCTTGAAAATATTTTAAATAGATCGGAATGAACAATCCATGTTACCAAAATCTCAAGCCTCTACGAATAGTGAAACCTAAAAAAGTTCTAATGAACCAGTTACGTGAGACACCCTATATAACATTTTCATAAACTTTTTATTGTATGTTTAAGAAATATACAATTTTTGTTAATTTTTGAGTTTGTGATAATCTAGAATATACTAGAATATTCCTATTTAATTTTTTTAACTGCTAAAACTTAATTTAGATAATAATTTGGAGTCCGGTAGTTTAGTAATCTAAATAAATGTTTCCGTTAAAAATTGCATTTCCACTTACTTTCTAATATTCTAGAATATTCTTCGATAAAAATATAACTTTCTAATTCAAGCGTTTTTAAAATTACTTTAATTTGACCACCTTTAACGTTATGTTTCAAAGCTGTAACTTTTAAAATATTTTTTTCCAAATACTTCCAGAATATTTCTGGAAAAATCGAGTTGTAATTTGAAAATGAGATCAACTTTTGTGTGATTATTCCATTATCTACAATAAGATCATCAAAATATTTTTATATTTCTAAATAATTAAAATATTTTTAAAAAAATATTTGGTTAATATTTCGAGAATAATTCTAGAATGTTTCTGGAGGCTCCCAGATTGTTACGTTAAAACCTAGATTTCCGTTCGATGGGTTAGTCCTTTCTGGTAATCTAGAATCTAGATGATTGCTAATTAATTTAAAGCAACAGGTGATTATGGAAAATAAGAGAAGTAGTATTTTGGAAAAATGAAAGGCTGTATTTATGGAAGACGGGATGGACGGTTAAAACGTGGAAGTACAGAGTGTAGAGGATCGAGACAAACAGAAAAGAAAAAAATATCTACATATATATATATATATATAAGTAACGTAATTTGGGAGAATTTACATTCTAAACACGACGCGCGTGTGGTCCACGTTCGTAGACGGTCGTAGCGTATCGTGTTAGAGAGTAGGGTCCTCGTTCGGGTCTTGCGGACGTATTCGGGGAGATCGGCGAGAACCACAGTGGTACGCGGGGTACCGTGGGGGGGCTTAACGGGGAGTTCGGCGCGTTCAGCGCGCTGCTGTCCGTAACACCGCCTCGACCGCCTCGAAAGCCTCGACACTCGACAGTTTACCAGTCGGTTGAGTCGGTTGCAGCAGCAGGCAGAAGGTAGAAGGCAAAATCGTTCGCGCACAGTCGCAACCTAGCAGGTTTCGCCAAAACAACAACGGCGCGCCGTCGTTGTTTTTAATAGTGATCACGTTTACGATAAGTTCCGTTCTACTAACAGTCGGTGGTGCACCTGGTGGAGCGAAACGGTAGTGCTACAGCCGGCCGTCGTCACCGTCGAAACCACCGCCCCCGCCCGGAGATGGAACCGTCCGGAGCCGTTTCCTCCCGCTCAACGGAGAACTTCGTGCGGTGGCGTACTCGTTCAGAAAGGGCAACCGTCAGTTCGTCTTCGCTTTGAGGATGGCCGATTGCAGGGGCGCACCCGACAGAAGGCACACTTCCGACTTGTACACCAGGCCCGGATGGGCCGATGCCTCGGTCGCCCTCGCCGAATTGGATCAGGTAAATAACACATCAAATCCCGAGATCGAGATCCCGATCCCGATTTTTTTCGAAACCGTACATCCGGGGTTTTTCAAAATCCCCGGACGGCCGGAGACGTATCTTGTTTGTAAACCTTCCAAAAGGTTCGAAATCGTTCAATTTCGAGAACTCTTTCGAACCCTTCGTGAATTAGCGAGTAAGCCAGGTTTACAATCGCCCCCGGCGACGTTTCGCCCGCTCCGGGCCGTCCTCAGGACCGATAGATAGATAGGTTTTTAGAAAGAACCGGCCCGATATGCTACATTATGCTAGCCTTGGTAATGGACCACCGGCGGCGCCTACGTGTGTGGTCCGCTGCTAGCTGAAGTTACCTGGTTCCCCTCGCGTCCCTCTTCACAACCGCCTTTCTCTACGGTCCTTCCATCCATAGGTCCTTTTGCCGGCGTTTACTACTCCGCTCCTTTACTACACCCACTCTTCTCTACATTTTCGTTTCCGCAATCAAAATTTTTTTTTATTTTTTTTTATTTAGTTCGATTTCATTTTTTTATTTTATTTTCGAATTCTTCTTTTTATTTCTTATTGTTTTCTTTTTTCAATATAGATTTAAATGAATGACTTAACAATTTCAAGACAATACCAACAAACCACCCGAATAAGTGTAATAGTAATAATTTTTTATTTAATTGCATTATTACATTTATTTTAATTATACTAAATTTCAATAACATTTACGCTACTTTTACATTAACATAAATTAATTAAATCATATAATCCGCACCCTACAAAATTAACGATTATAATATATTACAATATATATTATATATATATATATAACATACATATATGTATATATATATATATAATATATATTGTAGTAAATGTTGTATAGTATAGTAGTTGGTCCTTCTAGGAAGGACATCTTGAGAAATGTGGTGGGGTAGAATTGTCCGTATGTTGTGCGCTCTTAACGTCTTGGGTGGCCCCTGTGACGTCACGGAAGCGACTTGGGTGGTCGCGGTCAGTGGCGGCTCGTCTCCGCCGGGACGATGCGCACGGTGCGAGAGAGAGTGTATAGGAGAAAAAAAGAAGGGACGATAAAGGAAAGCACGAAATGTAAAGAGAGAGAAAGATGAAATAAAATAATACGTCGGTCCCGGGGGTTGATGTCTCGCCTCCCCTTCGGGGCCGTGCGGCCCGGACCTTCTCGGAACTTTCGTTGTTCGAGGGTTTTTAAAAGCATTCGCGTTTATAATTTTTTTCTCGAAACGAATAAAAATGTTTTATTGCTATTTTTAAACTTTTTAATAATCAATAAAAAATTTTAATTTAATGACATATTGGATAAAATTTGACCTTTTCGCGGGAATAATTTATTTATAAATATTAAGAATAAATTAATTAATACTTTGAATATGCATATTATTTTGAAATTGAAAAAAAAATTATATATTCTCTTCTTCTTTAGGGTAGAGCAACAGGAGATCGAGGTGTACTTTGGTTGCGGAGTCGTTTACAAAAGCAGCTATTATCATTGGGCAAATTTCTTGATGCCCATGCGGGAAAAGTTCTTTTTGTTGGTCTGCTGATAATCGCAACATTTTGCGTTGGCCTGAAAAGTTCGACGTTCCACACGGAAATTGAACAACTTTGGGCGGAACCCAGGCCTCAAGAGGAAGCTCCCCAACAAGATATATTATCAACGCACCAAATGCTTATTCAAACTGCCGTCGATCCGGATTCTAGTCTTTTGCATACTCAGGGCCTCCTCGACCATTTGGACATTTTGAAAAAAGCGAGCGAGGTCACTGTTACCCTCTTTGACATAACCTGGAAATTGAAAGACATTTGTCGATCTCCGGGTATTCCAAATTATGAACAATTTTCTTACATACAGCATACCTACGATAAACTTAATCCTTGCACCATAATTACCCCGTTAGATTGTTTTTGGGAGGGATCAAAATTATTAGGACCTGATTATCCGACTGCTTTGCCGTAAGTATTTTTTAATTTATCATTTTATTTTGTTTTGTTTTTTTTTCTGATATGGCTTAATTATAATTGAGACCAATCGTTGTTCGTGAATGGTAGATAACGTGGAATAATTTACAATGCCGCATTATCAAAGGGGAGGAGACGTAAAACAAAGTTCAGATTCATTGACAAACAATGTCGATAGTGTTTTTGTTGCGTCAACTTCAACTTGGGTGGGCGGCGCACGTTATTCTCATTAACGATACGTTTAAGAATCAATTCAAATCTAAATTCAACTACTAATTCTGCTATTCATTCCTTTCCCTACAGAAAATATAAGAAAAACATTAAATGGACAAATTTGAATCCAATCGATATAGTGAACTGGATGAAAGAGAATTTATCAAATTTCGATTACGAATTGTTAGACGATTTATTCCGTCGAGGAGGAATAACTACGGGTTACCAAGAAAAACCTTGCCTCGATCCCAAAGATCCGGAATGTCCCAAAACCGCTCCAAATTTCAATTCCTCGAAACCGCTCGATATCGGGGCCGTTTTGACAAACGGATGTCACGGCTTCCTCGCCAAGTACATGCATTGGCCAGAAGAATTAATCGTCGGCGGCGTAACCAAAAACCGAACGGGACATATTCGACATGCTAAAGCTCTACAAAGCGTTTTACAATTAATGGACAAATTCGAATTGTACGAATATTATCAACTTCACTATAAAGTATATCACATTGGATGGACTCATGAAAAAGCTGCGATGATTTTAAATGCTTGGGAAAAGAAGTTTGGACAGGTAAAAATATTTATTTTTTAAAATTTCATTTTTTTATATTTATAATTTATTTTAGGAAATTCAAAGATTAAAGAAAAATACTTCATCGTCGTATTCGTTCCACGCGTTTTCAACGGCAACCTTAAATAAGGGTCTCGTAGAATACATGAAAATGGATTATATTCGAATTGGAATAGTTCTAGCGATCGTTTGCATTTACGGTTGGATGGTCCAAAGCGGTTTGGCAGCCTTCGGGACGATTCTTTTAGTAGCCGCAACGGCTGCAGGATTGGGAGTTAGCAGCTTATTGGGATTTCCAATGAATTTACTAAGTACGCACGTTCTCCCGTACTTGAGTGTCGGTTTGGCGATGCGAGACATGTTCATTTTGTTGTCGACGCAAAACCGGAACTTGTCGCCATCGGAAATCCTCCAACGCTCGGGACCTACTATTTTAACGTCAACGATGCTTCGTTCTGCGGCTTTTTTAATAGGAGCCATTTTCCCGACGCCGGCCATAAGAATTTTTTGCTTGCAATTTTCAATATTGGCGGTTTTTCACGGTGCTACGCTATTATTTATTTTCCCGACGTTGCTGGCGCTTCAAATACGATTTCGAAGAGCGGGAGTGCCCTGTTTCCGAAATGAAAGCAAAATACCGCCGACTGAGAACAATAATAGTAACAATAATAATAATATTAATAACGCTGATCCGGTGAGTTAAAACAAAAAATTATTTATCTTTTTTAAGATTGTACTAATTTTGTATTATTATTTTTAGGAACATGACGCGAATCTTTTGACGGCCGAGGTTATTTGTCAACATAAAAAAAGCATCCTTGCTCTTTTAGTGAAACGTTATTTAATAGGATTAATTCTTCAGCCCGTCATGAAGGTGCTCTTATGCTTATCCTATTTAGGATTTATAAGTATTTTTATTTACAACGGAATGAAAATCTCTTGTCAAGTTCGGCTCTCATCATTTTTGCCAGCAACGATGGACGAATACCATTATTTAGAAGCTCAAAATCGTTATTTTGGTTTTTATAATTTCTACTTGGTCACAACGGAAGTGGAGTATCCTCTCGATCAACACCTTTTGTACAAATACCATTCGACGTTGACGAACGTACCGAACGTTTTGAAAGATTCAAACGGCGGATTGAACATGAATAATTTTTGGTTGGCCAATTTCCGCGAATTTCTGATCGACTTACAGAACCAATTTCATGAATGTCATTGTGCTAATAGTGATAAATGGTATGCGAATGCGACGGAAAACGCCGTTCTTGCGTTTCGGCTCTTAGCACAAACTGGGATGGTTGAATTTCCTGTTGATAAAAGTCAAATTTTTAGTAAAAAGTTGGTTGTGGACGGAATTATAGATCCAAGCGCTTTTTATTATTATTTATCCGTGTGGGGTACGACGGACTCGTTTTCTTATTCAAGTGCGCAAGCGAATCTTCAACCAAGGCCGTATCAGTATTCTAGTGTGAAAAGTGAGCACGAACTGATCATTCGAAAGTCGCAACGTTTGAATTACGCACAAATGCCTTTTTATTTAAAAGATTTACGCACCACTCAAAAAATAATGGAGACGTTGAAGCAAATTAAAGCGATTAGTGATGAGTATAATAATTTGGGAATAAAAAATTATCCGATTGGATTAATTTTTTCTTATTTTTACCAATTTATCGCTTTCCAACAATTATTACTCATACAATTGTCGTTAACTATAATAGTCGGACTTATTATTTGTTGCATTATGATTCATTGGAAAAAATTATGGACCGCGCTAATTAGCATATTGGCCGGATTACTTTTATTAACTTATTTCGACATAAACGCCATGACCGGCCCAATGGGAGCGTTCCATTTCGTCGTAATCACAAGAAACGTTTTACTTCTATATTCCGGATACCAAAGCGCGCTTGGTGGGCGTGAAAAACGTGTGCGTATGTCGTTAGAAATAACCATCGATCCCATATTAAAGGGCGACATCGGACTGTTAATTTCAATCGGAATACTCGCCACGTCGCAATTCGAATTTATCCAGCTTTACATTTTCCAAATCGCGTTTATTTCTGTTTGCGGCTCCATCGTAAACTCGTTACTTGCCGTTCCGTTAATTTTAATTTTACTTGGACCAAAAAGTGAGTTACAACCGTTAACCCATAACGATCGAATTTCAACGCCTCCTCCGATTCCCGTTCAACCGCCAATTCAGAAGCCGACATCTCGTGCGCCAAAACGAACAATTCCGTCTTCGAAGGGCGGAGGTGCCGTCCGTGAGCCGAGTTTATCAACAATTACAGAAGAGAGTAATAACCAAAGTATAGTTGTCGAACCGCAAGTTACGGTAGAATATAGTACACCGGAAACGAGCTCGAGTGGCCCGTTTACAACGAAAGTAACTGCTACAACCAATATTAAAGTGGAAGTGGTCGCACCCATGTATCGGCCGTCCAAATCGACGTGCGGGGGCTCAAAGTGTCACCGAACTAAGTGTAATAATAGACGTCAAACGCAGTGCCGTTGTTGTAAACAACAAGACTCCGAAAGCAGTGACTCAAGTGCAGATACTGAACCTTGCGCGAATAACAGCTAGCATTACGTTACCGTTACCATACCCACTATACAATGAAATAAATTTCGGAAATTTCGTTTACAATTAACAAAAATTTAATTAAAAAAAATAATAATTAAAATTGGTTTTGATTTTAAATGTAAACGAAGATTCCGAATTTTAATAACGTACCTTTTATCATTAATATTATTCTCGTTCTTGTAATATAGTGTTTATATTGTATACCATTTTGTTTAATTATTTATTATTATTATTAATTTTTTTATGCGATCGATGAGAGAAAACGATTTTTTGTAAGATATATTTTTTTTCGTAAAACACTTTTATTAACTACAATTTAAAATATGTCAGGTTTATTTATGATTGTAGAAATTAAGAAATTAAAGTAATATTCTCTATACAAAGAAATATTTTTATTTATTTTTCACTAGGTTTACTTTTGATTCAATAATATTATGGAGCATTTTTTTATTTATTCATTGTCACATTTTACTTGTACATTCAATACAATTTGAATAATACATTAACTACCTGTATTTTTATCAACGATTACTTGCTCTACATTGAACAGCTTTTTCCATTTCATTCTGCAATAAACGAATTTAATTAATTTACTATTAATAACTATTTAAAAACGACATACCCGTATGATCTTGTAAATATTTAAGACTGTATCTAATGAGATTTTGCACTCATTTATGTTAGGATTTTCCATAGTATTTGTGCCGCGTTTTCCCCAGTTTGGGGAGAAATTAAACTGACCAACACAACCGGAAACGGTGAATAAAACCACAAGAATAATTACGAATCGTCGAAGAACCATCGCCGAAAAATGTTCTTAAAGTTGGGTTGCAACAGCCAGCGTTGGAATAAGAATAATACCCCGGCCCCGCATACAAGCCCTTTTATACCAAAATTTCGAATCGTACACAATCAACTGAGTTAATAGAAAAGTCTTGTGCAAACATATAAAACAATGAGAACTCATCAGAACTAAAGGTTTATTGGGTTAAATTCAATATAACCACCGCCGAAGATATTTACAGGTAGAGATATATTTTTGTTGACAATGCCTTCGGGAGCTTCGCTTGTTATTTGAACTTGTATAAAGTTGTAATCAATTTGACAAAATAACTAGACAATTATTTACTTATCGTGATAGAATATATCTTTTTTGGTTTTAATGCAATTTACTTAAAGAAAAAATGTCCAATTGGCCGAATTTCAAATACTAATGTTAATTATCAAAATTAGAATAAAAGTTGAAACAATTTATGGTAGAAATACATAAATATAAACCGGATCTAATAGTCTATGAGATAAATTTTGTTTGAAATGATCGAATGCTTTAAACGCCACGTGGGTGCCAACTGCCAACTTACGGTTTATTTGTGGATATTATCGAGCTCGGTGTGGTACTGGACGGACTTTCTTGGCGTTATTTTCGTTCATGGACTGAAATAAAAATACGAAATGGCAACAAAAGGACTACATTATATTCCTCCTGGTTCCGACGGAACCGATCATAGCTACAGACAAAGAATAGCGGCCCAATATCAAATAAGGTAAACCAAAATGCAAAACTAACCTCAACGTTTCTGAATCAACATTTTTTTTCTATTCTTAATTTCTATTATTATTCATTATTGTAATTATTTTTTTTGCAGTGCTTTGAATAAATCGAGATTAAAACATTCAATATTCTTTCATTACATGCTGTTCTTTGTAATGTTAGCCAAATTATCTGCCGACATATTAGATAAGTTAGATATATTTATATTAGAAATTGAGGAATTGAGGATTCCCCAACCGTTGTGGTGGGAATACATATGGTGTATTAGTCTACTATTCTCGTTTTTGGGTCTATCATCTGTAAGAAAAAATAACCCAAAGCATATGAAGCAATATTTATTCGGTTTGATCGCTTTTGGCTATTTACCATTACTTTATGCGATCATTTATTATTTTAGAGATGTATGGACTTACATGAACGCAGATCCCGATGAGGATCAAGAAGAAATCGAAGAAATACACATGTGGCAAGTAAGGAATTTTCTGTAACTTCGTCATTTTAAACGTAATTAATATTCCTTTTTTTGATTTAGGGTTTACCGTATGGTTTATTATGGTATGTATTCATAATAGGAGCTTTACAAGTTCACAGCTTTTCAATGTATTTCGCTCTCAACTTGATCAAAGCATGGAAATCAAGAGGTGCTAGAAAGCTCGATTAGTTATTTTTCCATAATTATTTTGTTCTATCAATATATTTCGTGAGACACGTTAACTCATTTTCCTAATCAAATGTGTTCAAGACATTCTTACATCTCCTTTTGGGCATCTAAAATTGTCGGTTTCCAACGTTACAATACTTGTTAATCAATTTCAAATAAACTATTATTGTTATTAATATTGCAGTTTAAATTTTTTTAATAAATAATAGTTTTAATAAATTTGTCTTTGTAATAAAATTGTTTTTGTGACTCTATCAAAATACAAAAATACTGTAATTTTATTTGGTTCATTTGTGAGGTAAAAAAGTCTTATTTGTCTCGTTTATTAAGAAATTGGGGGGTGGAATTTCAAGGTAGAAAGAAAAAGGAAGAAAACATAATTTTTAGATGAACGCTATATCCGGTGAAGGTTAAGAAATATAACCACAAATATAACGATAAGTAGCTAACTTCGCAACGGTGGTTTTTAATAAATTAACTTTCCTTTTTATGAAAAAAATTTTAGAGTAACAATATTTTAATATTCATCAGATTAATCAATACGATATTAATAAAAAATAATTCTTTTTCAAAATATTTTAAAAGGATACGTTCATAAACGTAACGTTATCTTAATATGACAGATTTTTTTGGAATATTTTTTTAATAAAATTGCGTTATTTTCGCGACTACTCAAAAATGAATCTTTTCCCGATTATTTTAATCTCCAATTATTTAACAATATAAAATAGGCAAACCGATAAATGACATTGCAAGATTACCTACTTTTTTTATTTGACACGTATCTTTCAACTCTGGAAAAGCAAAATATTTTCTTTTATCACAAATAAAAATACAAATTTTAATTTTTAAAAATCATTATTACTCAGTGATTAACAGCAACAAAAATTTAACTTGCATGGGGTTCGTATATTTTATACAGTTTCACAAAAATCCATAATTTAGGTTATGTTCGTTTGATTATTTTTAATTTCTCGATATTAAAATACCTTCCCCAGATATCCATTTTAAACATTTTGGAGGAACCTCATAAGAATGCCATGGAGGTCACCATCAAGGAAATTTGTGACAACATCAAACTCGCCCGAGAAATGTCCATGTTGGGCAACTACGAGAGTGCTCAAGTTTACTACGAAGGCACCATACAGATGCTCAATCGTTTTATACTCACTTTAAACGAACCTTTAAGAAAAAATAAATGGCAACAAGTAAGTATCAAAAATTACTTATACGCATCAATTTTTTAAACATATTACTTTAGGTTCAAAGAAAAATCGTTGACGAATACGATCACGTAAAAGAAATAAGCAACACCCTCCTCACTTTTACTTTAGACACAAACATAGATCTCCCTTTTGGAAGAAAAGTGACTCGAGACGAACCCGTTAAAGATATATCCGAGTATAACAGCATAGTTGATACAGACCCAGACGTTTGGCCAGCACCGATTCCCGCCGAACACGGATTTTCCAATCGAAACGGTCCGACTAAGACGAAATCTCAAAACTCTTCGCGTCGTTCCGATTTGAAAACGAAAACTATTTCGAGAGTTTCATCGTCAAATCAGACCCGAAAACTCGAACCAATCAGGCGCAGTAACCGGAAGGAAGTTGAAAGGCCGTCTTCTTCAAAAGGGGAAAAAGTTGACTTGGGAAAATTTGAAAAGGAAATTCGCGAAGTTGAAGCGGTGGATAAACCGGAACAAGAAGAGGAGAAAAAATTTGAGTGTCACGGGATGGAACGTGAATTAGTTGACGTTTTAGAACGTGATATCGTCCAAAAAAATCCGAATATTAAATGGGATGATATAGCCGATTTGGCCGAAGCTAAACGACTTCTTGAAGAAGCTGTCGTACTTCCAATGTGGATGCCTGATTACTTTAAAGGTATAAGAAGACCATGGAAAGGTGTTTTAATGGTCGGTCCACCCGGTACGGGAAAAACAATGTTAGCAAAAGCTGTGGCTACGGAATGTGGCACAACATTTTTTAACGTATCCTCGTCTACTTTGACATCAAAGTACCGTGGTGAATCCGAAAAAATGGTTCGACTTCTATTTGAAATGGCGAGATTTTATGCACCTAGTACAATATTTATTGACGAAATCGATTCTTTGTGTTCACGAAGAGGTTCCGAATCGGAACATGAAGCTTCTCGTCGAGTTAAATCCGAGCTATTGGTACAAATGGATGGGATAACCGCGAATAATGATGAACCGGGCAAGGTTGTTATGGTTTTAGCCGCAACAAATTTTCCATGGGATATTGACGAGGCTTTAAGACGTCGTTTAGAAAAAAGGATTTATATCCCCCTTCCAACACAAGAAGGCCGCGAAGCATTACTTAAAATCAATTTAAGAGAAGTTAAATTAGATCCAGACGTTAATCTTCCGGCCATTGCGAGACATTTAGATGGATACTCGGGTGCCGATATAACAAACGTTTGTCGTGACGCTTCGATGATGTCTATGCGTCGAAAAATTTATGGTTTACGCCCCGATCAAATCCGTCAACTTCCAAAAGAAGAATTAGATTTGCCTGTAACTAGACGAGATTTTGAGGAGGCTATAGCTAAAAACAATAAAAGCGTTTCCAGAGAAGATTTAGATAAATACGATAAGTGGATGAACGAATTTGGATCATCATGATAAAACCTTAATTTTTTTGAAATGTCTTTTTTTTTTGCTTCTTTAATTTCTTAATTAGAATAATATCTTTATAAAATATGTTTATTTAATTATTGAATTTTTTAACGCGTGTGAAATTAGTCCTATATACATATTGACTTCATAAAAAATATTTTTTTAAGCTATTTACTATTGACTACTACTCTGATGAAATTGGGCTAAATATGTTATTCTATAATTTTTAATAAATAAAAAAAATAGTAAATTAGTTTGATAAATTAAGTAACTAATTTACACTTATAATTTACATTCATATTAACTTACTTGACAAAATATTAGGCACGCCGTTATTACGTCCGTTGATTGTTTTACTTTACTTTATATAAGATATTTTCTTTTCATCATTGACGATTATTATGTCAAATTTGGTGACTTGAATTTTTCTTTTGCCCAGAATGTTTCTCCTACTGTTTTAATTATTTCGGAAATTGTAAATTGCTTCTGAAATGTATAAATGGCAGTTGACAATTTATTTTGACTTTATTCATTGAATTGTTGAATTCTATCTCTTTCTCTCTCTATATATATATATATATGCACCTATATATCAAAATAGTTTAGTTTAATTTTTAATATGTCTAAATTCACACGCGTAAATATTTGATTGATTTATATTTTTTAATAAAATAGCGTATGTAATAACTTAATTATAACCATACTTAATAGTTACTGAATTTCACTATTTTAAAGTTGCTTAAAATATTAATAACAATAATTCTTCTTAAATTTAATTGATTGTCTAAAAAATAAAAATAAACAAGTAAACGTCTATTGTTTTTTATTTATTTTCTAACTCCTTATCAAATCCTTTTTGCAAATCGACGTGCAATAAATAAAATCGGAAATATTTACGTTTTGGGACACCTGTACCAAGATGCCCCAAAAAATTGTTATCGAGCTAACAACATTGTATGCCCAAACATTAGAATGGCAGATAATTGAATTGTTGAAAAATGATCGGAAAAATGATCTTGTTTGATAATAAAAAGGTTAATAAAGTTTAGTGATAAACAATTGCACGATTATATAAAATCAACAAATCAATCGAGTATGTAAATATATAAACATAATAAAGCGAAGAAATGATTAGTGAAATTTTAATGAAAATGAATAAACATGATGGTGAGATTATTTGAATCGAGTTGATTTGGCCGATTACAATTAGTTAAGGGAATGAAAAGTTAGTAATAAAATAGTGCGATTTTGAATTTGGCGCGCTAGATCCGCTTCGCACAAACGTAACCGCGTTTCAGTTGTTTCCCGAACGTTAGCGCCATTACGGCGGTGAGACGAGCAAAGTAAAAAGTAGTGCGAACTTGCTTGGGATATTTCTGGAAAATGAGAAGGTCTATAAATCTTAGAATCGGTAAACGTGCACATCGGAAAGTGATAAAAGCGTGCGATTGTTGCAAAATTGTCAGACGAGCTACAGTTGGGTTAATCGCTATCTAATATTTGGGCGTAGGAATACGGATTTTCTCCCATAACCTCGACTCGTGTTATTGGAGTGTAGGGAATAAAGTTGAGTGTCAGATGTGTCGATCATTTCGTAAAACCGTAAGTTTCGTGTGGAAAACCGTGGTTTGGGTGCCGCTAACGGATTTATTATGCTACGGCGCGTGGTTCGGGTTAAAGATGTGAAAATAAAAGGCGGAGTAACGGTACGATCAGGGTGTTGGCAGTTCGTAGCCGATCGCGGCCGTTTCTCTTAACATGGCTGCGACACAGGCCGAAAAGCAACAAAATGACGTGAGCGGCGAAAAAGTGCAGCCGGATCTGAATGTTAGGAGCGCGCTGTTGCAGAATGGGACCGATAAAGGTAGCGTTAGGTCTGGTTGTGGCGTAGCGGTGAGTAAAACGAAAAACACCGGCCCTAAAACTCTCGGTTTAGACATGAGTCAATACCGATCCGAGAGCGGCGGCGGCGGCGATAGTGAACAAAGTTTAAACGATTCGGTGCCGAACTCGGAGTATCCCGCGTCGACGGCGGCTGCCGAGGGAGACGGCCACGCCGCCGCCGCGGCCGCAGCAGCAGCGGCAGCCGCAGCAGCAGCAGCAGCCGCCGCCGCCGCCGGCTACGGCATCCCCTTCGGCGAAGGAGGTGGAGGAGGAGGCGCTGGCGGCGTCGGCGGAGGAGGATTTCACTTCCCGCCGCGTCAACCGTACGGCGGCCCCCCCGGTCCTGGTCCGGGCCCCGGCCCCGGTCCCGGCCCCGGCCCCGGCCCCGGCGGTCCTTCGTCGGGTTCCGCTCCGGGCGTCGCGACCATCGGAAACATCGGAAACAAACAACAGTCGCACGGCGGGCCCCACGGCGGGCCCCACGCTCCCCACGCTCCTCACCAGGTGGTACCCCACCAAGGCGGCCCTCACGCTCCGCACGGGGCTCACGGGGCGCCGACCCAGCCAGCGCCTACTCAGCGCATCTTCTCCGGCCAGGCGATCTCGCAACCCACGGGACCGACGCCGACCCTAAATCAGCTGTTGCAAAGCAACAATCCCGTAATCCGTTATCAAAACAACTACGGACATCCGGAGCCCCCTTACGGACAGACCTGCGGCACCTGGGCCCCGCAGAAACCCGTCGCGCCCTACTCGAACAACCCGCCGACGTCGGTTTACAGAAATCAACAAACGGTAAGTATTTCATTCAGTTCACTTCGTCCGTCATTCCGAAGAATGACAATTCTCCTCTAATCGCCCGATCGCTCGATCGCCTAATCGCCTAATCGCGACGTGCTTAAACGATAAAAAATATCGCTATTTGTCCGTTTAACACGTTTCCCTTGCGAGCACGTGCTTTTTGTTTACTACCGCTCGGTCCGGAATGTGTAAAAAGTCACGACGTAAAAATGCGTCGACCCGACCGACCTAACTAACAACACATCGCAAACATAACATATGACTTTTTATTTTATCCTATTTCTCTTTAAGAATGGACGACCCGCAAGAGTCGCAAGACTCGTCCACTCTTATCCTGTTATCAATCGTTATTTAATAATAATAATAACAATAAGTATTGCATCTATAGTGTGGTCATTCGGTTCGCTCAGTATCATACATTTACTTCAGTTTCACATGTGTTACTTTCAATCGGCAATTTAATAATAATTTAGTAACCAAACCGCTTTTGTCAAGTTTCCGTATTTTCATTGTTAGAATAAACTAAGCGAATGGAAATATTGTTATCGAAAATTGGGAATTTACGACTCGAGTTAAAATTAATTTTTAACAATGCGATTAGATTCCGATTGCGAATGAGTCAACTTGAGTATGTAGCGATTAAATTTTTAAATTTCATGTCATCTAATTGCTTATTGTTAACGGTAAAGCAAATTCATAAAATATTCATCGAATATTCACGACATTGGCCCGTATATAAAACAAGATACTTTTAGCACGGTGTCAGTCGTAAGCGAAAAATCTTCGTCTTAATCGCGCCGTTAATTTTCGGATAATCAACGTCGATTTGTTATTGTTACAGCTCTCGCCTGGATACAGCGGGTCGTCATCGTCTAGCCCAGGTTACGGTGAACCCAGAGGAGGTTGGCCTGGGGCACAAGTAGGTGGGCAACACGGTCCCGGTAGTCCGGGACCACCTTCTGGTTCGGGTTCTGGTGGCGCGAGTCAACCATCGCCACAACCCTCGCAACCGCCAAGTCATTCGCCCGGACCCGGACTTCCCCCAAGTCCTCAACATCAACCATCTACAGCGTCTTCACATCAGGTAATAATAATAAATTGTATTTAAAAGAAATCGTTTTTGATTGTGATTGTGTATGCAATGTGATTTAGGGTTTCCCCAATCGGCCTGCGCAACCGACTACTCCAAACGCGCATGCACCAGACCAAGCAGTAAGTAGTGAATCTTTTAGTTTTTTCTAATTTTGAAAGTGTGAATGATTTGGTATTGAGTCTTAACCAAAATGGAAAGTTTTGTGTTGATTTCAAGCAGAGTGTATTCACTCGCTATTCATCAAGAAAGGTTGTAAAAAGTTAAATACGCACAATGTTTATTTCAAATTTTTAACAATTTTCAAAATTTTTTGAATACATAATGTGTCATGCTTTCTGCAACATAAATACAAGTTGCAGAACTTATGTACTTTTTACTATCTCTTATTATTTATTAATTTGTATGAATGGTTTACGTTGAATTGCATTAAACATTCATAAAATATTGTTAAAAATTGTTTTGGGTCATCGGTAAACGTTAGTTGTGTCGTGTTTATGAGCGAACCGTGTAGAGTGGCCGATCGTTTTGGAAGCGTTCTTGCAGAATGCGAACGAAGTGCAGTGCGGCGAGCGTAGCAGGCGACGTTGCCGCCTCGTTCGGAAAGCAATCAATACACCGCCACCCCTATAGCTGGTTTTCGCTCGACTCTAGCGGAACTGGCAACGTGGTGGACGTAACGTCATGTGCCGCCGTAACCGTCGACCCACGTGTACCTCTCGCAAATGTTTAAATGTTCCTTAGAGTACGCTCGCTTGGAAAAAGATTTGTACGAAGCAGTTGAATAACTCTCAACTCCACTTGGTTCTTTATTTTCGTCTTGTTTCATTTGGCTTTTTTCTTTTGGTTGGGTTATTGTTACTATTATTATTTGTTTATTTTTTATTTGATTAGCGGTCACCGGTGACCGGGGTTAGTGCTCTAGACTAGGCTTTATAGGATTCAACAATTGGTTAATTAATTAATTAATGCTACAATTTATTATTAATATTTTTATAATTGCAATATTTTCATAATCATATTTCGTGCGTAAATAAATGTAGACGTATAAAAGTATCGTATTGACTACTAGAAGCGGTAAACTGGATTATCGAACGGTTATCCGTTATGCATTCATTAAAGATGTGTTTTAGATTAGTTCAATGTCACTTGACTAATGTCCTATTTTAATTTAATATGTAATCACCGGGACGGTTTATGTTTTATTTTTAGATTGCTATTGTTATATTTTTAGATTATAATTGTGTTATTTTTAAACTTACAATACACATGTGCAGCGTGTATTGTCGCATCGAGAATTGTTCAAGTGGTCAAAACCCAACAAAAAGTCGATAGGTGACTAACATTGAACGTTGATTCGATAGGAATTCTAGGGGTGGGTGACGTCAAGCGGATACAGTTTGGAAATTGTTGTGAGCGAATGTTGACTCCTTCTTACCTTTTATAATCATTGCTACCGTTTTCGAGCAAGTTCGAAAGCGGGACAGTCGATCTGCGGGAAAGTTCTTCGCGCGAGAAATACGCGAAGGAGAACAGCTGACGAGTTCATAAACATACGATCTATAAAATATGCGGAGGAAGGTGAATCGACCGTCAGTTTCACGGTCAAGGTCGATAAAAAGTTTTCAAAATAAATCGTTTGCATTCTTCGGTCGTCGGGCTGCTGGCTATTTTTAAACTCGGAAACGAACGAAATTTGCTTTCTCTCGAGCGAGCGCCCGCCTCTTGCGTAACTTTTACTTATCGTCAAGATAACTAAACTGAAACCGTTTGTACCTCTTACCGCCACATTACTCAAACACGTGTTTCATATTGCTTTCGTCGATTATTTTTATCGATAGAAAGGCTCTTGCGTTCGATTCAATTTTTCTCTCTACAAAATAAAAGATGAAACAAAGAAAACCATTATCAATCAATGGAGTACTTATTATAAAATATGTGATTGCGATGTACTTATTAGGGTCGGTTTGCGATATCGCAATCGATATTGCGTTGCTTAAGGAAATAGTGACGTCAACAACATCAACAACAACAACAAGAATGACGAGAACGACGAGAATGACGAACGAGATCGTTGCACTCGACAACGACGAAACTAAGTTGACCGTGAAGCAGTCGGCCGGAGAATAATTTATATATAGTGCACATCGCGTTCGGGTCGTGGCCCCGCGTTCCACGTCGTGCCACGCGTCCCGTCTGTTCGCGTTGTTTACACCATCGCTCTATTAATTGGGTCAATGCCACTAAATTTATCCCAAAGCGGCGTCAACGGGGATTTATAATTAGGTTAAGGCTGAAATTACGCGTCGCTCATCGGCACATTCGACTTCGGCTTTTGGGAATTCCCTTTGATAGGACTGCTAATTGTTTGACATTGATATCGATTTGTCTGTTTGCAATCGCCTCGGCTGGTGCGGATTTGAATTCGGATAGAAATGTATTTGTTTAGAGTTACAAACTATATCTGTAATTAACTGTATGCGTGTTAGCTATTGGAATGATCATGTTATTGCAGGATTTGAGCGGTGGTAACAGCAACGACAGCTCCGGAGGAGCAGCCCCGGGAACCCCAAATTCTCAAGGAATGCGACCTACACCAAGCCCGACAGGTTCCACAGGTTCAAGGTCCATGTCTCCAGCCGTAGGTAAGCAATGAATTCGAAATAGAAATCGGAATCGGACAATTTCGGTGGTAAAGAAAGAAAGAAAGATAGAAAGAACGAAAGAAAGAAAGGAAAAGAAATAGAGTTGAATATGTAGTAGTACATATTAATCATAATAATCGATTAGTGTAGAGCTTGTATAAAAAGGCAAGGTTACATGGGTGTTAGGGGTTGGTTACATCTTATTAGTATTTCTATTTAATCCATCCGCGAAAAGTTAAGCAATTAAGCATGGTTGATCGTTTAGGTCAGCCAAACATTCCCCAACCGCCCAGACCGTCGAGTGGGCAATCGGACGGAAGTGGAAACAGTCGAATGAGCCATTCTCCGATAGCGACGCAAGGAAACCAAAGCACTTACCCGCCCCATCACGTCCATCCGGGCTACAAAGGGCACCCCGGTATGGTCTCGCAAGGTGTCGCAGGGCAACCTTTACCTCTTTACCAACCAAACCAGCAATATTCTCAGGGGGCGTACCCCGCCAGGCCACCCGGAAACATGCAGTACCAGGGCTATACGCCCGGTTCGCAGGCGCCCCCGAGCAATCATTTGCCCCAGCAGTATGCGAACAGAAGTGGGGCGGCGCCAGCACCGAATCACATGTCCAACTCGCAGTTTCCACCGTATCAACAACAGTGGCCGGGGACGGCGGGTTCCTCCTCCGGTTCTGGAAATCACGTGGCCCCTTCAGTTTCGGCTAGCGGAGGCAAGAGCGCTCCCGGTGGCGGCGCCCCTCCACAAGCTTCATCTCCGTCATCCGGATCGCCAAGACAGCCACACTACCTCAAGCAACATTTACACCACAAGATGGGATTCGCGAACGTTACTCCTTCGTCGATGCCCCCGAGCCCGAGCCCTCCGCAAAATTACCACATGGGGCCGCCGACGGTCGGCCATCATATGTCCGGAATGGGACCTCCTGCGAGTATGGGACCGCCGCCCACCGCTAGCCCGTTAATAACAAATAATCATCCCCAACCTCCTCCGAGCTCTACTCCGAATTCTCATAATCAAATGGCATCCGATATGATGGATAACGGTATTACTACGATAGCTAGCGGAAATTTATCTACAAATGTTACATCGGCGGCAGCAGGTTCCGTCACGTCCGTCGTTACGACGGGACCGGACGGAACGCCAGTAGACGAAGGTTCGCAGCAGTCTACATTATCGAACGCTTCAGCAGGTACACTATAGTAAAAAAAAATAAGAAAAAAAGAACTATTGCATGCCACCCCGACCCCCCTTTTTATTTTCTTTTTACTTCTGATTTTAATCCAAAACGGTTTACAATAATTAACTAATCCATATTAACGATCGTGCGTTTATGGTAGTAGTATTGATTGGATTGGTTCTTTTTCGTAGCTTCTGGTGAAGATCCCCAATGTCCTACATCCAAAGTTCGAAAGAACGATATGGGCCATTATAGCCACCCTACGACGCCCCAGAGCACCGTGCCTTCGTCCCCGGCAGCAAGTATGAATTCTCACGAGGAGTACGAGCAACTTAGCAACCCAAGTTGGCCGAGGACACCAGCGAGTCCGGTAATTAGCATCACAACTTACATTTAAAACGTTTACTTTACTTACTTTCTTAATCGTCGAATCATTATTCCGCGTTATTGAAGTGATATTTGAGTAAGCCCGTTTTTCTAAAATCTGCCACGCAAAAATCACAATTTTGGTTTTTGTGATTAACGTCGTGGTTAGCGGCGACTTGTACACGTTCACTTGATTTATGTAAAAAAACTTGAGTTTCTTTGTACTTTCTTAAGACGTGTTGATTTTTCAAGATAACTTTCGTAGTATTGGACGTTTTTACTTTTTGTGTGACTAAATTCTCGTCAGTTTAATTACGTTGAGTTTTGGGTTTGTGAGAAACTATTTTTGAAATGGATTTGCCTAATTGTACTCATATATGTTTAATGGTCAATGTGCATGTAAAGAGTCTGCAATTTGGACTATTATACGGATATATATATATATTATCCAATGTTTATACTACCTTCCGACGTAAGTATTATAGGTACATTTCATTGGGAAATCAAAACATCCATCAAGTAGAAAGAGTTTTTAGTAGAAACAAATTTTATTCAACGATATTTGATTATTTACTAAAACGTACAAGTCGTGTGAATGAATTTTTTGTTTTTAAATTTGTTTTTCTCATGTACGAAAGTATATTTTGGTATAATTCAAGCAAACCCTTTTCTTGCACATTTACACTTGATAAAATTTTTTGGCTAACTTAGTGGTATTTACAGGTTTTTAATAGTCATGTGCCGCCAACGGACACGTACAGATCAAAGGTTTATATAATTTACTTATCTGTCCTACCGCTTGTCATAGCATGCTCGGCATGGTTATTTTTTGTTTTGCAATAGCGCTTATACTAACTCGTTACTTGATTTAACCAATGCGGCTAACGTTTTGTTTCGAAAATTACAGAAAACGGATAGCTTGAGTAAATTATACGAAATGGACGATAGTCCAGAAAGGAGAGCGTGGTTGGACAAACTTTTAGCTTTCATGGAGGAACGTCGTTCTCCGATAACCACTTGTCCCACCATATCGAAGAATCCCTTAGACTTGTTTAGGTTATACGTTTACGTTAAGGAACGGGGTGGATTTATGGAGGTAATTTCATGCGACATATATCATTGAGGAATCCTTTCTAAGCATTCTTTTTACAATGATTATTAACCAGGTTACAAAGAACAAAACGTGGAAAGATATAGCTGGTATGCTGGGAATCGGCGCATCGTCCAGCGCGGCGTACACGCTTCGCAAACATTACACGAAAAACTTACTCGCCTACGAATGTCAGTTTGATAGGGGCGGCATCGATCCCCAACCTATTATAAGTCAAGTAGAAGCAAGCTCAAAGAAAAAAGGCGCAAAAGCCGCTTCGGTGCCGTCTCCCGGATCTTCAAATTCTCAGGATTCTTTTCCAGCCCCAGGATCCGGCGGACAATCTATGGACGGCTATTCGGGATATGGATATCCTCCCGGAACGAACCCCGATTTTAATGCACCATCTCAAAGAACTTCCTCCCAAATTAACGCAGCATCGCCACATGCAGGTAAGAGAACCATCCTTTATTTTGAATGCTACAAAATCTTAGTCAAATTCCTTTATCCACTACTAAGGTGCTGGAAATGCAAATCACATGGGTAGCGCTCCTTCGACTACTTCGAATCCGGCCGGAGGTCCTTCCGATAACGTGAACGTTTCCAATCCTTTTGATGATGTCTCTCCAAGTCCGCCACCGAGAGGAGGCCCGTTTCCAAGTGGAACTCACCCACCGTATTCGGGAGCAACTCCACCGCGGCCGCAAGGTCAAGGACAGAGTTATTCCGGCCAAGCCGGCTATAATCAATATCCAGGTCCAGGACCCGGAGCCCCACCAGACCAATATACTGCATACGCTGGTGGAACGGGATACGCTTCACCTAGACCATACAATCCAACACCTTATACCGGTGACAACGCAGCCGCCACGTCGGCCACTAATACGCAGGGAGTTGCGGCACAAGGACAGGACTCGTATACACGTTATGGGATAGCTAACGCTCCGGGCAGCGGATACACAGCAAGGACCGGGGGATATGGTGGACCACCACCTAGTAGCGGTGCACCACCCCCGGCTCAACCACCTACGCCTTACGCGGGACAACAAGAATATTATTCGCCTAACCAACAGGTTAGTAACACAACGATAAATAGACGAGATAGAGGTTACCGATTGTTTTTGTTTTTCTTAGACTTATCCAGGACAACAACCAAACGCTGGGAGTGGAAGTTATCCTGGGGTGCAACCTCAAAACAAAAACATGCCGCCACCACCAAGGAGACATCCGGACTTTGCAAAGGATCAACAAGGTTACCCACAGTACGGTCAACAGAGACCCCAACTTTACAGTAAGTTGAGATCAATTTTGTTGACAATTGAAAAGTATTTAAGACTTAATGTACTCTCTTACTTCACCAGCTGGTTGGACGAATAATAATCAATTTAGAAGTCAATACACGCCAGGTACAGGTGGCCAACAATGGAATCAAGGCGGTAGTAGGCAACCTGGCCAATGGGATAGATACTCGCCTAACCAAGGATATCAGCCGTCACCGCAAGGAAACCAACCTTGGTCGGGCATACCAACGCCAGGTGTGCCGCCGAATTCCGCATTGAGGCCACCGATGGGTCCGCGGCCAGGAAAGCCCTTCAATATGCAGCCACAACAGCCGGGTAAAAGTGCGCAAGCGCAGGTGCCGCCGTCGGGTTCGTACAACCAAAGCCAACTTCCGAAACGAGAGATTACGTTTCCACCTGAAAGCGTTGAAGCTACGATGCCGGTGCTTTATCGTAAAAAACGGATATGTCGAACGGATTTGGGATCGATAGACGCCTGGCGCGTGATAATGTGTCTACGGTCAGGTTTACTTTTAGAGAGTTGTTACGCGTTGGACGTATTGAACGTACTGTTGTTTGACGACTCATCGGTGGGTTATTTTTGTTTGAGTCAGTGGCACGGTTTGCTAGATCTGCTTTTAGAGCATTTACGAAAAAACTTGTCCGACATGTTTGACGGTCCTTTCCCAAAGGTCGAAAAGGAAAAGGATAAAGAAAGTATCGACGAATCGAAAGAAGTAGAAGTGGATCTTGGGGGTGTAGTGACTCCAATAGACCCTGATAACAGAACTTTAGTGTTGAACAAAACGGAAAACTATACATTTAACAGTAGGAAGGGGTGTCCGATAAAATTAATAGATAGAAGCGAAGATATATTCGTTAGAGATCATCATAAAAATTGGGATACCAGAGGAGACGCGGCCGGTATCGATTTACTTGCCGAGGTAATCACCGATCCTTGGCACCAAATGTCGGAACACATTCTTCCGACGTTTCAAGCTGAATTCGGACGAATACCATTTAGCAGAAAATTGGAAGAAAAAGTCAAATTGGAGACGAAACCTCCCGTGTCGTCGTCGTCGTCGTCATCCTCGTCGTCGTCGTCGTCGTCGTCAACATCGTCGTCGTCTTTGTCACCGTGGATTGGAAAAGAAGTGGAAACGCCTCGAACGCCGCCACCGCCGCCAGACGTAACAAATATTAGTGAGAAAATAAAGCGAAGGACAAAAACTTTAAGTGATGTGATATCTCGAATTAAAAAGGAGTCCGCGTCCGAGGAGAACGGAACGTCGTTACCTTCGGACATTAAGGGCCGCATTAAGACTGAACCCGCTAGCGACGAGCCGAAAGATCTGAAGGCGGCGACGGTCGCATCGCCAGCTACGACTCCCACAACAGCAACAACCACAACGGCACCCACAGCATCCGCAACCGTTACTCCTGCCGCAACAGCAACAGCAACAACAACAACAACCGTCGGCGGCGTTAATGGCACCGGAAATAACGCCAACGGCACTTGTCTCAACATTAAGGATACAGCGTGCACCTTAAAACGACGCCGTATGTCGGACTACGAAGACGAAGCCTACAGTCGCGATGAAGCCAGTTTGGTTTTACTTACGGAAAGTCAGGACTGTGTGGGAAGACGATGCATCTGCATATCAAACATTCTGCGCAGCTTGACGTTCGTGCCCGGGAACGAAGCTGAATATGCGCGCAGTTCTACATTTTTGGCATTAGTGGGAAAATTATTACTATTCCATCACGAACATCCACTGCGCACGCTAAAAACGAGAAATTATGATCGCGAGGTAAGAACATTAATTAAATGAATTAATTAACCAACTTATCAGTTTGTATATTATAGTAATATATGGTGTTTATCATTTATCATTTATCTCTGCTCTTAGGAGGACGCAGACTTCTCGGATTCTTGCAGTAGTTTACAAGGCGAAGGAGAATGGTGGTGGGATTTCCTGCTGCAGATTCGAGAAAACATTTTGGTGTCGATAGCCAACGTCGCCGGCCAAATAAATCTGGATCAATATCCGGAAGAGGTAGCCCGGCCGTTATTGGACGGATTGCTTCACTGGGCGATATGTCCGTCCGCGCAGGGCCAAGATCCGTTTCACTCCGTGGGTTCTTCGTCGTTGTTGTCGCCGCAGCGGTTGGCGTTGGAAGCGCTCTGCAAATTGTGCGTGACCAATAATAATGTGGACCTGGTTATCGCGACGCCGCCGTTTTCGCGTTTAGAACGGCTATGTGCGGTATTGACGAAGCACTTGTGCCGGTCCGAAGATCAAGTATTGCGGGAGTTTTCGATAAACTTATTACATTATCTGGCCGCGGCCGACAGCTGCATGGCGCGCGTGGTCGCGTCCCAGCAGCCGTGCGTTTCGCTGTTGGTGGCCTTTATCGAGCAGGCCGAAATGAGCGCGTTGGGTGTCGCCAATCAGCACGGCATATCGGCCCTACGCGAAAACCCCGACTCGATGGGAACTAGTTTGGACATGCTTAGACGTGCCGCGTCCACGTTAGTTTTTTTAGCGGAACATCCGGATAACAGGCCTCTACTCGTTCAGCAAGAGTCGCGTTTGCTGGCCTTAGTGATGAGCCAAATACTCGACCAGCAGGTGGCGTTACTTTTGTCGAAGGTGCTGTACAAGATATCCCACAGCTAATCCCCTTGTAGATACTTTTGCGGCCTTTGGACTGTTTCGGACTGTTTTTTTTTGGACTGCAGACCGTGTACAGAAATGTATAGAGTGATTTAAATGAAAAATAAAAGAAATAAAAGTAAAAATACTTCTACCTAATCTACCGATAATTAAGCGAAAAATGTGAGGTCGTCGAAAAAAGTGTCGATCCAAGAATAACGTGGAGATTTCCAAATACGGTTTCTCCGTTAAAACTAATCCGACGTAGTATAATCCCTGTACCATTTTGTAAATTAAGCAATTGTCTTTCTGGAAGAAAAGAAAAAAATGAAAATGTTAAACGTTCATGTTAATTATGTATTTATTCGTTTCTTTGAAAGCACCACACCACCTCGTACTTGTACACTGTCTCTTTAACTACTGTCCCGTACGCTTTGCGAACATTGCGAACATTGCGAACATCGCGAACACCACCGGCCAGACCCGCCTTTAAACTGCTGGCAATACAAAGTGACCAAGAAAAAGACTGGAATAAAAGCTTCTCCTTTCATTTTTTACCACTAGTTTTTCATAGTCGTGTCTACTGTACCCTATCACTTTTCCATATGCTTTATCATAGGACCGAGAGTTTTTTTTGTTTTCATGTACAAACAAAATTTTAATTGCAAATAAAAATAACAATTCATTGTATGTGTATATATACGCGTACACGCGTGCGCTGCTCATACATACGCGTGTGTGTGTGCGTATACGTGTATATTTTCCCTGTATATACGCTGTATATAGTTAAAAAAAACAGGTACATATATAAATATATATATATAAATAAAATTGCGTTTGTATGTATCTCGAAAATAAAAAAAAAGATGAAAGTTTTCAAAGTACAATACGATCCTTGAACAAATGAACAAAAGACCTTTGAACAGAAGGCAAAGTATATGTTGTTGTTGTGAAAACGCGGTGGCCTGTCCGTTTACATTTGGTATGCAATTCTTTTTTTATAAATAATAATACATATAAAACGTGTAGACGTGCAGCGTGATGGAAAGTGATGTAAATTTTAACTTCCAAAGTTTATATGAAATGCTTTGGCAACTCAGCAGGATAATTTTTAATTTTTATTATTTTATTTTGTCCGTTTCTTGAGTAGAATTTTTTGTGCGATTCATCCACTGTTCCGCTTTATTTAGTTATTGTTACTACGGATCTTGTAATTAAATAGGAATTATTTTCGTATACGTTATTGTCGTGTTAATGCAACATCTAGTGTATTATATAGTTATTTTTCCTGTAGTTTGAATACTTTCTATTATAATAGTTCGATATCGAATGATGTAAATAATTTCCATTTTACATAAAATAATTCTTTTATTAGTATATCTTTCGAGTATTATTATTATTATTATTATATATATTTTTGTTTATTATAACATCGACAGGAAAAATTTTACCTAGCGAATATGAGGTTAATCTTTTTTTAATTTCTATATAAATAAATAATATAATAACTGAGCGGAAACACCTTGAAAATATACGAAAATTATGATAATGTAATCAAAACTAGGTACTTTTCCGTTATGGCCACACTATCGTAGTTGCGATGTGTATAATTAATAAAACAGCATTTATAAAAAGACTTTTTTGAATAGATTCTTCTTTAATTTTCCGTTTTTAGTTCCTTAGAATAAACCTCTCAAAACAAGAACGTAAAAACAAAAAATTTTTCAAATTTTATCAAATTATTATCTTTTAAAAAATAAAAATAAACGAGTACTCAGTGTGTATAGGTACTGGGTGGTGCGGTCTCGAGAATGCCTGAAAAGTTTTCGTTTTAATTTTCATTTTTTTAAATCAATTTTCTCCGTCCTTTCCTTCCTCCCCAATTTTAACGGCTCCTTCCATTGTCCATTTTTCTTTTTGTATGGTCTAATTGGTATAATTGTGCGAATGCTTTATATATGTCCCTTATGATTAAATAAATGTACAAAAGAAATACCAACTGTGGTGTTTTTTATATTATCAGTTATTACTTTTATGTAAAGAAAAAAAGATGAAAAAAATTTTTTTTTGTTTTCGTATCGACGACGCAAAGTGAAAAAAAAACTCACGAGACACCCACTTTTTAGCTATTATTGTTCAATTGAGGGAAGTAAAGCGACGTAATTGAAAAGTAAAAGTGACTATACTTTAATTATGGATTCCCAAAATGAAAAAAAAAATAATAAAAAATGAGCAAAGTAGTGGATCATACGCTAGATTTTGAGAAATATGTAGTTTAAAATATGTGGTGATATTTTTCTGGCTGTAGGTAATACTCTCAATTAATTAATTACTGTAACTATTATTACATAATTTGTAATTAAGCAAGTATTATATATATACATATATATTTGTGTGCATTCCATGTATATGTATATATATAATTTAATTTTTAACTATTATTATTAATATTAGGATTCGTTCGTTATATCGAATATTATTATTTCGTTTCCTTACTTGATTACAAAATATAGTATTGAACACATGGTAGTATTTGAACAGTTTTTTTGCCATTTCAAGATTTTCTCAAATAACGGAAGAAAGCAAAGACATCCTCCGTTATTTTTGAACAAAACATTTATTCATAGTTCTCATTTTTACGATATTTTGCAAAACTAAAAAAAAGAAACTCGTATACTGTAAATTAGTAATCTAGCTTTGGTAAGAATATAAAGCTGTACAAATAAAAATAAATGTATAATGTTTCCAATGCATCATACGGTTTTATTACGTCAATACTATTTTCAAATCAAGTTGTTTAATATTCTTAAATAAAAAATCCGAAATAGACTTAAAAATGAGGACACCTCGAAAAGAGCGAGAGAGAAATGCTTGTTTGGTTGCGTACCGCAAAGGAATAAAAAGTCGAGATATAATAATAGACGTGTAAAACGAGAGAGTTAACATTGAAAACGGAATTGCATGGAGAAAAATAAGCGCTGCTCAGTCAGTCAGTGCTGTCTGTCTATCAGCCAGAACGTGCTGACAACGTTTTTGAGTCGTTTTTCGCTTCGCCATTCGATTTTAAAACGTGTAAATGTGAGAATCGTAATCTTTATTTATCGGCGCGTTTCACAATCGACTATCAGTTTTTTTCCCATCAAATATCCGAACCTTTAAATCAATTTCGTAGTGTTGAATTTAAATATTTTCATTTTGAGTGAGAAAATTAGCAAATAAAATTTTTATAGTACATCGTATCATGGACGTGACGATATTTGTGTTTTTGAGGGTACAACAACGTGATAATGTCTGAGAAAAACAACTCTAGGAAAGAAAATGAATCAAAAAGAATTAAACGAGGTAAGTTAAAAAATTTAAAGAGAAGCTTTGTGTTTATAAACTCTTTGTTTGTCCTTGTTTTGCGTACACAAAGAGCGATGGTTTTTCTTGTGGTTTTTCCCAGAAATGTTTAATACCGTTTAACATCGACCCGCTTTAATCCAGTTCTAACTGAAACAAACGTTAAATGCAATTGAAGTGCAGTTTCATTTATCGGGGCAGATAAATCATTTCGAAATTACTCTTAATCGTTTTAAAGGGCTTACGATAAAAAAAATTTGAAAAATTTCAAACATATCCGGAATTTTTTTATTAGTAATAGTATTTTGTAAATTTGAAAAATCTAACAAAAATAGTTGAAATGATAAAGCGCTTTGAAATTTTTTCAATAATTCTACGCCATAGTCAACATCCTTTATTAATTATTCACCGACAAAAATCGAATATTTCTTTGTTTCGATTGATTTATTTTAAGGTAATAAAAAAACATTTATTTATTTTCGGTTTAATATCGCTTACTTTAATAGTCCTTGTGACGACTCCTTATCATATGCATTTAAAAAACTGTCTGGTCGGTGATTCACTGATACATCCGCGTGGGTAATATTTCGTATAAAGTTACTACAATCTCAAAAAGCAACAATAATAATAAAGAAGTAACAGTAACCTATGGAAAGTTTTTTCGAATTATAGCTGTACAGTTAACTACATCGGTAGGTATTGATTTTTCCACTGACACCTTACCGAACGGTAAGTAAACGAAAAACACGAGGAACGGGCAGAACATGGTTTGGTTTCCGCTAAAAGTATCCACGTGTATGAAAAGAAAAAAACGATTGACCGTTTTGAAAGAGTTTCAAAATACTTCAGACGTCATTTGTTGTCAATAAATTTGTGTTGTCAATAGAATTTGGTTCGAAATAATTAAATAATGAGTTGTCCTCGTCGAAACATAGGAAGATGAACTCGATGAGTAAATTAAAAAATGCACAAAAAATAAACAACCATCGGCTAATGACTTTGTTTACTTGGAAAGCGACGAGGTTCAATGTCAACGATTGTAAAAAGGTAATATTCATTGTGTGTATTTGTACGGATTCCAAATGAAAAATACCAACCGTAAATATCAACGTATAATATCGATAACATTTTTTGTCAATAGCTATTCGTATGATCTTTTTTAAAGGTGTCTCAATCAAAGAAAGTAATGAGAAAAATATGCGGAATTGGAAATTAGTACCACCGGACGGAGGATGGGGTTGGTTGGTTCTTTTCGGGGCCACGTTGGTAAACATCCTCATTCCGGGAACCGTCAAATCGTTTGGCGTACTTTTCGTCGAATTTCTTGAAGTATTTGATGCTGGACCTTCGGCGGCCGCTTGGATCCCAGCCTTATGTTACTTCCTTTACAGCTCTTTAGGTAAACAAACTAATTTGCTGCTAATCCACATTTAATTTTTCTTTAATTATTTTATTTTTAGGCCCATTATCGAGCATTCTTTCACTCAAATATTCTTATAGAACCGTTACTCTTATCGGCGGAACATCTTCCGCTCTGGGTATGATTATTAGCTTTTACGCTAATTCTGTTGACTATCTTTATATAAGGTAAGAAAAAAATAATTAATTCTATCAATTTTTTAATTCATTTTTTTTATAGTTATGGAATATTGGTTGGAACAGGAGCTGGATTGGCATTTCCGCCTACCGTATATATTGTAACAAATTATTTTGAAAGATTACGCGGTTTAGCAAATGGAATATGCATATCCGGATCCGCGATCGGTTCGATAATTTTACCGCCACTGTTAAGAATTCTTTTAACGAATTATGGTTACCGAGGCGCGGTATTAATAATGGGGGGAGTAACGTTAAACGTTTGGGTTGCGGCCCTTTTCTACGAACCCGTCGAAAACCACATGAAAAAAGTGCCAAAAAATACGGATAAAATCATCGAAGAGGATGAAGAAGAAGAACCGGAAGATCATCCGTTGTTTCGTCCGACGTTCCAACTTAGCAGCGACGATCAAAGCGGTTTAAATTTAACAAGAAACAATTCGTTCGTGGATACAACTCAAGACTCGTTTTTTCGAAGTCCGAGCACGAAAGAGCGCAAAATAAGCGCGACGTCTAAAGGCGAATTGACGAGAGTAAGAAGCGGCGCTGCTTTAAGAAGTAACAAAAATAGTTCTTCCGGTTTGAGTTATTTGAATAGTACGTCCGGATTAGATGCGGTACCGGAAAACGAGATTCAAAATAAATTGTTAAACGTAAAACGAAGTCGAACGCCGAAAAGAAGTCCATCAACGAGTTCGTTTCAATACGTTTCGACACCATATCACGGAAGTACGCTAACGTTGCAACCGGAAATGATAGCGAGTACATTTAGTTTAAAATCGGCCGCCAAAGACGAAGTGAAACCAAAAAACAAATTATTTGATATAACGCTATTAAAGGATCCCGTTTATTTAATTATATTAATTTCGAATTGTACGAACGCCATAAGCTATACGAATTTTATTATTTTGTTACCGTCGTACGCGTTAGTGTTAGGTTTCGGCAAAGATAGCGGTGCACTATTGCTCTCTATTGTATCAGCCTTTGATTTAGCTGGAAGAATCGGAGGTTCGGCGTTATCAGATTTGCCCATAATACCAAAAGAGGCTTATTTTATCGGCGGTCTTTTAATAAGTGGAATATCTTTAGCGTTATTGCCATTAGCAAGTGATATTAAAATAATTTGGGGTATTTGCGGTATTTTCGGGTTGGCTTCCGGCATCTACGTCGGCGTCACGGCCGTTATAATGGCAGATCTTCTCGGCACCGAACGCATACAGTCGTCGTATGGTATTTCATTATTCGTTAATGGATTAATACAATTAGTTGGTCCGCCACTTTGCGGTCTGTGGATCGAACAAACCAATTCTTATTCGTCGCTTTTTTCCTCTTTGGGTGTCGTTTTGATTATTGGTGCTTCAATTTGGGGACTATTACCATTTGTTAAGCGTGACAATCGGGACACCAATCAAGAGGAAACCACCACCGAATGTTGATTTTCGGTCAAATTCAAAATACAGGGTGTTTATTTACGACTTAACATTCGTACTTCCAAATAATTAAAAACTAAAATCGTTTCCGTTTCCGTCATTTTCTTATCGCTAAAAGTTTACATAAATAAACAATTTTCGATCGGAATAACGTACGTTTTTTCGTTGTTTTCATTAAACAAAATAAAATTCGTTACTAAAGTTACCATTTTTTATTACGTATAATATTATTTTAGCGCAATGTTGTGGAGTCTTCAAAATTCAAATGTGAGTATCGAAAGTTCGTCTCGAAAACATCTTTTTACGTTTCCGTACCTTTGTAATTTATTGTAATTTTAATTACGTTTTATTAATCTACGTATACAAGTTGATGTTTCTGTATTTGTTTTAATAGGGGTGCGACAAAAAGGAGGGGTTTTATAAACGCGTAACTAAGTAATTGAGATTTAAAAGAAATACGTTAACCGTTTAAACCCTTACTTTTTGCCACATCATATATAAAATATGTTACTTAATTCGTTGAAACAATTATTTTTAATAACTAAAATCCTATAATAAACTGCGGGAGACAATATCTATCACACAAAAAAAAGTGGACATAGCATATCTCCTAGTCGTGATATTTAAAGCGATTAATACGACCAAAGACGCGATATAAAGATGCGATATAAATGAAAAACAAGTGAGTGTTACCGTCCAAAAAATGAAAAGAAAACATGATCAGATAGAACGAAAAATAAAAAAAACTTATTTTCGCGTAGTTACGCCCTACAATTCCTTGCCAATTGATTAACTTTATATTTAATAACATATGTCTTCCGTAGTGGAATGCTTTTAATTAACATATTTAATTTAAAAATTTGTTCTAGCGATACAGTATTGTGCAACGGCATATTCGAACTTTTTAACTACTACTTTGTATCTTTGCATTAATAATTCAATTTTTAAAATAATATATGTATTTATATATATTTATGTAATCATTGACACCATTAATTAATTAATTAATTCTAATTCATTGATTTACAAACTGTGTTATAGTATAACATATTAATGTAGTTAAGAAATATAAAAAATAAGTCATTATAAGTTTTATAAAATTTCACATCTATTTTTTGAATATCCTTTTATGTAGGTTTCCACATAACCAATTGCATTTTTCTGTTTAATTCTTCTAAGATAACCGCACATTGATTTTGTTTTTCAATGCTAAGACCTAACATAATATCGTCCTCTTCCTCCTCCTCTTTTTTCACCTTTTTCCTCCGCGGTTTCGACGCATCCCTTTTGTTACCGTCTTCGTCATTCTCACATTCGCTATTCCGTGCTTTCGTCTTAAACAAACCCCTCTTAAGCAAATCACTCATAATTACAATAGGATATAATAACGCGCTTCTATTCAAACTTTATTTTACCTTCTTAATTTGTTTATCGTATTCTAATATATCGTAATAATCGGGTTTTTCACGACGAACACGTTGGGTTCTACGACGATCGTCCGATTGCGATAAAACTTTGCTGGTTCGTCTTGCATTGAAGAACGAGTACCCACAAGGGCATGCCTTGCAGGCCACCGGTACCTAATCGCATCGTATTTATTTCATTAAACATATTTCGTTATGAAATGTGATATTATACGTACTTGCTGTTCACATTTCGGGCAACCTTTTGCTATCATCTTATGTTTTGGCATTATATTTCATAACCATATCATTTGACAGTAAACAGCGATTATTTTAGTTCTAGAGAGACCGCGGGTAAGATATCTGCATTATCGGCAAATACTTCCCTCTATCAGACAATTGCTTATCAACTATTGTAGTAACCTTTTCTCGTCATAGATTATGTGATGAAACGCAGATGGCGCTGACGTTGAAAACTTGAAATATTCGTTCTTAGATGTCTCACTAACACTTATATCGGTGGGTCATGCTTAATGGTACTTGTTTCTAAGTTACTGTCTTTTATTTAGGTGTCAAATAATCGATATAAACTAAACTGCGCAAGACATTTCATTTCAATAAGATAGAAAAATAAAAGTAAAGACGGACGATGCGTATGCCTATAATCCCTCGTACGGTGAGGATTTAATGGAAGCTGTCAAAGGCAGCTTTTGTGAAAAGGGCTTTTCGCGCGATAGGTGCTATTAGAAAATTAGGGAAGGGTAGATTTGCAGATTAGGACGACATATCATTAGTCGTTCACTCGTTAGGGAAAGGGACGCGTTAAAAAAATCGAGATCAATCCTATTAAATACGAGGACGAGACATCAATCCGAACAAGGGCAAGAGGAATTGAAGAGTACTTGAAGATCCTTTTAGGAAAGCCGCTGGTATAAAACTCGCGTAAACCTCGTATGAATCTGTATAATTGGATGACACGCACAGATCAACTCGTACATGTAGTATATTTACAAGTTTAAAAAAAATTATGCAAAATATAATTATATGTGTATGAACAAAATAAAAGAAAATTTCCACATCAAAAGCACTACCCGTAAAAATAACGACAGCTCTTCCGATAAAATCAAAGGTCCCGACGTCGAGGGCGTCATCACAAAGAAATTCAAATTTCCAACTCGGTGGGCGAATCCGCATGAATTTATTACGACTTCGTCTGCCGACGCTTTTCCCGCTTCTCCCCACATTTTTTTCTTTTTAAGAAACGCCAATATTTTTTCATTCGGCAATTTGTTTTTTTTTCTTTTCCACGAGTGGTTAATAACTTCTTCAAGCCCCCATTTTCTGAACCACTTCGCCTCTAGCTCTATATTAAATAACTTGAAATCCTTTATAATACGATAAGTGTTTCATTAAATATCCTATTCCACATTTCAGTTTGTATTAAAACTTTAAAAAAATATCGTTTTTGATTCAGTTTTTAATTGAGGAATTTTTATTTAATAGTTAAGTATCCAGATATATAAATTAAGATACGTATAACAATATCTCGAAAATAGCTGTTGTAATAAAATAAAAAAAATAGAGATACTTAGAGATCAATGTTGCGCAATAGTACCTCAGTAATAAATCGATAAACAATAAAATTGTTTATCGATTTATGTTTATCGATCGAAAAATTTAAGTTTAAAAAATTTATTATACACTTATACTTATTAAAAATAAAATTTCTTAGTGTATTACTTATATCTCATGTATCTCGTATAAAATTGAAGTCAAGAAAAAATTCTCCTTGCATCATAATATGTTTATAAATAATGAAACCATTTTTCTTGATTTTAAAAGCCATTATTATAAAAAATAAAATAAAATTTAATTAATTTAAATTCATCAATATAATAATATTGAGAAATATTAAAAAAATAAGCATTAAAAGTGAGATAATAAAAAAAATGAAAGATGAATAAAATAAAAAATTGAAAATTGTTCCGATGCTATTAATGACATATTGGATAATTTAATAATGTTGAAGTAAATAAGAAAGAGTGTTCACGTTGAGAGATCAGCATGAAATGATCACCAAGAAAATTCGTAGTTAGAAAGTTAGTCGAAAGAGGCGGCCAGTCGAAGGGCAGGTGTAGTAACTGAGCAAGCGCCGTCAAAGAATCGGGAATCGACAAACGAACAGCTGCAGATCCCCGGGGACCCTGCTAACTAGGTACCCGGTATAAGCACCGCCCCTACCGCGTTCCTGCCCTGGAAGAGGCCAACGAGCCGTTCGCCGATTGGCGGCGCGGAAATAACCTAAAGTGAGCACATCCTTTGGACGATGCCATTGGTTGTATAGAACCATACTGGGTCCGCTGGATCCTCTATTCCAAAGATACACCTATTTGCCCTTTGGATACTCAAGTGGGGATCGCGTTGGACCACCAGCTAACGGTTACTCGTCGTTCCTTGGCTCCTCGGTCCTTTGCTCTTCCCGCAGCCTTCTGACCTTCGACCTTCGAATTCATCCATTTCGAGCCGGTTATTTACACAATATGTGCGGAAAAACGAAAACAAGATAAGTCAGGAAGTATTTTCAAAAGCGCCGCGTTATTTTGCGTATCACAGTGCTGGTTCAAGACTATAAGTGAAAAACAGTTTTCATTATTTCACTGCATCATTATTTCAATTAATGTTGATGTGCACTCTACTTTACTCTTGGTTTATTATCGACAATCTGGGTTTTTAAAAACTTAATGCTTGCGGGTTACACATTTAAGGTAAGCTGTTCTGTTCTATTCTGCTCTGCTCTTTCTAAGGTCTTTATAATATCTTTTATGATTGCTTAATTTATATATTTTCATTGAAATGAGAAATTTCCCTTTCATCCCTTCCATTGGGATTTATTTACTAATTTATTATATACGATAAATTCTGAAATTTATTATATTTAAATAGGAAATTTTTAAAAGTAATTATTCAAAATATGATTCTCAATAGTTGATCGTTGACCTATTTTGTATTCGTGTATTGTACATCATTACAAAGGTAAATTTATACTATAATCATGTCGAATAAAACTGAATTCAAATGCGTTAGTTGTTTCGGAAGAAAATTGGACAACTAACCAGAATAAGAAATTGAAGATGTTGTAAATTTCCCAAAAAACCCATCATCCAAAATTATCGATATCTCAAAAAGAGCAAATATCTTAAAAACCCTGTGATCCATAACTGTCAATACCTTATCCTTGTGTGAGGTTTTAATTACGTAATTTACATCATTAAAAACGTAAACTATATTTTAGCCTTGCCGAATAATTGTAAATTCTAACGATTAATAATATTAAGAAGAGCAAATTTGCCAGAAATGCCGATGGTGAAATGGTCTAGTTATAGTTATGTTTAGAAACGAATTTAAATGCGTTAGTTCTTTCAAAAAAAGGATTTTAAAGATAACCATTATAACGAGAAAATTTCTCAAAAAATCCATGATCCAGAATTGTCAATATCTCAATGTGAAATGAGGTTTTAATCATGTAATCTACATTATTAGACCCAACGCATCGTTAGGTGAAGTTATAGTCGCGTATTATGTATATCTATATCGTTAGAAAGGTAAAACTATACAGTTTAATCATTTCGAATAAATGTGAACTCAAATGCACTAGTTCTCTCGGAAAAGAACTCTAAAAGTAATCATAAGAAAAAGAGCAAATTTCTCAAAAACCCCACAACTGTCAATATCTCATTGCTCAGTGAAGCTTTCATCATGTAATTTACATCAGTAAAACGTAAAACTGTGTAGTTTAATCTTATAGAATAATTTTGAATTCAAAGGTGTTAATTCTTCCGGAAGAAGTTTCTAATATTAAGAGCAATCGTCCTAAAAATGCCATGATCAAAAATTACCAATATCGCATCGTTGGATGAAGTTATTGTCATGTATTATGAATGTCTAATAAATATGAATTTAAATGCGTTAGTTCCTCCTGCAAAAAGCTTTAAAAACAGCTTTAATAAAAAGAGTAAATTTCTTAAAAACCCCGTCATTCAAAATGATCAGCACGTACCTCATCGTTGAGTAAGATTATAATATATTATTATTATAAGGTAAAACTATACGCTTTAATCTTTGACTAACTATAAATTCAAACGCGTTAGTTCTCCTGGAAACAAATTCGAAAAAAATGAATCATAATAAGATAAGTAAATTTCCCAAAATTTCGTCCCAAAATTATCAACAACTCATTTTTTAGTGAAGCTGCAGTTATACAGAATGTCTCTGAAACGCGTATGCAACGAAATACCACAGATTTCTTGGGTCAAAATAAGTCGATTTAAGTGAGCTTATCTATATTCAAAGTTAGAGGATTTCAAAGTTAGCCCAAAATACATTTATTCCTTATAACTCGAGAACGCGTTAATCAATCTAAATAATTTTTTAAAATGAGTTATTAAATTCAATTAACGTCTTTTTATGCTTTTGTATAAAATTCTTTTCCATTGGTCCATACTTTTTGGTATGCGTAGGCGACGCTTACATAATTAGAATTTTTGAATTATAACATTTAGTGTTATGTCTCTTATAAAATTTTGTTTACATAAGTGTTGAAGCAAAAAAAAATATTTTTGAGTATCTGCAAGCTCTATTTACGTGATTTTGACTACAAAATCTCAACGTGTTTGGCACTTAAATAAGAAATTAAATATTAGGGAAATTGTTTCTCACAATTCTTGTTCATAATCAACTGTAGAGGCAAGAACTATTGAATTTAATGCCCCCCAGAGAAATCGTTGACAAATTAACGTCTTTTTGTGCTTTTGTATAAAATTCTTTTCCATTGGTCCATACTTTTTGGTATGCGTAAGCGACGCTTACATAATTAGAATTTTTGAATTATAACATTTAATTTTGTCTCTTATAAGATTTTGATTACATAAGTGTTTAAGCCAGAAAAAAAATATTTTTGAGTATCTGCAAGCCCTATTTACGTCATTTTGACTACAAAATCTCAACGTATTTGGCACTTAATTAAGAAATTGAATAGTAGGGAAATTTTTCGTCACAATTCTTGTTCATAATCAACAAGCACCATTTACAATAACATTTGCCAACATTGCCAACATTTATTATTTCAAATCTGGCTTAACTACTAATGTAATTAAAATCTTATAAGACGCATAAAAGTTTTTGAACTAAATGGGCTATTCAGAAATCATAATTAGTTAACGTCGCCTACTCAGAAAAAAAAATATGGGTTAATATTCGCCAAACATATGGTTTTTCCATCATTTTCAAAGCTGGCTATACAGAAATTATAATTACTCAGCAAAAAAATATAGAGTAATATAAGGCTTTTTGATCATTTCTGTATTTTTAAAATTTCACCTAATTTCGCCATAAAATGACGTTAATTGAACCTGGGAACTCACATCTCAAAAATGATTTAGATTGATTATCGCGCTTTCGAGTTATAAAGAATAAACGAATTTTCTTTGCTAACTTTGAAGTCTTCTAGCTGCGAAACGAAGCAACTTTGGATATAGATAAGTTAACTTAAATCGACCTATTTTTAGCTAAGGAATCTGTGGTCTTCCATTGTACACGCATTTCAGAGACAATCACTTCGAATAAACATAAATTCAAATGTGTTAATTCTTTTTTGATAAAGATCTCTAAAATGAGTTATAACCATTTAAATAAATATTTATCTAAATTTCGTTTTTCCGGATATATCGAAAATTAAAAAGACTTATAATTATTATTATACATCACATTTTGTATTTGTTTTATAACAACTATTTAAAATTCTTCTTAAATCTTTTCAGTTTTATCCGGATATTTCGGTTTTAAATGAAAATTGGACAGATTGTAAACAAAACGTCGCGAATGTAAGCGCGGCCAAAAAAATAATCGCGTCCGGTTTCCCTTCAATAAAGACAGAAACAATAACCACTCGAAGATATGTATTCGTCGGTTTAGTAAATATTGATTGCTTTTACAAGTTTTAAGTGGCGAGGGGCGAAGGGGTTTGGCGGTGCCCCCAAAGCTGGCATTGTTTTATCCTTCAAGTGCTTTTGAAAAAATACAGAATGGCACGCCCGTGCTTGCTGGCTGTGCCTTTTCAATCACCCCGTATAAAACGTCTACGATTTAATTTTTTATTATCCATATAAATCTATATTTACATCTAAGAGGATAAATGTTATTCATGTTTGAGGTTTCCTCAATAAACTTCTTCTCTTCAAACTCTATAATACAAATTATTATGACTTTTACGAGATATTTGTAAACACAAAAAAAATCTTTATAAACCTGACGAGCCCAGAAACAATAAAATTTATGTAATATAATTAAAAATACCGTAAAAATGATTTAAAAGGCACGGTATGAATAAGTTTAAGACAAACAAATAGATTACACCCTAAAAGGAAACTAGGGTAATTTAAAACGATGTATGAAATAACTTCCTGCGTTTAATTTAGTTTCTGTTTAACAAATTTTAGTAATGGGGCACTCAATTTGGGGCACCCTCGCCGCGGAGTTGGGTTAACTAACTGGTTGAGTGGCTCATAACCTTCGATAAACCCTTGTTTATTACATGTAGTTACAGTGTTTTCGGGAGGGTCAGACGTTGTTGTTACCAGCGGCACACGTTCCATAGATAATTTATCACATTTAAGAACCCTTTAAAGACTTTAAATATATTTTAAATTAAAATAGAATGAAATAAAAAAATATTCATATTAATGATATTTACTAACCATTTTTAAAACAAACATAATAAAACCATTGCTTTGTTATTGTTATTATGTACACGATAGAAAGCGTGTAACCGTTTTTGATATGAGTGGGGTTGGTTTTAGCCCCTTCTCAAAACAGATTGAACCGAACATATGGCCTATAAGCTTTTTACTATTTGCAATCGCCTCAAGCAAAACTCACGTTTACGAAACATATGCTACAAAATCATGTTTTTTATTCAATTTAATCACTTATTTTTAATTCAAAATAACCAACAAAGAATTGACCGGCACCTCCACCATATCTTCAAGTATTTATTATTGTTCAAATGTATATTGTATTGTTCGTAAATATTATAATTTATTTCAACAGAAACACTATTTCTGTTAATTTAGAATAAAATATCGAGGATAAACAAAATTATTTTCTTTAATCTTTATGGGTTCTTTATTTTATGTTCTATTTTTTTTATTAAATAAAAAATGTCTAATTTCATTTATTTTGTAACATTTATTTTTTCTTCTTGTTAGTTTATTATTTTGTCGATTTCGTTCTTTTCTATTTTTCAAGTGCGTCGTGTTATTTTTATTTTATTTATTATACCGGGTTTCAGACAAGAAACATTAACAATTTAAAGACCCGAATATATTCTTTATTTAATTTGATCGTTTTATTTAAACATAATGCGGAACTTATTAATCGGAAATCTCATTTTGAAAAAAATTATGAATGAAATAACAAGTAACCTATCGTTACCATAGTAACTAAGTGGTATATGACGTTTTTCACGCCTACTATTATAAAAATTTTGAAAATTTTCTTTAATATCTTAGAATTGAAAAATACCGCTTATTTTCCGATAACCATATACCATACATGCGATACATCACTGGAAAGCTAAAATGTGCACTTTTTAATGACATAATATGATATATAACATAATAATATTATAATCAGCTATAGCTTGTATTTAAAAAAGTACAAATTTGTGTTATATCTCAAAAATCATCAATTATATTTAAAATTTTTTAACGGCACTATATTCTACTCAAAAAAGTGTCTTAACAATGTATTAACCACTTTTCTTCAATTTCAAAAATAAACAGAATATGAACATTTTTTGAAATGGCGAAAATTTGACTTTTTGGCTATAACTTAAAAACAAAAGAAGATAGAGATTTTGTCTTTGGCACCTACTTTTTTACTATCTCTCATAGTTTCCGAGATACCCTTAGAAAATTTGCCTACTCTGTTTATGTACAGATTAGGCAAATTTTTTTGTGAATATTTTTAAAATTATTAAAAATCTTTATCCAATGACACAAAGAAGCATATATCCGAGCTTTTTGAAAATGATGTGTTAACAAACGTTTGAAGATGGAATTGGATAAAATTTATTTGTAGCATAAATCGTAGATTGTTAAAATATTTTATCTGATCCCTAGCTCATGAAAATAGGAACGTACATTTCAGAGTTACAGCATGGGTGTTGTTGTATAATAAGTAATAATCTCTATATACAAAGTGGCAAAATTTTACATACCGACCAATTTGGAATATAAAACTTGATTATTGCTTGAAATTGAAGAAGGCTTTGGAAAAAAATCAAAGCTTACTTATAAATCACAGTGAATACTGCTTTGTGAATACAAAGCCTCTCATTTGCTATTTGTATCATGAAAATCGGAATATAAATGACGAAGTTACAGCTTAGGCTTTCTTGTGTAATAATCTCCAGACTCTCTGTATGTATACAGGTTATCTACAGGGTGTTTCTTTACTAAAATGACAATTAATATTGATGAATTGTACATCAATCAAAACAAACACTAAAAAAATGTATTTTTGCTAAAAATGTATTTTTAAGAAGAATCATAGCATTTATATATGCTTGTTTGCGTCATTGGATAGAATATTTTTGATGTACAGTACATTAATGGATTCATAAAACAAATTTCGATCCAATGACGTGAAGAGAAAAAAAATGAAGAAAAAAGTTGACAGTTGCTTGAAATTGAAGGTGACGTTGGCAAAAAATTATTTGTAGAACGAATCATAGTATTCATGAAACCGTTTTATTTAAGGATTGGTTCATGAAAATCGGAATGTAAATAACAGACTTTGGGTTTTTGGTGTTTTTTGTTCAACACCCGGTATAAAGTTTTTTATTTCGTTTCTAGGATTTTTTCTTATTTTAATATTAAACAAACTCCCGACACAAAATTTAACGAGTTTTTTCTATTTCTTAAATTTATTTAAATTAACTAAATATTTCTTTTTATACAAATCCCATCCAAATCAAACGTATTAATTATAGTTAGATACTTATCTAAGGAATTAACGGGTAGGAAAATTTTTCTTCATAATTCCTCTTCAATATCGATTGTATAGGTGTAGACTTATAATTTCAATGCACTCCAGAGCAATCAGTGCCACGTATGATGAGATTTTGTAATTGCAATAACGTAGGCGTTAAGATATTTAAAAATACCACTTTTCTGGTTTAAACATGTCGCAAACCTTTTCATCATTTCTGTGCCTTTAAAATTGTATCGATAACCATAAAAAATGGTTTAAATTGATCTACGTGTTTTCTTGCTATAAAAAATAGAAGTTTTTTTGGTAACTTTGTAGTTCTCTAGAGGCGATACGAAGCAACTTTGGATATAGATAAGTTATTTTAAAATGAATTAATACCTTTGACTCCTTTAATTCTCCAAAAAATATTTAATGCTTGATGTTAATGCTGCAGCAATATACAACTTCCGGTCTGGCACGAGTCGAGGGGGCTTTTTATTGTTTGGGGTAGGTGACGGCAACGACAACGTCGCGTTTTTGTTCATTATGTCATCTGATCCTTATTAAGGAACGATTTCTTAAAAAAGAGGAACGAAGAAAGGGAGAAGGAGGAGTTGTAGGCCGCCGCTTTTCAATGGTCCCTCAGCATCTGTCCACACTTCCGCCGACGGTATTCCGCACGAGCCCTTTTACAATACCCACTTCGTCGACGCAAAAGGAACGTCCACGTTGCGCGGAAGACGTCGAGAGTTGCTTCCTGAACGGCTCTTATGATTATTAGGATCAAATTGCTGTATGCATACTCATTTTTTGGTATACATCTGCCGGGTTTCGATATCAAAAATATACCTCTGGTTGTGGCTATATATTTTTATTCCATCAACGGATAAGTTTGATTGTTTCAGATTAATCTATACCAAATTTTATGTATTCCTATTTTGTATATTATACAGTATGTAGTTCCTCCTCTACCCCAAACAATCAACCCTACTAACAACAGAACTATATTCATTTTGTGTTAGAAAAGATAATCCCGTAATCTGGAATTCGATGCTTTCTGAAACGCTCGTATGTCAATGTGAAGAAGCCACGAAACTTGTAGAGCCCGGTTCCAGAATTTGTTAATAGACGTTTAGAAATTATAAACGAAACTCTGTACTTCAGCTTCCAGTGTTTTTTTTTTTCGATTGAGTTATAGGAAATTTTTATTTTTGAAAACAAAATTACAACTAATTTATAATTACTTAAACGTGATAGTAATTAACTTGTTAAAAAATGGATTAAAAAGCAATAAGTAACAATAATGAAGAGTTAATATTAAGAAAGTATGCATAAATCGTACTAAATATTCGTATAATGTATGTTGTGCTCAGGGTTTGTAATAATTAGTAGAAAGTGCGACAAAATATATCCGGATATCAAACTTCCGTGTCGGCATAAAATACAAATTAATAAGGTTTTTTCTTTCAAAATGGGGGAGGGAAATGGCTTATCAGCCGTCAGAATTTATGACATAGTATCGTTGACCGGAAATAATGTATTACGGTCGACAAAAGGTTCGCATTAACCATTTTATCGTAGCGTTATTCGATTTAAACAATTAGCGTGCGCGCCCTGGCCTTTAAGAAAGGGAGGTCGAAAACGGAAGTTAGGGGGCCTGAAGTCCGAGCTAAGTTTCCCACACGACGGTCGCGTTGGGGCAGCACATTTTATTTTCGTCAATTTCTCTTTATACTGATTACGAAAGCGACACGCGTCCGTAAAATTAACCGCGGGGTGCGAACCGAGCCGTAAGGTAAATAGCCGGACCGTTAAAGTTAACTGGTTAGTTTCGGAATCGATTAAACCCCCCTCAAACCACCAAACCGTTACCGCCCTACAAGAACTACAACACCCATAAACCCCACCGCCTCACGCCGTCTCTAGATTATCGCGTTCGGCCTGAATTGAACACTCATCCAGAGTGGTATATCTAACGACACTTCATCACGTAATGCCACGTACCTTACCGGAAAATCATTCCATACATACACACACACACGCACGCGCGCTACCACACACACACATACAAAATAGATTTTATTTATTTAAATTTTTAATTGGCATAAAATTTCATTTTCTACAGTTTCTTCCGATTAAGGTTTTAAACGGCCAAAACTAATAGAAACCGTTAGTCATGTTAACAGAAATTTCCAGCGTAACCATTATGGTGGCGAGACTAAAAGTTAGGCATTTATTAAAACCAAAGCAGTGGGTCTGACGTGAATAAACTGAGCTCCCCCGAGAGACGTGCAATTGAAATCCCGGATATTTTAATTCCGGGTGAAGTGAGTTGGGCGTAGCACAACGGTATCTGGCGGCTCTTTGTGGCGGTTCCCGCGTTTTCATTCGCACCCTCGAACGAGAACGCGAGGCGTAATCTTCCGGAAAAACTAAAATGGAACTCGTCATTTTACTTCTCCTCATACTTACATATTCTCGTTCTTTCTTCTTTCGTTCTTCCTTTACTTCCTTTTTCAACAATCTTTTGTATGCGTAACCTTCAAATAAATAAAGACGATCACACATCCAACATTTAACCTGTAAATAAACTTGTCATTAAATAAAATGTAGGGAATTCTAAATCGATATGTGCTATAATATAGAGGTGTAAAAATATAAATGAATAAAAATAGATAGGTGTAAAAATATAGACGTACAAAAACTATTGTTAAGATAATCCCATGCTTAACGTGGTCGAGTTGAGTTGAATGAAATCAGGTGTTTAGTTTCGCACCCGTAAACCGTTATGATGCGTCACCTCTTGTTAACTGAGGCAATATTTCAAGTTCGCCAATTCCTAAAAGCTAAAAGCATTGTTATGTAATGAAAGAGTGATCTTTCATGCATACTAATATTTGGATATATTGAACGAAAAATAAAGATAGTTCTCGCCCTTTTCTATTGTTGATTAGATTCTTGATGTTAGAAATAAAGAAAATAAGAATATTAGAAAAATTCATGTTACTATTTTGAAAATAGTTAAAAAAGGTTTTAATGGGTTTAATACCGGTAAATTGGTAATTAAAATTTATTTAGACGTCGACGTCGGTGTAGTTAAATAGCGGACATTTTCGGAATGCAATTCGCCGGTATTATATTTATCGAATTACGCCGGGATGTTTGATTTGGCAACCCCATCGCCTTTCCGGCTTTCCACTTTCCTAGGCCCCTCGGCCTCGCTTCGGTTTCCATCACTCCCCGAGGCGCAACGATGCAAATTATTTGACTTTAACTTAAATCAATTTTTTAAACCCTTCAATATTTATTTCCGTAGATGAAAACATTTATGACATCAAATCTAGCATACAATTATTTTAAATGTAAGTAAGATTTTTTCACAAAAGTCGATTTACAAAAGTTAGAGGGAATTAAGAAGTATTGAAATCCAATAAAACCATCAAATATTAAATGCAAAGAAAGATTTATTAAATGGATTGAGTTGTATAATTGAATTGGTAACAATTATGGGATCTGTATTATAGGTTCTGAAATAGTAGATTTCCGGTGATGACGGGAAGAGGGTACGTAGTTAGCGGTCGAATGTTGACGTGAAGGTAATAGAGGGTTAATTCCGGTATCGAACCTGTCACCCTCGATTCCCTCGTCAAGTTCGAACACGATTCGGTCGATTTCCGCGCGGATCCCGTAATTGGGCGAGGAGAGATGTGCGCGTGATGTGTTGATTTGTATGGAAATGGCAGATTACGAGCCCGAAGAAAACTATTACTGCCCCCTTGGACGGGGGAAGTGAAAATCAATTCGGCGGTCGTTGCCGTTTGACGGTTTTAATCGGAATAATAACTGACAATACTTATTATTGTCTCCTTCATCCCCTCCGGACCGATAGGGGGACAACGACTTCGATCGGTTTATAGGACGTTTCGCGATTAATACGAGGGGGCAGAAGGTCGACCTAATCACACACAATTAACGGCCGAGAGTTATCTGGTTCTGAGCGATCATTGTGCTCCTACTGCTCCTCCCCATGTCATCCCTCTCTCGCTTCTATCTTTCTCTATTCGCGTCCTCTACTTCTTTTATATTCCCTTCGTTCCCCCGTCGCGTCGACCTGATATGACGATTGCGCGTGACGTTCTCGACGCCGACGCCAACACCCGACCACCATAACCAACACCACCCCATTATTATCTATTAACATTCTATTACTTATCAAATCCTTTTTGACGATAATGACAACTAATAATTAAGCAAAACCTCATTTACACTTTTATCACTATTTATATCATATATTGATAGGTGATTTTTTATTGTAGGCTGACTTTCCATCGTATGGAAGTGTGTATCTACATAAATTAGAAGTGCCGGTGTACGTTAGAATAGCATTTGCATATTATCGACCGGACGGCAAATCCGGTCCACCAATTTTTCAAACCGATTTACAACGCCCCTAAGCTAACCACTTTTAATTAAAACTTTAGTTTAATCGCTTTTATGTGAAACATTAAAAAGTTTTTCAAAAAATAAAAAAGTCAACATATCTTCACTTATTTTGGTTATGTTCACTTGTCATTAAAATATATGTACATAAATTTAATATAATATACATAATACATATATCTCAATATGGGTAACCTTTTTTGCGTAACCTAACTTTTGCCAACATCAAACCTTTTTTTATAACATCAAATCAAAAGTTTTCTAAGTAATTTTTGAAAAAGTATTTTTGTGAAAAACTCTTAATAAAGGTTGTACACGAGATTTTTGTTTGTATTTTTAAAAAGACTGCGGGTGACTAAGTAGCAAGGTCTAAAACCAAATCAAATTGACGATGGAATAATTTGTCTTGGACACCTTGACAAATCGGAAGTGCACGTAGGCGGAAGGCAATAAGCAGGAGGAATACTGTACTACAGTGGCATAGTATTATAGCAGTGTGCTGCTATAGTATAGTATCACGGTAGTGGCGTATTGCGGAGGGCACGTGCATTATCTGTTCGATCGTATCTGCGTCCGCCCTCTCTCGCTGTCCGCCCTCGCTCATTCTCGATCCCAATCCCCCCGTTCACCCCATTCGTCCATTTGCCGTGTTTGTCGTATTTGGCGAAAATATTTGAACCGTTCTGGCGGTACAATGTCTCCATCGGTCCGCGAGTAATTGCCCTTCACGCCTTCTTTAAGGAAACTGCAGACGCTCGCATTGTTCGACCTCGTCTCCAACGGCAAATAGAATTTTCAATTTAATGCCTGTTCTTAATAGAATACCAGATTAATTCGAAAAGTTATAAACATTTTTCCATCCCTGTTTTGCATTGTTCGATATTGTTTTCTCTATAACTTAATAATATCTACGACTTAATAATAGGTATGAAAGAAAGCTACGGAGGGTGGTAAAAAAAGTTAAAAAGGTAAAGCGAACATTCCGTCTCTTTTTTTTTCAATTAGTTATAAGTACTTGATCGCGAAGCCAAGAGATGACATCGTTTCGAATTTTCCAGGTCGGCAATCAAAGGAGCGCAGATGACGTCGCCAAAGAGTTCGACGCCGGATCCCCCGTCGTCCAAGGACCCTTCGGCGACCTCGAGGACCCTGAACTTTTCGATCGCGCGCATAATGGAGCCGGACGAGAAGTCGGCTTCGAAGCGATTCGGACGCGGTGGCGGCGTCGGTGTCGGTGTCGAAGAGGCCGCGGCAGCTGCGGCGGCGGCGGCGGCCGAGGCCATAAGAAATTCTATATACCCGCAACACTTGGAATCGGCGTTCAAAAAATACGTCCCGACGCCCCTGCGTACACATCATCAACCTCATCATCAGCATCACCACCATCAGCATCACCATCATCATCACCCGGAATCGATCCCACATCATCATCAGTATCCGTTGGTTTATTATCCCAGTCAGTTAATGTGTGTCGCCACCACCTCGGTCTCAGTATACTCAATCTCTCAGGAGGGTGGAAGGACGACGGGTACCGGTCCCGGGGGAATCGACTCGACGCCCATCCGCGACTACAATAAGCACGCAAAGCGGTCGGCGATCGATGCGAAACCTGGCAGCGTTGATGATGGCGATGGCGTAGGTGTCGGTGGCAGCGGTGGCGGCGTTTCGACGACTTCAACGACCACCGCGGTTTCCACGACTGTTTCCGCTGCTCAAGGGCCGTCCTCCAAGCAAAAAAGCTTCGAGTGTGGAGAATGTGGTAAGGTCTTTAACGCGCATTATAACCTCACGAGGCATATGCCCGTTCACACTGGAGCTAGACCATTTGTATGCAAAATATGTGGAAAAGGTTTCCGACAAGCTTCGACCCTTTGTCGACATAAAATCATTCACACCTCGGAAAAGCCCCACAAATGTTTAACCTGTGGAAAAGCCTTCAATAGATCCTCGACGTTGAACACCCACGCGAGAATTCACGCCGGTTACAAACCGTTCGTCTGCGAGTATTGCGGAAAAGGATTTCACCAGAAGGGAAACTATAAAAATCACAAACTCACACATAGTGGCGAAAAAGCTTACAAATGTACCGTATGTTCGAAAGCCTTCCATCAAATTTACAACCTCACCTTCCACATGCATACGCATAACGATAAAAAACCATTCACCTGTGAAGCGTGCGGCAAGGGATTCTGCAGGAACTTCGATCTCAAAAAGCACGTTAGGAAACTACACGAACATAATGGCGCCGCTGAATGTCTTTCCGACGGAAACCCGATGTACGCCAGGGATAGAACCAGCCAACTTCACCACTTTATCAGTCCCTTCCTCCTCCCTCCTTCCGCCCAATCTGAACGGACTTCCGTCTACTCCGATAAATTGTTATGACCCTTTTAAACTCCGTCGAGACTGACTTTAATAAACAAGACTTAACTCGTAAGAAAAAAAAATGAATTAAAAAGATCTCTTAAAACTAATGAAAATTAATAACGTATTCGATGTGCAATATCTTGAGCTTAATAGCGTTCGCGTCCCGGAAGTTGCTCTTTATTTTGTTTAAGACTTCGCAGGTACTCGATTGTAAGTGTATTATATTAAGAAAATCCCTTAAATATATACGAAATAAATTGGAATTTATTTGACTTTTATTTATTTACTTTTTAATCTATCCCTACATCTTTTTGTTTTCATTTCTATACGTAAACCTTTTTGTAAGTAATCTCTGTACAGGTCAAAGGATACAGCTCCACCTCCATGTAATGGTTTTCTAATAGAAATAAAGGTAAGGTTATATATCTTGAAAATGAAGATTTTTATTTATGGGGATGATTGAGAAACGAAGGCAAATAGCGCGAAACCGGAAAAGATTAGCGAAGCAGGGAGAAGTTATGAAAGGGGCGCGTATTGTACGGCTTTCGAGCGTACAATCGGATGCGGTTTGTAAACGTTGGTAATTTCGTTCCGGGTCCATGCACTCGGTGTTTCTCGGACACACGTAGTTTTTGGCCGACGTAGTACTCCAAGTCCCTTTGATAGTTTCGTTGATCCACATCCTCAATCCTGAACCAAAACCCAAAACCAAACGGGACAACTGTAAAATTGAATAATAGTTACGCAGTGGAGATTACGTTCACGGGTTTTCTCCTTGAGTGGTCACTCACAACGGGGCGGGGCTAATATCCTTAAGCTGATTACACAGTAGCCTCGCAAAACACCCGGTATACCTTTAAAGGTCTTAAAAGTTCTTCGACCGGGCCATGGGAGCGGGAGGATCTCGTTTTTATTGTCGAAATAAGACGTCGCCCCAAAAACCTAAGACCGGCTTTGACGTGTTTGCATTCCGCCTCCGGTTGTTCGCCGCACAAAATCGGTACCCGACATATTCCATTGTTTACTCAAGTGCTCTACCCTCCCCCAATTATTTAAGAAATTCTACGGTACGTCCCCAGAGATCATCTCCAACATTTTCACGATGATATCGGTTCCTCTTTGGATTACATCCCATCAGATGGTTAATAAAAGAATTTAAAACATAAACTTTCATTTACATACGTTGTTTTTTTAATTAAATGAAAAGATTTTTTTTTAATCACATGTTTCAAAAATATGTAAATTGTTAATATGAGAGATCGCCAGTTTTATTATCTAATTTGTGTTGGATAAATTTAATTGCTGTTTTGATCTATTTTGTCCGCTGTGAATCCACGTCATCTTATATGAAACGAGACTAGATGATATATTTCTATATACCGTGTGTTCCATGTAACCTGACAAAATGGAATATTTCAAAAAGCATGCGACGGACTAAAAAAACGGATAAAATTGAATAAAATGTGTTTGGTTTAAAGTGAAACATTTAATGGCGGTGTAATGGGAAACAACTTTCGAATTTTAAATACGAACCCTCCTTTTTATAGCATTTTTGTATCATATTCTCCGGGAAGAATTATATTTCACGTTTACACGTTTTATGAATTTTAAATATGTAAGTCGTTTTCATTTCCATGAGGAACGGGATAAGAGAGCGAATTATCCCCATATTAAATTGAATCCCCATTAAAACCAAACAAATTTTATTTGAAACTTTTTTAGTCCGTGCGTAGTTTTTGAGATATTCCGTTTTGTCAGGTTAAATGGGACACCTTGTAAGCGAGGAAAAATATAAAAGCAGTAGGTCAAATCCATGTAATTTTTCCCAGAGAATCAAATTCTGCTATAAAAAAGTTGGTTCGTATTTAAAATTTGAAAGTTGTTTCCTATTACACCGCCAAAGGATGAGATATGGGTTCATTTTTACAACTATTAAATGTCTCCCTTCAAACAAAACAAATTTTATCCGACGCTTTTTATAGTTCTTGAGATATTTTGTTTTGTCAAGTTAAATGGGACACCTTAGTACTCTCGTTAGTCATTCGTCAGACTTTCAATTAGTACTCATTTTCACATTTTCTTGTTCAAGATTTAATTAAGATAGATTTATAGTTTAAATTGTAGAAGTAAAACAACTAAAGACGAGACGATATTAAATATTTATATATTTATTATTTCAAAGAAGGAGGTATTTTGATATGTAACAAAAGATTAGAATTGTTGTTGTCCTCAAAAGACTTCATATAATATATGTTACGATAAATAATTTTTTGATGTATACTGACTTGTTTCTTAATAACTCTTCAATCATGTTTCTAATATCGCTTTTTCTCGTTTTTAGTCGTGCTTGAGGATGGTTGAAACGTATTGTAGCGTCGATTTTAAATAAATATTATCTCATCATTAATAAGAATATTTTAATAATTTGACCAATGATGAATCTAGAATCTCAAATAGTCAATTTCAATTAGTATTTGTTACGCACATCAAGTTTTCAAAAATGAGTATTTGTTTATGTTGTTTAGGTGTATGCATTACCAAAAATTTCACACAAATTCGAAATGCGATGGTTCAATGTTATTTGTAATTAAAACGTTGTTTGACTTGGAATTATTGTTTATTCTTTTTGACATGGGCGGTATTTAACAGTATACCTATTGATTAGTACTGATCATCCTTCGCAATAGTCATCGCTTTAATAATGAAAAAGTGATTACGTTACTATTAGGAGGAATTCGCAGTAGCGCACAAAACATTCTTATCCTACTTAACAATTAAATTGATATTATATTACCTATAATCAATTACTCCACTACACCACTATATCTTATGATGCCGTGCTCTGAAGAAAATGTGCGATATTTACAATATTTTCCTTATAACAAATATTATCTCAACACAGAGCGTCGAGACATGGTAATGAAAAATGTTGCCGTATCCCGACATTGGTCGCGTGCTGAGCTAAACTCAATTATAGTTAAAGTATTACAAGTTCTTGGAGTCAATTTTTATAATAATCGTATATTGCGGGTATATTACACATTTACAATTTGCCCGAGTAATTATGACTACTTTTGTAGCAAAATATATGGGTTCCAAGTACACCTATAATTTTAAAAGTTTAGAAAGAAATGACAATTAACGACATCTATGATCGACCTTAAAAATGCTTAACCATATATACTCGAATGGTAAATAACGACATCTACGATTGAAGTTCTAAATTAACAAACAATTTAAATTTTGATGCATAAAGTGCGATTTGTGCATTGATGCATATCGTGAGACAAATGTAAATATTATATTTAAGTACGAAATAACGTTATAAATAATAGTAATGAATTTATTGACATGTAAAAAATACAGTATAAGTATTGGCGCCCTCGGTGATTGAGTAGCGAATTAACTAAGTCCTTTAAAAATGGCGTTTACCCTTCTGACAGTTACAAAACGTTTGGGGCAGTTTGGGGGTAAAAGCGATTGATTTTTCAAAACGACGGATGCCGTAAATAATTCCGTTGGTTAACAACGTGTGCGAACATGTGTGGGGTGCGTTTCAGGTCGAAGAGAGTACGGCTCATAGCCTGAACTGGACCGAACCAACGAACGAACGTGAACGTCGAGTCGAGGGAAATTAAAACCGCGAGAAATTACCGGAGGTCGGCGGAAGTTTGCTTTTAAACTGTTCGTAGGAAGAGCGAAGGGGGCTTCCTCCTGTGGCATTGATATGGTAACTATGAACTCCAATAAGTCTACTGCCAAGCGAAAAACGGATTCCGGTGCAACCGGTTGTGCTAGAAGCGGTAATGAAGAGGCATGTACTGGTTATAATACCACCACCACCACCACCACCACCACCGCCGCCGCCAACACGGAGGATTCACCTAATATTTTACTTTACAAAAAAGTAAATGTTTCATTCCTTTTTTTTTACATTCAATGCATTGTTAAATTCACTAATTCATTCACATATAGTATTGATAGAAAAATAATTACTTTTCAGATGGAAAAGATTGTTGAAAAAATGCAAGATGAAGTAACGGGTGTTCCGGTACGGACGGTTAAAAGTTTTATGTCGAAAATACCGTCCGTATTTACGGGTTCCGATCTTATCATGTGGATGTTGAAAAATTTGGACGTCGATGATCAAACGGAAGCGTTACATTTAGCACATCTGGTAGCATCTCATGGTTATTTTTTCCCCATTGACGATCACATGCTAACGGTGAAAAATGACAATACGTTCTATCGTTTTCAAACTCCTTATTTTTGGCCCTCGAATTGTTGGGATCCGGAGAATACCGATTACGCCGTTTACCTATGCAAACGCACAATGCAGAACAAAACGAGACTCGAACTGGCGGATTACGAAGCTGAGAATCTTGCTCGCTTACAAAAAATGTTTTCCAGAAGATGGGAATTTATTTTTATGCAAGCCGAAGCGCAAAGTAAAGTTGATAAAAAGAGAGATAAACTAGAAAGAAAAGTTTTAGACAGTCAGGAAAGAGCTTTCTGGGATGTTCATAGGCCCATGGTAACAATCGCAAACAAACAAACATTTTCCTTGATATTTGATGAATATTTTTTAGCCTGGTTGTGTAAATACAACAGAAATAGATATTAAAAAAGCCTGTCAAATGAATAAGTCGTTAGGTGGTATTAGAAATGTTCATCTTGTAGCTTGCGAAGCAAGAAATTCGCCTTCGACGTCTACATTGGCGAGAAAAACGACGACCGAAAGTTTACATAAACAAATATCATTGATTAAATCGAGATTAGACAGGCGAAATATAAAGGTTTCAAAGGTTGCGGAAGCGTTTATAGCGTATTTTGAACAATATTTAGAATATGACGCCTTTTTTGTTGCTCCTGAATATCCGAATCCGTGGATTTCCGACAGTCCGGATTTATGGGAACAAGAAAAGCAGGCAAAAGACATATCAGCTCGAAGAGTTAAGCGATGGGCTTTTAGTTTAAAAGAGTTACTTCAAGATCCGCTCGGAAGAGAACACTTCATTAAGTTTTTGGATAAAGAATTTAGCGGCGAAAATTTAAAGTATTTAGTTATTTTTAATTTAAAGATATGAGTTTTTTGATAATTTATTGTTCTTGTTTAATGTTTATTAGGTTTTGGGAAGCTGTGCAAATATTAAAAACACTTCCGCAAAGTCAAATTGAAAGCAAAGTTGCTGAAATTTGGTCGGAATTTTTAGCGCCAGACGCTAGTTGTCCGATCAACGTCGATTCACGTTCGTATGAAGTTACTAAGAAAAATATGGAGAACGCAAATCGATGGACTTTTGATTGTGCTGCGGTAATTCTACGATTTTCTTAATTACATTTTAATATAATTATTTAAAATATATATGTTTTAGTCTCATGTGTATCATCTTATGAAAAGTGACAGTTACTCAAGGTACCTGCGATCAGATATGTATAAGGAATTTTTAAATGGTTCCAAAAAAAAGGTTGATATTCATAAAAATGATTGAAATCGTTAATTTTTCTTTTTAAATTATTTTTAGACGTCAGTAAAGGGGATAAGGTCGATAGTATCATTTTCTGCAAGAAAGGATACGATAACTTAGTCAATGGATATACTACATCAATGCCATTGTTGGACAATACCGGAGCACAACTGTTATTAGCAGTAATTTAAACCAAAAATATAATAAAATAAAAAAATCCCCATACAGGAAACATGCATTACATACTTTCGCACTAGTTCAAATTTTAAAATTAAAAATAAAATGAACCATTTATTTTCAAAAATGCATTAAAAAGATCAAAGAATGAAAAGCTCAAATACGTTCAGTTTCGATGGATGCTGCAGAGTAACAGATACAATCACTGCCAAATAAAAATTAATGATATATATTTTTTTTATTCTGTTTCAATTTGTTTTTGTTCACTTTCCAAACAGTTTTTTTCTAAAGGGAATCGAATGTAATAAAAAAAGCGGCTGTGTTTGGTAAAAAGAAATTCAATCTTCAATAAAGTGGCTCAAACTATTAATAAAATAGAATTACTTTTGAAAAAAATTTTGTAGAGTTTTAACGTATTCTCTCTTTTGTTTCCACATCTCTAATAGTAAAACTCATATGGGTCACTCCTATTTTATTAAATGCACTATTCGCAAAAAAATAAAAAAAAATCGAAGGACGATGCAATATACCCTCTGCTATTAAAACTAGGATCGGAAATGAAAATTTTAATTGTAAATATGTACATAGTGGCAAAGAAAAGATAATGATTAGGGATGACTTTAAATTTCGAAGTGGATTTATTACACTATAGTTAGCGCATACGTGACGACAAAAAAGATACATTTGCAGAGAGAGATTTATTTAAAGATATTTCATTCAAAGGTACGAATTGAAAAAAAAGTTTTCGAAAACTTTTGTACAGTGCAATAATAAGACGTGTAACAACTCGTTTTGAATAAAAGCTATTAAACAAATCTAAAAAAGATACTAGTGAATATATTAGTCCGACTTAGTGATATATTGTAGTTGTCACTTAATTCCGTTTTGGTAACGTCGAGAAAAAGGATGATTTAAAAAATCAATGACGTCATGCTTTAAATGTATTACTAGTTGGAAGAAAATAGCTGATTCGCGTAAATCGATCAAAGTAATTCGACTTTGAGCAATTCATTTGCGGTACACGTATTCGTTGTCCTTTTGTTAGTAAATCCCAATCGGAACATAACATACATTTTCATCCGATCAATTGTAAGGAATTGAAGAATATAAAATTGTCCATGTATGTAGGATATCGTAAAGTAAATAAAAAAATAATCACAACAAAGTACCTTTATGTATTTCATAATTCCTTACTTACCTTATTTTTTAATCTAAAGCTACTGAATGAGAGACCACAAAATATACGAATCGAGGGAATTTTTATTGACTATAAAGGATACATTAATAAATATACATGGACAAAAAAAAACAAATTGGCTAACTATTATAACATTTAACGCATCTAATGGGCAAATGTTATCTTTGGAATTCGGTTCGCATTAAAGGTCTTTGTGTCGAGCTTGTGTTATCCTTCGGTTTCGACTGTCTTTCTAAACTAAAAATGAATATAAACAAGTGAATCACGTAATATGAAATATATATGAATAAATAATACCTGTTACTCCTTGACGATGAACCACTTCGCTTAAAAATACCGGTTAATCGTTCCTTCAAATCTTTCTTACTTCCTTTTGTATCTTCGGCAACGTCTGAAGTAGAATCAGGCTAAAAATTTAAGCGATCAAAAATTAAAAAAAGAGAAATGTAAAAAAATGGTGAAAAACCTTATTTAAAGAAAGTGCTTCATTTGAAGAAAAATGTCCAGGATCCTGATCATCAATACTCCTCGACTTGGTAAATTTCTTTAATTTTCCTATAATCCCCTTCTTCTTTTTCTTCTCGCCGACAACATCGCTTTGCGTTGATCCTCCCGACAAACGACTATCCAAGCACACATCTCTTCTTGTGTACCTCGCATTTTCTACATCCGACCCGTATTCTAAAGATTGCACGCTAGAAACGCTATCGGCGTCCCCTTTCCAAATATTTTGTTCGTGGATAGCAGACGTGTGTTCCAAAGATAAACTCTTTCTATGTAAGCTAGAGGTAAGATTTCCATTTCTAGATGAATAATGTCTCATTCTCCCGACAACGTCCGTATCGTCATGTTCCGTGGACGTTGCTCTTCTCGTTCCCATGGCTCTTTTTATCCTTTCCCTTTCTCGATCTTCCTCATTTAACTTTTGGGATCTTTTCAATTCGTCGGCAGCTTCCGATAATCTTCGAATAGCGGTTTTAAATTGTGCGCTTTTATCGTCTCGCGGAACGGAAGATTCCTTGGAAGTACGAGAACCTTCGAGGGCCGGTGAAGATTCTCTTGATTTTGATGCTCTCGTTCTTCTTGGAGGCGTCGGTGTGTAAGGCGTTTGATAGGATTGGGTTGGTTGACACCAATCCGGAGCAGATTGAACTAAACTCTCAATTTGTTCAAGTAACGTACTCAGTCTGCGATCGTCGTTTTGATCTGTTCGTTTTCTTCCTTGAATAATTCCTTTCATTTCGCCGCGTTCTCTCTCGTTACGTTCCTTTTCTCTTCTCAATTTTTCATTAGTCGTCCGTAATTTGGCATGTGCATCTCGAAGTTCTAATAAATCACATTGAAGCTCATTTAATTTACGTTTAGTTTCTTCCTGTTCTTCTTCCCCACATTTTTTTAATTGTTCCAACTTTCTTCGTCCTTCTAATTTTTCTTTGTCCCTTTCTCGTTCTACTTCGTATAAAGTTTGTCGTAAATCGCGTGCCAGGGTGGCCGTTTCCTGTAGTAACCTTTGTTGTTCTTCCCTTTCTTTATGCCAAGCTAATTCCATTCGCGTTCTTAGTCCGGCGATTTTCGTCCGTCCGCTGATTAAGATCTTTTCTTCTTCTAATTCATTAACGCGCGAATGAAGTTCAGACAATTTTACTTCGTAAGTTGATCGACCTGATACTAATTCCGTTTTTACCTTGGAACATTCAAGGCGCGCTTCAGAAAGCTCGTCTTCCATACAACTTATTTGTTGTTCCAATGAAGCCACCTTCATTTTATAATCTTCAATTTCATCGATACTGCTAACAGACTTTCTTCGTTCGCTCGAACTGGGCCGGTCGGAATTCTTTAATTCGCCAATGGTTTTTTGAGCACCTTCCAACATATGTTTATAAGTATCTCTTTCGCGCTTGAACCGAGTCACCTGAGTTTGAAGCGATCTCAATTCGTCGTTAATAATTTTTATTTGACTTTCGTATCGCAATTTAAACTCGGCCAAGTCAGATTTTTTCGCCTTTTCGGCGTTAGATAATTTCGATTGAAGTTCTTTTACGTGAAATTCAAGAGCTGTACTATCTGCGCTAATTGTTCTTTGAATTTTTGATACTTTATCGTAATCGTCAAGTTTTTTCCTTAACTCGTCATTTTCTCTTCTCATGTATTCCATTTGATCGTTAATTACGTTATATTCCCTTTTGATTTGATCTAATTCTAACTTTGTTTCTTCTAATGTTGCCTTTAATCGCACTCTTTCTAAATCATTTCCGTTTCTAGACAGTTTTTCCGCTTCCTTAGCCTTTTCTTCTTCTTGTTTTTTCATCGCGTTTACTTGACTAGAAAATGTGTTTCAATTATTAATAAAATTAATCAATGGTAATTTACTTAATTAAATACAAACTTGTTTAAAGCACTTATTTCCGCTACTAATTTCGCTTTAGTAACAACATGTTCTTCCTCTAAAATTTCATATTTCGCTGTTAATTCTTCGTACTCTTTTTTTTCTTCGCCCATAACACTTTCCAACTCTAAAAAATAATAAATTGATTAACAATTTTATCGCCGTTTTTTTTCTTCATTTTTTACTTACTTTCAATTTTAGTTTGATACTCTTGCTTAATATCATTAATAATTTTCTTGCTATTTCCGTTGCTTTCGAGGCTTTTAATTTTGTTTCTTAAAATCCCCAATTCAATTTCTTTATTTTTATGCTCTTTTTCATAATTGCCTTTTAGAATATCAATTTTTTTCTTTTCATTTTGTACATCCGTTTCTAAATCGGCAACTTTTTTTTGCAACTTAAGCTTTTCTGCTTTATATTCATCTTCAAGTTTTTTAACTTTACTCTCAGCCGTTTTCTTGTTTTTCTCAGAAACGCCCAGTTTTCCTTCGACTTCGGCAAGATTCGATTTCACTTTGGCCAATTCATCTTTTAAATCGGACAATTGTTTTGTATCCGTTTTCGTTTTTGTGAAAGACTCGGAACGTTCTTTTTCCAGCGAGTCTTCCAATTGTTTTATTAACATATTTTTTGACTTTATTGTCGTTTCTAAACACAATAAACTATTATTTAAATCATCTATTTGGATGACGTAATTTTTGGATTCTGATTGTAATTTATTTTTTTCTTCTTCGAGCTAGAATAAATGAGGGAAAATGTAAATTTATTATACATATAACGTATAATTATTTACCTTGTGTTCCAATTTATTAATTTCTTGTTTTTTCTCCTTCTCAAGTTTCTGATACTTATCTTCAATATCTTTATAATCTTTTTCAATTGATAACAATTTTTTTGATTTTTCCTCCAATTCTCCTTTTAATTTATTTAATTCTTTAGCTTTTGCGTTATCACTCTTAATGGTTTTCGTACTCAATTCATTTTTTAAATTATTTACATCATCCGTTAATTTACTAATTTCTTCTTGTAATCTTAAATTTGTCGCTTTCAAGTTTTCGGAATCTTTATTTTTAGATAATTTCTTTGTAAGTTCATCGTTTTTAGTTTTTTCTTTAATTAAACTGCCTTTTTCGTTAGCTAACTCTTTTTCTAAAGCTGCCAACTTCGCCGTTACATCTCCAGGATTTTTTTTCTCCCTTTTTAGTTCTTTTAGTTCCTCTTCAAGTTTATTTTTCGATGATTCGGAATTATGTAGAACGACTAAAATGTCACCAATTTCTTTTTCTAAATCGTTTACCCAAGATTTTAATTGCGATTTGGTAGTCAGTTCGTTGGGTTTTTTTGGAGTTCTATTTCTAAAAGTCATAGAAGAGTCTTGTTTTAATTTGTTCAATGTTTCTATTAAAGCGTCTCTTTCAGATTCAACTGATTTCAGTTTACTGTTATCAATGTTTGTAGCTTCATTCAATTTATCGGTCAAGTCTTTTATTTTATTATTTGCATCGCCAAGTTCCACTTCCAAAGTGGCTATTTGATCGATATATCTATTCAGGGATTTATCAGTTTTCAAATTTTTGGTATTTCTCGACAATTGATACCGTTTATTTTCTGTTGTTAATTTCTCATTATCGTTTTCCAAGTTTTGTACTCGTGTTCTTAGTAAGTTCGCTTCTTGTTCGACTGCTTGAAGTTGACTTTTTAGGTCTAAAGTATTTTGGTCGAGTATTTCAATTGATTTTTGTTTTTCGATCGGTTTTCTTTTCAATTTTTGGCATTCTTTTTCGCTATCTTCCAGTTTCTTCTGCAAAGCCTTAATTTCCGCGTCATGTTTATCAGGTGCTAATATTTTTTTCGGTTTAATTGCCAATTTGTCTTGTAGTTCTTTCGTTTTTTTCTTTGCTCTTTCATTTTCTCCTTCTAATTCTTCAACTTTTTTTCTTAAAACTGAAGCTTCTTGTTCGCTTAATTCCAGTTGTAGTTTTAATTCTCCGACATCCTCATCGTCGGAAATACCTTCGTCTTTTTCCACTGATTGGTCAGATGATCTATTACCGACGTTAGTTGGACTCAACTTTCTACCTAAAGGATAATAATGAAATGTGATAAGTGTAAATAAGTAATGTTATAAAGGAAAATAAAACAGGCATCAAAATTTACAAAAGGGTTTGTTTGTAAATTAATTTCTACACGGAGAAAATGGCTATATCAGCATGTTAGTTAAAAAAAAAGAAGGTTAGTCTGGGGGAATAAGAAATAAATAAAATAAGTGGCAGAAATCCTTAAATATTTATCCCCTACTTCTTGCCCTTGTAGCCATTTTCTTTAATTGCATAGCCAGCGATTCGTTATCGTCTTCAATCCTCGACGCTTTTTTTCGTAAATTTTGCGCCTGTAACGAAAGAAAAAAATTCGAATTACCAATCGGCGATATCAGAGCAGTCATCGGCGAAAAGTCCTTTCTAGGATTGTACATTGACGTCGAAAGTTGATATCTTTGATCATACTGTGGCAAAATTGTGATCGAACTTATCGGGACATCCGTTTGAATAGCTTTTTCTGCAAACTCATTATTAAATAACACTAAAGGTATCGGTTTTTTATAAACCGGAAGTTCCACATCCATCTTTATCGGAATTATTCGTTTTTTCCTTTGTTGTCCCAGCTTTCATTATTTATTATTATTATTAGAAAAATAATTATTTAATATCAAAAATGCTCACCTCTTCCTCAGCAAATTTTAATTGTTCCTTTAAATCAGCTTCCCTTTCCATTGAATCTTGTAAATCCCTCAGTAATTGAGCTGGATCTTCTTGCGAACCTCCTCTGGTTAGAGATTCTCTCGATACTTTCTTTAAATTGTAATCAAAATTAATTTAGGGCCGAGCATTATGTAATCATTTCTATATTCATGTCTTGTAAAATCATTGTAGGATCAAATTCAAATTGATTTAACAAACGAAGAACAAGTACACTTACCCTTTCCGTTGCTAACCTAGCAGATCCTAACATCGGAGCTTTTGTTTTAGGAGGTGTTTCCAATTTAGTTTTTGCGTCCTCAAGTTCTTTACGTAAATTTTCGTTTCGTTCGTTTTCAACGCTCAATTCCTTCTCGAGGTTTTTTATTTTTTCTAAATAACCCGATGAGTTTCCTCCCCCAGTTGATACCTAAAAATAAATTTTAAAAAATGTTTAATTTTTTTTAATAAATAGCCTTCCATAAGCAAACCTCTTGTAATTTTTTATCGATTTCCCCTTTTTCCGTTTCTAATTGTTCGACTTTTCTTTCGGTTTTGCGTAGTTTAAACGAAAGTATTCGACAGTTTTTGGTGGTTTGTTCTAGTTCTTTTTTTAAAGATGTATACTCGTCGGCTTGATCCTCCCTAAAATTATCTTGCATTTCCTCCATCTCATCTTCGAGGTCACGTAATTCTTTTTTCATGTCTTCGTTTTCGTCCATTAATTCTTCGCATAATGTTTCTGCGGCTAACAATTTCGATCGAAGATCGTCGGCAATTTTTTGGGCCTGCTGAGCCGTTGGCCTTTGGTCCATTTCTTCTTCTAATTCTTTCACTTTTAAACTCAAAATTTTTTTCTCGTCTTTATAATCGTCCAAAATACTTTGCAACTCGTTACATTTTTGTTGCAACTTTAAAACCTCCGTTGAATTTTTACTCGACGATGTTTCCATAGCTGTTAATCTCCTCAAAAGAATATTACTTTTTTCTTTTTCTAACCGTTCGCATTTCGATTTCGTGGATTCTAATTCTTTTTTAAGGCTGTCAATTTGATCCCGATATTCGATTTCATTTTGATCTACCAATGTTGTATCCGTTGTTTCGGTGCCTGCTAAACTTACGTTATCATCTGTATCTGTGGCATAATCTGGTGTTTTGTTTTCTGGCTTTGGAGATCTTTTTACCTGTTTTATGGTAAAAATAAAAAAGGTTACTATCGCAGAGATATGTACATTGAAAAGCAACACTAATAAAAAAAGCATTGTATCTTTAGCAAATAAAACAATCTTTTAACAAATCCGTTAATTGTGTCAATGTGGTTTGGTTTAATAATGATTATTTAAATTGTAACAGCGAAATGAATTTTTATAAAAAAAAATGCTTATTAATTTATTTTTTATTTACATTATTAATATTTCATCTGACATAGAAGTTGTAACAACTGGAAACACGTATTGTTGAGTGTTTGAAATATTATCATTTGCTTATATTTCAATATTATTAATAATATCAATTTATTTATCCAATAATTGCTAATACCTTCGTATAAGAACAACAGCTATGTATAAACAACTTGAGTCGTTGCAACTTCTATGCCACGCAAATAATTTAATAACATTTCTTTTATTATTTATTTCTTTATCTTCTTAAAACCACACACACAATAATCTTACAGTTGCAATGAAGAAATAAACGTTGCGATAGAAATAGTGTTTTTCCAAATCGATATGTTTAACGGCGTATAAAAATAGATGTACTGCTTGTCAATAGTCGATTTCAGTTCGGCAAAGTCCAAATTGAAAAAGACCAGAAATATACATAAGAATATAAAATAGAAAGCAAATTATTCTAAAAAAAAACAAAATCAGGCACAACACGAAAAATAAAACCGTTATCGCTACAAGGACAGTTACAATCCGATTAAAATCGAACTGAAATTAAAGATGATTGTTAGTATCTAATTAGGGGTTTTAATGGACCAACAAATTATTTACTTGAATAAGAAATTGTACATCGTTATTTGTAGAAGACGATGATTCCGTTGAATCTGGTATTGTTTTTATTTCTTTTATGTGAATCCTTTTTGTTTTGTCCTCCCGTGTATGTTTTGAATAAGAATCGTTTCTAAATGACACACTATCTGATACTAAATCACATAACTTCGTTTAATAATTATGAAAAATAAAAAAATACCTTAAATTAAAATCATATAATTACCTGTTCGATCAACAGGTCTTTGTTTCCTCGTTGGTAATTTAATGTTAACTGTAGGAATGTTTGCTTGCGCATTATCATTAAGGCTCGACAAATCCGGTGTAGACTCCCAAGATGAAGGATTAGAAGTGAATTCGTGCTGTTTCGTTTTGCTCTTTTGATCTTTATCAAAGGCGAGATTTCCGCTAGATGACCAACTTCTTGTCGAACCGTCATCATTTCCCCAACTGGTCAAACTTGGCGTAGAAACGGTAGCGTCCGATTTATTCAAAAGCGTCGTATCATCTCGCCTAGTTTTACCGCCATGTTCCTTGTAATCCCTTCAAAAAATAAGAGTCAAACATGTTAGAAGAGATGAAAGAGAAAATAATTATAAATTTACCTAAAGCATCTTTTACACCTTGTGGGCCATCTAACTTGCGGATGAAATCCTAATGGGCATAATGGATCGCCTTTCGCTAAAGGATACAGATGGTGCATTTTTTAAATAAACAGAAAAGCAAGAAATTTTAACGCTGAAAATTTCGCAGCAAAATCGTTTTTAACTTAAGCGTCGGTCGGGTTATTTTTGGTTACGAGCACCACGTACACGCGCATTTCGTCTCGTATGGAACGATCATAGGCGAGCTACTGCTCCAAATTGGATGGGCTAGGAGACGGCCCAACCAAACGGCGACGCCGACGGCGACGGCGACGGCGACTTTACCTCGTCGATTGCAACATCAACGTATTATTTAAAACGTACTGCGTGATATCGGATTCGCGACTCTCCCTACAGACTCTATCCCAAACATCTTCGCTCGATTATTTACGATTATCGATCTTTTATGAATGCTACGAAAATCGAAGAGTTTTCGAAGAGTTTTATAAGTCAACTGGGCAGGAACTCCAACTCAATACTAGCAGCGCTCTGACGTTACCACGGTCGCCGACCGAAATTCCTGGCTACGAGAACAGGAATAGATTCCAACATTTCTAAATTTCCTTGGCCCATCTTCAAAATCTTACTCCCTTTCATCTCTTCTCTTAGTTTTTTCTCTTTTTAATTCTGTTGTCGTTGTATTCCACTGCTGTTTAGATGTTTTCAAAAAAGAAATTTCCAACTTCCAGTCATTTCAACATCATCATCATCATTTTATTTAATATTGCAACATTTTTTTATAAAACTTTTATAGTTGGTACGACTTAAAACACATCCACAATTGTCTGTATTGGAATGCCTTCAACTCGACAACAATATGAATGCAGATTCTAATCATGAACTTGTATATAGGGCTTATTGCATTCTTCTTTCCTTAATTGTTAAGTATTACATGTTTTAAATCTTTATTGCAATTATATTTATTTAATTTTTTATTTTATTTGCGGAAAAAATATTTTAATGTATAATTATACTAGATTAAATAAAAATATGAATATATTACAACAAATCTTTGATAATAATTGACATTTTAGAAATCTCAAATCTATTCAATATATTGATTTTTGACAATAACATAATTCCAAAGGTTTATCATCATCAAAGTTTATGATCGTATAAGTTGATCCTATTGGAACGTGTACATAATGTAAACCAACGGTTTCTGGTGTTATAAAATGAACCGTGGATGGATCGTTAATTGTGTTATCATTATTCTTGATTGAAATACTAAAATATCCGCGATCAGCTTGCAATAGATGCTAGAAACTTAATTATATAGAACAAATATACATGAGGAAATCTTAAGAAATACCATTTCGCTGTTGTGTAAAACATTCTTAGTTTTCATTAAAGGATTTATCATAATTCGACCGGTAATACGATCATTGAAGCGACCATCGGAACTATTAATCTTAGCAAAAGACGTATAGACTCCCATTTCTGAGGAAGCAAAAAATTCGTTGTCATAATCTAGAATTTAAAAGAAACATTTAAATCTACAATTCTATATGTATTTGTACTTATTTGAAAATTACCTTCGCTTATGGTTCTTTCCGCGTGTGCAGTGGGTACACTTAGGATTTCTTTAAAAATATTTTCCACGCTAGTGTTCATATCAAATTTCACGCCAACGACGTATTCGTGTCGAAATAAATTTCGTTTAAAAAAATATATCAAACTATTATAACGTAACAATAATATTACAAACAAATGTTTTGAAAGAATAAGACGATACGTTGTTACGTGTCTTTACTGTATAAAAGTTAAAATGTAATAACAAGAAAGCGCATGCGAATAAGATCTTGATTCCAGTTTAGTTTTTCTTGGCTTTTATTTCGATGCAAATACTAGTTTCCAAAGTACTCGAAACAGAAAATTTTAATATTAGCTGACGATATAATTTCATTTTACCAATTGTGTAATGAAGACTCGTACAAGAATATATTATAAGAAGTAGATAACATTTTCACGTAGATACTACAAAATTCATTTTCGTGCAAAACCAGCAGGTATACATATATTTGGATTGTGCTCACTATTTTTTATTATTATTTTGCCACACTTCCTCGGCTTTCGAAACATACTCAAATTATTATCATAGAAATTAAATTATACTCTAAATATTTTCAATTGCTATGTTGAGAACGTAAAACCAACTTCAATTATACAATGAATTAAGAAGGGAGTCAATATCACAAATGTCGGGGTACGTATTGGGTCTAATGATAAAATAATAGCCATTTTTATAATTTACAAAAATTTAATAGAAGTTATAAAACAATATAAATACTATTTACAATAAAAAATCGGCCGAACAGTGCCCCTTTTTATCCCTTTCTTTAAGTATTCTTAAAATCCTTAAATGATTCATTTTTTCCGCGATCTTCCACACAGTTTCGCCCAAATTATTTTTAATATTAAAATCGCAGCCGTCACTTAATAACATTTCAAATATTTCCAAATCGTTATTAGAAACGGCGTAATGCAAAGGTGTATTTCCAAAATTATCGACAGAATCAATAAAACAATTACCACATTTTAATAACTCTTTAACTATTCGTTTTCTTTTATATTTACAAGCCAAATGTAACGGGGTATACAAATCTTTGCAAGTTTTCAAATTTATTAAAGCACCTGAATCTAAAAGTAAACGTAAAATATCTAATCGTCCAAATTTGGCGGCTATATGTAAAGGGGTATAACCTTCGGGATTACTAGCATTTATATTGAGGGCATTTTTTTTATTCTCTAAGGAAATCGACTGGGAATTGTGGGAATAAATTTTTTCGAAACATTTCTCGCAATTACATAGAGGATGACAATTATTTACTGAAAACTGTTGCAAGTTGGGTAACGAAATTCCAATATAAAAACAAGTTAAGGGCATATCGTTATTTTCAATAGCCTTTAAAAGTAAATCCATTTTTTTAATTTGTTTCAAGTTTTTGGTTGTCGAATTAATTGGTTCTTCCCTTTGAATTTGAATAACAACGTAGTCGTTTATAATCATATTACTTATTAAAATATCTTTAACAAAACTATTATGAGCTAACGATAGTGGCGTTAAACCTTTTTTATTTACTTTATTTCTCGCCCCAAAATCAACGAGAAGTTTAACTAAATTTAAATACCCGTATTTAGCCGCGAAGTGTAAAGGGGTATCATTATTATTATTTAAGCAATTAACATCAATATTTTCTCCATTGTTATTTGTAAAAAACAACAAAGCTTCGACGCAATTCTCATGTCCGTTTTTCACGGCAACGTGTAAAGGAGTATTTCCTTCTTCGAAATCTTTTAAATTAGCATTACAACCCGAATGCAATAATAAAAAGGTTCCGTGTTGATTGCCATAAGTGACTGCGTAGTGCAAAGGGGTGTAACCCCTAAAATCGGTCGAATTGATATTGAAACCTTCCATGATTAAAAAATGAATTATATCGGGATGATTGTATTTAGAGGCGTGATGTAAAAAGGTCGCCCCTTTTTCGTCAATTTCACAATTTTGACTTTCTTTTAATAAATTTTCACACGAATCGCAGGAGCATAACGGATGGCAAAGCTTATTAATGAAGTTGTTTTCTGCATTTGAAAACGATTTCTTAATTAACATTGTTAAATTGCCTTCTTTTATTAATTTAACAATAGAATTAAACGAATTGTTTTCAAATTGCTCGTTTATTTTTAATTCATTTTCTGTTATAAATTTTAAAGCCGCATTTAACGTTGTTATTATAAAATCATTTTCATCACAAAACTTTTGCGTTTTGCTAAACTGAAAGTTTGTTATAAAAAATAAATTTGCGATCCAATTAAAAACATTCGATTTTATTATTAGAAAAATAAAAATTTTTAATAACATTTCGGCATCCACGCCTTTTAAAATATTAAAAACACGTTTTAAACAAATCACCTTATTTAAAACAACATTTCCATTATTAATTTTGTTTAGTTCTAAACGTGCCAAGGGAATTATTTCGAAATACTTTTCTAGTTCGAAATTTTTTAATGATATTTGTTGGGAATTTCTGATTATTTTGTTAATGTTCGCATCGCTCGCTGCCGTATAATCGCAAATATAATTAAATAAATACTCCTTTAAACATACTTGCATAAATGATTCAACTGATAACTTTAAGTTTTTCAGCAAATTGTCGTCCTGTTCGTACCCGAAAGTTAACGCGACCTCGAAGCAGTTATTAAATAAATCTTTAATTTCGTTTTGTAAATGTTTCATATCAAAATCATCAGCGCTTAATTGATTTTTTGCTAAAAATATTTCCACCAATCTATTTATCTCATCCAAAACCAAACAGTTATCATTCCATAATAAATTTATACAATCTGTGAAGTTATTTATCTGAATGCTTTTTAATTCCAGATTTTTAATGTTGCCAAATAAAAGTTGATCAATACACCAAATTGAAAATTTTGCATTTTTAATGACAAAATCTTCATAAAACAATATTGAGACCGTTCTGTTCTCACATATTAAATTATTGCCATCCTTGGTAACAACTTTCCCTGTTAAATTACGATATTCTAAACCTCGTATTAAAATATGTTCTAAAACATCAATTTTTGTTAATTTTAAATCAATAAACGATCCTTTTCGAGGTATGCAAATGATCCAGTTATTATCTGACGCTGCCCGAAGAACATCGTGAAAATTCTTCTTCAATTGTTTAAAAAAATCATTTTCATTCAAGTTTTCATCGTACTCCGTTCCCATTGTTGATAGTTTCTATAATCAATTTCAATTTAATTATTACATTATTCGGCATTGGAAGTAAAAGAAAATAAACACTTACTTACTCGAAACCTTTTAAAAACGTGAATTATAAAAACTAAACATCGTAGAAGTACAAACGTCAGTGAAATATCACAATCCGCAGCGATCGCCAGAATTGGCATAATAACAATCAAATCTGAATCTACTTTATCGGCATCTATTACGCACACCATCTGCATATCGGTTTCGAGACTATTACACAATAAAAACGAAAACTATTTTACCGGCTCAAACATGGCTCAAAGAAATGTACAACCAGGAAAACGGAAAATTGCTGTTCGCTGTTAATATTTGTTTATTACCATAGGAAAAGACTCAAATCATAGGCAAGGAATCTGGATGATTACTAGCCGAGGCTTACTACCGACCGTTCAGGCAGTAAACTTTAATGACCCACCGGAAAATCTTTTTTAGAGCCGATTACTTATTTTCCCGATTGTACATATATTGACATTTGATACAACTCTGTTGTTTTCCTTCCTAACCTGCCCGTTACTTGCCTAACCTCTATTTCGCCTTAAACAAAGTTATTTTAGATTTGTAATTAATGAATCGCTTGACGCGTGGTGTATTATTAAAAAACTTACGTGCCATCTCCAAAGAAATGTCAAGATATCAGTCGGATTACGCAAGTTTTAAAAAAGTCTTAGATAAGGCCCAGAATATAATAGCCCTAACGGGCGCCGGTGTTTCCGCCGAGTCGGGGATTCCCGTTTTTCGAGGAGCCGGCGGTTGGTGGAGAAATCATCGGGCCACCGAATTGGCTACCCCGGAAGCTTTTCATAGAAACCCCGCGTTAGTTTGGGAATTTTACCATTATCGGAGGAACATTGCTTTTAATAGTATTCCAAATAATGTAAGTATTTACACTCGGTGCTCAGTAATGTAATGTAATTGAGTAATTACCGTATTTGTTTTATAGGCTCATTACGCATTGGCGCTTTATGAAGAACGTTGTAAACAGGAAGGCAGGCAATTTCATATCATTACTCAAAATGTGGATGGTTTACATTTTCGGGCCGGTTCAAAAGAAGTCATTGAATTACATGGATCATTAACGAAAGTAAAGTGTACCAAATGCAAATTTATTGATGTTAATATAGATAATCCAATTTGCGAAGCGTTGAAAGATAAAGGCGATCCGATCGCGAAGGACATCAATGAATCCCAAATCCCCATAGATGAATTACCCAAATGCTCAAAATGTGGTTCATTAGTTAGACCATATATTGTATGGTTTGGTGAAATGTTGGATCCAGAGACGATTGAGAAAGCAAGTGAGTTTGATAGAAATGCATAAAAACTAAACCAAATTTGATTAACATTTTATTTTTAGTGTCGCTTGTAGAAAGGGCAGATATGTGCATTGTTGTAGGAACATCATCTGTGGTATATCCAGCAGCGATGTTTGCTCCCACCATTGCAGAACGTGGAAAACCAGTCGCGGAATTTAACATAAATGAAGAGCCGGCTAGTGACGATTTTAAGTTTTATTTTAATGGAAAATGTGGTATCACACTGCCTAAAGCTTTAGGAGTGAATTTGTAGTAGTATCGTGTTTACGCAATTGTTTATTTTTTAAAGTTATTTAAAATAAAAATAAGTCTAATTTTCTTATAATTAATCTTATCATTAGAATTTAGAATTACTGATTTTAGAAAATGTTAGATTGTTATTTAAATGCGCAACATATTTTTATGACGCCAATTTATTTTTATATGGTATTTAAACGTATACTATTAATCATGCGTTTTTTTATCACTATCCACTAAACAAAAACTAAGCAAACACTGAACAGGGTGTTACATGTTAAATATTAAACGAAATATCTCCTCGATTTTATGCTCTCCTGATCGAAATTGTAATTTTACCTCTTCTAAATCATAAATTCCAAATTGTATCTTAGCGAGGATCAGAACCACTTTGACGAGGAGGTAAAAATTTTTTTTCGCTGTTAATTATTACTCCTGATACTTTTAGGCGAAATACCACCTCGAGTTTATGCTCTTCTAGTAGAAATTGTAATTTAACTCTTCGAAATCAGAAATTCCAAATTGTATCTTAGCGAGGACGCGAACCACCTTCTTACAATTTGGAACTTCTGATATGGAAGAGTTAAATTAGAATTTCTACTAGGAGAGCATAAAATCGAGGAGGTATTTCGTCTCAAAGTATCAGAAGTAACAATTAAAAGCGAAAACAAAAGTTTACCTTCTCGTCGAAGTGGTTCGTGTCTTTGCTAAGAGGTGCTCCTGCACAATTTTGAATTTGTTATTTCGAAGACGTTAAAATACAAATTGTATCAGGAGAGCATAAAATCGAGGAGGTATTTCGTCTAAAAGTATCAGAAGTAATAATTAAAAGCGAAAACAAAAGTTTACCTTCTCGTCGAAGTGGTTCGTGTCTTTGCTAAGAGGCGCTCCTGCACAATTCTGAATTTCTTATTTCGAAGACGTGAAAATACAATTTCGATCAGGAAAGCATATAATCGAGGAGGTATTTCGTCTAAAAGCATCGGAAGTAATAATTAAAAGCGAAAACAAAAGTTTACCTTCTCGTCGAAGTGGTTCGTGTCTTTGCTAAGAGGTGCTCCTGCACAATTCTGAATTTCTTATTTCGAAGACGTTAAAATACAATTTTGATCAGGAAAGCATATAATCGAGGAGGTATTTCGTCTAGAAGCATCGGAAGTAATAATTAAAAGCGAAAACAAATGTTTACCTTCTCGTCGCAGTGGTTCTTGTCTTCGCTAAGATACAATTCTGAATTTCTTATTTCGAAGACGTTAAAATACAATTTCGATCAGGAAAGCATATAATCGAGGAGGTATTTCGTCTAAAAGCATCGGAAGTAATAATTAAAAGCGAAAACAAAAGTTTACCTTCTCGTCGAAGTGGTTCGTGTCTTTGCTAAGAGGTGCTCCTGCACAATTCTGAATTTCTTATTTCGAAGACGTTAAAATACAAATTGTATCAGGAGAGCATAAAATCAAGGAGGTATTCCGTCTAAAAGTATCAGAAGTAATAATTAAAAGCGAAAACAAAAGTTTACCTTCTCGTCGAAGTGGTTCGTGTCTTTGCTAAGAGGTGCTCCTGCACAATTCTGAATTTCTTATTTCGAATACGTTAAAATACAATTTCGATCAGGAAAGCATATAATCGAGGAGGTATTTCGTCTAAAAGTATCAGAAGTAATAATTAAAAGCGAAAACAAAAGTTTACCTTCTCGTCGAAGTGGTTCGTGTCTTTGCTAAGAGGTGCTCCTGCACAATTCTGAATTTCTTATTTCGAAGACGTTAAAATACAAATTGTATCAGGAGAGCATAAAATCAAGGAGGTGTTTCGTCTAAAAGTATCAGAAGTAATAATTAAAAGCGAAAACAAAAGTTTACCTTCTCGTCGAAGTGGTTCGTGTCTTTGCTAAGAGGTGCTCCTGCACAATTCTGAATTTCTTATTTCGAAGACGTTAAAATACAAATTGTATCAGGAGAGCATAAAATCAAGGAGGTATTTCGTCTAAAAGTATCAGAAGTAATAATTAAAAGCGAAAACAAAAGTTTACCTTCTCGTCGAAGTGGTTCGTGTCTTTGCTAAGAGGTGTTCCTGCACAATTCTGAATTTCTTATTTCGAAGACGTTAAAATACAAATTGTATCAAGAGAGCATAAAATCGAGGAGCTATTTCGTCTCAAAGTATCAGAAGTAATAATTAAAAGCGAAAACAAAAGTTTACCTTCTCGTCGCAGTGGTTCTTGTCTTTGCTAAGAGGTGCTCCTGCACAATTCTGAATTTCTTATTTCGAAGACGTTAAAATACAATTTCGATTAGGAAAGCATATAATCGAGGAGGTATTTCGTCTAGAAGCATCGGAAGTAATAATTAAAAGCGAAAACAAAAGTTTACCTTCTCGTCGAAGTGGTTCGTGTCTTTGCTAAGAGGTGCTCCTGCACAATTCTGAATTTCTTATTTCGAAGACGTTAAAATACAAATTGTATCAAGAGAGCATAAAATCGAGGAGATATTTCGTCTCATAGTATCAGAAGTAACAATTAAAAGCGAAAACAAAAGTTTACCTTCTCGTCGAAGTGGTTCGTGTCTTTGCTAAGAGGTGCTCCTGCACAATTCTGAATTTGTTATTTCGAAGACGTTAAAATACAAATTGTATCAGGAGAGCATAAAATCAAGGAGGTATTTCGTCTAAAAGTATCAGAAGTAACAATTAAAAGCGAAAACAAAAGTTTACCTTCTCGTCAAAGTGGTTCGTGTCTTTGCTAAGAGGCGCTCCTGCACAATTCTGAATTTCTTATTTCGAAGACGTTAAAATACAATTTCGATCAGGAAAGCATATAATCGAGGAGGTATTTCGTCTAGAAGCATCGGAAGTAATAATTAAAAGCGAAAACAAATGTTTACCTTCTCGTCGAAGTGGTTCGTGTCTTTGCTAAGAGGCGCTCCTGCACAATTCTGAATTTCTTATTTCGAAGACGTTAAAATACAATTTCGATCAGGAAAGCATATAATCGAGGAGGTATTTCGTCTAAAAGCATCGGAAGTAATAATTAAAAGCGAAAATAAAAGTTTACCTTCTCGTCGAAGTGGTTCGTGTCTTTGCTAAGAGGTGCTCCTGCACAATTCTGAATTTCTTATTTCGAAGACGTTAAAATACAATTTTGATCAGGAAAGCATATAATCGAGGAGGTATTTCGTCTAGAAGCATCGGAAGTAATAATTAAAAGCGAAAACAAAAGTTTACCTTCTCGTCGCAGTGGTTCTTGTCTTCGCTAAGATACAATTCTGAATTTCTTATTTCGAAGACGTTAAAATACAATTTTGATCAGGAAAGCATATAATCGAGGAGGTATTTCGTCTAAAAGTATCAGAAGTAATAATTAAAAGCGAAAACAAAAGTTTACCTTCTCGTCGCAGTGGTTCTTGTCTTCGCTAAGATACAATTCTGAATTTCTTATTTCGAAGACGTTAAAATACAATTTTGATCAGGAAAGCATATAATCGAGGAGGTATTTCGTCTAGAAGCATCGGAAGTAATAATTAAAAGCGAAAACAAAAGTTTACCTTCTCGTCGAAGTGGTTCGTGTCTTTGCTAAGAGGTACTCCTGCACAATTCTGAATTTCTTATTTCGAAGACGTTAAAATACAATTTCGATCAGGAAAGCATATAATCGAGGAGGTATTTCGTCTCAAAGTATCAGAAGTAATAATTAAAAGCGAAAACAAAAGTTTACCTTCTCGTCGAAGTGGTTCGTGTCTTTGCTAAGAGGTGCTCCTGCACAATTCTGAATTTCTTATTTCGAAGACGTTAAAATACAAATTGTATCAGGAGAGCATAAAATCAAGGAGGTATTTCGTCTAAAAGTATCAGAAGTAATAATTAAAAGCGAAAACAAAAGTTTACCTTCTCGTCGAAGTGGTTCGTGTCTTTGCTAAGAGGTGCTCCTGCACAATTCTGAATTTCTTATTTCGAAGACGTTAAAATACAAATTGTATCAGGAGAGCATAAAATCAAGGAGGTATTTCGTCTAAAAGTATCAGAAGTAATAATTAAAAGCGAAAACAAAAGTTTACCTTCTCGTCGAAGTGGTTCGTGTCTTTGCTAAGAGGTGCTCCTGCACAATTCTGAATTTCTTATTTCGAAGACGTTAAAATACAATTTCGATCAGGAAAGCATATAATCGAGGAGGTATTTCGTCTCAAAGTATCAGAAGTAATAATTAAAAGCGAAAACAAAAGTTTACCTTCTCGTCGAAGTGGTTCGTGTCTTTGCTAAGAGGTACTCCTGCACAATTCTGAATTTCTTATTTCGAAGACGTTAAAATACAATTTCGATCAGGAAAGCATATAATCGAGGAGGTATTTCGTCTAGAAGCATCGGAAGTAATAATTAAAAGCGAAAACAAAAGTTTACCTTCTCGTCGCAGTGGTTCTTGTCTTCGCTAAGATACAATTCTGAATTTCTTATTTCGAAGACGTTAAAATACAATTTCGATCAGGAAAGCATATAATCGAGGAGGTATTTCGTCTAAAAGCATCGGAAGTAATAATTAAAAGCGAAAACAAAAGTTTACCTTCTCGTCGAAGTGGTTCGTGTCTTTGCTAAGAGGTGCTCCTGCACAATTCTGAATTTCTTATTTCGAAGACGTTAAAATACAAATTGTATCAGGAGAGCATAAAATCAAGGAGGTATTCCGTCTAAAAGTATCAGAAGTAATAATTAAAAGCGAAAACAAAAGTTTACCTTCTCGTCGAAGTGGTGCGTGTCTTTGCTAAGAGGTGCTCCTGCACAATTCTGAATTTCTTATTTCGAAGACGTTAAAATACAAATTGTATCAGGAGAGCATATAATCGAGGAGGTATTCCGTCTAAAAGTATCAGAAGTAATAATTAAAAGCGAAAACAAAAGTTTACCTTCTCGTCGAAGTGGTTCGTGTCTTTGCTAAGAGGTGCTCCTGCACAATTCTGAATTTCTTATTTCGAAGACGTTAAAATACAAATTGTATCAGGAGAGCATATAATCGAGGAGGTATTCCGTCTGAAAGTATCAGAAGTAATAATTAAAAGCGAAAACAAAAGTTTACCTTCTCGTCGAAGTGGTTCGTGTCTTTGCTAAGAGGTGCTCCTGCACAATTCTGAATTTCTTATTTCGAAGACGTTAAAATACAAATTGTATCAGGAGAGCATATAATCGAGGAGGTATTCCGTCTAAAAGTATCAGAAGTAATAATTAAAAGCGAAAACAAAAGTTTACCTTCTCGTCGAAGTGGTGCGTGTCTTTGCTAAGAGGTGCTCCTGCACAATTCTGAATTTCTTATTTCGAAGACGTTAAAATACAAATTGTATCAGGAGAGCATATAATCGAGGAGGTATTCCGTCTAAAAGTATCAGAAGTAATAATTAAAAGCGAAAACAAAAGTTTACCTTCTCGTCGAAGTGGTTCGTGTCTTTGCTAAGAGGTGCTCCTGCACAATTCTGAATTTCTTATTTCGAAGACGTTAAAATACAAATTGTATCAGGAGAGCATAAAATCAAGGAGGTGTTTCGTCTAAAAGTATCAGAAGTAATAATTAAAAGCGAAAACAAAAGTTTACCTTCTCGTCGAAGTGGTTCGTGTCTTTGCTAAGAGGTGCTCCTGCACAATTCTGAATTTCTTATTTCGAAGACGTTAAAATACAAATTGTATCAGGAAAGCATAAAATCAAGGAGGTGTTTCGTCTAAAAGTATCAGAAGTAATAATTAAAAGCGAAAACAAAAGTTTACCTTCTCGTCGAAGTGGTTCGTGTCTTTGCTAAGAGATGCTCCTGCACAATTCTGAATTTCTTATTTCGAAGACGTTAAAATACAAATTGTATCAGGAGAGCATATAATCGAGGAGGTATTTCGTCTAAAAGTATCAGAAGTAATAATTAAAAGCGAAAACAAAAGTTTACCTTCTCGTCGAAGTGGTTCGTGTCTTTGCTAAGAGGTGCTCCTGCACAATTCTGAATTTCTTATTTCGAAGACGTTAAAATACAAATTGTATCAGGAGAGCATAAAATCAAGGAGGTATTCCGTCTAAAAGTATCAGAAGTAATAATTAAAAGCGAAAACAAAAGTTTACCTTCTCGTCGAAGTGGTTCGTGTCTTTGCTAAGAGGTGCTCCTGCACAATTCTGAATTTCTTATTTCGAAGACGTTAAAATACAAATTGTATCAGGAGAGCATAAAATCAAGGAGGTATTCCGTCTAAAAGTATCAGAAGTAATAATTAAAAGCGAAAACAAAAGTTTACCTTCTCGTCGAAGTGGTTCGTGTCTTTGCTAAGAGGTGCTCCTGCACAATTCTGAATTTCTTATTTCGAAGACGTTAAAATACAAATTGTATCAGGAGAGCATAAAATCAAGGAGGTGTTTCGTCTAAAAGTATCAGAAGTAATAATTAAAAGCGAAAACAAAAGTTTACCTTCTCGTCGAAGTGGTTCGTGTCTTTGCTAAGAGGTGCTCCTGCACAATTCTGAATTTCTTATTTCGAAGACGTTAAAATACAAATTGTATCAGGAGAGCATAAAATCAAGGAGGTGTTTCGTCTAAAAGTATCAGAAGTAATAATTAAAAGCGAAAACAAAAGTTTACCTTCTCGTCGAAGTGGTTCGTGTCTTTGCTAAGAGGTGCTCCTGCACAATTCTGAATTTCTTATTTCGAAGACGTTAAAATACAAATTGTATCAGGAGAGCATAAAATCAAGGAGGTGTTTCGTCTAAAAGTATCAGAAGTAATAATTAAAAGCGAAAACAAAAGTTTACCTTCTCGTCGAAGTGGTTCGTGTCTTTGCTAAGAGGTGTTCCTGCACAATTCTGAATTTCTTATTTCGAAGACGTTAAAATACAAATTGTATCAAGAGAGCATAAAATCGAGGAGCTATTTCGTCTCAAAGTATCAGAAGTAATAATTAAAAGCGAAAACAAAAGTTTACCTTCTCGTCGCAGTGGTTCTTGTCTTTGCTAAGAGGTGCTCCTGCACAATTCTGAATTTCTTATTTCGAAGACGTTAAAATACAATTTCGATTAGGAAAGCATATAATCGAGGAGGTATTTCGTCTAGAAGCATCGGAAGTAATAATTAAAAGCGAAAACAAAAGTTTACCTTCTCGTCGAAGTGGTTCGTGTCTTTGCTAAGAGGTGCTCCTGCACAATTCTGAATTTCTTATTTCGAAGACGTTAAAATACAAATTGTATCAAGAGAGCATAAAATCGAGGAGATATTTCGTCTCATAGTATCAGAAGTAACAATTAAAAGCGAAAACAAAAGTTTACCTTCTCGTCGAAGTGGTTCGTGTCTTTGCTAAGAGGTGCTCCTGCACAATTCTGAATTTGTTATTTCGAAGACGTTAAAATACAAATTGTATCAGGAGAGCATAAAATCAAGGAGGTATTTCATCTAAAAGTATCAGAAGTAACAATTAAAAGCGAAAATAAAAGTTTACCTTCTCGTCAAAGTGGTTCGTGTCTTTGCTAAGAGGCGCTCCTGCACAATTCTGAATTTCTTATTTCGAAGACGTTAAAATACAATTTCGATCAGGAAAGCATATAATCGAGGAGGTATTTCGTCTAGAAGCATCGGAAGTAATAATTAAAAGCGAAAACAAATGTTTACCTTCTCGTCGCAGTGGTTCTTGTCTTCGCTAAGATACAATTCTGAATTTGTTATTTCGAAGACGTTAAAATACAAATTGTATCAGGAGAGCATAAAATCAAGGAGGTATTTCGTCTAAAAGTATCAGAAGTAACAATTAAAAGCGAAAACAAAAGTTTACCTTCTCGTCAAAGTGGTTCGTGTCTTTGCTAAGAGGCGCTCCTGCACAATTCTGAATTTCTTATTTCGAAGACGTTAAAATACAATTTCGATCAGGAAAGCATATAATCGAGGAGGTATTTCGTCTAAAAGCATCGGAAGTAATAATTAAAAGCGAAAATAAAAGTTTACCTTCTCGTCGAAGTGGTTCGTGTCTTTGCTAAGAGGTGCTCCTGCACAATTCTGAATTTCTTATTTCGAAGACGTTAAAATACAATTTTGATCAGGAAAGCATATAATCGAGGAGGTATTTCGTCTAGAAGCATCGGAAGTAATAATTAAAAGCGAAAACAAATGTTTACCTTCTCGTCGCAGTGGTTCTTGTCTTCGCTAAGATACAATTCTGAATTTCTTATTTCGAAGACGTTAAAATACAATTTTGATCAGGAAAGCATATAATCGAGGAGGTATTTCGTCTAGAAGCATCGGAAGTAATAATTAAAAGCGAAAACAAAAGTTTACCTTCTCGTCGCAGTGGTTCTTGTCTTCGCTAAGATACAATTCTGAATTTCTTATTTCGAAGACGTTAAAATACAATTTTGATCAGGAAAGCATATAATCGAGGAGGTATTTCGTCTAAAAGTATCAGAAGTAATAATTAAAAGCGAAAACAAAAGTTTACCTTCTCGTCGCAGTGGTTCTTGTCTTTGCTAAGAGGTGCTCCTGCACAATTCTGAATTTCTTATTTCGAAGACGTTAAAATACAATTTCGATTAGGAAAGCATATAATCGAGGAGGTATTTCGTCTAGAAGCATCGGAAGTAATAATTAAAAGCGAAAACAAAAGTTTACCTTCTCGTCGAAGTGGTTCGTGTCTTTGCTAAGAGGTGCTCCTGCACAATTCTGAATTTCTTATTTCGAAGACGTTAAAATACAAATTGTATCAAGAGAGCATAAAATCGAGGAGATATTTCGTCTCAAAGTATCAGAAGTAACAATTAAAAGCGAAAACAAAAGTTTACCTTCTCGTCGAAGTGGTTCGTGTCTTTGCTAAGAGGCGCTCCTGCACAATTCTGAATTTCTTATTTCGAAGACGTTAAAATACAAATTGTATCAAGAGAGCATAAAATCGAGGAGATATTTCGTCTCAAAGTATCAGAAGTAACAATTAAAAGCGAAAACAAAAGTTTACCTTCTCGTCGAAGTGGTTCGTGTCTTTGCTAAGAGGTGCTCCTGCACAATTCTGAATTTGTTATTTCGAAGACGTTAAAATACAAATTGTATCAGGAGAGCATAAAATCAAGGAGGTATTTCGTCTAAAAGTATCAGAAGTAACAATTAAAAGCGAAAACAAAAGTTTACCTTCTCGTCGAAGTGGTTCGTGTCTTTGCTAAGAGGCGCTCCTGCACAATTCTGAATTTCTTATTTCGAAGACGTTAAAATACAATTTCGATCAGGAAAGCATATAATCGAGGAGGTATTTCGTCTAAAAGCATCGGAAGTAATAATTAAAAGCGAAAATAAAAGTTTACCTTCTCGTCGAAGTGGTTCGTGTCTTTGCTAAGAGGTGCTCCTGCACAATTCTGAATTTCTTATTTCGAAGACGTTAAAATACAATTTTGATCAGGAAAGCATATAATCGAGGAGGTATTTCGTCTAGAAGCATCGGAAGTAATAATTAAAAGCGAAAACAAAAGTTTACCTTCTCGTCGCAGTGGTTCTTGTCTTCGCTAAGATACAATTCTGAATTTCTTATTTCGAAGACGTTAAAATACAATTTTGATCAGGAAAGCATATAATCGAGGAGGTATTTCGTCTAAAAGTATCAGAAGTAATAATTAAAAGCGAAAACAAAAGTTTACCTTCTCGTCGCAGTGGTTCTTGTCTTCGCTAAGATACAATTCTGAATTTCTTATTTCGAAGACGTTAAAATACAATTTTGATCAGGAAAGCATATAATCGAGGAGGTATTTCGTCTAGAAGCATCGGAAGTAATAATTAAAAGCGAAAACAAAAGTTTACCTTCTCGTCGAAGTGGTTCGTGTCTTTGCTAAGAGGTACTCCTGCACAATTCTGAATTTCTTATTTCGAAGACGTTAAAATACAATTTCGATCAGGAAAGCATATAATCGAGGAGGTATTTCGTCTCAAAGTATCAGAAGTAATAATTAAAAGCGAAAACAAAAGTTTACCTTCTCGTCGAAGTGGTTCGTGTCTTTGCTAAGAGGTGCTCCTGCACAATTCTGAATTTCTTATTTCGAAGACGTTAAAATACAAATTGTATCAGGAGAGCATAAAATCAAGGAGGTATTTCGTCTAAAAGTATCAGAAGTAATAATTAAAAGCGAAAACAAAAGTTTACCTTCTCGTCGAAGTGGTTCGTGTCTTTGCTAAGAGGTGCTCCTGCACAATTCTGAATTTCTTATTTCGAAGACGTTAAAATACAAATTGTATCAGGAGAGCATAAAATCAAGGAGGTATTTCGTCTAAAAGTATCAGAAGTAATAATTAAAAGCGAAAACAAAAGTTTACCTTCTCGTCGAAGTGGTTCGTGTCTTTGCTAAGAGGTGCTCCTGCACAATTCTGAATTTCTTATTTCGAAGACGTTAAAATACAATTTCGATCAGGAAAGCATATAATCGAGGAGGTATTTCGTCTCAAAGTATCAGAAGTAATAATTAAAAGCGAAAACAAAAGTTTACCTTCTCGTCGAAGTGGTTCGTGTCTTTGCTAAGAGGTACTCCTGCACAATTCTGAATTTCTTATTTCGAAGACGTTAAAATACAATTTCGATCAGGAAAGCATATAATCGAGGAGGTATTTCGTCTAAAAGCATCGGAAGTAATAATTAAAAGCGAAAACAAAAGTTTACCTTCTCGTCGAAGTGGTTCGTGTCTTTGCTAAGAGGTGCTCCTGCACAATTCTGAATTTCTTATTTCGAAGACGTTAAAATACAAATTGTATCAGGAGAGCATAAAATCAAGGAGGTATTTCGTCTAAACGTATCAGAAGTAATAATTAAAAGCGAAAACAAAAGTTTACCTTCTCGTCGAAGTGGTTCGTGTCTTAGCTAAGAGGTGCTCCTGCACAATTCTGAATTTCTTATTTCGAAGACGTTAAAATACAAATTGTATCAGGAGAGCATAAAATCAAGGAGGTATTTCGTCTAAAAGTATCAGAAGTAATAATTAAAAGCGAAAACAAAAGTTTACCTTCTCGTCGAAGTGGTTCGTGTCTTTGCTAAGAGGTGTTCCTGCACAATTCTGAATTTCTTATTTCGAAGGCGTTAAAATACAAATTTTATCAAGAGAGCATAAAATCGAGGAGCTATTTCGTCTCAAAGTATCAGAAGTAATAATTAAAAGCGAAAACAAAAGTTTACCTTCTCGTCGAAGTGGTTCGTGTCTTTGCTAAGAGGTGCTCCTGCACAATTTTGAATTTCTTATTTCGAAGACGTTAAAATACAATTTCGATCAGGAAAGCATATAATCGAGGAGGTATTTCGTCTAAAAGTATCAAAAGTAATAATTAAAAGCGAAAACAAAAGTTTACCTTCTCGTCGAAGTGGTTCGTGTCTTTGCTAAGAGGTGCTCCTGCACAATTCTGAATTTCTTATTTCGAATACGTTAAAATACAATTTCGATCAGGAAAGCATATAATCGAGGAGGTATTTCGTCTAAAAGTATCAGAAGTAATAATTAAAAGCGAAAACAAAAGTTTACCTTCTCGTCGAAGTGGTTCGTGTCTTTGCTAAGAGGTGCTGCTGCACAATTCTGAATTTCTTATTTCGTAGACGTTAAAATACAATTTCGATCAGGAAAGCATATAATCGAGGAGGTATTTCGTCTCAAAGTATCAGAAGTAATAATTAAAAGCGAAAACAAAAGTTTACCTTCTCGTCGAAGTGGTTCGTGTCTTTGCTAAGAGGTGCTCCTGCACAATTCTGAATTTCTTATTTCGAAGACGTTAAAATACAATTTCGATTAGGAAAGCATATAATCGAGGAGGTATTTCGTCTAAAAGTATCAGAAGTAATAATTAAAAGCGAAAACAAAAGTTTACCTTCTCGTCGAAGTGGTTCGTGTCTTTGCTAAGAGGTGCTCCTGCACAATTCTGAATTTCTTATTTCGAAGACGTTAAAATACAATTTCGATCAGGAAAGCATATAATCGAGGAGGTATTTCGTCTCAAAGTATCAGAAGTAATAATTAAAAGCGAAAACAAAAGTTTACCTTCTCGTCGAAGTGGTTCGTGTCTTTGCTAAGAGGTGTTCCTGCACAATTCTGAATTTCTTATTTCGAAGGCGTTAAAATACAAATTTTATCAAGAGAGCATAAAATCGAGGAGCTATTTCGTCTAAAAGTATCAGAAGTAATAATTAAAAGCGAAAACAAAAGTTTACCTTCTCGTCGAAGTGGTTCGTGTCTTTGCTAAGAGGTGTTCCTGCACAATTCTGAATTTCTTATTTCGAAGGCGTTAAAATACAAATTTTATCAAGAGAGCATAAAATCGAGGAGCTATTTCGTCTCAAAGTATCAGAAGTAATAATTAAAAGCGAAAACAAAAGTTTACCTTCTCGTCGAAGTGGTTCGTTTCTTTGCTAAGAGGTGCTCCTGCACAATTTTGAATTTCTTATTTCGAAGACGTTAAAATACAATTTCGATCAGGAAAGCATATAATCGAGGAGGTATTTCGTCTAAAGGTATCAGAAGTAATAATTAAAAGCGAAAACAAAAGTTTACCTTCTCGTCGAAGTGGTTCGTGTCTTTGCTAAGAGGTGCTCCTGCACAATTCTGAATTTCTTATTTCGAAGACGTTAAAATACAAATTGTATCAGGAGAGCATAAAATCAAGGAGGTATTTCGTCTAAAAGTATCAGAAGTAATAATTAAAAGCGAAAACAAAAGTTTACCTTCTCGTCGAAGTGGTTCGTGTCTTTGCTAAGAGGTGCTCCTGCACAATTCTGAATTTCTTATTTCGAAAACCTTAAAATACAATTTCGATCAGGAAAGCATATAATCGAGGAGGTATTTCGTCTAAAAGTATCAGAAGTAATAATTAAAAGCGAAAACAAAAGTTTACCTTCTCGTCGAAGTGGTTCGTGTCTTTGCTAAGAGGTGCTCCTGCACAATTCTGAATTTCTTATTTCGAAGACGTTAAAATACAAATTGTATCAGGAGAGCATAAAATCAAGGAGGTATTTCGTCTAAAAGTATCAGAAGTAATAATTAAAAGCGAAAACAAAAGTTTACCTTCTCGTCGAAGTGGTTCGTGTCTTAGCTAAGAGGTGCTCCTGCACAATTCTGAATTTCTTATTTCGAAGACGTTAAAATACAAATTGTATCAGGAGAGCATAAAATCAAGGAGGTATTTCGTCTAAAAGTATCAGAAGTAATAATTAAAAGCGAAAACAAAAGTTTACCTTCTCGTCGAAGTGGTTCGTGTCTTTGCTAAGAGGTGTTCCTGCACAATTCTGAATTTCTTATTTCGAAGGCGTTAAAATACAAATTTTATCAAGAGAGCATAAAATCGAGGAGCTATTTCGTCTCAAAGTATCAGAAGTAATAATTAAAAGCGAAAACAAAAGTTTACCTTCTCGTCGAAGTGGTTCGTGTCTTTGCTAAGAGGTGCTCCTGCACAATTCTGAATTTCTTATTTCGAAGACGTTAAAATACAAATTGTATCAGGAGAGCATAAAATCAAGGAGGTATTTCGTCTAAAAGTATCAGAAGTAATAATTAAAAGCGAAAACAAAAGTTTACCTTCTCGTCGAAGTGGTTCGTGTCTTTGCTAAGAGGTGCTCCTGCACAATTCTGAATTTCTTATTTCGAATACGTTAAAATACAATTTCGATCAGGAAAGCATATAATCGAGGAGGTATTTCGTCTAAAAGTATCAGAAGTAATAATTAAAAGCGAAAACAAAAGTTTACCTTCTCGTCGAAGTGGTTCGTGTCTTTGCTAAGAGGTGCTCCTGCACAATTCTGAATTTCTTATTTCGTAGACGTTAAAATACAATTTCGATCAGGAAAGCATATAATCGAGGAGGTATTTCGTCTCAAAGTATCAGAAGTAATAATTAAAAGCGAAAACAAAAGTTTACCTTCTCGTCGAAGTGGTTCGTGTCTTTGCTAAGAGGTGCTCCTGCACAATTCTGAATTTCTTATTTCGAAGACGTTAAAATACAATTTCGATCAGGAAAGCATATAATCGAGGAGGTATTTCGTCTCAAAGTATCAGAAGTAATAATTAAAAGCGAAAACAAAAGTTTACCTTCTCGTCGAAGTGGTTCGTGTCTTTGCTAAGAGGTGCTCCTGCACAATTCTGAATTTCTTATTTCGTAGACGTTAAAATACAATTTCGATCAGGAAAGCATATAATCGAGGAGGTATTTCGTCTCAAAGTATCAGAAGTAATAATTAAAAGCGAAAACAAAAGTTTACCTTCTCGTCGAAGTGGTTCGTGTCTTTGCTAAGAGGTGCTCCTGCACAATTCTGAATTTCTTATTTCGAATACGTTAAAATACAATTTCGATCAGGAAAGCATATAATCGAGGAGGTATTTCGTCTAAAAGTATCAGAAGTAATAATTAAAAGCGAAAACAAAAGTTTACCTTCTCGTCGAAGTGGTTCGTGTCTTTGCTAAGAGGTGCTACTGCACAATTCTGAATTTCTTATTTCGAATACGTTAAAATACAATTTCGATCAGGAAAGCATATAATCGAGGAGGTATTTCGTCTAAAAGTATCAGAAGTAATAATTAAAAGCGAAAACAAAAGTTTACCTTCTCGTCGAAGTGGTTCGTGTCTTTGCTAAGAGGTGCTCCTGCACAATTCTGAATTTCCTATTTCGAAGACGTTAAAATACAATTTCGATCAGGAAAGCATATAATCGAGGAGGTATTTCGTCTCAAAGTATCAGAAGTAATAATTAAAAGCGAAAACAAAAGTTTACCTTCTCGTCGAAGTGGTTCGTGTCTTTGCTAAGAGGTGCTCCTGCACAATTCTGAATTTCTTATTTCGAATACGTTAAAATACAATTTCGATCAGGAAAGCATATAATCGAGGAGGTATTTCGTCTAAAAGTATCAGAAGTAATAATTAAAAGCGAAAACAAAAGTTTACCTTCTCGTCGAAGTGGTTCGTGTCTTTGCTAAGAGGTGCTCCTGCACAATTCTGAATTTCTTATTTCGAAGACGTTAAAATACAAATTGTATCAGGAGAGCATAAAATCAAGGAGGTATTTCGTCTAAAAGTATCAGAAGTAATAATTAAAAGCGAAAACAAAAGTTTACCTTCTCGTCGAAGTGGTTCGTGTCTTTGCTAAGAGGTGCTCCTGCACAATTCTGAATTTCTTATTTCGAAGACGTTAAAATACAATTTCGATCAGGAAAGCATATAATCGAGGAGGTATTTCGTCTCAAAGTATCAGAAGTAATAATTAAAAGCGAAAACAAAAGTTTACCTTCTCGTCGAAGTGGTTCGTGTCTTTGCTAAGAGGTGCTCCTGCAAAATTCTGAATTTCTTATTTCGAAGACGTTAAAATACAATTTCGATCAGGAAAGCATATAATCGAGGAGGTATTTCGTCTCAAAGTATCAGAAGTAATAATTAAAAGCGAAAACAAAAGTTTACCTTCTCGTCGAAGTGGTTCGTGTCTTTGCTAAGAGGTGCTCCTGCACAATTCTGAATTTCTTATTTCGTAGACGTTAAAATACAATTTCGATCAGGAAAGCATATAATCGAGGAGGTATTTCGTCTCAAAGTATCAGAAGTAATAATTAAAAGCGAAAACAAAAGTTTACCTTCTCGTCGAAGTGGTTCGTGTCTTTGCTAAGAGGTGCTCCTGCACAATTCTGAATTTCTTATTTCGAAGACGTTAAAATACAATTTCGATCAGGAAAGCATATAATCGAGGAGGTATTTCGTCTCAAAGTATCAGAAGTAATAATTAAAAGCGAAAACAAAAGTTTACCTTCTCGTCGAAGTGGTTCGTGTCTTTGCTAAGAGGTGCTCCTGCACAATTCTGAATTTCTTATTTCGAAGACGTTAAAATACAATTTCGATCAGGAAAGCATATAATCGAGGAGGTATTTCGTCTCAAAGTATCAGAAGTAATAATTAAAAGCGAAAACAAAAGTTTACCTTCTCGTCGAAGTGGTTCGTGTCTTTGCTAAGAGGTGCTCCTGCACAATTCTGAATTTCTTATTTCGTAGACGTTAAAATACAATTTCGATCAGGAAAGCATATAATCGAGGAGGTATTTCGTCTCAAAGTATCAGAAGTAATAATTAAAAGCGAAAACAAAAGTTTACCTTCTCGTCGAAGTGGTTCGTGTCTTTGCTAAGAGGTGCTCCTGCACAATTCTGAATTTCTTATTTCGAATACGTTAAAATACAATTTCGATCAGGAAAGCATATAATCGAGGAGGTATTTCGTCTAAAAGTATCAGAAGTAATAATTAAAAGCGAAAACAAAAGTTTACCTTCTCGTCGAAGTGGTTCGTGTCTTTGCTAAGAGGTGCTCCTGCACAATTCTGAATTTCCTATTTCGAAGACGTTAAAATACAATTTCGATCAGGAAAGCATATAATCGAGGAGGTATTTCGTCTCAAAGTATCAGAAGTAATAATTAAAAGCGAAAACAAAAGTTTACCTTCTCGTCGAAGTGGTTCGTGTCTTTGCTAAGAGGTGCTCCTGCACAATTCTGAATTTCTTATTTCGAAGACGTTAAAATACAAATTGTATCAGGAGAGCATAAAATCAAGGAGGTATTTCGTCTAAAAGTATCAGAAGTAATAATTAAAAGCGAAAACAAAAGTTTACCTTCTCGTCGAAGTGGTTCGTGTCTTAGCTAAGAGGTGCTCCTGCACAATTCTGAATTTCTTATTTCGAAGACGTTAAAATACAAATTGTATCAGGAGAGCATAAAATCAAGGAGGTATTTCGTCTAAAAGTATCAGAAGTAATAATTAAAAGCGAAAACAAAAGTTTACCTTCTCGTCGAAGTGGTTCGTGTCTTTGCTAAGAGGTGTTCCTGCACAATTCTGAATTTCTTATTTCGAAGGCGTTAAAATACAAATTTTATCAAGAGAGCATAAAATCGAGGAGCTATTTCGTCTCAAAGTATCAGAAGTAATAATTAAAAGCGAAAACAAAAGTTTACCTTCTCGTCGAAGTGGTTCGTGTCTTTGCTAAGAGGTGTTCCTGCACAATTCTGAATTTCTTATTTCGAAGGCGTTAAAATACAAATTTTATCAAGAGAGCATAAAATCGAGGAGCTATTTCGTCTCAAAGTATCAGAAGTAATAATTAAAAGCGAAAACAAAAGTTTACCTTCTCGTCGAAGTGGTTCGTGTCTTTGCTAAGAGGTGCCCTGCATAATTCTGAATTTCTTATTTCGAATACGTTAAAATACAATTTCGATCAGGAAAGCATATAATCGAGGAGGTATTTCGTCTAAAAGTATCAGAAGTAATAATTAAAAGCGAAAACAAAAGTTTACCTTCTCGTCGAAGTGGTTCGTGTCTTTGCTAAGAGGTGCTCCTGCACAATTCTGAATTTCTTATTTCGAAAACCTTAAAATACAATTTCGATCAGGAAAGCATATAATCGAGGAGGTATTTCGTCTAAAAGTATCAGAAGTAATAATTAAAAGCGAAAACAAAAGTTTACCTTCTCGTCGAAGTGGTTCGTGTCTTTGCTAAGAGGTGCTCCTGCACAATTCTGAATTTCTTATTTCGAAGACGTTAAAATACAAATTGTATCAGGAGAGCATAAAATCAAGGAGGTATTTCGTCTAAAAGTATCAGAAGTAATAATTAAAAGCGAAAACAAAAGTTTACCTTCTCGTCGAAGTGGTTCGTGTCTTAGCTAAGAGGTGCTCCTGCACAATTCTGAATTTCTTATTTCGAAGACGTTAAAATACAAATTGTATCAGGAGAGCATAAAATCAAGGAGGTATTTCGTCTAAAAGTATCAGAAGTAATAATTAAAAGCGAAAACAAAAGTTTACCTTCTCGTCGAAGTGGTTCGTGTCTTTGCTAAGAGGTGCTCCTGCACAATTCTGAATTTCTTATTTCGAAGACGTTAAAATACAAATTGTATCAGGAGAGCATAAAATCAAGGAGGTATTTCGTCTAAAAGTATCAGAAGTAATAATTAAAAGCGAAAACAAAAGTTTACCTTCTCGTCGCAGTGGTTCTTGTCTTTGCTAAGATACAATTCTGAATTTCTTATTTCGAAGACGTTAAAATACAATTTCGGTCAGGAGAGCATAAAATCGAGGAGGTATTTCGTCTAAAACTATCAGAAGTAATAATTAAAAGCAAAAAAAATAGTTTACCTTCTCGTCGAAGTGGTTCTGCTATAACAACGAAAAAAGGACCGAGAAGCTCCATCCATTATGGAGCACCGTTAATGACTCCATAAATTTATATCGCTTGTGGGACCGTATTTTTAATCGAATTGAGTACACTTTAACACTTAGAAAAAAGTAAACATAACCTAACTTTTGTCTGTCTCTTTTTGTTTGTCTTTATCTTTTAGGACTTGTATCTAAGTTATTATTTTTAATTTAATTAATTAGTTGTATTAAGAGCCTCACACGCACGTCATCTAAATAAATGCGATTTATTATTTTCTTTTTAAGAGTTACACAGAAAAAGTTTCCCCACCAAGTTACATAAATCATACCCTCGATAAATTATTACAAGAAACTTTCTCTTTGGGTCAATAATAAGGATGATGATAAGAAATTAGATTGGAAAATAAGAATTTAATCAGTTTATGATAATTTAAAGTATTTCGAGAAAGAATTAAGCGTTTGAATGAATTTAAGACTGAATAACCGTTCAGAATAGAACCAACATTGATTTCATCTTAAGATGAAATCCAACTCAACCTGTCTTAAGAACTAACACTAGACTTGGAACTAGAAACATTGGGGTTTAGCCGTCTAAAGAGACGTATGGCTAAATCCTAACATTTGTAGTTTTAGAATTAATTACACTTTTACTTCCAGAAGTATTTACAACAGTCTAGAACTTAATAAGAATTGAAACTAGAACCAATACTAGACATAGTACTAGAAATATTGAGGTAAAGCCATGCATCTGAAGACTCCAAGATCTTTGATAATAATAAAATTAACCTTGGAGTGCAATATTAAAAGATTATGATAAAAATAAATTAATTATATCATTATATAGAGATAACGTATCTAAGAGAGAAAAATTGTTGCATTAAACGTTTAGATTAAAAATGTTCAACCCTAATTTATACGAGAAAATTCATTCTCCCGTTGTTGTGACTGCAAAAAAGATTTTATCTGATCATGGATGTCTCATAAAATGGCCAAATAAACCGAATGATGAGAGTATAAAAATCTTGGATGCTGGTTGCGGTGAAGGGACATCGATGGTAAACTTTTTTCAAGAATTTGTTATGAAAAATATAAAGAATTACATGATCATTGGAGTTGATTTATCGGAAGATATGATTTTAAAAGCCAAAGAAAAATATAATGATCAAAAAAATTGTGAGTTTGAATTAATGGATTTATCGGTGGAGAATTTCCCTAAAAAGTTTATTACAAATTTCGATTTAATTTATTCGATGTACTGTTTACATTGGGTTTCCACAACTTAGTAAGTACGTTTTATTAAACATTTTAATATATTTAATGTTTTATTATTTTAAGTTGGATTAAAAACTTCTACGATATGCTCAAACCGAGTGGACAAATATTTTTAACCTCAATAATTAACAATGTGTATTTGGAACAATTTATTCTGGTAAATCAACGAGAAAAATTTCGAAAATATCCAATAACGGTTTATGACAGTCCGTTTTTCTCAAATAATAACGTTGGAAAGTGGTTAAACTCCGTGCTAAAAGAAATCGGATACAAGAAGATTGCTATAAATTACGATGAGATAGACCTAAAATTCCCCAACAAAGAACCTTTATTAAGCTTCGTTAAAAATTTGGAGTCGAGTTATAATCATTTACCAACAAATTTAATAAATGATTATGTAGGTGAGGTAGCCGAAGAACTTATTAAAGAATCGAAAAGAAATTTCAGTTCGTCATCTTCCGAAATAACCCTGAAATTACCTGTAATAATAGTTTACGGTGAAAAGTAAATAAAAGAAGATTCAAAATATATAAATATTTATTATTCAACAAAAATTGAACATTAATTAATTGAAGAATCAGATCGATTAATCAAAGAAATAAGATTGTTATGATTTTTTAAACTCAACTCTGCATCTTTAATTGTTTAGATATAAAATATAAACTAAAAAAATGTATTAAGAAGAAATTGAGAGAAAATAATTACCAATTTGAAGCAAATTTAATGAATGTGTAGTTTTGGTTTTCTAACCAAACTTTATTTGATTTTTTGGCTAATATTACTTCTGATGATTGATTTTTGACTGAAAATAAAGATATTTAAGTATAAAGGTATTTATAAAATATAATAACAGATCTAGAATCACTTATTCCTTTAGTTTCAGAAGTATTTACACTAGTACAAGAAATATTGAGGTTAAGTTATATGTTTGAAGAAACCGAGACACCAAAATAGATAATTTAATGTTACTTGTTTGATTTTACATCAAAAAAATTCCACAATGTGGGGTCAGCTTTATCAGGGTCACAAAAGAAATCTTTTCTTTCATCAAAATCTTTTAAGAAATTTCATATTCCTTCTTCAAGAATTGTACCAACTTCTACAACTACTTCAAACAGGATCATGTCCATTTCTATAAATATTTACCACTTAATTCATTAATTGTTACGCTGATAATAAGACGAAGAAGATTTGAATGATGATCAAAAAAACTGTGAGTTCGAATTGATGTATTTATCGGTGGAGAATTTTCCTAAAAAATTTACTACTAATTTCGATTTAATCTATTCGATGTGCTGCTTCCATTGGGTTCCCACAACTTAGTAAGTACGTTTTATTAAATATTTAAAAACTTATATCTCAATAACAAATTGAGTTATCACCATAAACATGAACAATACTTTGAGTGGCTTCCTGGAACCATTTTTCAGAGTATATCTTCAAGGTTTGAACAGCAGTTTTGAGTCAAAATAAATAAATAAAATATATAAATAATATATACAAATAATATTTAGTAAAAATTAATTTAAAGTATTAAATATCGGTATGGAAGAATCCTATCGCATATTTAATAAAAGCGACATCTAACATATTTTAAATTAATTTTAATGTCGGTAAGGATGAACTCTACCGAATTATTAAATATCGGTAAGGAAGAGTCCTACAAAATTTTAATCGGAGCGACATCTAACGTTTTATTAGATTAATATTAAATGCCGGTAAGGAAGAACTCTACCGAATTTTTAATTGCAGCGACATCTAACGTATATTAGACTAATTTTAAATTACGGTAAGAAAGAACCTTAATGAATATTTAATATAAGCGACATCTAACGTATTTTAAATTAATTTTAATTTAAAATATTAATTATCGGTAAGAAAGAGCTCTACTGTATAATTAATAAAAGCGACATCTAACATATTTTAAATTAAATTTAATTTAAAATATTAAATGTCGGTCATAAAGAACCCTATCAAGTATTTAATAGCAGCCAAATTCTAAATGTTATCATTTAATTTAGTTATTTTATTAATTTATAGAGATTAAATCACGCGGTTTTCGAAAAAATCTGGTCTTCTCTTCGACAGCGAAATTTTGTTGAATTCTCGAACAATTTTCTTTGCTCGTTTTGAAATGCAAAAGCGTCATGTCGTTATTTAGAATCAAAAATAGCTGTAGTTTATATAGTTTTTTTCTATAATACCTATATTGGTAAATCTTTTAGGGTTTCTGTTGATATTACCTAAGACCCCTATAAAATTTATGTTGTTTTCTTGATTTTTAATAACATTATTAGTAACTAAATAGTTGAGGTTAAAATACCAATAAACGTTTAGGTAAATACGATTTTAATAACAGCACATACAACATATTAATACGAAAACGAACGGAGGAAGCTTTCAAGCTATTATGAAAAGTATTACCATTCTATTTTCCATTCCATTTTCCATTCTGCACCTTCCATTTTCCATTCTACATTATCCATTTTCCACTCTACATCTTCCATTTTCCACTCCACACCTTCCGTTTTCCACTCTACATATTCCATTTTCCATTCTACATCTTCCATTTTCCATTCTACATCTTCCATTTTCCACTCTACCTCTTCCAATTTCCACTCTACATCTTCTATTTTCCACTCTACATCTTCTATTTTTCAGTCTACATCTTCCATTTTCCACTCTACATCTTCTATTTTAAACTCTACATCCTCTATTTTCCACTCTACATCCTCTATGTTCCACCTTACATCTTCTATTTTCCACTCTACATCTTCTATTTTCCACTCTACGTCTTCTATTTTCCACTCTACATCTTCCATTTTCCATTCTACATCTTCCATTTCACACTCTACATCTTCCATTTCACACTCTACATCTTCCATTTTAAACCCTACATCTTCCATTTTCCATTCTACATCTTCCATTTTCCATTCTACATATTCAATTTTCCACTCTACATATTCCAATTTCCACTCTACATCTTCTATTTTCCACCCTACATATTCCATTTTCCACTCTACATATCCCAACTTCCACTCTACATTTTTCATTTTCCACTCTACATATCCCAACTTCCACTCTACATTTTTCATTTTCCACGCTACATCTTCCATTCTCCACTCTACATATTCCATTTTCCACTCTACATATTCCAAATTTCACTCTACATCTTCTATTTTACACTCTACATCTTCTATTTTTCACTCTACATCTTCTATTTTAAAATCTACACCTTCTAGTTTCCACTCTACACCTTCTACTTTCCACTCTACACCGTCTATTTTACACTCTACATCTTCCATTTTCCACTCTACATCATCTATTTTTCACTCTACATCTTCCATTTTCCAGTCTACATCTTCTATTTTAAACTCTACGTCTTCTATTTTCCACTCCACATCTTCGATCTTCCATTCTACATCTTCCATTTCACACTCTACATCTTCTATTTTACACTCTACATCTTCTATTTTCCACTCTACATCTCCTATTTTCCACTCCACATCTTCCATCTTCCATTCTACATCTTATATTCCACACTCTACATCTTCTATTTTACACTCTACATCTTCTATTTTCCACTCTACATCTTCTATTTTCCACTTTACATCTTCCATTTTCCACTCTATACCTTCTATTTTACACTCTACATCTTCCATTTTCCACTCTACATCTTCTGTTTTCCACTCTACGTCTTCTATTTTCCACTCTACATCTTCCATTTTCCATTCTACATCTTCCATTTCACAGTCTACAACTTCTGTTTTCCACTATACATCTTCCATTTTCCACTCTACATATTCTATTTTCCACTCTACATCTTCCATTTTCCATTCTACATCTTCCATTTCACACTCTACGTCTTCCATTTTAAACCCTACATCTTCTATTTTCCACTCTACATCTTCCATTTTCCACTATACATCTTCTATTTTCCACTGTACATCTTCTATTTTCCACTGTACATCTTCTATTTTCCACTCTACATCTTCCATTTTAAACCCTACATCTTCCATTTTCCACTCTACATCCTCTATTTTCCAATGTACATCTTCTATTTTCCACTCTACATCTTCCACTTTAAACCCTACATCTTCCATTTTCCACTCTACATATTCCAATTTCCACTCTACATCTTCTATTTTCCACTACACATATGCCAGTTTCCACTCTTCATATTCCATTTTCCATTCTACATCTTCCATTTTCCATCCTACATGTTCCATTTCACACTCTACGTCTTCCATCTTAAACCCTACATCTTCCATTTTCCACTCTACATCTTCTATTTTCCACTGTACATCTTCTATTTTCCACTCTACATCTTCCATTTTCCACTCTACATATTCTATTTTTTCCACTCTACATCTTCTATTTTCCACGGTACATCTTCTATTTCCCACTCTACACTTCCATTTTAAACCCTATATCTTCCATTTTCCACTCTACATATTCCAATTTCAACTCTACATCTTCTATTTTCCACTGTACATCTTCTATTTTCCACTCTACATCTTCCATTTTAAACCCTACATCTTCCATTTTCCACTCTACATCCTCTATTTTCCAATGTACATCTTCTATTTTCCACTCTACATCTTCCACTTTAAACCCTACATCTTCTATTTTCCACTCTACATCTTCCATTTTCCACTCTACATCTTCTATATTCCACTCTACATCTTCCATTTTCCATTCTATATCTTCCATTTCACACTCTACATCTTCCATTTTAAACCCTACATCTTCCATTTTAAACCCTACATCTTCCATTTTCCACTCTACATATTCCAATTTCCACTCTACATCTTCTATTTTCCACTGTACATATTCCATTTTCCACTCTACATATTCCAATTTCCACTCTGCATTTTTCATTTTCCACTCTACATCTTCCATTTTCCACTCTACATATTCCATTTTCCACTCTACATATTCCAATTTCCACTCTACATCTTCTATTTTCCACTCTACATATTTCAATTTCCACTCTACATATTCCAATTTCCACTCTATATTTTTCATTTTCCACTTTACATCTTCCATTTTCCACTCTACATATTCCAATTTCCACCCTACATCTTCTATTTTCCACCCTACATCTTCTATTTTCCACTCTACATATTTCATTTTCCACTCTACATATTCCAATTTCTACTCTACATTTTTCATTCTATATCTTCCATTTCACACTCTACATCTTCCATTTTAAACCCTACATCTTCTATTTTAAACCCTACATATTCCATTTTCCACTCTACATATTCTAATTTCCACTCTACATCTTCCATTTTCCACTCTACATATTCTATTTTTTCCACTCTACATCTTCTATTTTCCATTGTACATCTTCTATTTCCCACTCTACACTTCCATTTTAAACACTATATCTTCCATTTTCCACTCTACATATTCCAATTTCAACTTTACATCTTCTATTTTCCACTGTACATCTTCTATGTTCCACCTTACATCTTCTATTTTCCACTCTACATCTTTCATTTTCCACTCTACATTTTCTATTTTAAACTCTACATCTTCTATTTTCCACTCTACATCTTCTATGTTCCACCTTACATCTTCTATTTTCCACACTACATCTTCCATTTTCTATTCTACATCTTTTATTTTCCACTCTACATCTTCCATTTTCCACTCTAAATTTTCTATTTTCCACTCTACATATTCCAATTTCAACTCTACATCTTCTATTTTCCACTCTATATATTCTGGTTTCCACTCTAAATCTTCCGCCTTCCATTGTACATCTTCCATTTCAAACGTTATTGGTTGGGTTCGGTTTGCGGTTGGGTTGGGTTTGCGGTTGGGTTGGGTTTGCGGTTGGGTTGGGTTTGCGGTTGGGTTGGGTTTGCGGTTGGGTTGGGTTTGCGGTTGGGTTGGGTTTGCGGTTGGGTTGGGTTTGCGGTTGGGTTGGGTTTGCGGTTGGGTTGGGTTTGCGGTTGGGTTGGGTTTGCGGTTGGGTTGGGTTTGCGGTTGGGTTGGGTTTGCGGTTGGGTTGGGTTTGCGGTTGGGTTGGGTTTGCGGTTGGGTTGGGTTTGCGGTTGGGTTGGGTTTGCGGTTGGGTTGGGTTTGCGGTTGGGTTGGGTTTGCGGTTGGGTTGGGTTTGCGGTTGGGTTGGGTTTGCGGTTGGGTTGGGTTTGCGGTTGGGTTGGGTTTGCGGTTGGGTTGGGTTTGCGGTTGGGTTGGGTTTGCGGTTGGGTTGGGTTTGCGGTTGGGTTGGGTTTGCGGTTGGGTTGGGTTTGCGGTTGGGTTGGGTTTGCGGTTGGGTTGGGTTTGCGGTTGGGTTGGGTTTGCGGTTGGGTTGGGTTTGCGGTTGGGTTGGGTTTGCGGTTGGGTTGGGTTTGCGGTTGGGTTGGGTTTGCGGTTGGGTTGGGTTTGCGGTTGGGTTGGGTTTGCGGTTGGGTTGGGTTTGCGGTTGGGTTGGGTTTGCGGTTGGGTTGGGTTTGCGGTTGGGTTGGGTTTGCGGTTGGGTTGGGTTTGCGGTTGGGTTGGGTTTGCGGTTGGGTTGGGTTTGCGGTTGGGTTGGGTTTGCGGTTGGGTTGGGTTTGCGGTTGGGTTGGGTTTGCGGTTGGGTTGGGTTTGCGGTTGGGTTGGGTTTGCGGTTGGGTTGGGTTTGCGGTTGGGTTGGGTTTGCGGTTGGGTTGGGTTTGCGGTTGGGTTGGGTTTGCGGTTGGGTTGGGTTTGCGGTTGGGTTGGGTTTGCGGTTGGGTTGGGTTTGCGGTTGGGTTGGGTTTGCGGTTGGGTTGGGTTTGCGGTTGGGTTGGGTTTGCGGTTGGGTTGGGTTTGCGGTTGGGTTGGGTTTGCGGTTGGGTTGGGTTGGGTTGGGTTGGGTTGGGTTGGGTTGGGTTGGGTTGGGTTGGGTTGGGTTGGGTTGGGTTGGGTTGGGTTGGGTTGGGTTGGGTTGGGTTGGGTTGGGTTGGGTTGGGTTGGGTTGGGTTGGGTTGGGTTGGGTTCCAAAACCAGAAAAGCCAAATCAAGAAAGGACCTACAGACCGCTGTGTCTCCTTAGTGCGGTGGGAAAGCTCTTGGAACGACTTGTTAATAACAGATTGGTTGCAGAGTTAGAAGAGAGGGAAATTATCAGCGATGCACAGTATGGGTACCGAAAAGGCAGAAGTACTGTCGACGCGGTAATGAACATACTGAAAGAAACTAGAGAAAGGAAAAAAGTATCATTAAAACATAGAGGAATTAGAATTATGGTGCTGTTAGATATAAAAAATGCGTTCAATTCAGTACCATGGAACGAAGTAAGAAAAGCATTGAGAGAAACTCAAGTTAATACTGGGCTGCAAAGAATTTTAAATTCATATTTGAAAGATAGAAAAGTGTTGCTATCAAACACAAAAGAACGAAAAGTCACGTGCGGCGTCCCGCAAGGCTCAGTAATTGGAGGAACATTGTGGAATTTATTCTATGACAGAATCCTGAGGCAGAAGGTGGAAAACGGAGTACGAATTGTTGGATATGCAGATGACCTAGCAATAGTGGTATGTGGGCAGTCAGCGGAAGAAGTCATAGACAAGACAGAATATGCAATAGCGAATACTAAACGAACCCTTGAGTCGATGGGCCTCCAACTCGTACCAAGCAAAACAGAATTGGTTATATTAGAGGGAAGGCGAAAGTTTTCGAACATGAAAATAATGGTCGACCGAACGCAGATTGAAAGTAAAAAATCAGTTAAATATCTTGGAGTGCATGTGGATAAAGATATTAAAATGACGGAGCATATAAGACAACTAAAAGATAAAACATCTAAAATGTATAACAACTTAAAGAAGATTATGCCTAAAAAAGGAGGTCCAAGTCAGGGAAAAAGGAGGATATTGGCTACCGTAATACAGTCAGTTGCACTGTATGCAGCGCCGGCATGGGAGGCAGCACTACTTTACAAAAAATATGTAGAGATACTACGATCAATAGAGCGTAAAACATCGATATTAGTTACCTCAGCATATCGGACTGCATCGACAGATTCAGTGGGCGCTCTAGCCGGATGCCCCCCAATGGATCTCCTAGTCTGGGAAAGATCAAGGAACTGGGAAGAAAGGGGAAGTAAGAAACAAGAAAACCATGAAGAGATGCTTAGAAAATGGCAGGAGAGATGGGAGTTATACACCGGTTGGGCCAAGACCTTCATCAAGAACGTCAAAGACTGGCAGCAAAATGGACCTAAAAGCGACTACCACACTACGCAAGCGATTACGGGACATGGAGTTTTCGCAACGTACCTGAGGGAGATCAAAAAGATTGAGTCCGACTTGTGTTGGTTTGGCTGTTCGGAGAGAGATACCCCACAGCACACGATTTTTAAGTGTATACGATTCGAAAGAGATAGAAAGATGATGGAGTTAAAAATAGGAGAAAAAGTAAACGAACAGAACGTGGCCGATCTCCTTGTCAGTGATAAGAGCAAGTCTATACTGATAATGGAGTATTTAAGAACAATAATGACGACGAAAGAAGAAGAAGAAAGACGAAGGAAAAGATACGAAACAACAGGAGTAATATAAGAACAAGAAAAGAAAGGAGAATTGAGAGAGGAGAGGGGGAAGATTCCCCCTCATCCAGGTAAGAAGTATATCAAAATTATTTCAAAAAATTTATTTTTTCTATGTCATCGATAACGCCAATGTCTACCTGGGATGGGGACAAGAGAAGGAGAGAAGAGAGGAGGAACAAGAGACGTGGATTGGAGGAGAAGAGTATGGTGGATGGGAAGAGGGAGTGAGGGGGGAATATTCCCCCGCACCCAGGTATGATGTAAGTTAGAATTATTTCAAAAAGTATCTTTTGCCTTTGTGATTCGCATGAGCACATCGGAGGAGAGAGAAGAAGACTCACCACCACCTGGAAGGAAGTATGGTGTGAGGTAGAGGAAGAAGAAGCGAATGAAGAGAAGAGTATGGTGGATGGGAAGAGGGAGTGAGGGGGGAATATTCCCCCGCACCCAGGTATGATGTAAGTTAGAATTATTTCAAAAAGTATCTTTTGCCTTTGTGATTCGCATGAGCACATCGGAGGAGAAATTGAGGAGGAGACAGAGGAAGACTCACCACCACCTGGAAGGAGGTATGGTGTGAGGTAGAGGAAGAAGAAGCGAGGGGGATTTACTTTCAAATGGCACAAGACGAGCTAAAGAGTGAGAGAGGTAGTACGTGGAAAAAGATGAGAAGAAGACAGAAGTACCTGTATGGTTTGGAGGAAGAATGAAATATAAGCCTTTAGATGTGGGTTGATACCCCGAAGATATGCCCAGACGGGTGATTCCGGGAAGAGAGGGGGGGTTTTTAGTGGGTAGTCTGGGGGCTAGAGATAGTCCCACACTCCCGGCCGAAACAGAAGTATCCACAAGACCTGGAAGGCGCCAACAGTAGGCCGGGGTGCGTAACGCATTTTCCCCTCCTCTGCGCCAAAAAAAAAAAAAAAAAAAAAAGGGTTGGGTTGGGTTGGGTTGGGTTGGGTTGGGTTGGGTTGGGTTGGGTTGGGTTGGGTTGGGTTGGGTTGGGTTGGGTTGGGTTGGGTTGGGTTGGGTTTCCCGCAGGGGCCCAGTGAGCAATCACTGGGTACGGGTGTAGCAAGCCCGCGGTACCTTAGCTGGAGGAGAATACCTCCTTAAAAAACTGGGGGCCGTGTGATCCCGGACGGTGATACCCCATGAATAGCCCTGTCTAGAGACACGGGGGACACGGGAATAAGTGTTCAGTGTTTCAGTGTATAGTGTAGTGCAAATGTAATGTGATGTGAGTGTATACCTGCCGGTAGGTTAAAAACGGGGCGTAACCTAGGCGCCTGACAACTGGAACAATGGTGATTGATGAAGAAATATCAAAAAGCCTCGGATGGGTCTGCCGGCCAAGCAGTGCCGCAGACCACTCGCGAAGAGCGGTCAACTTCGCGGGATTATAATGACCAATACTTACAGGACTCCGCTAGCCGGAGTATTGAGGAACACGTTTTCAGACGTAGTTCTCTCATAGGCCGCTCACCAACTAAAATGGCCATTGAGACAGCGCGAAAGGGCTCATCTTCGGAAGAGGAAGAGGAAGATTTGAACCGGACGGTAGTCGAGACTCAGCAGGAGCGTCTAGAAGAGGGAAAAGATAGGTGCGAGTATAGTAAAGATAGTTCGTCACAGACTGCTGAAACTACGCCAACAAGAGATGTTAAGAGAAGGAGAAGAATGGAGAGAGCTGTTGAGGAAGAACATGAATGTAGACAGGCAAAAAGTATTGTTAGAGCCATACAGAGAATAGCAGCTATAACGGAAATGTTAAAAAAGAATACTGAACAGAATACAAAAAGAGAAATAAAGAGGGCGATATCACAACTAGAAAAAGAGTCAAGGGAACTACAAACGCCTGAGATAGAACAGTGGCTGAGCGGTAAAAGCTTTGGAAAAAAGTTAGAAACAATGGAAAAACAAACTCAAACAGAAATAGAAAGGCAGGCACAGGAAAGAGAGAAGGCCGAGGCAAGGAGGCAAGCGATAGAGATGGCGAAGGGTTATGATGACTGGGTAACACTAGCAGAGGAAAGCTGGGAGGAAGAGGAATACAAATGTACCTCAATAATAGAAGATAATCCTGTTTGGCAACAGAATACATTAACAAAGATAATAATGGTGGAACGTGATGACACAGAGATGACAAAGAGCATACAGCAGCAATATAAAAGAGCATATCCAGCTCTGGCGCATATGACAGAAGAAATAGAAGATATGGAAATAATTACAACAAGTAAAATAGGGAAGATAGAAACGCAGAGAACAGAAAGAATAATAAAAGTAAACCTAGGAGAGACGGAAGAAGAAATATGGCAAGTACTAGAAAATTTAACTAAAAGAATAACGACCGAAAAGACAATAGCTGTACATCATCTAAGAAGTATGAGCCTTGGAAAACTCCGTAAGATGTACGAAATATTATTTAGACAATGTAGGATAAAAGTCGAGATATATACAACGCCAACAAAAGTGCAAGAAGAAAAAAGGATTGTATCAGACTTTAAAAACCAGAGCAGAGATAACAAAAGAACGTATGCACTAATAGTTGAAAATCCGGGCAGGACATACGAACAGATAGTTGAAAGAATAAAAGAGAAAATGAAGGGAAGACAGGAGGTAGAAGCAATTGAAAGAATACGAAGGACAAGAGAAGGAAAAGTATTGGTAACCACTGCACAAAATAAGATCGCCATAAAAGAAATACAAAAATTACTGATAGAGGAAGAAGGACAAACTGTTAAAGAAACAGGATATGAAAGAGGAAAGAGAACCAAAGTGATGCATATAAAAGGAATGACCATAGGAACAGAGAAACAAGAGATTAAATTGGCTATAGAGAAAAAAATCGGAAGAGTTGTAGAAAGTGATCTTAGTATGAGCTCATTACGACCGTACGCAGATAGTATGTTGGCAGTAACTGTACAAATGAACACTGAGGATGCGGAAAGAATTCTTATCGACAAAAGGATTAGAGTGGGATTAGCAGTATGTCAAGTAGAAGAAAAAAAAAGTATAAAAAGATGTTTAAAGTGTTGGTCACCGCAACATTTGGCTAAAGAGTGCAAGGGGGAAGACCGTACACAAACCTGTTACAATTGCGGCCAGAAAGGACATCAAAATAAAAACTGCGTAAACGCAACAAAATGTTTAGATTGTAGCTCCAATGAACATAGAACTGGAAGTTATAGATGTAAGATCTTCAGAAATCTATTAAGACAAACAGAGGATGGAGGAAAGAAAAAAATTGGTAAAGGACGAACACAGGAAGGCAAAAACAAAGACGAAAGAGAGATGAAAGAAATACAGGCGGAAGGGCAAGAGAGAGAGAGAATAATAATAGAGGCACCAACACTGAAAATAGGAGTAGAAGAGAAGCAATTGACAATGGAAAAAAACCTAAAGATATATGTACATGATAAAACGAACGATAATACTGATGCAAAAGATAAAGTGGAGATGGAAGAAGCTTGGGAAACACCTAAAGATAAGGGAGGGAAGAAAAGGAAGAAAAGGACACCAAGTCCAGAAGTAGCCCACGACGAAAGTGGTAGGGCAGAAACACTACACAAATAAAAATGGCGCAAAATAAAAGAACATATAAGCATTGTACCCCGCACGGGAAGGATAAGGAAATAGAGATTGCTCAAAAAGTTAAAATATATCAGCTTAATTGTAATAGAAGGAAGGTTTGCCATGATCTATTAGAAAGAGAAATAAGGAGAAAGAACGTAGTAATAGTCCTTGGCCAGGAACCGAATAAAAAGCAAGCAGAAAAGATTCAAGTTGATAATAACTCGGATTGTTTCATACAGATACAAAAAGACGTAGGCAGACCAATTGGATGGTATAAAGGAGCGGGGTACATTGCGGTAGAGTTAAAAAAGTGTATGGTTATTTCTGTATATTTTTCTCCGAACCGTCCGATTAAGGAGTTCGAGGACATGTTAGATAATATTGAGACGTTGGTAAGACAGAGAAAAAGGCCGATAATAATAGGAGGTGATTTTAACGCCAGAACGCACACGGCAGGAGATACAATGTTAAACGAAAGAGGAAGAATTTTAGACGAGTGGTTGGCAAAATGTAAATTGGTCATGATGAATTCAGGACGCACACCCACGTATTTAAGCTCTAGAGGAACATCGATCATTGATCTCACAATAGTAAGTCAACAAATAGCGCATAATATAGAGAATTGGAGAGTCGAACTCGACATAGAAATGATGAGCGATCATAACCTGATATCGTATGAATTTAACGAATGTATAAAGACAGTAGAACGACATAACGAGAAGGGTTGGAAAACGACTTCGGTAAAACTCATAACACTTGAGAACGAATTTAGAAAAGAAATAGCCAAAATGACATCAGTAAAGGCTGAAGACCTAACGTCCTCGATAGCAAAAGCATGCGACAAAACATTTAGAAAGAGAAGATTTATGAGCAACAGAAATAATTATTGGTGGAATACAGAAGTGGCCGAAGTACGGAAGGAATGCATAAAGAAAAGAAGACAACTACAAAGAATAAGAAGACGTAGACTATCACAGGAAATAGAAAAAAAGATACACGATGAGTATAAAGAAACTAAAAAGAAGCTGGGCATGGTAATAAAGCGGAATAAAGAGAAGCGGTGGACAGAGTTGTGCGAAGAGCTAGAGGAAAATGTATGGGGCACAGCGTACCAGGTAGTGACCAAGAGATTGGGGATAAGAAAAAAAGAATTATTAGATATCAAAACTATCGATGAGCAATTTGCAAAGCTGTTCCCGCAAATAGCAAATATATCAGAGGGAGATAATTATGGAAAAGAGAAGGAGGAACAGAGGGAGATCAGAAAGGAAAAGATATCGAGGATAACGTACGAAGAACTAAACAAATGTTTACAACAGCTCAAGTCAAAGAAAGCTCCTGGCAATGATAACATCACAAACGAAATATTAAAAGCGTGTGTAAAAGCTAACCCGAGTGTATTCCTTAGCGTATATAACGGCTGCCTAGAAACAGGAGAATTTCCTAAAATATGGAGAAAAGCAGTACTGGTACTCATTGAAAAACCGAAAAAAGACCCAAAAGATGAAATACAATATAGACCACTATGTCTTTTAAGCGCAGTTGGGAAGTTACTAGAAAGAATCATCAATAACAGATTAACAGCACATCTAGAAAAATATAAAATAATATCTGAAGCGCAGTATGGGTACAGGAAAGGAAGGAGTACCGTTGATGCCGTCATGACAATAATAAGGGAAGTACAGCAATGGAAGAAAATTTCACTAACTCATCGCGGATATGGAGTGATGATTCTATTAGATGTAAAAAATGCGTTCAACTCAATGCCGTGGCCAGTAGTAGGCAGAGCGCTTGAAAGATGCGCTGCCCCAGAAGAGGTGACAAGACTAGTCAAGTCATACCTCTCAGATAGAACTGTAGTTCTCCCCGACGGGCGAGAAAAACAGATGACTTGTGGCGTCCCACAGGGGTCAGTAATAGGCGGTACGCTGTGGAATATATGCTACGACACAGTGATAAGAATGAAGACTGAAAAAGGAGTGAGAATAGTAGGATACGCGGACGACCTGGCAGTAGTTGTGAAAGCACCCAACGCAGAAGAAGTGAAAAAAAGAGCTGAGTACTGCATAAAAAGGTTAAAAAAAGAATTAAATGATATGGGCCTCCATTTAGCACCGGAAAAGACCGAGGTGGTTATATTGGAAGGAAGGCGGAAGTTGCAGAAAATAGAGATAAGAGTAGATGATACCGTGATTCACAGCAGTAAATCAGCGAAATATCTGGGAGTACACGTGGACAAAGACCTGCGTATGACTACCCATCTATGTCGAACTGCGGAAAAAGCTCAAAGAATGATAAACGCGCTCTCTGGTATAATGCCGAAAGTAGCTGGACCAAGTCAAGGTAAACGAAAACTATTGGCTAAGGTAGTGGAATCAGTCACTCTGTACGCGGCACCTGCATGGGAAAGTGTCCTGAAAATGAAGAAGTATAAAAATATGCTCAGGTCTATCGAACGAAAAATAGCCATATATGTTACATCAGCGTATAGAACTGTTTCCACTGATGCGGTAGGAGTGTTAGCCGGAAGTCCGCCCTACGATATATTAGTATGGGAAAGAGCGAGGAACTTTGAGACCAGAGGAGAAAAAAGGCAGGAGAACAGAGAAGAAGTCTACCGGCGTTGGCAGGAGAGATGGAGTAGGTACACAGGCTGGGCGAGTTATTTTATAAAGGATGTAAAAATGTGGCAAAAACAAGGCCCCAGTACAAACTACTACGCAACTCAAGCTATTGTCGGACACGGCATATTTGGGCAATATCTTAAAAAGATTAGAAAGGAGAAATCAGATATGTGCTGGTATGGGTGTGGAGTAGAAGATACTCCAAAACATACAGTATTTGAATGCAGTCGTTTCGAAAAAATGCGGAAACTGGCGGAGGTGAGAGTGGGAAAAAATATCAATATGGAAGTGATACACGAAATGTTATTGGAGACAAGGGAGAAGGGAGAGGAAATAATTAAGCTTCTAACCGATATAATGAAGGAGAAAGAAATAGAGGAGAGGAGACGAGAGACCATGGGGAGAGGGAGATGTCCCTCCAACGACTCGGTATGTATGGTATAAGAAGTATTTCAAAAAGTAATCGTGTTATATGTTTTTGGTACGAGAACATTCTACGAGGAAAAGAAAAAGAAGAGTAATTGAACATCGATAGGAAAGGCAGAAGAGGGGGACCTTTCCCCCTCGCGGCGGTAAGTGGCAATAAAGGATAGTTTCAAAAAATAACAGGATTTCTTTTATTTGGTTTCGTAATCCCCTGAGCTTCCGAAGAAGGATGAATATAGTGAAGCGGAACGATGAGTAGGTAAACATGGAAAACCTCGAGAAGAACGGATCACTACTGAAGAAAGGTAGAAGAAGAACAACCCTCCCCACGTGCCGTTTCCGTAAAAAATGGTGTGTTTTCCGAGGAAGTGGAAAGACCAGGAAGAAAGAGGTGTGGATGGTAGTGAGATAGAAGTTGAAGAATTATCCTGAGAAGGATGCGAGTGGAAGAAGAGAACGAGATACCCCGAAGAAATGCCCCGATGGGCGGTTCCGGGAAGAGAGGGGGAGTTTTTAGTGCGGTAGGCCTGGCAAACACTATCTGTGCCAGGAGAGTCCCACACTCCCGATCGGATCAGATAATGCGCCATATCCGGTCGGGGTTTCAGTCATAAAGATTTTCTCCTCCTCTGCGCAAAAAAAAAAAAAAAAAAAAAAAAAAAAAAAAGGGTTGGGTTGGGTTGGGTTGGGTTGGGTTGGGTTGGGTTGGGTTGGGTTGGGTTGGGTTTCCCTCAGGGGCTTAGGTTTTAACCTAGGCACGGGTGTAGCATTCCCGAGGTACCCGAGCTGGAGGAGAATACCTCCTTAAAAAACTGGGGGCCGTGTGATCCCGGACGGTGACACCCCATGAGAAGCCCTGCTTGGAGACACAGGAGCTACGGGACTAAGTGTTAAGTGTCTAAGTGTATAGTGTTGTGTTAAAGTGAAGTTTCGTAAGTGTATACTGCCGGTAGGTTAAAAACGGAGCGTAAGCTAGGCGCTTGACATCTGCAAATATGGATTATGGAAAGTAAGACGCAAGCCTCGGAAAAATACCGGGAGGAGAATAAGGTCGACCTCCCGGCGACTGCTAGACCTGTACAACAACCGGACAATTTACAAGACTCTGCGAGCCAGAGTGGTGAGGTTTACGCGTTTAAACGGAGTAGCCTCATAGGTCGCACACCACCTAAAGCGACTACGAGTAGAGAAGAGAAAATGGTGAAAAACAAAATTGAAGTAGAATATGAAGGGAAAATGATGGAACAGGAGTCAACCGAAGAGGAAGACAGCGAGAACGAATCCGACAGGACAGTGATCGGAGTGGAAGAAATGAACCCGATAATCTTAGATGCGAGCAAGGAGCAGATAACAGAGAAAAGAAAAAAGCAAAGAACCATAAACAGCGGAGATTTGATAGGAATTTTAGGAGATTTAGAAAAGGAAACTCCACTCAGGATAAGGAACTGGTCGCTAGATTCAGGCAGTAAAAGCCCTCAGAGTGAAACAGAAACGACACCGAAAAAAGATACCAAAAAGAGAAAGAGAATAGGTGGAGAGGCTGAAGGAATAAAGGAGAGGGAGGATGAAAAGAACAAGAAAGAAATGAGCAGAACGGCTAAAAAAACCTGTGAAACAATGTCGGAAATGAATAGATTGATCAAATCCTTGCGGAGAAACGTTGAACAAAATACTAAGAGAGAAATCAAAGATATAGTGAGAAAAATGGAAAGGTTGAGTGAAACAATAGAAGGAAAAGAGGTGAAAGCCTGGTTTGAAAAGGTAACAGAAATCAAAGAAGAAAGACAAGTGAGAGTAACAGAAACAAAGACGCAAGGCACACAGACTGAAAGTAAGGAGGATATAAAAATTGAAACAGCGAAAACTTACGAGGAATGGCAAGGGGTAGCAAATATTGAATGGAAGGAAGAATATTATAGAACTACCGTAATAAAAGAAGGAAACCCGCTACACCAACATGAAGTAAATACCAAGGTGGTGATAGTGGAACCCGACGATGTAGATATGAAATGGAGCATACAAAACAAGTTCAAACAACTATATCCAGAGCTAATAAAACTACATGATAACTACGAGGAAATCGAACAAGAAACAAAAACAAAAGTAAAAGGAATAGAAAAAGTGAGTAGAGAAAAAGTGATAAAGCTGAAAACTGATGGGACAGAAAGATCGATTTTTGACGTGCTAGAAAAACTCAAACAAGAAAACATTAATGAAACAAAAATTGCGATACATCACCTGAGACAGATGTCGCTTGGAAGATATAGAAAGATGCTTGAGATAATTTTCAGAAATACGAATATAGACATAGTAATTTACACGACAAAGTCAAAAATAGACGAAGAGAGAAACAAGAAACGAGACAACACAAGAAGGACATATGCCATTGTAGTGGAAAGGCCAGGAATAACATACGAGGAGACGGTAAAGGGAATAAAACAAAAACTACAAGGGAGAAGAGAGGTAGAAAAAATAGAAGGAATAAGAAGAACAAGAGAAGGAAAGATCTTAATTACTACACAGAAAGATGAAGACGCAGTAAGAGAAATACAAAGGGTGTTGAGCTGTCAAATGGGGCAAATAGTGACGGACAGAGGGATAAAAGAAAAAGAACGAACGAAAACAATTCATATAAGAGGATTGATGATAACTACAGAGAAAGAAGAGATAAGGGAAGCAATAGAGAATGAAGTAGGTAAAACAAACGATATAAAGATTAGTTCACTAAGACCGTATGCCGACAGTATGTTGGCAGTGACGGTTGAAATGAAATTGGAACAAGCAGATAAACTACTAAACAACAGAAAAATAAGAATTGGCTTGTCAATGTGCAATATTGAAGAAAGGGTGAGGACTAGAAGGTGCATAAAATGTTGGTCTCCACAACATTTAATCAAGGACTGTACGGGACCTGATAGGAGAGGTAATTGTTACAATTGTGGAAGAGAAGGACATACAACAAAAGAGTGTACAAATAAACCAAGTTGTCCAGATTGTAACATAGAAGGCCATAGAGGATCAACAATGAGCTGTGTAAAGTACAGAGAACAGATAAAACAAGGAAGAAAGAAACAAGAAACGGGAAAAGAGAAAAAAATCATACAGAAAACAATGAAACTAGATTTGAAGGATAAAGAAGCAGGAGTAGATAGTATGGAGGTAGTAGAAATACCAAGTCCGCAGTTAGAAATAGAAGAGAAAGACTTGCAAGCAAAGGTGGGTACGGTGATCACGGAATTTTTAAAAGAAAAACAAGAAACCAAAATTGAAATAGAGCAAGAACAAGGACCGAAAGAAACAAAGATGCAAGAGTGGAAGCAGCAACAACCGAAAAAACTAGGGAGGAAAGAGAAGAAAGGTGAAAGAAGGGACTACAGGAAATCACAAAGTCCCAAAGGCAGAGAATCACCTGACTCAAAATGCAGCCAAAACTAAGAATTTTACAATTGAACTGTAACAGGAGATGGGACTGTCACGACCTAATCGACAGAGAAACGGAACAAGCCAACATTGACATAGTGGTAGGACAAGAACCAAACATCAGAAAGGCAATAAACTTACAGTGCGATGAGGAAAATGACTGCTTCATTATGATCCACGGAAAAGCTGGAAAACCTTTAAAATGGTATAGAGGAAAAGGGTACGTTGGAATAGAAACTCAGACCAGAGTTTTCCTGTCTGTATATTTTTCACCAAATAAACCAATACAAAATTTTGAGAACCTGTTAGATGACTTAGAAAACATAATCAGACACACTAAAAAGTCGATGGTTATAGGAGGTGACTTGAATGCCAGAACACCGATGGCGGGAGATTGTATCCTAAATAAGAGAGGGAAGGTACTCGAGGAATGGGTAGTTAAGAACAGGATGGTGATAGCCAATAATGGAAACACCCCTACATATAGAAGCCCTCGAGGTACATCGATTATCGACCTTACAATAACAACAGAAGACAGTATAAATGAAATAATGAATTGGCGAGTGGCTGAAGAGATCGAAATGCTGAGCGATCATTCTATGATTATGTATGAAATTTACAAGAACAAGGAGGAGAAATTGACTGGAAATTCGGTGGGTTGGAGGCATACGACCCAATCATTAACAAAACTAGAAAGGATATTTCAAGAAGAGACTAGACGAATTAAAAACCTAAATCCGCAGGGTCTAATGGAGCTAATTACAAATGCTTGTGATAAATCACTAAAGAAGCGAACAAATCAAACTCATAGGAAACCAGTGTACTGGTGGACAATAGATATAGAAAAGGCAAGAAAGGTATGTGTAGCAAAAAGAAGAGCGTTACAAAGATATAAGAAAAAACGAGAACAGAATGAAACACAGCAATTAACCCTAGAATACGGAAACGCTAAGAAAGAGTTAAGAAAGTTAATTAAAAAATCAAAAGAGGAGAAATGGAAGGAATTATGTCTGGAGTTGGAAGAAAATGTTTGGGGAACGGCCTATCAGATCGTTACAAAAAGGTTTGGCGCTAGGAGAAGGGAGGAAGTAGATTTTGAAACAGTAGAAAAGCAATTTGAGAAGCTCTTCCCACAATTACCAGATTCGATAGAAGATCCAGAAATCGAGGATGATGAGATAGAGGAGCCTATTTTGTTTAAAACGGAAGAATTAGAAACGGCAGTTAAGCAGTTAAAAACAAGAAAAGCACCGGGAGAAGACGGGATTACTAATGAAATATTAAAAAGCTGTGTAAAATCGAATCCAGATGTTTTTATTGACGTGTACAACGACTGTTTAATCAAAGGCAACTTCCCTGACATATGGAAGAGAGCAGTGCTGGTTTTGGTTCCAAAACCAGAAAAGCCAAATCAAGAAAGGACCTACAGACCGCTGTGTCTCCTTAGTGCGGTGGGAAAGCTCTTGGAACGACTTGTTAATAACAGATTGGTTGCAGAGTTAGAAGAGAGGGAAATTATCAGCGATGCACAGTATGGGTACCGAAAAGGCAGAAGTACTGTCGACGCGGTAATGAACATACTGAAAGAAACTAGAGAAAGGAAAAAAGTATCATTAAAACATAGAGGAATTAGAATTATGGTGCTGTTAGATATAAAAAATGCGTTCAATTCAGTACCATGGAACGAAGTAAGAAAAGCATTGAGAGAAACTCAAGTTAATACTGGGCTGCAAAGAATTTTAAATTCATATTTGAAAGATAGAAAAGTGTTGCTATCAAACACAAAAGAACGAAAAGTCACGTGCGGCGTCCCGCAAGGCTCAGTAATTGGAGGAACATTGTGGAATTTATTCTATGACAGAATCCTGAGGCAGAAGGTGGAAAACGGAGTACGAATTGTTGGATATGCAGATGACCTAGCAATAGTGGTATGTGGGCAGTCAGCGGAAGAAGTCATAGACAAGACAGAATATGCAATAGCGAATACTAAACGAACCCTTGAGTCGATGGGCCTCCAACTCGAACCAAGCAAAACAGAATTGGTTATATTAGAGGGAAGGCGAAAGTTTTCGAACATGAAAATAATGGTCGACCGAACGCAGATTGAAAGTAAAAAATCAGTTAAATATCTTGGAGTGCATGTGGATAAAGATATTAAAATGACGGAGCATATAAGACAACTAAAAGATAAAACATCTAAAATGTATAACAACTTAAAGAAGATTATGCCTAAAAAAGGAGGTCCAAGTCAGGGAAAAAGGAGGATATTGGCTACCGTAATACAGTCAGTTGCACTGTATGCAGCGCCGGCATGGGAGGCAGCACTACTTTACAAAAAATATGTAGAGATACTACGATCAATAGAGCGTAAAACATCGATATTAGTTACCTCAGCATATCGGACTGCATCGACAGATTCAGTGGGCGCTCTAGCCGGATGCCCCCCAATGGATCTCCTAGTCTGGGAAAGATCAAGGAACTGGGAAGAAAGGGGAAGTAAGAAACAAGAAAACCATGAAGAGATGCTTAGAAAATGGCAGGAGAGATGGGAGTTATACACCGGTTGGGCCAAGACCTTCATCAAGAACGTCAAAGACTGGCAGCAAAATGGACCTAAAAGCGACTACCACACTACGCAAGCGATTACGGGACATGGAGTTTTCGCAACGTACCTGAGGGAGATCAAAAAGATTGAGTCCGACTTGTGTTGGTTTGGCTGTTCGGAGAGAGATACCCCACAGCACACGATTTTTAAGTGTATACGATTCGAAAGAGATAGAAAGATGATGGAGTTAAAAATAGGAGAAAAAGTAAACGAACAGAACGTGGCCGATCTCCTTGTCAGTGATAAGAGCAAGTCTATACTGATAATGGAGTATTTAAGAACAATAATGACGACGAAAGAAGAAGAAGAAAGACGAAGGAAAAGATACGAAACAACAGGAGTAATATAAGAACAAGAAAAGAAAGGAGAATTGAGAGAGGAGAGGGGGAAGATTCCCCCTCATCCAGGTAAGAAGTATATCAAAATTATTTCAAAAAATTTATTTTTTCTATGTCATCGATAACGCCAATGTCTACCTGGGATGGGGACAAGAGAAGGAGAGAAGAGAGGAGGAACAAGAGACGTGGATTGGAGGAGAAGAGTATGGTGGATGGGAAGAGGGAGTGAGGGGGGAATATTCCCCCGCACCCAGGTATGATGTAAGTTAGAATTATTTCAAAAAGTATCTTTTGCCTTTGTGATTCGCATGAGCACATCGGAGGAGAGAGAAGAAGACTCACCACCACCTGGAAGGAAGTATGGTGTGAGGTAGAGGAAGAAGAAGCGAATGAAGAGAAGAGTATGGTGGATGGGAAGAGGGAGTGAGGGGGGAATATTCCCCCGCACCCAGGTATGATGTAAGTTAGAATTATTTCAAAAAGTATCTTTTGCCTTTGTGATTCGCATGAGCACATCGGAGGAGAAATTGAGGAGGAGACAGAGGAAGACTCACCACCACCTGGAAGGAGGTATGGTGTGAGGTAGAGGAAGAAGAAGCGAGGGGGATTTACTTTCAAAT